>QLNU02015003.1:52045187-52084655 GCA_006491805.2 Dysdera silvatica | reverse complement strand
GTTCATTGGCGGTACCGAGTTGTTAATGACATCCCCCCTCATTTGAAGTAGGTTCATGCTGCTTCTGAGTTTGCCATAGGCTATTTCCTTCTATTTGGAAACTGATGATTTTTATTTCATTTTTAAAGAAAATTTCATACGATTAATTTTTTGCCTTATTAATTGCAAAATAATATACTTTTTCTCAAATAATACTTATTACAAGTTTAGTGAAAATGAACAATGATCAACTGAGCCCTTTTCCTCGCGGGCTTTCCTTACTGCGGGGGTTATCAGTACGCCACTGCTATCATATGATATACGAATACAAAACAAACAGGATTAAATGCAGGTGAGGGGGCAGATGACATCAAAATGGCTATTCCTTTTCTTTATTGCCCTACTTCTGCTCACTTTCCATGAAGAAATTAACTCTGCATCCACCCCCATTATATCCGCTATGGATGAGTTCAAATATCACGTAAGCAATATTTTGGCCATTTTCAACACCACCCTCCTCTGGTAAGCGAAAATTAAAAATAAGCACAAAAGCCAACCTCCCTCCCCGTAAAAGGTGCATACGTAATACTTGAAATCTCCCTACTTATGCCAAAGGATACGTTTTTAATAAAGTTACTAGCTTCAGAGAAAAGACTGGTGTTCCGTTGACTTCATTTCTAATATTTGGCAATGAAGAAACCTTCACTGGTTTACCATTCTTCGGAATTCAAATGATGTATTTAGACACGCACCTTGAGGACACGCATTTGGAGGTTTAAACTCAACCAATCAGTTTTAGTTATGCTCAGCCATGCCTCTCCAAGAATTTCTTTGGTTTGCTTTTCTCACGATGGGCGTATCTGGGGCGTGATTCATTCATCTTTAGCCTTAATTATCTTATTGAATATTGATATTAAGCAAAAATTGCACTGGACATTTTTTATTCCTTTTTTCACAAGGAATCGTGTAGTGAACTTTTTCCGCCATTTTGTATACACCCTGTATAAATAAATAAATAAATAAATAAATATATATATATGCCTTGCTTCTGAAGCAAAACTTCAGGAATTGGAAGAAGAACTTGACAAGATCAAATGGGACATTGTAGGACTCAGTGAAGTTAGAAGAAAAGGTGAAGAGTTGGTGGAACTTAAAAGTGGACATTTGTTTTATTATAGAGGAACGGAAACTGGAAGAACAAGTGGTGTTGGCTTCTTAATCAACAAAAGAATTAAAGACTGTCTTCTGGAAGTTGAAAGTACATCAGATCGAGCAGCGAGGCTCGTTGTTCAACTAACCCAGCGATACCAACTTCAAATAGTACAGGTATATGCACCAACATCAAGCCATACCGACGAAGAGGTTGAAGAATTTTATGAAGAAATCAAAGAGTTACACACCAAAGGGAAACAACATATCAAGCTCATCATGGGGGATTTCAATGCAAGAATTGGACAACAGGAACAAGGAGAGACATCGGTTGGTAAATACGGATATGGGGAAAGGAATGAACGTGGCGATCAACTCATCGAATTTGCAGAAGCTGAAAACCTTAGCATCATGAATTCATTTTTTAAGAAGAAACCGCAAAGAAAATGGACATGGAAACACCCAAATGGGGGAACTAGTGAAATTGACTATATCCTGGCAAACAAGAAATCAATTATTGAAGATTGCAGTGTACTGAACAGATTTAATACTGGAAGTGATCATCGAATGGTGAGATGTAAAGTGCACTTAAATACTAAATTAGAACGACAGAAGCTCATTAGGAAACAAGTAAGTAAGAGGGTGGATTTAAAGAAATTAAAAGAAAATACCGAGGCATTCAAGTTGGAATTAAAAAATCGCTTTTCTGCACTGGAAGGACTTATTGATGAAAGTGATATCTCAGAAGCAAATGAAAACATTGTTAAGACAATAGTTGAAACTGCTGGGGAAATTGGTGGTGTAACCTGTAAAAAGCACAATAGCAAATTATCTGAGAAGACGAAACAGCTCATGAAAAGGCGAAGAGATATGAAGGTGGACAATCGAAATACCAGTTCCAGGATTGAGTACATAGAACTTTGTAAAACTCTGCGCAAAAGCATGAAAGAAGACATAAGAAAATTCAACTGTGAGTTAGTAAGGAAGGCCATTGAAAATAACAAGAGCCTTAGGGTTGTTAAAGGAAGTTTATCTGTTGGGAAGAAACACATCATTGCATTAAAAGGAGAGGATGGCACCGTAACAAGAAATAGGGAAGAAATACTTAGAAGAGTTGAAGAATTCTACAAAAAACTATATGAAAGTAACAGTGGATTAAACGAAGACACTGAAATAGTCGAAGGAACAGCTCCTAAAATCTTAAAAGAAGAAGTTTCATTTGCAATAAAAAGTATGAAGAAAGGAAGAGCCCCTGGCGATGATGGTATTACATTAGATATCCTAAAAGAAGCTGGAGAATATGTAGAAGACATACTTGCAAAATTCTTTACCAAATGTCTTAACAGCGGTAACATACCAAACCAATGGGATTCTGCAACAGTAATTCTTTTGCATAAAAAAGGTGATAAAGAGGATTTGAAAAATTACCGACCAATTAGCTTGTTACCTGCTATTTATAAAATCTTCACAAAAGTGCTAACACATCGCCTGCAGAAAAAATTAGATGCAGCTCAACCAAGAGAACAAGCTGGATTTCGAAGTGGATTCAGTACAGTGGACCATATTCAAGTATTAAGAGAATTAATTGAAAGAACACATGAATATGAACTTCCATTGTGTGTTGCATTTATTGACTATGAGAAGGCCTTTGACTCTATTAAAACATCAGCAGTCATCAACTCTTTAAGATCAACAGACATTGAGGATGTGTACATTGACATGGTGAAACGTGTGTATAAAAATGCAAGTGCAAAATTTCGGTTACATAAAGATACCAAAACTATCAAAATTGGTAAAGGTGTGAGGCAGGGAGATACCATTTCTCCAAAACTTTTTACTTCAGCTTTACAGATGATTTTTCAGCTGATAAATTGGAATAACAAGGGAATAAAAATAAATGGTGAATATTTAAATCATTTGCGGTTTGCTGATGACATTGTTATTTTTTCAACGAACCCATTAGAACTCCAAGACATGGTACAGGAGCTCTCAACTAGAAGTAAAGAAGTTGGACTCAAGATGAACCTACAAAAAACTAAGATCATGTTCAATAATTTTGTAGAGGAAACAAAAATACAAGTTGACAACATTGAGCTAGAAATTGCTGATTCATATATTTACCTTGGCCAGCTGATTTCAATGGATGGCAACATTATGAAAGAACTCAACAGACGTATTAAACTTGGCTGGAGTGCATTTGGAAGAAACAGTTTTATCCTGAAGGGGAAATTGCCTTTGTGTCTAAAAAGAAAGGTCTTCAACCAGTGTGTATTGCCAGTCCTCTCTTATGGATCAGAGACATGGAGTCTAACAGTTGGAGCAATACGAAAGTTACAGACAACGCAAAGGAGCATGGAGAGGTGCATGCTTGGAATAACTAGGAGAGATCGAAAAAGAAACACTTGGGTGAGAGAGCAAACTAGAGTAGAGGACATCATTGTTAAAGTAAAAGGGCTGAAATGGCGATGGGCTGGGCATATTGCAAGAAGAACTGATCAACGATGGACAACAGAAATTCTGAACTGGATTCCAAGAGACCACCGAAGACCTAGAAAACGTCCTCAAACTAGATGGGTGGATGAAATAAGAAAACAGGTTGGGGTGACGTGGAAGCGAATTGCTCAGGATAGACTTGTGTGGAAAGCATTTGGAGAGACCTTCATCCAGCAGTGGATAGATAATGGTTGAATATGATGATGATGATATATATATATATACCTATGGCAGATTCATGAAATTGCCCCTCCCCCCGGATGCAGGCTTTATACTTGCCAATTTCCTCCCTCTCCAAGTGAGGAATACTTTTGAAGGAAAAAAAAAACGTATATGGTGTATTGTTAATTTTTTATATGTGTAAGTGATATTTTGCATAGTTACTCAGGCGAACATTTTGACTAATAATTTTATATGGTAACCAGTAATTTATTTTCGGCTTCTCAGCTACCAACTCCAACATGTGCCGTTCCTTGGCATGCGCTTTTTGTGCCTACTTAGAAATCCGTCGCTGATATATACGCAATTTAAAACAGTTATCATGCAAAATATTTTTTTTTATATTTTCTAATTTCGTAAAATATAACTAAGATCCTTAACACTACTGTCTTAGTTTTAAAACTCTCAAAGGCAATACAAAAATACCAGGGCGAATCAGAAAGTCTTTGCCCCTATTTTTCATTAGCCAAAATAAGGTACATATAGGTAATTACAAGTATACATACTTTTTCTACGTACCTTACACTATTTTTCCACATAGTCCCCCACACCGGTTCAGACATTTGTCCCATCGCAGCACTAAATTTAAGATGCCCCTGTGGTAGAATTCGTCCGACTGTGGAACCCTGCTGTCTTGGCTTCATCGTTGCACGTGAATCGCTGTCCTGCCAGGAACTTCTTCAGCGGACCGAAAACGTGGAAATCACTAGGGGCGAGGTCCGGACTGTATGGTGGGTGGTCCAGACTCTCCCAGTGAAATGACCGGAGCTTGTCGGCGGTTCTGATTGCATACAGTCCGGACCTCGACCCTAGTGATTTCCACGTTTTCGGTCCGCTGAAGAAGTTCCTGGCAGGACAGCGATTCACGTGCAACGATGAAGCCAAGACAGCAGTCCGACGGTGGTTCCACAGTCAGCCGGACGAATTCTACCACAGGGGCATCTCAAATTTAGTGCTGCGATGGGACAAATGTCTGAACCGGTGTGGGGACTATGTGGAAAAATAGTGTAAGGTACGTAGAATAGTACGTATATTTGTAATTACCTGTATGTACCTTATTTTGGCTAATAAAAAATAGGGGCAAAGACTTTCTGATTCGCCCTCCTAATATAAATGATCTGCCTCTGCTCCTAGGTTTGACCGCCCAGGTGCGGTTGTAATTTTGCATCCCCACCAAGAAAGGCGCTGTATATGGCATTAATTTAGGAAAGTGCAGCTTATGCTGCTCACGCAAATTCATGTCAAATTAACGAAATTAAATTCCTTTGCACGCAATTTATACTTACGGAGATTACCATTTGGGTAGTATGCTTTGTGAGGTAAATATGTCATTTTGGTATTTTATGATGAGCGAAAATTAAGCTTGTATTAACGATACCATATTTCAGTGCAACCATCTAACAAAGTACTCCAAATAAATTGCTAAATTGTCATCATTACATCATGTTTAATCTATTTTGAAAGGCAAACTCTTAAAACTCAGTGATCTCAATTCCTTTTCAACACCACGAATCTTTCTAATCACGTTGGAATGTATAATTAATTACATATTTATTAATTTTTAAAATTCAATTAGTAAAACCATGCACATGTTTAGAGATTAAATACTCGCAAAGAAAAGAATGATTTTCGAGTATTTAATCATCTTATACAACCGCATTGTCGACCAAGATGAGAGAATTACTCTAATTAAATACTGTAATTAAACGTATAAATATTTTTTTATTATATAAATCGAACACTACGCAGATTAAATTAAACAATAATATAAATCAACGTTTATTGGCGTAGTGATACCAGCGCCGATGTTATGGCGTGATTAGATGGTGAAACGTTCGAAAGAAAATAAATATTTCTGCGTTCGGTGGGACCTGAACCCACGACCTTCCACTTGCCGGGCGGAGGCTCTACCCACTGAGCAACGAACAACAATATCTAATCACTTTGCTGCAACGTGCATTTCGATCAATTTAATACCAGTCTCTTTGCAATTTGGTTTAAATAGTAGTCTATGTACTACACCATTCTGCGAAATAACTGGCAACAATATATATACGTTCGTAAAGAGATTATATATTGTCCTTCGTAGCTCAGTGGGTAGAGCCTCCGCCCGGCAAGTGGAAGGTCGTGGGTTCAGGTCCCACCGAAGGCAGAAATATTTATTTTCTTTCGAACGTTTCACCATCTAATCACGCCATACCATCGGCGTTGGTATCACTACGCCAATAAACGTTGATTGATATTGTTGTTTGATGTAAATATTTGTTTATAAGAACGTCTAATTTTCGAGAATATTGTTTGAAGCTTGTGAATAATCAGAGTTGATGTGAAACATTTGAATATATGCGAAGGGTATACTTCAAAGGGTAGTGTTATTTGCCTGTTTCTTAAAATTTCTCGGAGAAAGTCTATGAAATGTTTGCTAAAAACTTCGATGAAATATATTTCCAAAGTTCTGTAGAATTTAATCTGACACTTTATAAGTGGATCTTACATTACCATTCTGAGGATATATGGGCCTAATATTTTACATAAATTATATTAGTTTTTTTATAAAAGGAGAATTTTTGGAAGAAGTTTAATCAAAGGCATGAGCTTTTAGAGTTTTCAGTAAGTAACATTGTACTAAAATATAGTTCAGGAAGTTATTTTAATAAGTTACTTATTAAAATAGTGAATTTCAAAATTTCTTGATTAAAGATTTTGTAATTAAAAATTCCTTGACTCTTCCGGGTTTTTAATATTTTCTAGAGCCGTAAACATCCTGAGTGTAAATGGTACTATTTGGATGTAGCAAATCACTTCGTATTCCTATACAAGAATTTTTTTTATCAAAGAGACTAAAACTTTGAAATGCAGGAAATAGTCTGTCAATTTCAAAGATGAATGATAATTAAAAATGTAACTAAAGTATGTGGATGCTCTATTTCCGACTGTGAGAAATTTTAACCCTGTTCATGATTAAGCAATAAAAAAAGGTGGATATGTAATTTCATGACATATTAAAATTTAATATTTTTCACTAGAAAGGTTAATAGTGAAACAAAAGCATATTTGCAAATTAAAAAGCCAAAATTATTGGACATCGCTTGGCTCTTGAAATTCAATATCCCCTTAAAAACAGTTTCTTCTCCTGCTATCGGAAGTTTAAATTTAGATTTCCAGAGGCTCGATTTTAAATAGAAAGAAGCCCGTCGAAAAGACTCCAATTTCATCGTTGATTTGCAGATCCGGATAATTTATTTCGCAAAATTCTATCGCAGAGAAAGTGAACAGAAAAAAATTGAATATCTCCGCTTCATACTCTTCTAGGATTTTTTCGTAAATGGGAATCTCGAAATATTACCGAATGAAATTTTTTTTGCGCCGATCCTAAAATTTCACTCTAAGGCTTCCACTCATCTTCATCTATTCCATGTAAAAGTTTTATTTCCCCCTTTGCGATGTATGTTTCACCTAAATTTTTCTACCATGTATGAGAGAGTTTTTCATCAATTTAGTTTTAGTTCTCTGACATGCTCGCATTGTAACACATTTCTGCAAAATGGCAGATCAGTATACTGAGGGAATATTTAATAAGACTTATAATGAAAATGATGGAATATCATTTAAGCGTTAAATACATTTATCTTTACATGAATGTATGTAACGCTTAAATAATACTTCAACATTTCCATTATTTCAACCATTTCGCGCTGAAAATGAAGCTGTAATAGATTCAAAACATCTGCTTTCAACTCGTTTAATTAAATACGTATTATGTTTTATTTTTCTCACTCTTACTTTCTGTTATCAAAGGAATGCTCGCAATTGGGATGTAGAAAACAAAAATTTCTCTTCAATGAGAAAATAATATTCGCGAATCATATTCATAATTCATTTTTTGTAATCGACTAAGCTTTAATAATGAATCTCAAGATAATGCTTTGTAATCGACTAAGGTATTGAATATAATAGAAAGATAAAATATTGATATATCCTGGAACATCTCAAAGACTATTTGTATACAATAGATATGCGTCAGTTATTTAAGCTTTTATGATATTTCAGAACAATTTCCAACTTTTTTAGTTAACACATGTAATTGATTTTTAATTGTTGCTTTAATAAAATCAAATGAGGACGGAATTTTGGCTAAAAGATTTTCGCAATAAATGTACAATATATTTTATCTAGAATAATTACATAAATTTTCCTATAATTACAAAAATGCTGTTCTAACTCTTATAAGTATATGAAGTTTGTATGATGTTATCATTATTATTATTATACTAACAATAAGTTGTTATCTATGCTCTATAATGACTGTAATAGTATTTAAAGGGACATAGGACTTTTAAAATCTTCAAAAAATCTATTTTTTTATTATTGTAAAAATGTATGTACTTTTTTGAACATTTTAAAACAAACCCGGTGAAATTCTACTGAGTATTAATGTCAAAACATCAAACACATAAACAGTAGTATACACATAAACAGTAGTATACTCATAACAGTAGTACGCGCGTAAACAGTGGTATACACATAAACAGTAGTATACACAAAACAGTAGTATACACATAAACAGTAGTATACCTTATAACAGTATACATAAACAGTAGTATACTCATAACAGTAGTATACAATATAAACAGTAGTATACACATAAACAGTAGTATACACACAAACAGTAAAAGTTGACGTAAACAGTAGTATACACATAAATAGTAGCATACACATAAACAGTAGTATACTCATAACAGTAGTATACTCATAACAGTAGAACACGCATAAACAGTGGTATACTCATAACAGTAATATACACATAAACAGTAGCATACTCATAACAGTAGTATATTATTTAAGTGCAAATAAAACTGTAAAGCCTATTTTCACGAAATGTGCGTTTTGAAGATTACGCGCATGTTTTCTGAAAAACCATTTAATATAATTCAACGAAACTTTAGAGTCTCCAGTTAAAACTTTTCAAATTTACTGTATTTTCTAAACATGAGGCAGAATTATAAGGGGAAAGTTACATAAATATCATATTTAAAAGTTAAAAAATTTTAAATATGTATAACATTTTTCTTAATTTTTTTTGTAGCGTGAAAAGAGAAAGCATTTCGAAACAACTATTATCAATTAAAACCCATATTGAACAAAATTTTAAGTTGTAATAATGCGCGTAGTGTGTTTTAGTATTTCGTTAAGTAAAAAATAAGCATTTTATATTTTGTAAAATTAACAAAAAATATAATGTATTCATAAACAATACTGATATGGTAAGAATGAAAATGTATGACTATTTTAACTGATTTTATTTCTTTTGAATTCATATAATACTTCCTGAGGTAACAAATTCTGGATTTAGTGAAGAATTTGAATTTTTTTGGATTTTAAAATTCCTATGTCCCCTTAAGAATATTATACGTAAGTTTTTCTTGTTCTGCAAACTTTTCACTTAGCATTAGAAGTGCATTCCTCGAACTGAATTTATAAATATAATTGCTTCAAACAACATCTAACAATGAACTTCCATGTTATTCACAGTAACTTTTGTGCATATGATAGTTTAATTATTTTGCGACACTAACTACCTAACTAAACATATTGACTTAAATTATATATAAATCAGGCATTCGATAACTGATAAAATATATTTAGCGTATTGATTGAAATAGATCAATTAATCATTAAATTATTATTTTTAAAACATACCAAACCTAAAGCGAAGTGCTATTTATCTAAGCAAAAATCAAAAGAACAATTATTTGTTTCATTGCTTTATGCTATGGCATATCCAAACAGTTTATTAGCATTTTTATTCTCATTTTTATTTCCGTTTTGTTTAACCCGAAACATCATAACCATAAAACATTATAACACCACCAAATGCTTTTCACGTAAGAAATGGAAATTTCTATTGCCATTGTTCTCTAACGCTATCTTTTGCATGTGTCCTCTAAGAAACTGACATTCGCGTGTTTTCATTTGCGTTTCAACTAAAAAAAATAACAAAAAATGGGCTCATTTCCTTGCTTTCTCTCTCCATCAGCAACTTCTTTTGAAAGAAAGCTACGTATTGCTCTCGATTTTTAGCTTAAAAGATATCAAAACACGCAAGGCAAAGTTTAGGAGAAGATTTCTGCCGTTATTTCATCGGGGAAAATACTGTTTTGATGGTAATTATTACTCTGTTCTTCAGACAGCTTTGAAATTTATGGGCTTTCTGTAATCGCTTATATATTGTAATAAATATTTCTGTCCTTTTTTAAATAAACTGAAGACAACTTCTGCTTTCACTCTTCTGAAAACCTGCAGAAAATGTTTCGTTGTCCCCGAGTTGAAAAAATAAGTATAAGAAAGTTCTGGTATATTTAACTTGGATCTAAAATAATAAGCTTCGTTATTAGAAGAACTTTAATCACCTAGCCTCCGGATCTATATATATATGTATATATATATGTATAAGTTTTGTTATACTACTTTTCTTGTTTTTGCAGCAAACCAATTGATATACAGGTTTTATTCGTAAACGCCTATCGTGCTCAGTTTAAAGGCAATTATAGCACATTTGCGAATTTGCTTGATAATGTAACTCCGAAAGCAAATATGTATGCGTGACTTTTTTCTTAGCAAGTCTAAACGTTGATTGCTAAAGTTTTGATGATTTGAGATAGCTTGGTAAGCGCTACGCTGCTTATATCTCAAATCCAAATGCGTACTATATGTGGTTTATACGCAGACTAACCCATTTCTTGTCAACACGATTGAACACTCGGAGTTTTTGTTATGCATTAAACTTAGGTTTATTTCATTGGTCTGTAAATGGATGTTTCCAAAAAATAGTAAGAGAGGTTTCCTTTTCTTAATTATTTTAGGAGAAATGGGCGGAGAAGGATGGGATCTAGGTGGGTAAAAGACAAAAATCTGATTTCGGAATTTTAGCAAACAAATGGTGAAGAATTTCTAAGGAATATCTAAGACAAATAATGAGATAAAGGACTGTTCAAGAATATAATCCGGAATATAAAACTGCAGGAAAGAAATAAACTGAAGCTCGCTTTCGCGGTATATACTGAATGCTTCGAATACATTAAGGTGAGGCATTAAACAAAGTATATGCATACGACTAGTAATGCTGGAGTTTAAGGCGCAAAACAAAACTAAAAACAGTTCAGATAAAAAAGTATAATTTCGAAGTGCAAAGAACTGTAAACCGAATTTCAGGCGCTGAGAAAATTAAACGCAAAAGCAAATTAATGTGTACTTGAAAAAAGTGAGCGGTATTTTTTTTTAAAAGTGAAAAGCCTTTAATTTTAAGAACCCACTACAGTTTGAATGTTATTCGTATGAAATGTTATTTGTTTGTGTAATAACTAATACACAAAGATATGGTTTATCGAGAATTCCAACCTTCTTAAAAACTAAGAAACTAACTCAAATGAAATAGACAGTTAAACGGTGATCATACTTTTTTACCACCGGTAGGAATCGAACACTTCTTAACACGTTGCATTACACAGCCGTAAAGATTGGAAATATGGTTAAACATGTCAATGAGAACGAAGAAACGGAAATTTAGTAAAACTATAATTTTATACAAAAAAATAGAGCGAGATGCCACAATTGGCTAATGTATAAAGTAGAAGACACAATCTTCCTGAAACATTTTACTTCCGTTTTGCAACATTTTATCAGTTAGTTTACTCCAAGTTTGCACTTAAAGTTTATCCTTTGTTTTAGTAAACAGGAAAAATAAAGAAAGAAAGATTACTGTAGAATTAATATTGCGCATGGGTTTTGCCGATTTCTTCCCTATTTTTGCATGGATATGTTTTAACACATCATTATATTAAACAAGAAGTGTACATTTTTCGAGATTAAAAAGTACCAGCAAAAATACGGAATCATATTCAGTGACTTTAAAGTAAAACATGCATTGCTTTTGTGCCGTTCTAGTTCTTGACTTTAACCTTTTTGTTAACATACATATACACAACTCTTTACACCATTCTCTTCTACGCATATCTATATTTTCGAAAACCACAGCTTTAATTTAAAAATAGAGCAAATAATAAACCATATTGTTTTGAAAATAATATTTTTATTTTCCCAATTTCGCTTACTTTCTGTTAAATTACCTTAGTTCTACAACTTGCCTAATTCAACAAGGGAAGTGGAATCAGAAGGAATAGTGACAAATTCACAAGTATTTCTGTATTCATTTACGAACGCTTAGTTCAAGGTATTATGTTTCTAAGACTTCTATAGTAGAATTTTTTTTTGTGTAGCAATTTATTTACAAAAGCAACGTTAACTGTGTAGGAATGTTGGAATCAACAAAAACAAAACATAAAATAATAAATTGTAAAATACTTCTAAGTTTTCTTAGAAACAGAAAAATATATATTTTTAAATGCTCTATTTATTTAATGAATTGTAATTTATTCATATTCGTGTTATTTTTACAGCAGCTCGAAATTCGCAGCTTTGCTAATTCCTGCGTGTAAACTGTAAATTAATTTTATAATTAGTTTTAGTAGTTAAGAAATGAGCTGATACTTTCTATTAAAAACCCACATCATAACCACTCTTACATTAATTGGTTTAATATATATATATTACATTCGAATGTGTAACACGAATAATAATCTTCAATTTGTATTTATATGTTTTAGGTAAAGTTTGGATATCATATTTAAGCCCATTGCCATGTAAGCTACCCAAACGTAATGAATAATTGTTTATTGATCGCAGACAGTTTATATCATAATACTGTGTCGTTACCAGTTATATTTACATATTCAAATATATATATATATGTATGTATATAAACCTTTATATTCGTAAAGGCATGGCTGTGGTTTTTTTTGTTGTGCTTTTCTATTACCATATGAAATTAAAATAAAATATATGCTCGACTTGCAATATGTTTAGAGCAATTATTGCGAAATAGCAATTAATTTGGATTATTGGAAATTGGCAACTTCCCACAGAATCATCTAATTATATATATCCCTCCCCTTTTTTTTCAGGAAAAAAATTAGACAAAAAGGAAATACATGAAAGAGTGCCAAATTAGAAACTTAATAGAAAATAATTCAACCCTTTCGTATTTTTATCTTCATAGACATTTTTAATTTTCTAAAATGCTTAATGACCTACATCATTTGCTTCTGAATTTAGAATGTCTTATATTAAGTGGAATAAATTTACGAATAGCAAGGATATATATATTCGTGGGCTGACACCTAACGTATTATTTAATATTAAGTCTATTTTAATCTTTATAAAAAAAAAAAAAGAGTGCGTGATATGAATCTTGTTTTTTCATGGTTTCATTTTCGTGGTATTGTTGTGTTTTTAATAATTCATAGTTCTACCACAGCGAATTATTAATTAAAGTGCAGCGCTATAAAGAACGAATTAGATTAGACAGAAATTTATGATACACGTAACAAATAGAAGGACATGTAAATAATTAGTTAGTGTTACACATATCTTTGTTTCAGTCAAAATAGTACAGGGTGGCCATAAAATAACTAACCCTATTCTAGACGCTCTAGTGCGATGAGGAAAAAAGGTATCGATCAGAGGTTTAAAGGGCAGCTTAATTAGACCATGAAGAAGCGATTTTAATTTAGTTCCAAATTTCATTACCAGGAAGCAAATTGGTATTTTCGAGACCATAGCTTCTATTTTCAGCTAGTGTGAGCATTCTAAATTTTACAGAAAGATTTTATTTTGCATAAGGAACCTGGTTTTATGTAAATGAACAAGATTTACACACTTAAAGTAAAACTTCCCCCCCCTCCGATGTCGAAATTTGGAACGAAATTGAAATCGCTTTCCCATGTTGTGATTAATCTGACCTCCAAATCCCTTGCCGATATCTCTTTTCATCATTGCTCTAGAGATAGTCTCACTGTAGTCCGGGGTTTGGTTCCCCAGGCTTTAAGAGGTTCGGATTCCTCGGAAAATAGTAGGTCCCGGCGCAGCATGACCACTGTAGTCTTTGAGCCGTAAAACCAAAAAGCAAACAAACAAACAATCTAGAGCTAGTCTAGTCTACATATCGCTGTATTTTAGAATAGAGTAAGTTATTTTATGGTCACCCTGTATTTTACTCTTTATGGCACATATTTTGCATTGAATTCGTATGGTTTCGATAATACTTAACTTTTTGGTGTCGCATATTTAATAACAGGCATGTATTAATATGGTTATAACGTGTAAGTAACAATATTACATGATTAAATATATTGAGCAACAAAGAGGATAACAAGGAAGAGCCGATAACAAATATTAAGAAAGGATACTCGCATTTGTAGGAGATCCCGAAAAATATCCGATGTATCAGAAATTGTAGTTACTTTCTATTTTAAGGAGCTATCAACTCATTTGTATTCAACGCAAATTTCCTTCGCTTTCATTGGTCGATATACAGCGCTCTAGAAAACCCAGGTGTAAATAATAATTTTGTTTGATTCACAAGTCGGTGAATGGAAAAATCTTTCACACCGATTTCATAGTCACAAACAAAAAATTCCCGTTATTTATATTGTTCCGTAATAATGTAGTTAAGTAAAAGTATGATAAGATAATATTTAAAAAATATAGAGATATTGAAATAACATAAACTAAAAAGAGTGCAATGGAATTAATTTAACCCAACATGCTTGTTATTTCTACAACGAAACGGGAGATATGTCGTTTTCAGTATTGAATATAACCATCAACGTACAGTTTTTAAAATTATTGGGGGGTGGGGGCAAGTACATATTATCAAAATTTATACATTACGATATATGTAAAATTATACTTCGTTTCAAATTATTCAGGAGGATTGTCCTTAACGACCCATGTAACTTAACGCCTATGAATACAACGCCCTTTCGATTGGAAAGAAAAAACAAAAATAAGCACATCCTTTACCTCTCCCTCGAATCTTCAAGTACTGACAGTCCATGTCTAACTAGTTTGCCTGTGCTTATCAGTTCACAAAATTAATTCTATCAGACGTAAAATGTTACCTTCTGAGTGGGCAAAATTGATTTTTGCATAGGTTCGTTTGTTAATTTGTTTCTACGGTCGCTTTAACATCCTAGTTCTGTGCACGATCCATCATAAACTGCCAGTAACCAGTCTATTCAAAACTTTGTATCGTACGAAGTGTCTGAAAAGAGCCATGACAGATGTTACTCGGTCTGATTTATTCTTTTCGCCTATGTGACATTTCAACAATAAACTGCAACCAAGTTTCTTTAAATGGCAACAAAAGATCCTATGCCCCTATTTCGTAGGCTTAGCCCTTCTCTCTCTCTCTCTCTCTGTTTAATAGACTATGAATTAAATAATTATTTCTAGGGCTGGATGCAGGACTTCGAGAATGCTTCGTTTAAAAATTTTCACCCATTCCTCATTATTTGAATTATACGCAGTATCATGTCTATAAATTTCGTTGATACTTTTGTTATGGGGGGAAATTACACTTGTTGTTATGATTTATTTATATTATTTATGATTTAGAAACATTATAGAATAATTAATGAAAATTAAATGAGTATATTATAATTATAATTAATGAAATGTAAATGATTTATTATAGGTATTTTATAATTAGTTTGGTTAAATTTTTAGTTAGTTTACTTATTGATTTAATTTTTACTATTTGAGAACATTAAAACACAATTTCCATAACATTAAATATTAAATTTGTTTATCCAGAATAAATTTGTAAATTGGCCGTTGATAGTGGTTAGTAAACATTGGTTGACTTTTACCTAAAATTTCAAACCCGTTGTGTGTTAAACATAAACAAAATAAAAAAACAGGTTCTTTAAAACAGACATGAAACAATTATTCAATAATTACTGCCTTTTATTTTATATTATAAACACGATAATATATTTTCCAATTCCTTTAGAATATAACAGTGCCATTTATATAAGCATTTGGAGCTATTAACCATTCTACATACTATCAATTTTTCACTTGGCATATTTTTTTTGTATTTAAACCTTATATAAGTAATTAAAAAAACAAAATAATTCAAATACTCATTTCACTATGAGAATCATACTGGGGTATATAAACCACCAGAAAAAATTTATACATTTCATTATAAGTTTAATGAGGGAGGAGTCACTTATAATTATCGATTAATAGAAGAGAAAGAAAGATAACTTTAACTTACATGTTACACCCTTAATGGCCCATGTTTGGAGTAGGTTGGAGTCCACTGTTCATCTTCGTGTTTCAAAATTTCTCTCTCTCTCTGGCTGACCGAGACTTGTAAGCGTTTTTAAAGTAACACCATCTTGAAGACTTTTTTTTTTTTTTTTTGTATAAGGACTGCTAAAATCCTTATTCTCGCCAATATATTGCCAACTTTTTCATTTGGCTTTTGTTAACGTATTAGACGGCAATTTCGCCTGCCTAAATTGCAATTGTTGGCCAATTGTGGTGGTCTGGACTGGACGCCAAGCCCAGGCTCGGTGTGGGTGGGCTTGCCTATTTATGCAGGTGCCACGAGTTGGCTATTTATTGCTGTGATGACTCATTTACTTCCCCTCGACCAGGGATTTCGTCTGAACTTAAGTTTTTATAGGTTTCGGTTGCTGATGGATATTAGCCATATTGTAGGGAGCGAAATAGCAGTTTTTAGGTACACTGATTGGCCAAAATTATTTTGTTTGCAAGTTAAAAATGGGTTTAAAAAATTAAATATGATAGGTAGGAAAAAAACAAAAAGGTGGATTTGTATGTTAAGGGGTCCTACTTTTAAAAAGAAAAGGAATTTAATTATAAGTGCCTTATTTATATTCAGAATTTTTTTAAGAGTGTTTTTTACTAGTAAAAATCAAATTAATTTAAATTTTACACCTTTGTTAATTCAACAGGCATTTTTAACAAGTCTTTTCGTTTGTCACATAAAAAACAACTAAATTTAAAGTTCTTGAAAAGAAGTTACAAAGAATTTGATTTTGTTTGGAAGCATGCCTTGCACAGGAAACTTGTTTACTTCCTATTATGCCCATGATGAAGGTTTCTTTGGACGAAGGTGCCGCCTCTTGAATGGAGGTGTCTCCTCTTGAACGTTAATTAATCTGGCATAGTGTTGTAGACGCAGTGTACAAATAATTGGAGGTACAACTCCATCTGAAAAAATTAAATAACAGGCGGCAGAATATCGAAAAAACAAAAACACTTAACAACATCTAAGCATATATTTATATATAGTGAGAGAGAGAGAGAGAGAGAGAGTGTATGTATTTTTTATTTAATTATCTATTTATCTGCTCCTGGGTGTTTAGATTTAATTAGTTATTTTAAAAAGGGGATTTTCAATGTTCACCCTAACACTTTTCAACTGTAGTCAAAAACTTCCTTTGTTTTAAAACAATCATTTCATCAAAAACTAAAAAAAAAATCATAGTTGGTTTCTTCAATTTATCTCTTAAAAATCTTTTATTAACATTTGCATATAACTTTTCATAACGTAACTCGGGTAGTAAAACTTTTCCGATATATATTAATGCATTGGCATAAAGTAAGAAGTTTTTTATTTGCTTACACATAATATTCGATGGATTATATCACTGCCTTGTTTTTGAACTGATATGGTTGTGTATTTGTTATACTCCTGTTATAAATATTATTTGAATGTATATGTACATTTTTAATTTCATTGTGATAAATGGATGGAATCATAAATAGGACTAATCACAATGATAAAGCCATATACCTTTGTAAATCCAATATTCACTTGGAAAAACGAGTCCCGAATATTATCACAGTGCAAGAGAATCAAAAGCTTTCAAAACCATCAGTATATATCTAATCAAACAAAGAACTCTGTTAAAATTATAATGTTATACTTTAACGATCCCATACATTGCTGATTTGTATAGCGTTTCATTTATAAAGAAATTACCTTTAGTGGGGACCTGAATTCACCTGAATCAATGACAGTGCCATCAATCAATGTCGTTTAAAATTTCTTGGGCCTAGATTTTGGCCATATAAATCTGTGTTGACATAGCAGGATAACGATGAGAACAAAAAGGCACTTCACCTTGTGCAGAAGCCATGATTCATTACTCTTTGGAGATGTCTCAATGAATACTTGTCTACGAAACAATAATCTGTCATTATTGAACAATAGCTGCAGAAGTGCACCATCACTGTATCCCAGAAAGCTTTACAAGAAGTGAGAGACCACTGAATCATTTTTGACATTTAGTTTCTATTAGCAATTTAGCTACAAGTCTATATGATATTATCTATGTAATCTGCTCTATCTGCTCATCGTTTAAGTTGAGTTACGCATGTATATATAGTAATTTGCATGCTTTTTGTCTGTGTCTATAACTAAAGTTTTTCGTGGACATTTGAAGATCCTCGTTAATAATAATAATAATAATAATAATATTGCGTGTTTTATGCTGGTTATAATACTAGTAAAAATAACAACGCGCAAAAATTCCCAAAAAACATGAATCGTTAATTAATTCCTGAAACGAATGGTATGCTAATTACTTTGCTGTGTATCTAAAAAAGATTTTGCCCAACCTGTTTTAAAAATATTTTTTACTAAGAAGTTTTTAAATAGCACCACTCAGTCCCACAAATTACAGACTAAAATTATGAAAATTATACAAAACTGGCGAGCACACATCACATGGATTCAACATATAATAAAAAAGAGTGAAATTTCTTTGGGAAATCTATAATGAAGTGTTATAATGTGAGATATTCGGTGTGGTTATAATTGAAAAAATTCCATATTTAAAACGCTTTCTACGCATAACTCTGAATCGAAATAATACAAAAATTTGTACATACACTATTCAAAAGATAAACAGAATGAATCTGTGAGAAAAACTTGGTTCTAAAATCTGCCTGTAATGAAAATACGGCCCAGTTTTTCAGGAAGTGAATAGAAGAATCATAAATTAATTAATCGCTAAGGCAAATGCAAACTGAAAGTTTAAATTTTTATTTTTGCCGGTTGCAGAAACAGAAACAGAATTAATTTCCCTAAAGACAACAACAATCGCTTCGAAACTCAATTTTAAAGCTAGCGACAACTTTAACCATCGCGAATAAACACTGTTTGAGTTTTAAATTTTGAAACTATTTCCTGTGGCAGTTTAAGTTTAATAAGAGTTTAAGTTTGATCCTGATTTTACAACAAATAACAACAATTAAAGTTTTCAGTTTAGATTTGTTTTAACAATTTATTTTTCGCGTCTTTTACATATTTTTCCTAAAGTATGGTGCTATATTTCCAGTCATAAGCAAGGATTCTGTAAAATCTTTTTTTTAAAAATAGCCCCTCCCCTGCATACCATATACAGATTTTAGTTCCATTCTACTTATCATTTTGAATTATGATGTATATCTGAATAGGAAAATTTAATCATAAAAACATTTAATTCGCTATCAAAGATAAGTGTTCGATATATTTTTTGAATAGAAATACTTAGTTGATATTTTGAAAGTAATTTACATTTTCAAAACAAAGCTTGCTATGAAGTTAATTATTTTCAAAATGAACATAAAAATTAAAATATTGAAATTACTTTAATTAAAAACTTTTCCATTTTTTTAACTGAAATTCTAAATTTCTTCCTGCTTGTTAAAAAAACACTGAGAAGCTTTAAAGGCTACTGAAAAGCACTGAAGGCTTCCTTTTCTAAAAGTATCTAGATCATTATTGTCACTTTTCCAAAAAACTAGGCCATTTTTTATGTTTTAAGTTAAAGCCTTCATTAAATTTTAAATGCATCCATTTTAACGTTGTCAAATTAAATTTAAATGTCATACGAGTAAATAAAAAAGTTCTGTGATAATTACTTTGCAATTTAATTAATTTGACAAAGTGAGATAAAGCGCAAGTTGCGTCTAAAATTTGGATCGATAATGATTAGAACTTAAGACAAAACAGTCGATATATTTTTAAATAAAAACAAATGATTTATTTCAGCACTACTTGATATGTGCCTTTCTTCTTTCTCCCTTTAATTTCACTAAAAATTATATTTTCTACTATAACTGAATATTTCAATCAATTTACATAAATTAGAGCCTACTATGGCTCAATGGTATGTACGGTGTTCTCCAAGTGTGCTATTAATATAGGTTCGATTCCCTACTTGGCAAAAAAAAACGCTTAACTACAAATTATTCACTATAATACAGCAGGTGGTTCTCAAGGTTCATTTGTTTGTTCGGATTTTTATGGCGCAAGAACATTGGGACACACTTTGCCAAGGTACCAAGGAGCTAAAGTTTGGGTTTCCTCGGGAAATTGTAGGTCAACTGCCTTACGATAATGTAGCGGTAACGCATTCACTACCGTACATTTAACCTGTGTTCGACTACGAATTGTATCATATCACACGTGCCATTTTGCACCATGGCGTAGGCCAGTGTTTTATTGTATGGGCAATAGAGGTTATGATTCCTTATAAAATGGTCTCGAGGAAACGTTACGTTTCCAGCCATTACCTAGTCAAAATACAAGCGAAGATTTTAAATTATATATTACAAACATAGAGTTGTATGGAAAATTTCCTCTTAGCAATCAGTTATTTTTTACTTGAATTTTGAGAGTCATATGACTTGTAATTTTGTGTATTGAAATTGTGAGCAATCATTTGTGATATGATCAACGGCTTGTGATTAACGTACCGGCGAAGATAATTTTAAACACGCTCAAGTTCGCTGGAAACAGAACTCAATCATTCTAAGAGCCAAAATGGCAGCCGATAAACTAATAATGCGCCAATTTAGATTGTAAATGGGCTGAAAATGCATATATCCTGACATATTCATATATACTGATTAATAATAAAATTCCTTTGCGTCATTTGTAAAGCTTTGAGTCAGGAATTCTCAACCGTTTAAATAAATAAAATGATTAATTAATTAAATGTTTAAATAAATAAATTGTTAGCGGCTACAAACTACACAAAAATGGTTAAATCAAATAACATGTTATACATATTTCTATGTAACATGCAGTATAAAACGTTAGTTAACCACGTGAAGCCCTCGACTGCAGCTCGGTAAATTTCGGGGATCAGAAACAAAGTTTGAATTGACTACATGTAAGACCATTTGTGCCATCAGATAACAGCAGCATGTTCTTTAATGAGAACGATGACTTGCAGAAAAAAAAAGGTTTCCATGTGTTAAAAAGGCTACTAATATCCTTATTAGAGTTGTTTATTCTCGCGGTTCGAAAACACTGCCCATAACACCACGGAGCCTGCACAAAAGTTTAGACACAGAGGCAAATTATAAATAAAAGCGAGAATTTGCATTGAACTTCGCCGATATTGTATCTAAATAATCCTAGAACCAATAATAAATTGTGCAACTTAAAAGATTACCAAAAGTACTGAAACAAAATATCCCAACACCGTAATATTGGAATCTGCATGCCACAAATGTTTAGGCACATATGTCAGATTTATGCAAATTAACGGCGCGAAGTTCCCAAGTGATCGAAGGGGCGTTTCCCAGAGTTGTTATATAAGGCCTGAAATAATTTAGAATGCTTAGAACGATGCCGAAGTCAAAGCAATTTACGAATGACGAGATTTTGAAGATTTGGAGGCTGAAAACTAAAGGTAAATCTGTTACTCAAATTTCTGTTGCATTGAACCGTTCAAAGCGAGGCATTTATCGAGTGTTATCCCGGGGTGATCAGTATCAACCAAAATCACGATCTGGGAGGCCTCGAGTGACCAGCATTCGGGATGATAGACAAATACGAAGATTGGCTTCAAATGAAAGCCTGTCTGCAAATCAAATAAAAAACACGTTAGCAATGCGAGTGTCAAGAGAAACCATACGTAGAAGGATTGTAGAATGCAGGCATTTGAGATATGCAAAAATGCGCCGCAAGCCCTGCTTGCAATTACATCATAAACAAGCACGACTACAATGGGCAAGGCAGCACATATCATACAGTGACGAATGGCTGCAGGTGTTATTTAGTGATGAAAAAAAGTGGAACTTAGATGGTCCCGATGGCCTTTCGCACTACTGGCACGATCTTCGAAAACGCCCCTTAAGTCGGTTCAGCAGACGTCAAGGAGGAGGTTCAGTCATGGTTTGGGGAGCCTTTAGCTTCAATGGACAGACTTCTTTGGCGTTTTTGAATGGAAAACAAGATTCCAAGGCATACCAGGCAACTCTTGAAAGTCACCTATTACCTTTTGGCGAACTTTTATGTGGACGAAACTGGGTTTTCCAACAAGATAATGCGTCCATCCACACATCCAGGTCAACAAAAGAATGGATGAGCGCTAAAAATATTACAGTTCTCGATTGGCCTGCTCTTAGTCCTGACTGTAATCCCATCGAAAATGTATGGGGCATACTAACGAATGTTGTGTATGCCAATGGAAAGCAATATCCGTCCGTTTTAGAACTTAAAAAGGCTATAGAAGAAGCGTGGTTTAATTTTGAACCAGAAACCTTTCAAAATCTTGTGCTTTCAATGAACGACCGCGTATTTAATCTAATACGAAGTAATGGTGGCTACATTGATTATTAAAATTGTTCATTTCCTTATGCAAGTGCTAAAATTTATGTTTGTGCCTAAACTTTTGTGCCACATATTTTACTTATTTTAAGTTATATATTGCAGCAAGTTCGCTACTGATGTGATTTCTGTTCTCAAATTTTTAATTTGCATATTACATGTGTTCATACTTCGTAATATTAAAGTTCCTACTTCTTCAGTTTTAATAGTATTTTGTTATACTCAAATTTGTGTTGTGTCTAAACTTTTGTGCAGGCCTGTACACTATCTGGAATAAAAGGTTTGCAGCAATAGAGAGGTCATCGTAAAAGATAAAAGTATTGTCGTGCAGAAATAGCTTGTTAGGAAATGTATGTATATCCTAAAAAGCTAATGACCTTACTTGGAGGGTCATCTTTTACAGGGGTTTAACTGCAATTGTGTTTACTACATGAATACAGTTAGAGAAGCATTCTACAGTTCAAAGTTATAGTTTATGCAAACCGCCCATACGTAAATAGACTGACCGAAAAATCCCTCAAAATCTTATTCACAAAGAAATGACCTTTAAATTGGTTCAGACAAACTGGTTAAGTATAAAAGCAACGTGTATTATCCTCAAGGTAGCAATGAATTAATGCAACTGGCATATGGCTTAGTAAAACTATCCACTGCCTAGCAAGATTAGGAGATGGTAAAGGCCATGCTTATTGGCCACATTTGTGTCAATATTCCAATTAAGGACATAAGCTATCTCACGTTTGGCAAAGCATTAATTTGAGTACATCTCTGTAAAGTTTCTCTCGGGCTTACTCTGGTAACTCAGTGTTTACTGAGTTACCAGAGTAAGTACCTTGGTAATCGGATAAATTTTCATTCCGAGATGCACAGTATACGGTGCTGATTCTTAGATAAACAAAATTTAATCTTTAATGTAGTATTAATCTTTATATACCTACCAAAACCTTTATCCTTCATATAAAATGTATGAGTAATTTTTGGGTAAAATATAGGGATAAATAATGAAATTTGCTAGTAGATATAGCAGCGAAACCAGGGAATACAATGATCAAATATTGAACGTTATAATGAAATGTGTGTTATTTATGTACGGAAAGCTTTTATACTATGTATATTTAACTTAGAATTTTGCTTTAGCAATACAATGCTGATTCTATGCTTGTTCTAAGCTATACTCGTAGTTAAATTTATTTTATGTGGAAATGATATTCTAATTGAAACTGCCTTGCAATTGAAATTACATTTTAATTACAGTTACCTTCTAATGGAAATTGTCTTTAATTGAAATTATCCTTTAAAGGAAATTAAATTTTAAATGAAATTAGCTTTTAATTAAAATTAGCTTTTTTAATAATTTTATCATAACTGATCTTTGCAATTTTTAAATTACAAATTTAGTTGGAGGATCAGACGCACATATTACTATCAATTCCGTTGTTATCCAAGCGCTTTAAAAAGTTTTTTGCCAAAAGTTAAGTAAAAGCAAATGACTTTATTAAAATACTATAGTAGGCTAATTAAATTAAAAATTCAGATGTAGAAAAACAGATGTAAATAACAAACGAAAAGTATCTTGCTAAATCAAAAAATATTTCTAACATCGATGTTTTAGCTCAAACTACATCTTTTCTGTCAAGAAGGAAAGGAAACAACGTCCTGGAATCGAACCTGTGACCCTCAGTATGAACCGGAAAGCCAAAGCTATCTCTAATTTTAACTTAAACAAGGGAATAAGGAAATAAATTATCGATCCCAATTCTCCACGAAAAGATACAAAAACCTTCTTCGGTGGCTTCCGATACTGATACGTTGGTAATCGTATAAACCGTAATAAAGGTTTTAATATTTTAAAATCGTAGATGGTTATTAATAAACATTCGTTAAACGAATCTTTCGAATTTAAAAATCAGAAAAATTTATATAAGGGATTTTATCTTTAATTTAACTTCAAACCTCAGCAACTATAAAATCAATTTAAAAATTTGTAAACGTCCCATTTTTGCTTCAATATTTAATGAAGAAAATCGATTATCACTGCTTTTAAGTCATTAAGGTTTACATATACTAGTAACGATTAATCCATTCTTTGGAATTGAAGACATGTAGTTATATCAATTATGTTTCTTCTCAGGTAAATTGACAAACGAAGTAAACAAGAATTGACGTTTTGTGCACGTGGTAAGAAAGAATAATTATTTTGTCATATAAACAAATAACAAATATGGCACAATCTAACATTTGTTTCAATCAAGGAAACGAAAGGATTGTTTTGATGTATATATTGATAGAATTGGCTATAACTATCTCCAAGGGGACGTATGTGCAAATTCTGTCATTACAAACGATATGTTTATTAAATCATGATGTCGTAATACACCTCAAAGCTTTATAAACCGTTTTGATAGTAAAAAGTATTAAATTTTTTGGTTTCAAAATTAAATAAAAATATATTTAATTATAATGAATTTAATTACTGTACAGGGTGTCCCGAAAACACCGTATCAAAAATATATAGGTGTGATCCTTGTGTAAAATGGACAATAATCCACCTTTACATGGGGGATGGAAATGAATATCCGGAGTATTATGACTAAACAGATAACAAAGCATGATTGGATGAAAATAATTCATTCCCAAAATGAACGTATCTCTCCAATAGACCGTATTTGGGCTGTATTACAAAAAAAGATAGCTTATTCGCTGTGCATCTGTGGCATGTGGGAGTTAAAAATTTCGAGCCAATGAAAATTGTATTTGAAAGTTTGGCCTTTAATTTCCCAACTTCCGCCGTCGCCAATTTTTGGCGGGAATGGCGAACTTTTGGAAAACTAATTTCGAACCGAACCTTCAGCGCTCATATCCATAATTCAGAATCGATTAACACATAGGCGTACGGAAGTGGGGTTCATGAAGGCCATGATGCCCCGCAATTGGGTGAATATTAAACATATATTTACGACAGCGTTCGTTAATCGGTGGAGAGAATTCTGGAAAAATCTGGATATTATTTGTATTTTTAATATTTTATTAATAATAAAACAAAAATAATATTTTAAGAAATTCTCATATTCTGAATGACAATTTTTGCCTTTATATTTCACTAAATTCAAGAAAAATGTTTGAGAAGATCCTGAACCTTTAAATACTAATTTCTAACTTTATGTTAAAATAATTAATTGTAAATTTTTATGTCGATAATGTACTTGAAATAATTATCGGCAATTAGTGAAAAAACCCTCATTTGCCTCAATGCGGATAAGAGGAGAAGCCCTGTATTTATCTTTTAAAAAAACATATAATGGTCCGTGGGATTTAAAATTATGAATTCAGTGGTCCGAGAGGTCCGAAGGGTTGTCCGAAGGGTTGGCGACCGCTAGCTACAATACCCAAGCTATGATGTAAAGGTAAATTCTCTCATTCGAACCAACTTCCCCTTAGGAAATTTCTGCGTACGCTACTGGATCAAAGGTAATTTTGTCGGTACTAACTTTTATTAATTATTTACCTGCATGACAGACTTGTGAATTTTTGGCCGTATATCATGAGCGAAAATAAAAGAAATTTCGGAGCATAAATGTTTACGATTGGTAAGTGAAGAGCATTAACGGATCTAGTACGAATCCTAGAGGTGGAAAGGGTGGCGATTTGTATGAAAGTGGGCAAAGTAATTTTAAACTACAGGGGGAGGGGGTGCGTCCCAGTATGGTAAGGCGTTCGTCTACAGATCTTGTAACGTGTCCGGGGCGCAGGGTTTGTTCCTTTTAGTACCGGGCCCTCTTGGCCGTTCGTGGCCCCTGTGCAATTCACTTTTTCCTCCTTTATCTCCTACCCTGCCCTTCGTAGCAAAAATTGGAACAGTCCTTAGGCAAACTTCCTTAATCGGTGTTGTTAGTCTCGAGATTGTTTTCGGAACACACTGTACAGTGTGTTCGCTGAATACATAACGTATTTATATTAATCGAAAATAGTTTTGGCACGAAGATAGGTAAATAGTGCTTGTAAATGCGCCACGTGATCACTCCTGGATTTATAGTAATTATTCAATTATTTATATATTTATTTATTATTTCTATTATTTATTATTTCTAATATTTAATTTAGAGAGGTACTCCTCGTTCGCGTATCTCTAAAATGCACTCTTTCGTTCTTAAAGATTAGGAAAGCAATTTTGAAATATAATATTTTTTTTTTAATTTCCGTTTTATAATTCTCAAATAATATATATATAGAGAGAGAGAGATTTGTGGTTTTTCATTCATTATACATAAAAATTATTTTCAAAACACTTAAAATTTTCGGAAGTTCACGCCAAATCTTAAGCAAAAAAAATGTAATTCAATTCTGTAATTATTATTTATATTTAAAAACTAAAACAAACCCGCATTTGGTATTTGAGCTGGAATGCGTCTAAGTATTTTCTTATATGATACGTTTGAGAACTGTATTTCTACAAATTCCAACCAATTCCCATTTCGAGAATTTTATAATTAAAACTGAACATAAATCAGGGATCCCGTAATTTCATTCCAATTACCTAATTTTAAGTTAATTATTCATAAAATCAAACCTTTTTTTTCATTTCAATGTAATGATTTAATATGCTTCCTGTTAAAAATAAATTGGTTTGAAATTAGGCGTATTTTAAATGATTACTTTTGGTGTGATTTTCTTTTCGCGTCTATGTTTATAAAATTACGTCACTATATTATATATTCTTATAACACATATCATGCACCATTTTTTAATCATCGCACCCTTAAATTATATTTCAACCAGTAAACTTAAATTACCATATTAACAAAGTTTGTATATTTTAAAATAACTACCACTAAAAATAATAATAATAATCTTATGTGACCGTACCATTAGCGAACTTATATCTTGGTGCTGGGTCCGAATTAGGAACGTAAAACTATATATTCTTTCTAAAAACCTTTCTTTTCTGAATGCTTAATAAAAATCATAAGTTTTATTGGTACAAATAATTCAAACCCTTTCTTTATATTTTATAGCACTTTT
Organism: Dysdera silvatica; assembly: GCA_006491805.2. Taxonomy (NCBI): domain Eukaryota; kingdom Metazoa; phylum Arthropoda; class Arachnida; order Araneae; family Dysderidae; genus Dysdera; species Dysdera silvatica. Next base: position 52,057,249 of record QLNU02015003.1, on the reverse strand, counting down.
ACTTTGATTTTGTATTCTTGTTATTTTTCTCTTCAAGTAATATCTGCATAAACACAAGAAGATAGTATTCCAAATGCTTGTGTTTAATTATTTTAACTTCTTAATTATTCAAACATCTCTTCTAAGGTGTATAATATCTAAATGCGTTTTACGCAAATGCAGTATGCATGATTAATCAGCTGCAGCCTTTCCAAGTTCGCAATTTCATACTAAACGTTCCATTATTCTTGTAGGTTATGTTGCCAAGTTAGCAAAGTTAACCCCATCTGTTAGGAAATGATCTGAAATTGCTTACTACGTTAAGTTTCTGGCAAAGCTAATAATTGACATTTAAAAGCCGTTTCCGGCTATAAAAAGAGCACTGCACTAAATGGTTCGAAGTTTAATCTCTTTAGTTGCCAAGTGCTCCAGTTTTGGCTCATTTCCTCAACCCTTAGTAGGTTAAGAGGTAGCATCAGGCTGTCTTAATTAACTGCTCGAGAACGTTTCAATTAGTTGCCCAGCTGCACCGAATTGGCGCCTCGCCCACGCTTCACTATTTATTAAATTAAGCCTATTAGATCTTGAAGGGACCTTTTCATATCAATCGTCCATGTCTCGTATTTTACCTGCTCTGATGGCCGAATTTTCCAACGCACACACATTTCTGCTTCATTTCTTGAACTTGGCTCCTTTCAATATAAGAATGGATTCTGTTAAGCATACAGACGAATTCTGTTTAAGATATGCATCAAGGGGTTAAATTTATGAGGGTGACGTTTGATCATGTAATGTGCTGATGTATTGCCATGCACTTTCAGGGCAAAAACAAACCGCGGCTGCATGGAATATACTTGCATGTGAACAAGAAGTTTTTGCTCCATGTATCATTTTATGTAAATCTATTAATCTTTTTTGCGAATTGAACAAATGCACGTGTTAGAGCTATAACTTCATTTTTTCATACGTATATATATACAAAATTTTCTCGCATTGGGGGTTACAACCCCATCAATACCCCCCTCCCCCGTGTGTGCTACAAGTTCCGGAGTGTGCTTGTGTTTTTTTAAAAAATAATATGCGACAGTTCAAAAATATATAATTTAATGTCATATTAACATTTTTTACACTTACATTTATGTATGTATGTATGTATGTATGTATGTATGTATGTATGTATGTATGTATGTGTGTGTGCGCGTGCGTATGTATGCATGTATTTATCATGGAGCTTTGAGGGATATTCCACCGCGTCTATTTATTAACCTTTAATTTAAGGAGCTGGAAAACAGAAATTTGTCGTTCAATACGGGGAAATATCGCTTTTTCCTTCTCCCCCCCCCCACCGTAAATATCAACGTAAGTGGTATCTGAAATCGTCGCTATGTGGGGTCAGAAGGGATATGTAACTCTGCTTAAGTACAAATAAGCAACGCCAAATAAATGTATAGTGCATATATTGTACATTTGTGAAAAATTAGGAACTTCCTCATAATCTAATAGCAGGTCCTTAACTTCCGTACAAAGCAGAGGTAGGAAGGGAAAAGGTTCCATTTGTATAATAGGCCTTTATCTCGTCCCCCTTTTCTTTTTGGCGCAGTATAGCCCAGATGCTCTTGCGCCATAAAAAAGCCAAACAAACAAACCCCCCCCTTTTTCTTTACCACGTGCAATCGAGCCATTTGACCTACTAAACGAGTGGTTCCCAACTCAGTTTAAGCCGCGGACCATTTTTCCACTTCAATTGGACTCGCGGACCACTTTGAAAAATTCTCAAGAGTTGATTGCAAAACCTTAATAAAAATGAGAATCCAGTCTTTTTTGGGGGAAATGTGTTTGTAAAATCGTTCTTTGAATAAAAAAAACCAAAAAACAATAAACAGAAAAAAATTTAATGATAATGCAGTCAAACCTCGTTAAGATGAACACGCTTAAGACGAATTACTTTTAATACGAACCGTTTTCTGAAGTTCCGTCAGATTGTAAAATACTACAAATATACCATCAATTTCATTTTTATATTTAATTTTAATATTTAATAAATAATTTTTATAAGTACTTTTTTTTTCATTTTTTAAAATAATGAACAGTCTTACGGACCATTTGGGACTTCTTCGAGGCCCACCAGTTGGGAACCACTGTACTAAACTGACCACTAACTTCCGAAGAACAAAAAAGTGCGGGTGTGATCTCTGAGACAGGGCTTATCCCAGCTCCGTTCTTTTGGAAGATAAATCTGCTGGGATATACCACGTCCCACCCGTAAGGTAAAGGTTAACACGCTTAACATTTCACTCCGTGCTATGCAGAGCATCCTCAGAAGTAGTGGCCGACTAAGTCTTCCTCTACAAAAATGTAAGACTTTCACTTAGTTCATCGGCAGAAACATTTCGGCAGGTTGTTTCTGAAGGAGCAACCAAGTGAATATCTTGCACTTTTTCAGAAGGAAACTTGGTCGGCAATTACTTGTGAGGATGCCCCGCATAGCACGGAGGGAAACGTTGTGTTTTAATAAACTGACGCGGCAGAATATCCCGCAAAGCTCTATGAAGTATATTAATAGACGCCGTGAAAGTCTTCGTGATTTTATCTTTTACACTTATTTAATTTTTTTTAAATAGGCACTCATTCAACGTTTTCAGCAAAAATGTTCACATTCCTTTTTTAGGATAAAAGATTTTAGTTCGTAACTTTAAGTGTCTAGTCTATAGACCAGGTGTATGTATATTAGGGTGTTTCATTTTATTAGACAAAATTAAAATATTACATTGCTGTTGACTTTGCTCACTTTCTAAGTCCCATTGTTATAAGAATGGTATCTGACCAATTTGAGAAATATTTGGCAATATTTATAGGTTTCACACTTTGTACACTTATATATATATATATATATATATATATATATATGTGTGTGTGTGTGTGTGTGTGTGTGTGTGTGTGTGTGTGTGTGTGTGTGTGTGTGTGTGTGTGTGTGTACTAAAAAGAAAAGTGTCTAAAAAGAAAGGTCTTCAACCAGTGTGTATTGCCAGTCCTCTCTTATGGATCAGAGACATGGAGTCTAACAGTTGGAGCAATACGAAAGTTACAGACAACGCAAAGGAGCATGGAGAGGTGCATGCTTGGAATAACTAGGAGAGATCGAAAAAGGAACACTTGGGTGAGAGAGCAAACTAGAGTAGAGGACATCATTGTTAAAGTAAAAGGGCTGAAATGGCGATGGGCTGGGCATATTGCAAGAAGAACTGATCAACGATGGACAACAGAAATTCTGAACTGGATTCCAAGAGACCACCGAAGACCTAGAAAACGTCCTCAAACTAGATGGGTGGATGAAATAAGAAAACAGGTTGGGGTGACGTGGAAACGAATGGCCCAGGATAGACTTGTGTGGAAAGCATTTGGAGAGACCTTCATCCAGCAGTGGATAGATAATGGTTGAATATGATGATGATGATATATATATATATATATATATATCATCATCATCATATATATATAGTATATATATATATAAGCTAAAGGAACAAGATTTCCAACGATTATTATTTTTATTTTCTTATTTTCAAATCCATTCAACAAAACTGAACTGCAAACAAGACTTTTATGGAACAACTTAATAACATTCATGTTATTTATATTAGTTAAATTTGTAGAATGGCACTCATTCTCTGGTTCGCTTGGTGACGATTGTTCTGTGGTTCCCAACAATCTTCAACAGGAATTGTTTCTGTTGTTTATCCCTGAGGGGCTTGTTGAATTTCTTTATTAGAAAAATGCCCTTTTCTACAATGTTCTTTACCACTTTAACGGCGTCGATGAAGCTTCTTAGCCCCTCTCTGCAATATTCCTCCATTTCGTTGACACCATATAATCCAAAGAATTAAACAACCATATGAATCAAATATATTTTTATTGCGCTATTTCAATTTATATTCGTGAATTTATATTGCACTAAATTCACGAAATGTGGTCCGCGGGATTTAAAATTATGAATTTAGTGGTCCGTGAGGTTCGAAAGGTTGGCGACCACTGCTCTAGTGCATAATATTTAAAAACTGAGGTTTTTTATATTTATTAATTAGGGAGAGATTTAAGAAATAGCGATAGGCCGCCAATTCTAATAAACTGATCATTCTCGCGCGTAAGAATATTGTAAATTTTATTTTCGTTGTTCATAACACGGTGAAGATAACTTGTAAAGTCGCCAAATTGGGCTTACTCTTTTGCTGATAGTATAGAACCAATGAAAAGGTTATCTCGGAAAAATAAACAACACAGTTGTTACTCGTTAGCGCCTATTGGTGAAACTAGTCCAATCAGTGAACAGATGGCTATTTCAAAAATGTTTCGTGGGTGCGGTGGATTGAACTCACCCTGTATATATATCTTCTGTGTATGAATTGTGATTTTCTTTATTCGGGCGGAGGGTAGTGGGGAGGAATTGTAAACCATTAGAATTTACTCATCGTCTGAAATCCCGCTACGCCACTATGTAAAATATATTATATAATAATAATATATTTTATTTGTCACACATTATCCACATCAGTCCCGTATTCCATCAATGCATACTTTTAATTCCATACATATTTTAAGCAAGAGATATATAAATACATGCAGTAGAACACACGATTGAATCTTAAACTAGTAAACAAATGTGAAGGGTCCTCAGTCAAAATTGATACAATTTAACAAGCAGAGGACCCGAAATTAATTTGATGGCGCAATAGAATTTCCTTCCATCAAATATACCCTTAATTTCTTTTTAAATAAACAATTTTGTTCATTTCCTTAATATTACCAGGTAAGCTATTCCAATATTTAATACCATCTTATTCTATACATTTTCTAAACAATTCAATTCTTATTTTAAGAAATTTAGACAATTGTTTTTCTTGAACTTCGGTCAGAGTTATAATTTATAGTATTAATAAGAGCCATATGTCAATTTTCTTTTATTCTTTCATACATTGTTTTGAGTATAGTGAATTCATATATTTTATTAATTGCCATTATATTATTTTTATTGAATAATTCATTATTATTAAGGTATTTATTTTTTTCGATTAATTTTAAAAATTTGGTATGAAGTAATCTAATTAAATTTTTATTATTACTATTTAAATTTTCCCAAATACTATTACAGTGTATCAGACGACTAAATATAAATGGATAATATAATTTCAGTAATGAATCCTTTCGGGATAGCACGTGATAAACATCTCAGAATCCCCATTCCAGAGCTTATCTTTTTTCTTTTACTTTTTCTACCTATCTATTCCAACTGAGATTCTTTGTCCGCATAATTCCTAGAAATTCCAATTCCCCCATAATTTCATTATTATTTATATAAATTTTTTCCATCATCCAACTTACCTATTTTCATGTTTTTTGTGCTAAAAATAATTATTTTGGTCTTCGATTCATTAATTTTCATTTCCATCTAATCATATTTTATTATTAATATTGTTTATGTCATATCGTGTGCAATCAGTAATTTACTAATAACCAGGGCCTCGTTTAGGGGGTGCAAGCTACAGTGCCGCTAAAAAATACAGTGCAAGTATCAAGAAATAAGTTTTAGCGGCCTTTCGGATGTTTCATTTCACTGTCAATTGGACATTACCGTATCTTGCATTAGACGTCTTACGACTATAATTGGACATTACCGTATCTTTCATTAGACGTCTTACGACTATAGCTATTATAAATTACATTACGTCAATGATGGATGCTCACGTTGGCTGACGACTAGTCTTGCTCCTGTGCTTGCGCCACAAGGTACTCGAGGTATGAACTTCATGTATAACACGTTATTCAGATACTGTTAGACGGCAGAAAAAAAGACATTTCTAGAATCTAAAAAAAAATGGTGACGGAGTGTTAATGCCGAAATCCTTTTGATCTTTAATCATTAATAAGCTTCAACGTGAAACGAAAGAACACTAACACACCCCGTCACATATGGTAACCCGAGTTATCCCGTCACATCACTATAGAGACCCCCGGTTTCCAACCAAAAGAACTTATCACAAAGTTGTGACGGTGAGAAGTAGAAATTGATAATTACATTGTACTGGTTTTTCTTTGTGTTCATAGTGAGGCCGTAGACCTAAATAAAACCCTTTTATTTATCCACAAACTCGATGTTAAGCAGGAAATGCCAAGTGACTAATATAGTAAAAAATAGCATAAAGAAAAAGAATGGTATATTCAACAGATTTACAAGAACCAAAACGTTAATTTACTTGAGTAGATCGTAGATTTAAAAAACTGAGGAAAATTCATCTCCATAAAAAAATACTCTTGGAAAAAAAATTGTCAACTGACAATAAAAACAAATGAAATTTTATTAATAAATTGCTGGGAAGGGTAATTAAAACAAATGATAAGTTGATAATCAACAATAACATGAAAGTAACTTCCAATAATGAAATTGCAAATTGTTTTAACAATTTTTTGTGGAAATTGAAGAGAATACAGTAGATAGAAAGGTCAATATGAACAATGAGTATAATGAATATATGTGTCATATATTGATTATAATCATTATTCATATTATAATCAATATATGTGTCATAATATTGGTAAACAATGTATGTAAGTCAAATATGTCGCTCGGAGTTATTGAATGAATTAAGGAAGATTAATAATAAAAAAGGTGCAGGATATGATGACATACACCCTAGGATAATCAAGGAATGTGCTAATGTATTGGTTAAACCACTGTTGGTGATATTTAATGAAATAATTGATACAGAAGTAATTCCTGAAGAAATGAAAACAGCTAAGATAGTTCCTATATATATAAGAAAGATAACAAGGAAAATTATGTACCGATAGCAATAACCTCCGTCTTCGCGAAATCATTTGAAAAATTACTTTACTAAAGAATAATTGATTTTATAGACAATAATGATATAATGGATAATTTCCAATTTGGGTTTAGAAAGGGCAAATCAACTGCAGGGGCGCTATTGAGAACAATAAAAAGAATATAGGAGGCAATAGAAAACAAGGAACAGGGTATTGGCATTTTTTTATCTGAATAAAGCATTTGATGCAATAAATAGAGAAATATTAATTAATAAAATTAAAACTTACGGATTAAGGGAGAAGATCAAAAATTTATTGAGCAGTTATTTAAAGGCTGGAAAACAAGTTGTATATGGGAAGGGAACGAAATCTAAGTTATTGGATAATAATTACGAAGTACCTCAGGGCTCCAATTTGGGGCCATTATTTTATTCCTTATATGTTAGTGATATATTCGAAGTGCCTGATGTAGGAAACATCACATTATTTGCTGATAATACAAGTGCCATTATTGCTGATAAGGGTTTAAGTAAGGTAATGGAAACAGGTATTAATGAAATAAAAAAAATGTGGAAAACGGTTTTCTATTAATCAACTGAAGTTAAATGTAGACAAATCGAAATTAATATTTTTGTCGGGTACAAATAAAAAAAAAAATAGATGACGATATGATTAATAAATCTATAACAGTTAATAATAAGAAAATAGAAATAGTGGATAAAATTGATTTCTTAGGAGTTCAACTTACAAATAAATTAAATTGGAATGGTCATATAAACAAAATAGCCAAAATATATGTTAAGGTATAGGAATTCTAAGACGGATAAGTAAAAATATATCCTCAAAAATGAAGAATGAATTCTATAATTCTCTGATTAATTGCCATCTGGTATATTGCAATTGCGTTTTGGGTAATTTGGGTATTGTTAACAATGATACTTTAAGAAATTTGCAGAATAAATCAAACTGATTAATAGAGACAATAGAATAGACTTAAAGAATTTTTTAATAAATTCTAATATATTGCAAATTGAACAGATTCATAAATACTGTATACTAATTAAAATGTTTGAAAGGATGAGAGAAATAAACATACAGATCTTATAAAAATTCAATTAAACGAAAAAGAAGTAGATATCGAAACTATAACGAATTAATATTACCCAAAATAAGAACAGAATTGGGAAGATGCAACATAAATTACATAGGACCTAAATATTAGAATGGAATACCAGATAAACTAAAGCGGTTAAATAATATAGTAAAATTTAAAAAAAAAGCTTAAAAGATACTGGATAGTCAGTAATGTCTAACAATTTATCGATAATTAAAAAAACCAATCAATTAAATACAAATTATAAAAACAACTCATATAAGAAGTGCATTACATATGCGTGATCTTTAGTAACGAGTGAGGTGTGTTGAAATATGTGGAAATAGCCTGATGGCCGAATTTATTGTTTGGGTGAATTGTTATATTGAATCAGTCTGGGGTCCTCAAACCTGTTATATTCATAGTAGATATTTACTTAGGACCTTTCTTTGTGTGGTCATGTATTGTCACAACGACTGTTCCAAGAAGAATAAATAAAGTATTATTATTATTATTATTTTTTTGTGTGCGTTCTCGCACTTGGCGGATTAAGCTTAAGACGGGCGGTGCCAAGTTCTCAAGTCTACCTTCAGTGTGAAAATATTTTTGTATGTTTCATTCTGGTGCCAGGTTTAAAAATTTTCTGACTGTTCGGCAGGTGTTTAGTGTTGTTGCTTTTTGCATCTGAATATATGTGTTGGGGTCAATTTCAAGTATTTCCAAGTTCTTTTGGAGTGTGGTTGGTATTATACCTGTTGCTGATAAGACAAGAGGGATAACGTTTACCTTATCCATGTACCACATGTCTTTGATTATTATTATTATTATCATCATTATATCCCTAGTTAACTTCGTTCAGAAATGTCTATTTTTAATTTGACTTTATTATCTTCTTGTTACCTTTGGAGTTTAAACCCGTGAAGCACTTTATTTTGTAATGCTAAACCCCGGAGCGTTTTTTCGTCGTTGTGATACGTTAAAACATTTTTGAGGGCTTCTAACGCCAAAAACCCGCTCCTGCTAAAAACATATCTTACTTTATCAAGTAACTTTTATATTATAGCCATGCATGGGAACAAAAAACTAACTTACGAGGTTCTCAGCTTATTTATAATTTAGGAATATTTTTATATTAGTCATGGTATTTTGCTCTACAGTTTGTGTTCTATTAGTGACGTCACTGAACTATTATTTATTATTTTTATCACTTTATATTTTTATTATTATTTTTATTTATCTGTAATTCCTGTGATCTTTATAATGTTGTTCCGGGTGAAGTTGTTTCGTCTCCTCTCAGGCAAATGTTAAGTCAAAGTTCCATGAAAGTTAATTAGTTTGACTTACTAAGTTAATAATTTGAATTATTAGTCAATTTAATTATTCATAAGTATCATTGTATTTTTCGTTTTATATCATTATATTAACAGCTCTTACAATGACTGTTACTCAGTGATTTTATATCGAATACGTATTAAGTTTACGCCTGAAATATTATTTTTATATCGTTATGACAATCCCATTTGGGCCATTATCTGACCATTCCAATTAGGCCATTGACTGACAATCTCATTTAGGCCACGGAGAACAAAAACTGGAAAAATTGCTCCGAAAATCGTCTTCTACGGTTATGTGCTGCAATAGTTGGATTACTTCTATTATGAAAGTTTTATAGGAAGGAGAGAAATAGCTTCCACCACAATGCCTATTGAAAAAGTGTAATGATAAATAATCACTTTTATCAAATATACGAAAAAACTTACTGAAATATGGAAAATTAATACGACGTGTGCTGCTGATAAAATTGCGCTTCGTATCTAACGAAGTTTAAAGAACAATTTATAATCTAACATGATATTTAATTTTTCACTTATTTGCCAACTATGCAACTAATACGAATGTGTTCTGTCAAAACTAAGCAAAATAAACTAATAGAACACTTTAAACAACGCATTGTTTGTGTATAAAATGAAAATTTAAATATACAATGCACATTTCCACCAGGTTTCGCTGGTCTTCTTTTGGGAGTTGTAAACAAAGCCGTATTGTCACTTCCTGAAAGCGCTTTGAATGCTCGTAAAAGCTTTGAAATTTAACATTGTGAATGACCAAAATAGTATGCCGTTTTTCAGCCTGGCCTGGTCCATATTACTACATATTACGGCTACAATTCATGCATACACTTCAACAGACACCTCGTCCTGGTAACAGCGCTTTCAAGAAGTGGCAACACGGCTTTGTTTACAACTTCCGGAAGAAGACCAGCGAAGACTGGCGAAAATGTGCATTGTGTAATTAAATTGCCGTTTTATACGCAAATATAACATTGTTTAAAAAGTTCTATTATGAAATTTGAGTACTTAGGTGCTATCATTTCATAATAAGAAACTGGTTATTTACACTCTTTTGCTAAATATAGCGTTTTAAATTCCGGATTAAAATTTTAATTATTAAAAACAAAATATCGTATCAATTCGAGTTATTTTTTTTTTACAATTTTAAGAAACGAAGGCGCATTTTACATACATAATCCTGCGCCATTTTTCTGAAAAAAAAAGCTCATTTGAAAATAATGGATAAAGATGATTATTTTTCTGTTCTTGTGTTTTAAATTTATGAAAAAGTAACCGAAATATTTGTTCGGGGTCGATTAAATGAAAACAAAAGAAAGCTTTCGTAAGATAGCGTGGACCTGCTCACACTAATTGTAATTGCTCGCTTCTCGAAATGAGGGTCCTTTAAAAATCCAATTTCCTTCCTAACGGTTTTTTGAATTCCTCATTTTTTATTTCGCTTTTGAACTAGTAGGTGATAAAAACAATCGTTTCCTCTGTAATAGTATTTTATTTTTGTTTTGCAATCGTCAATGTAAATTCATTAATAACAATAGAAGCCGAGACTTCAATCGACTTTTGTTACACACAGGGATATACTGAATCATTTATAATTGTGTCGCGTATTGAAGTCTAGATGGCAAGTTCCCATATTTGATTCATCTATCTTCTAATTGCTTTTTCATTATTAATGTTTCTTTTAAGCTTTCATAAGATGACAAGACAACTAAACATTTTAAGAATAATTTAAGAAGGGATTAAGTTATTTTCAAATTTTTCGCACATAGATCTTTATTTACGATCTTTCTGTGCTATATTATAATTAGTTTTCTGCTTGTAGTCATTTATTTATTAGTACTTTTCCATATTCTCCTCTTTTTCTTAATATACCTTTTCTACTTGATTTTAGCTTCATTTGTTCTTACAACAGTTAGAATACTCAGAAAGTTCACAATGGGGGTTGCAGGCTTATAAATGGGGGGCACACAGAGCTAAAACATATATTCGTATACATATGTAAAAAATTTCTTTATGGTGGAGGTGTAAGCCTATCAACACCCACTGCGTACGCTGCTGCTTACAACCCATTGACTCCATCGAAAAGAATAGATGAATCATTTTGTTCATAATACATTCAATTGGAAATATACATTAATAAATAAACTAATTGCTCACTTGTAAAATATTTCACCACGGTGGGGGTATAAGCCCATCAACAACCCCTGCATACGCCGGTGCTTACAACCCATCGACTGCATCAAAACAAGTGGATGAATCATACACCTTATTCATTATCCATTCAACAGAAAATATATCAATAACCAAACTAATTGTTCACTTGTGTTTATATAGAAGCAACTGCAAAACTTAGAAGAAGGACCTGAATTTGGGTAATAAAAGAAAAACTTACTGTGTTAAACCTAAACTTCACGTAGAACTATGTAAGATACATGAAGTATTAGTATCAATATTGTAAAACATTGTTTTTTATGTTGGATAAAGTTTATACAGTGTGTTCCGAAAACATCGGAACAAAAGTATATAGTCGCGATCCTTGTGCAAAATGGACCATAATGGCCTTTTACGGGACGAGGTCTGAAATCGATATTCACGAAGTTATGATTATGAACAAATAACAAAGCATGAGTGGATAAAAAAAAAAGGAAAGTTACGCCCATAATGCACGTATTTGTTCAACGGACTACACTTGGGCTGTATTATTAAAAAACCTGTTTTTTGTTCGCCGTGGATATCTGGAATGTGGGAGTGGACAATTTCGAGCCAATGAAAGTTGTATTTGAAAGTTTGGTTCTCCTCTTGAGCTTAATTTCTTGAATTTCGCC
>QLNU02015003.1:52029653-52041034 GCA_006491805.2 Dysdera silvatica | reverse complement strand
CCACTTAATCTTATTATTAAGGAGCACAAGTAATCTTGTTTTCGATTAACAAAACTCCACAACTCCACTTAATCTGGTCGATTAAGGAGCACAATTAATCTTGTCGGTTAATAAAACACCACAACTTCACTTAATCTGGTCGATTCAGGAGCACAATTAATCTTGTCGATTAATAAAACACCACAACTCGACTTAATCTTGCTGATTAAGGAGCACAATTAATCTTGTCGATTAATATAATACCACAACTCCTCCTAATCTTGTTGAATAATAAAAACATCACTTAATCTTGACGAATATTGAAACATGCCTTTATGGAAATTAGGAATTTCATATCTTTCTGAAAGATAAAAACATTTACCTTGTTTTTCTTCTCGTACGCTCTGGACTAGATAATGAAGCTCAACCTTGAGTTGCGCGCCATTTTATAGCATAACAGCAAACTTAAAAACAGGTACACTTTATTTTTATACAAAACAAAACACAGCGAAGGAAGTAAACATTAACTTGTAATCCATTTAGCATGAAACATACACACGGTAGCCCAATCACTATATACAATATTTACATTACTAATCCGTTTTCAAATTTAATACAGCCATTTGATTTAACTAGCACGGACCTGGTGTCCGTTACACAAGAGAGTCTATCTCTCCCTGCCAAAGTTGGTCATGTCACGTGACCCTAAAATACACAATTTTTCCTATTGATTAGATGCGGACATCTATTGATAATAAAGATACTTAAAAGTTAAACAGATCAGTACAGTATTAATTTTTAGCATAATGTGATAAATAATTAAGCAAACAGTAGAGAAAATAAGCTACAAATAGGCCATTTAAAGTAATTATTTTAATAAAAATGCATTTAATTAATATCAAAAGACCTTTAAGAAATATAATATGATTCTCTCTCTTTTAACTGTAAGGTTTAAAATTGTATCATACTGTAAATGAAAGAGAGCTTTAAACCAACAGATGGAGTATATTTTTAAAAATCACAGATCATTGGAGAAAACAAAAATTCAACATAAACACGTTGACTTATTCCTACGCCTTAAAAAAATTGAAATCCTGCGCACAAATCCTAAATGAATATTTGATTTGATGAAATGCTTATTATTTTTTTGTTTTTTTGTGTAATATTTTAGCTAAAATTATAAGGCAAACGAATACATGAATCTACTTTAAATCTACAGGAACCTACTTTTAATCATTGTACACTGTAAGTAATTTCCAAATGTGAATTGTTCTTTAATGTTCATCGAATTTTATCTGAGTGCGATAGAACCAAATTGCTTTCAATTTTCGGAAAGTCTTACGGTTTGCCAAAAATTTCCATAAGTCTATGCTATTAAATTGCATTTATGGTTTGGCTCTAAGCTTCTGTTTAGAATATGATAAATTTGATATCCATAGTATGGGACATGCTGACAAAGAAAAAATTCGAATATTCGAAATATTGGTTGCAATACTCAAAAACTTACAACACTTACGCAAATATAGTAGGGTTAATAAATAATAAATCTATTAATGTTCTTTTACCAACGTGGAAGTTACGTAGTTTCGGAATTTAAACATATATATATATATATTGCACCTATTGCATGCCAGAATTAAATAATGTGCAATAAAATAATTTATTTTTAACATCGTGACAAATAATGCGGGGCAACAGTATGTACGTATAGAGTATGGTATAAATGACCGCAAGTAATTAATTAACATCTGTTTGACTTTAAACTTGTTCTATGAATTAGCATAAGTAGGGTGGTTGCAAGCGGCGGCCGGCACCTCCCGAGAAATACTTATTCTCCCCTTGGGAACAGGAAAATTAAAAAGGGAAGACACGTGGGGCATATTGCGGTGGGGCTATATCCCCTTCCCTCATAGATCTGGGTGGCGCATGGTACAGCAATAGTTTAATAATACTGGGAAAGTATTCTTGTATGCTCAAAATCATGACTTCGAAGCTCCAAACATTCAACATGTTTTATTATAGTACAGTGCATGTAAATTTATTTAGGTCATTGTAGCGTCATGTTGTTCATTTCCATAATTTTTGTGCAATTGCCCATGTTAGCTCCATAAATAAATTACGCATAATATTTTGATCATTTTAACCCGTTCGCTAACAGGGTCTCCTTGAAAAAACGGCCACCACAGCCAAAGATGTTTTACGGGATTATATGACATCAATTAGAATTGATTTTACGTATATATATTTAGAACATTCTGAAATATTAAAATAAACGTAAACCACAAAAAGTAAAAAAGAAAGTAGAATAAGTAAAAAAATAAAAAAGTAAAAAAACACAAAACGTTTAAAAATGTCTTAGAAAATTGACCAAAAACGTTTGTCACATATAGCGACGGTTGGTAGCGAACGAGTTAAAGGACTTCGAAGACTAATTTTTATCTTATTTTTTCAAATATTTTGAATACAGTTAAATTATCTTATTTATATTCTATAAATTTTTAAAGCGACACACCTTGAAAATTATCTATATTGCGCGCTTTTTGCCTAGCATACGACTCAAACTAAAAATTATCCCAAAGGATTTTCTTTCATCCCGAACATCAAATGCAGAAATTTAAATAACTTTTAATTACAATGACCAACACACCAGACATAGAATTTGACAATGGGAATCGCAGCAGTATTTGCATTTATAATTAGCCTCATTATCTTTTAAAGTATTTAAATGTATATGAAATTTACCACGTAAATATGAAAGTCATGCAAATATTAAAAAGTTTTTTCATCTTCATAAATAGGAAAGCTTAACTAACAAATAAATAAATAGTTCTACTATTTTATGATTTGAAGCAAACTTTGTGAGTTCAATTTTACAAAACTAAACAAAAATAGGCCCTTAGACTTTAAATGTCATGTCAAATATTTATTTTGAAGCAATTTAGATTTAAAGAGACATTTCGATTTCAGAGAAAGTGACACCAAACATATCACAGCCTCAAATTCACG
Organism: Dysdera silvatica; assembly: GCA_006491805.2. Classification (NCBI taxonomy): domain Eukaryota; kingdom Metazoa; phylum Arthropoda; class Arachnida; order Araneae; family Dysderidae; genus Dysdera; species Dysdera silvatica. The sequence continues at coordinate 52,038,049 of QLNU02015003.1, read as the reverse complement.
TTTCAAAGAAAATGTCAGAATTTTCATTAAACTGAGCTTTGACAGCCTGTGAAATATCTTCGTCACAAATGGAAATAAAACTAAAACAAAAATCCTCTCCCTTTCCTCAATGATTACTATTGAAAAGTCACAAGATTCGGAGAAAAGATTGCGAAGTTTTAAATCAAAGTTTCGATAAAATATACCTCTAAACACAAAAACGAGCTAAAATATGTGAAAAGATATCCATACCTTTTTAAATCTTTGCAAGTAATGGTATAGCAAACAAACTAGTTATAATACAAAATACATATACGTACTTAGATTAGAGTTACGATATACATATAAAGACCGCGGAATACTACTGACCATTTCAATAAGAGTACACTGATCATTGAAATCCATATATTTTAATTTGAAAAACGATATTTTTTCCTCGTGTCAAAATGAGTGAAATAATTTAAGTCCACAATAAACGCGAAGAATAAAATTAGACGAAATACTCCATACTCGAATCAGAAATCAATGCTCTTTTTTGGAATTTGCGGTATCTTATACTCCGGAAATGAGATTGTCCGTCATGTTTTGAACTTTTGACAACTTTCATTTTTCCTCAGTATTTAATCAGAATCTGTCAAGTAAGAAACTTTGCTGTGGGTCAATGAAATTTGAGTAAATAATAGTGTTGCAGTTTTTATCAAATTTTTGAGACTAGAAATTTCCGTATTCCTGTTTTTGATAGCATGGTGGCCCAGGTTCGCCTATATTTCATTTATTTATTCCACTGCGAATTCATAAATTATTTAAATTGTTTTCTCCATGGATGATAAACATGGCATTTTAATATATATATATATATCATTCCGGATAAAAATGCACCGTGACGTTGAATTCAGGAAGATTTACGTATGGAAACGAATACTGTATTCTTTTTTCTTGGCAGAATACCCCCAAATAGAGATAAAATCTATTTCTTCATATTTGTACCTTCCTAGTTAATTCCTGCTAAGGCTTATTAGATGATATACGTACCCTTTCGTTTTCCCTTCTCATTTATTAAAGAAGAAATTTCATGGAAATTAGTATGTAAATAAGACGATAATTTTGATTGAATTGATAACTATTCCAAATTTCAAATTAAATTCAGAGTTAGTGTAAAAATTGTAAACAAATTTCAGTTTGACAGATGTGTAATGATAGTCAATTTTTAAACGCATGACGTTTCGTCTTGTCTTTTTGAAGTTTCTTCAAAGGAGAGTTCAATCGTGATTTTGTCATGGGAACAGACCGAACGATCTTATGAGGAAGCTTCACAAAGATGAGCAGAAAAGTCAATTTTTATTAAAAATTGAAACTTGAATATCATTTTATAGTTCTCAACACGATAATTGTTAGCTGATCAGAATGCGCTGGAAAATTCTATGCGAAACTAACATAAAAGTTTCCAAATAATATGGGAAATATATATTTCTCAAATGAATGCCCTCGCCCGGAACAGATGACATAATTCGTGATCTAGCATTATTTGTAAAATAAAATGTCAAAATTGCTTCAAAATATCACACTGAACTATAGAGCTCGCTGGATCTAGGGTTATTGGCAACTAGATTAATCTAAGAGTAGTTCCTGATAGAATTAGATCAATGTTCAGCAGCACAGTGGACGACACTCGTTTCACCGTACTTCCGTAAATTTGTTATAAATTATTCAATGGGGCTTTAAATTGTAGAAAACTTCGCTTGCCAAGGGGTCCTAATATGACTCATAAAAATGGGGAACGTCAGAATTACCTGCAATTTAACAATATATCACACAATTTAATAAAGTTTCATTCATTTGTAAGAACAAGCGAAATACGATTATTCAACAATAATAACAAATATTTTGAAGTAGACATAGCACACACACATAATTTATGCTTAACTTCTTACCTATTATGAGTATTTTGTTATCATTAACCCAAATTTAAGGATTTTAACAATTCAGGTTTTCAAGTTAATCACCACATCATATTCCAAAAATTAACGAAACTTTCAATAATATCCAATATGGGAAATGATAAGAATTGTATGTCAACATCCCTGTCATTAGAAGGATTAAGTCAGAAATGCATTATGTAAATTAGATAGAAAGTGCAATCTATTAACCACAATGAGAGGTGTTCGCAGGTGTTGTTTCAGTGAATTTGAAAATTCTAGATTTCAGAGAACGTAAAATTTTAAAATAAAACTCGCATTATTTAGAATACACCCTGTGCTGTAAATAATATTACTTAAATTTGTGTGCTAAACGTTTTTAAATAAATCCGTCGCGAATTAAAAACTCAGAAAAAAGCTAAAACCAATCTTGAATATAATCTATTGCTTGAAGCATTGTTATCATTTGAAAATATTTTACCAAAAATTTCTGTAATTTAACAGATATAACGGAATCTGTATCTATAATCTATACTTATAATATATACTTTGCATACCTTTATTAATCAACCAACTCTTTATCTTATTGTATTTAGTTTATTTATTGTATGTTTAGTTTGTATATTGTATTTATGACTTCCGCTTATTATATCCAATCCTGGGCAGCGGGGGCTTTGTCAGACCCTAAAGTCTTTACCCTTTGCTGTCAAGACGGATTAACCTAGCTGATAAATTGTAAATAAATATCACTTTATGTAAAAATATAATTTTGAATTTGTGTGAACGAAGTTTGATTTGATAAATCTAGAATTGGATTTTATGTCTTACGAAAAAGACAAGGATAAACATTTTTCGATGATTTGTCGCTTCAGAGCTACAATTTATGAAAAAAAACTGTGACCATTATAAATGTTTTTGAAAATTATTCAGATAATGAGGGCATATTTACTAGGGTATAGACATGAGTGAATTCTAAGTGGAGCAATGGAAATTCGCTAAAACAAAAGGCCAAATTTAAATCTACGATGTCCAAATTTCTTACACATACTCCGTGAAATTGAAATTGTAAAATATTGACGCGCAACGGTTATATTTATCTAAAAATTTGAATAAAACATCGTCAGTGTATCGATTTATGCAAATGATTAAAGCATAACATCAATTCCGCAGATGCAAATGTGTGTGTATAGGCCGAACGTGGGGAATTGTGACTGAGACGTCTCATGCATTTATGTAGGAGAACTAATTTTAAAGTTTTGAAAACATATACCAGACGGAACGCTAATTCGTTCCGAATGCCGGGAACCTATGTTCGCTAAAAATACAGTAGAGTAACGGACTGTAAGAATTCAAGTGGACCGTTAACATTTAATAAGTTAGACGTCGTTAGCTCTATTTATGCAGCCATCCTTCAGTTTGTTAGATAAATAATGGTAAGTGAGCTATTCCCTGTTGAATATTTGACACTAAATTTTCAGAAGTAGATTTGCTTGCGCGTTGTCCATTACGCTGCTTACCACTGACCTCAATCTATAACTAACCATGGAATAGTACGGTTCCTGATAACCTTAAATGCAGTATGGTACTATATACTTCAGTAGCTGATTTGGCTCTTACGTAGGATTTAGTGATAACTGAATCCACAGAGAGAGGAGATGCGATAGGTAGATTGTAGATTAGATTACAGATAGATTATAGATTCTCCTTTCGGGATAACCCAGATAACTGCGAATACATAACGGATGTGAATAATCCAGATAACTGTGAATACATAACGGATGTGCATAATCCAGATAACGGTGAATAGATAACGGACGTGGATAATCCAGATAAGGGAGAATACATAACGAATGTGGATAATCCAAGTAACTGTGAACATATAACGGATGTGGATAATCCAAACAACTGTGAATACATAACGGATGTGGTTAATCCAAGTAACTGTGAATATATAACGGACTTGGATAATCCAGATAACGGATGACACACTCCCCGAACACATGGCATTATGGCTGGGTGATCAATAAGCTTTGATTTCTGATCAAGACAAATAAAGAACTGAATACAATAGCTCGCCGAACATTCATGAAATCTTAGAATTTGCAGTAATTCTCCTTCATGGTGATCAGGTGTAGAAAGCTTATTTGAATAAATGAAGACATTTTGGCCAAAATTACACACGAAAATTTAAAGGGAATATTTGTGTCATAATAATATGTTACTATGGCCTAACAGATTTCCAGATTTATTTCCCTTTTTAAATTCATATCTCATCCTTTTTAAATGAAATGTGGAAGATGGTGTAAGATCAGCAATTTTTAAAATAATTTAATTGCACTAAACACACGATTTAAATGATTCAGTTTGGAGACAGGACTAACCGTAAAGAAGAACTGGTCCATGTTGGGCTGCACGTCTGACATTTCAATGTGCTTCATTTGTAATCAGCCATTCAATGCTATATTATTATATGTTTCATCCAGTTGTAAACATTTTAGCCAATAACGGTCATTAGCTTTAAATAAAAATAGTTTTAACCTCAGCGACATTTTAAGCGATTCTTTTAATCATGACGTCATATTAAATTTTTTTGCAAGATATAGGATTTTATACTCTTGTGGGCTCCCACAATAGAAACACCATGTTCACTTCGCAGGCTTTCTTAACTGTTGCCACTTACAAGCCTTTTGACCGACAGACGATGATTTCGGCGAATAAATACAGTCATAAACATACACACACATGCGAATAACCCTTTCACGTAAAAATTAGCAGCCGAATTCCCATATGAACTCCGAAAAAATTAATTAGAGTACGATATGGATTACTAGAAAAAGCTTTTATCGCCACTTGGCGTCGGAAAAAAGTGCGTTTGATAATCTTTGAATGCGTGAAAATATTCTAAAACACACAGCATTTACCTCGATTATAAATGCCATCGACTCGAGTTATTTGCAGCCCCTTCACCGAAGAAAGATTTATTAAATTAACAACCAAAAATTAAAATGACACAGAAATAACATAATAACTAAAATAAGGTTGTAATAAAGACAAAAAATAATTTTATGAAATAAATATTTTTTGTTAAAATAAGTTTACGTATTTGCCTAATTACATTTTTTTATTACGCTTCGCAATTTAAAAATAATGAATTACATTATTCGATGCTGGATTTACAATACACAAAAACAAAAGATGCTGCATAGAATACGTACTACTACAGTAATGGATATTTAAATTATTGAGTCATGTTAACATAATCGCTTTTCTTGATTATTTTAACATGAACCACATTTTTAGTAATGCTATACTAATTACTAATGTTTTCCTTATATGATTCATTCTTTAATCAGAATCATACTGAAAATGCTACGTAGCTATTCAAAAAATGTATTACATAAGTGAGGAACGTTGAAAAATGCTAGAAACAGAAGGACAGTTTTCACCAACTGCAGTTCGCAAAAATAATAGATGAACAGTTATATAATAAGCAATTAAAAAATTGTTAGCTTTAATCGCCAACTCCAAGGGACCGGCAAAATGTCCTGGATGTGATTCTGAATACGAGCATGCATGCCATGAATATTTCTACATATATTACACAATTAAGTTTCACAATATGTCTTATGGTTATACCCCAAATTGTACTATATAATACGTAATTAAAAAAAAAGAATAACACGCGTCAGAATCAACTGGTGTTTTAATATTTTAACAAAGCTAATTTGGGCTCCGAAATGATGAAGAAATGTACACTCACAATTAACATTTTCTCATATTTCTTCGCAATTTTATCTCTATTTCTGTTTTTTCTTCAATCTCTACTATCCTATTATCTCTCTACTCTCCACTATCCTATTATCTTTCTATTCTCTACTATTTATTATCCTCTTTATCTCTATTTTCGCTATTTCTTTCAACATATTTCTTCATTTAATGAATATTTCAATGAAAACTGGTCAGCGTCATTTTTGAGATGCAAATTTGACAATTACTGAGTCAGAATTAATCATGAGGTCATTGTTGCCCTCATCACGCTCCATGGATATATATATATAACGGCTAAGTTATGAAGGCGTTTCCCAGCCATGTTTGCTCGTAGGTGTGTTTTAATACGCTTCATGGTGGAAAAACTCCGTTCATCTGAGGCTGAAATAACGAAATATTACATTCAACCCTTAGAAAAAGTTTGGAATCTACAGCTATTGTCTAGAAAATTTTATCAAATTCAATGAGGTGTTTTAATAAAAAATTATTAAACCGAATTGGTGTATTTCCAAAAGTATACATTGTTTTTGAAATTTACATGTGAAAATATCATTTAAATTAGCAGTATTTTTGAAATTATTTAATTTTAACTAACACCACCATGGAAAAAAATGTGGAATCATTTGAAGTATGGGGAAAAAAGTATGAAATCAAAGGCTTGTTTATGCAAATTCTAAGTGAGCAAATGATGTTATGATTATGTAATATGCATGGTTGAATTCTGAGTGGAGGTAAATATATAAAACCAGCATCATTTGCTTTCATATCGTTAGTTAACAAAGGGAAATGGCACCGATAAAAGAGCTCAGTGTTCAACTTCAGAACAGAATAATTAAATGGTTAGCGGAAGGGAAAACTCAACGAGAAGTTGCAAAGATGTTTTCTTGATTTCAATCCGCCATTTTAAAAATTTGGAAAATGTATAAAGAAACGAAAATCATGATAAACGTTCATCGTTGTAGCGGGCCTTGTGGAACTTTTACTCGTCAGGATCAAAGTCTAAGGAAAATATGTAAAGGTATGCGATTTTCGACGTCAAAGCAAATAAATGATCAATGGGAATATATGTCTAAAGATAATGTTTGTGATGAAACAGACAGAAGTCGTCTATGTGGTATGGATTTTCGATTTTGTAAGGTCAATGTTAAACCCACATTTTAAAAAAACATGACCAAGCTAAATTAAAATGGGCTTAATGAAGGAAAAATTGGACTGTTCTGGACTAGAGCACAATGGTATTTAGTGATGAGCCAAGAATGTGCGTTGGTAGTGGTGATGGCAGTAGAATATTTGTTTGGCGTCTGAAAGGAGAAACCATAAATGAAGATCATATGAAGTTCCGCAAAATGTTAGTGTATATCTCTTACGATCTGTTGGTGTATGCCGTCTGAAGGTCCAAGTAATTTATGTATAGTAAGTGGAACTACGAATTCGGAAGCCTGCATCGAGATTTTAAACGCCTTTCCCATTCCAACAGTCGAGTATCGGTTTGAGGATGAGGAAGTTACCTTAATGGACGACAATGACTCATGTCATAGGTCTAGTTTTCTTAAAAATTACCTTTCGGAGACAAACATACAGACAATGGACTGACAAACCTGCAGTCCGGATTTGAACCCAATTGAAAATCTGTAGTGGAAACTTAAACAACTTGTCATGAAACAGCAGCCAACAAATAAACGAATATTAAAGATTTGTTATTAAGACCGCATAAGACAAAATTGACCGAGATGACTGCAGGAAACTTGTGGAGTCCATGCTAAAGAGAATCCAGGCCCGTAGAGGACATACGTTCTGCTAATCAAGAAGACCTCAATATGATTCCATGCTTTTTTCCTGTACGTCGAATGGTTCCATATATTTTTTTCTCACGGTGTTGTGAGTTAAAATTAAATAATTTAAAAAATACTGCTAATTTAAATGACCTTTTTACATACAAATTTCAGAAACGATGTATAGATTTGGAAATACACCAATTCGGTTTAATAAATTTATTTTCTTTAAAATACTTATCAATTTTTGTGAAATTTTGTAGACTATAGGTGTTGATTCCAAACTTTTTTCCAGGGGTTGTATATTGGTCTACACAGATTTAACTGCGTTCTGCATACGTTAACCATGTCCATGTTTTAACATGGTCCATGTGAATATTATGTTCATGTCTGTATCTTTCTCGCGTATTTTCTTCATTATAGAAAAAAATAGGTTAAAAAAATTGATTTACGGCAATAAAAATAGAACATTTAACAGTTAAATTGTATATCATACAATTTGGATAATCATGGTAAGCGGAAAAAATGGGTTGGATAAAATAGACAATGGCAAAATAGTTATGGAAACAGAAGTATGGTAATGGTCTTTAATTTCCTAATTGAGGAAATGCATAATTATTAAATGAAATTTCTTAATAGCTATAGAAATTAGTTGGTACATCATTTGATACATCAAAGGAAATCATCCTTATCAAACCCTCTCGATTTGCATATTGCTATCATGAAAATATAACTACACAAATCAGTAAGATTTGATACAGAAATGTACATGGAATTTAGTAGACGTGGCTTCAATAGCAGCAGAGATAAATAATAGGAGGCTGTGGCACCCCTTGATATACCCCTGATAGGTTGTCATGTTAAAGGCACTCATATGGACTCTGTCTATGAAATTTAATAAATAATGTGACTTCAACAGCAGCCGAGATAAATAATGGGAGGCTGCGGCACTTCTCGATAC
>QLNU02015003.1:52013817-52029553 GCA_006491805.2 Dysdera silvatica | reverse complement strand
CTCTTCTAGCATATCCTTTAAATAAACATTAACAATCCATTCTTTTAAATTTTGCGTTTCTTTTCTTCCTGATTTCCAAGCAACCGTACAAATATTATTTGCTTGAAACATTCTTTTTAACATCCACGCCGAACTTTCCTGTTTTTTCTGGATATACAATGAATAATGGCGATAATAATATTCCACTTTTACTTATGGTTGGAATTATTTTGTAAAAATGCTTCATTGTATTTACAAATTGTACACGGCCTTCAATATGTTTAGATCCTTTGTAACGTAAGGTCCGAACTGGGTGAATTCCTAGATTGGAGCCTGATTTATATGAATATCTGGTCGTCTGTTAACTTTGAGAATATCTGATATAAATAATTACATCGTTGATCGTTGACAAAAGCCTGCGCCGATTTTTCGGTCATTTTATTTTCAATTACATGTTTTGATGAGACTAACCATTATATTTTTCGACTGACAATACGGTATTTTTGTTTATTTTGCACAACCACGTTTTTGACGCTCGAAAATAATACCTAGTTCCAAAACTTTCGCTAACGCTCACTTTTTTTAAGTCAGAATCATGTTTATTAAACCTTGATTTTCTTGCCTTTTGGAATTTTTGTATCGTGTAATTTTGTATTTCTTTCAACTTGTAGACTCGGTCGCCTTTATTTTTAATTTGCTTTTCCCACGTGTATAGTTTTTTGGATCCTTAACGATCTTAAATGAATTTTGGACAGATGGAAGATTGCGGCATCGCTTCCCTCATTATATGCCTCGCCGGTATAATACAACTTCCTATTTATTCTCAAATAAATTTGCATCGCTGCGATGGCTTTTATTTTCGTCACTAGAAGAAAGATCTTCGATATCAGATTTATTTTCAGTAGATTTTTCATAGTTGAATTCCCCATCAGATGTCCCTATTGCTAATGATTCTTTAATTTCTATAAAACAATTGCTAATTACATAATTATTCAGTATATCTATAATTTGATTTTTTAAACTGATTTCAGCCTTCGTAGAGGTGGTCAATTTCACATGTTTTGAGGAATAGTTCTCGAAAAGCGTCCATACAATGTTAAACGTGTTTATGGAAAACATGTGTTTTGTCCTTTGAGACATTGTCTAATATTTCCGAAATAAAATAAAAGTAGTACGTTAATGAACTAAAATAATTGCAACTTGTAAGAAACTATAACAATAAAACTACAGATATTTTTCCGCCATTAGTTTCAAAAATATAATGAATACAATAAGATAAAAGTCCAATATAAAAAGAAAAACTGGCTTACAACTCGTAACAAATTTTAAGGCAGCTTTTGAAATATAAATTAATTGGACACTCTCATCCGATATTATTTTATCGTTCGGTTTTGTTTTTGTTGTATTAAATATATTTTTGACATTTCCTGTCGTTTCTTATAAAAGCTAATGCATTGTCCCTTTTCTTGCGAAGAAGGATTTTTGTTCTCATTGAAACATACAAATGTAACTGATATCAATTAATCATTTATTCTCAATAGTAAATATGTAGACACATGAAACAAAATGAAAAAGACTAGAAATATCAAGCACAAATTAATCCCTTCAATAGAAGTGTAAAAGGAAAAATAAAATAAGAAGAAACGCATGATTTTCCTTTCAATAAATACCCTAATGCCATAAGCTTCAATCAAATTATTTACATTTCCCCCACTGCGTTTTAATTTATCAGTGTTTCTGAAATTTCCGAGATTATAAGTGAGCTTTCACGAAAGTCATTTCTGATATTAAAATATGATTTCTGAGGAACATAAGTCTATTCATACAACGCGGTTTTGCTGAAGGTTTTGAATTTATGTTTCCCTTGATTATGAAAATATATGGCTAAAGTTAGCTTATGTCACGCCGTTTAATTCTTGCCTCAACATCTGAAGTATTGAAACACATAAAACCTTCTGAAGTTGCTAACAACTGGTTCGGTAACCATGCATTAAATTCTTCAGCATAAAACAGACAATTATCCAAATATATTAGCTTCTCTGCATGTTACGACAAAAGACGTCTCCATCGACTGACATACCTATTGTTTATTTCCCAAACCAACGGATTTGTGCCTGCATGATGGTAACATTGGTAAGCATTGTTAATCAAATTATTTGTTTATTTCGTTCTATAAATATAGCACATGGATTCTGAAATATCTGTTAACGGCGTTAGTAAATTTTAACTGCGACAAAAATAGTGTTCATTAGTTTCTGCACTGTAAGTGTATCACTGTACTTTATATGAAATATAACTGTGCAAACTATAAAACTATATATGTAGAATACTGCACTTGGAAATAAAACCTTGGTTTTCTTTAAACTTACATAATAATAATTTCGGATATATCATGAAATAAATTTTTTTAACAAGATACATATCTGTATTGTGGGAGACATTTCATGCTTCCTTTGTTTAGAGACGTTTCATATTTTCCGATTTTAAAAATATTCCAATTCCACGTTATTCAAATCTCGTCTGTCAAAATTACATCACTCTTTAATATGTATCACTGCTAAGGAATACATGCAGAAAAACCTCTGTAACAGTCATATCTATGCAACGATAACCTCCAAAAATTGGCCCCATATCAATGGAGCTGAAAGCGTTCCATAGGATTAACATTAATGCTAACCTCCAAATAACAATCTCCCAATGCGCATTACATAAAAAATACATTTAAATTTTTAAAATGTATCTGTAACTAAAATTCGCAATAATGTAAAATAAAATTTACTTGACGGTACTTTTTAATTACTCCATTGAAACGTGTGTTCGTTTTTTAGTTTTATACGTACACGCCTTTCTATGAATACAGTGTCATTATTTATGAAAAACCACTGTCCACTACAATTGTTCTGACAGTTCCAGTTCTTTATGCATTGTTACCATTGAGTAGTATTATATCAACCTAATTTTGTAATTTTAACGCTAGTTTGTAACCACAGTGAATACTTCACGAAAGTTCTTACGTCTAAGGGAGAAAATCAAAGTCATCCGAGATAGTAAAAAAAGGTGTAAGCGCACAAAAATTAAAAAAGCTTTACGATTTTTGGAGGTCATAGGTAAATGAGATTTTTAGAAATAGTGAAGTTTATCTGTAACAATCCTTTCAAGGCGTGAACTTTGTTAAAGTTAAATGGTCGTTATTAATCAATCCAAGAACTTGCATTAAAAATCGTTTACAGATAAAATGGCGGACGTGGCGAAGTTTCACAAGAGGACTCCACATTCACAGAAACAGGATCCGCTATAACGCATTTATTTACAATTTAACAAATATGTGAATGTAGTATTAACATAGGTCGTAAATCATCTTGGGAAGGCAAATCACACGGCTCAGCCGTATCTCGCGAAATTCATTACTTTAACTCGTACAGCAATGGCTATGCCAAAAACTGTGGACCACTGGAACTGTAGAAACTGTGGAGAGGAAGAGACAGCATTGCTACTTGTCTCATTGTTTGCTTGGAACCGACTGATCATAAATACCGAGTGACTGGTGGCGGCATTATAATATAATTATTGCCATACGGTAACAAAACGAATCACTGGAAGACCTGAAATGAAAAATTTAGAAAAGTGCTATTAGATTGGCTTTCCAACTGTCGAAACACTTTCAATCAAAAGTCCTAAAATTGAAATAATTTTTAATTGCGAAATTTTTCTTCGTCTGATGAATTCCGAAATATAGACAGAGATAACGATGGAGCGTGGATGGATTACCATTTTGCCCCCCTTAATCTACATTTTTTGTCTCCCCTTAATTTCTGTGCCCCCAACCCAATCAATGATAAGAATATAAAAATTATTGCATTCAATATATGCCAAAAACTATTATATTAATGGTGGATATGTTGATAAAAAAACTCATAAATTGAAACATAAACATTAAACAGTATATTAACTAATATATTGAAGTATTATTTATTTTTGGTATAGTATAATAAATCAAATTCAATTTTACTGAAATAAATTTTAATTTTAGCAAAAAATAAATAAAAGCCCATTAAACACTGGTATTTAAATGGAAAACATGACGTCTATCTTTCTTCTCGCCAAAACATCTGAATGTATGCAGTTGATTTTGTTATATCATATAAAATTTTTTTATAAAATTATATTATATTGTATATTATATATAAATTTTTATATTCAATATAAAAAATTTTGCCGCCTTTATCCTCTATCTATAGCCTAGTGTACTTGGCTATACACTAGGCCTATTGGGAAGTACGGCGCTGTGATGGGGTAAGGGTTGAATGGCATTCTCAGATTAATAGCAATGACAAACAGGAAAGTCGACGAGGCTGTTTGCGTGCACGAGAATTTAGAAGTTTATACTGTGTTTGATTCCATTCACAAATTATTATAAAACATGATGGAAGGGGACGAAAGTAATGAGAAAATGAAAGATGACAAGAGTATAGAACTGCCACAAAAGCTCAATATCAAAAGATATTCTGATAATTTCGTAAATTTTCGGGAGATCCGAGACTTTGCTTTGCAAAAAATTTCGACGAGCTTTATGGAAAGACTACGAATATTATTTCCTTTGAACAGAATATTTGCCATAAAAAAGCAAAAACAAATTACGAACCACTGATATTTTTTACATACATTAATATAGATGGGGGTTAATATATTTGAAATGAATAATACCTTTATTGTTAATTTTAGTTATTTTTATACTCTGAACCCCTAAATAACACCCAGCCCCGAAAGAAGGTAATCTTTGTAGAGACCCGCTCGGTGACCGTTTTTCGGAGGTTTTACTTCATATTTTGAAAAATATATTTAGTAGATCCAGTTTACAAATATATATATACATATTGAACTGTTTTATATCAAGAATTTCCTTTATTTTAAAAGTTACGTATTTCCCTGAAATTTCCGTTTAAATTAAATATATATTCCCACATTTACCTTAAATAATTTTCTATCAAAATTTTCAAATCACAAATTGCGAAATGTAGTGGTAACTACAAATTTGAAGGAAGTTGATTAGCATCTCTTGCATAGAAACAGTCGCAACATTTTACGTCGATGGTAAAACAGGACCAAAACAGGTACAGGTCTCAAATTTCTTTGAAATCCACAAAAGAATTGCAACTGAAGTCAGCTCTTGCAGTAGGGAATGAAGACCTTGGAGAAGAAGGGTTGGAATGAAGGTGAAGGATAAGCAAGTGAATTTTCAAAAAAAAAAATGCCCACTTCAAGAAATTCATGCTTCAGAAACTACTAAAAATTACTTTTGTCAAGGCAAATCAGGAATATTTGTTATACACTCTATAACAAAAAAATCGACGCACCAAGAAAGAGTTGTCCGATTGTAATGAAATTTCGTATGAAAAGATAGTTTGACCGAACATGCAAATGATTAAAATTTGGTGTCCAATGAATGAATAGCGGGAACTCCAGCGCATCGGAACTGCGCATTCAGCAGGTGTATATAAGGAGCGATTCTCAATATGTGGTCAAAATTTCTGTTGCATTTTGACTGCGGATATCTTACGTCGACTGTAACAATGTCTCGCCGAAAGATTCGTGCTCATTACGAGCATATGTCAGAGTTTGAAAGAGGTCGTGCTATCGGATTGAAAGAGGCTGGTTGGACGAATCGAAGAATCGCTGGACATGTGGGTCGAAGCGATGCGGCGATTGGACGGTGCTGGCAAGAGTGGGTCAACAACGGCAGATGTCAGCGTCGGGATGGCAGCGGTCGACCTAGGGCCATAACAGAACAGGAAGACAGAGCAATTGTCAGAGCAGCTGTCACAGCACCGGATTCGTCGTTATCAACTATCCAACGTGTGGCCCGCACACATGTGTCCAACATGACCCTCTGCAGATGACTGAGAGAGCGGAATTTACGCTCGCGCCGACCGTTACGCCGCTTACCTCTCACGCCTTTACACCGTCAAGTCCGATTACAGTGGTGCCGGGCTCGATCAACTTGGAACTGCGCTGACTGGGGACGTATAGTCTTTAGTGACGAGTCCCGTTTCCAACTGTGTCCTGACGACAACCGCAGACGTGTCTGGAGACGTCCAGGGCAGCGTGGGGATCCTGCCCTTACTATCGCACGCCACACATGCCCACAACAGGGCGTTATGGCCTGGGGTGCCATCTCCTTTGATAGCCGGACCCCTTTGGTGGTCATTTCTGGCACACTTACAGCACAGCGGTACGTAGACGACATTCTACGACCGGTTGTGTTACCGTTCCTTTTGCGACACCCTGGACTTACGTTTCAACAAGACAATGTCCGGCCGCACACGGCACGTGTTGCTATGAATTGTATTCAAGATTGCCCAACACTTCCCTGGCAATCTGGATCTCCTGATCTCTCTCCCATAGAGCACATTTGGGACGCTATAGGAAGGCGATTGCAACCTTCCTGGAATGTTGACGATTTAGCCCGACAGTTGGAGACAATTTGGCAAGAAATTCCGCAGGACACCATCCGGGATCTTTATCAGTCTATGCCACGCCGGGTGACAGCTTGCATCCAGGCCAGAGGTGGACCAACGCCTTATTGACTTCCTCCCTTTGTAACGGTCAAACTCTGCAATAAATCATTCAATTGTTCTGAAATTTTAATCGTTTCTTTTTCTATGTATGTTCTTCATATCCACCAATTTTTATCGCAATCGGACAACTCCTTCTTGGTGCGTCGATTTGTTTGTTATAGCCTGTACCTATAATTGTTATGACGTATGTTTCAAATAAAAACCTGTATGTATAACCTGTATGTATAATATGCAGAAACTGGTATCTCGAACGTTTTTCCCATTATCCTAAAATTTAAGGTAAACAGGCTGCATTTATTCCAGTTAGCGACTTGATGGGTAATAAACCTAAGGGGCTTAATGAGTAATCAATTTAATGGAGAGAGAAATCGACAGGGAAGCAAGTGACGGTGGATTTGGGTCCCACCAGGTGCCGAAAAATTATTGTATTCTTTACAGGTATATGATCATCTGAACCAACGTGGATCCAGAAATCTTTCTGAGGACGGGGAGGGGACGATTTGTTTCCAATTCCTATTTTCAGCCATGTATTTGGTACGGTTCCTTTCATTTTCTACGGTATAATCTCAGCTCAAGGGGAGGGGGCGGCGACTACTCCCAAAATCCCACCCCTTCGATCCGGCCGTGTATCTGAACAGGATATACTTCAAACATAATTTTTATTGCGACAATACGTATATCGTTGGAGAAAAGGGAAAGTATAAAATGTTGGATATTTAAATATTCACAATACCTTTATCATAATCAGGATAGGCCTGTTGACCAATCTTTTTTAAAGATGGCGAAAACGTTCTCTCGCTCCGTAAGATCTAAATTCTGGAACAATTGCAATTGCACACGTTTTTCTTTAAGTCGTATCCCAGATGCCCTTGCGTTATAAAAATGTAAACAAATAAACTAACGAACACGTTATTCCCGGCCTAAATTACACTTTGCTATTACTGACATTATCCACGTAAGATTCTCCTATTATTTTTTAATGATATTGCCTCATGTTGCAACATACGATTTACTCAAGTTTTATTTTTCACTGCAGAAACTTCACAAAATGGTCGTTTCTGTGATTCCTTCTGAATATTAGAATAAGATTATAAATGCGCATTTTTTCCGATTCACAGTTTGCATTATATCCCAGTCAATTTAAATCAAAATGCACCCCATACCTTTTCATACAGATTAAAAGCAACCCTCAGGAGACAATTTAAAAAAGAAATTTTGAAACACGATGTAAAAAATAAAAAATTGTTCCTAATTTTCGTAAAAATAAAATAAGAATCAACGTCTTCGTCAACGCAAAATAAACCAGGGTTCTTCAGTGAACGATAAGTAGAAATAAGCAAGATTTAAGTAGCGTGACAATGAAAAATAAATCGGAAAAACACTTATCACCAAATTTATCAAGAACATATTTTTTAAAGATAAGTTGTAAAACCATTGTTAAACGAGAAGAAGGACTAAATTTAAAAAAAACAAAACATTTTTATGTATAATTATGAAGGTATTTTATAGATTTTTTTTACTTTTTGTAAATTTTCCGTTTGGTCGTAATTAGCTCACATTTATATTAATATTTTTCAAAATTTTTCGCGGTGTCGAACGTGGGATTTAATTGCAATTTTATTGTTATTTTATAGGTCAAGAAGGTCCTAGCTGGAGTGTTTAAATTAAATTCAATACATCAAACAACTTCGATAATACTTGTATCAAGTTAGTTTCGACAGCTTGAAAGTCAGAATAGAACTGTTCATTGATAAAATAAATCATGGTACATTAAAATATTTATAATTTATTTTCAGGTACTAGGAGACGTTTCTGAGGTAAAAGTAAATTGGCAAAATTATTCAAATTAAGATTCAATAAATTACATGTTCATTTGAATATAAAAGAGCACACTTTTGAAAGGGTGAATACGAAATGAATTTCGATAAAATGGGTTGACCACAATCCTCAAACTTAGGTTTTAAATTATTTTTCAAAAAATGTATACTTCTACAAGAAAGACGAGATTCTATACGAAATTTGATAAAAAAAAAACCAAACAAAGAAAAGAAATACAGTTGTTTGGCACATATGGACTCAGATCAGTGGCATACAGATAACTCCCTCAAAAATGTGGGCTCCCTTTAATTTAATGTGTTGCCAGTTAATTTCTTATAGAAGATGAACCACTATTATACATATATTATATCTATAACTATATATATTTTTTTTTCATACATTCATATACAAATTAATTTTCGTAAAAGGGGGGACCCAAAAAGTTTTTACTCAGTCCCCGTCATTTTCCGTTACGCCACTGACGCGTAAAAACGGAACAAAGTGTACAGACGATTAAACTGTAGCCCCCTAGAAAAATGTAAAAGAAGTAGATCAAAGAGCACATGAAGGAGAATTGTGAGTAACAAAGTATTGGACAGAATGCCTGAGAAGGAATCAACGAATTTACAGAAATCCAAGTCAAATGGAGAACTTCTGTAAAGGCCTTATGAATTAAAGAAAGATACCTATACAAACACACACACACACTTATGCTCGTGTTTGTAAAAATTGCAACACCATGAAGGACTCGTCCGAATTGAATGAAATTTAATGTACAAACGACCTGTGTTGATACAAATAAACGATTAAAATTACAAAGCAAAAAAACAATATTACATGTCGAAAATCAGTATTTGGTGAAGCCACCACGCGCTGCAATAAGTGATGCTATACGACGTGGCATGGAATCAAACAGATGTTGAATGTGTGCCTGAGGAAGAGCATTCCAGATTGCTTGTATGCAACCCCAAAGTTCATCTGTAGTAGCTATGGGACGAGGATCACGAGCGAGACGCCGACCAACGAAATCCCACACATGTTCAATCGGCGACATATCCGGCGAATAGGCAGGCCAAGGAAGAAGCTGTATCTGTTGTGATGAAAAGAAGTCTTGAACATTCCTGGCAATATGTGGGCGGGCATTGTCCTGTTGAAATACAGCTCCGGGAATGCCTTGAAGGAAGGGAACAACTTCGGGCTCCAGAACTTCATTGATGTACCGGTTGCTGTTAAGATTACCCACAATTCGTAGCAGCTGAGATCGTCCATGATACGCAATTGCACCCCAGACCATAACACGAGGGTCCATCCACTATGACGTTGGATAACGCACTCCGGAAGGTGGCGTTCACCGGTATAGCGTCTAACACGGATGCGGCCATCACTGTACCCCAAATTAAAGCGGGATTCATCAGAAAACACCACTTGTTGCCAATCAGCACGCCAGTCTCTATGTCCATGAGCCCATTGTAGCAGCAGGTTTTGCGTCAGGGGGATCCTATATAAAGGAACTCTTGCACACAGTCCACGGTGCATCGAAGTTTAGCCAACTAGGTACCAGATGAAGGTCCAGATGAAGCAAAACGGTCCGTCACCGCCATGTGGACCAGGTGTCTATCATCCCGTGCTGACGTCACCTTTCGGCGTCCACTCCCGGATTTCCGAGTTGTCTGGTTCTCTTGAACCCACTGCTTCCACACTCGCATCACTGTGCTGCTGTTACGCCCCATACGAGCTGCTATTGCACGATAAGAAAACCCTCCTTCACGAAAGCCGATCATTCGTCCCCGTTCACACTCCGTAACTTGCTGAAATGTCGCCCTTTTTCGTCGTAGAGGAATAGTGACGTCTCACGTAACGTTTACCAATAGCAGATAACCATCTACGCCCCACTACAGCCCTCTATTTATGCGGATCCATCAGTAGTTGAGAGGGCGCTGCTCAGCCCACGCATGCGCGATGACTCTGAAATTCTAATCATTTGAATAGCATACCCTAATTTGCATTTCCTGAAAGTTTCAGCTCAATCACATGCTACCTTCATGGTGTTGCAATTTTTACAAGCATGGATTTATACATATATGAACTTTGGTCAAGTACTTCAACGAAAATAATTAATAATTTGAAAATAAATCGGAAAATTATAGCACACGGTTAGAAAACACTTTTTACGCATACGCAAGTATCAGTAGAGGCTCGTGGAGATATATAGTGTGTGTGCATGAAAGCAAATTCACCAAAACACATCGATTTACGGCCTATACTTGTCAAGAAACTGGTTATTAACTCATTCAGTAAATAAGGAACAAAAATTACAGTCACTTTGTATTTTGGTGAATTGGTTTCATGCACATACCTTAAAATTTCGCTACGAGCCGCCATTTGTAAATATAAATAATGATCATTAGGTGAAGGTTTCCATCCTCTCGCTGAGTCTATTAGCTAGTTCTCTTGGAAGCACGCCTGCCTGCATAACGAACATCTTAATTATCCTTCAAAACAAAGCTTTCGTTCAAACATTTTTCTTAAACACTTGTTTTATGAAAGCATGTGAAACGCACAGGGGCGCCGAGAGCCAACGCGTGCCCTCAGGCTCACGTCGACCGGCCCCCATGAACCCTCCCCCGGACAGTGGCATACATATTTTCATCCAGAGCCGGGCACCTCACAGCATATATCGTTCCAGCACGGGCCTTTAGACTTCATCCGGGTGCAGCCACTGCTTCCGTCCCTTCTCGTCAACTCTGGAAACGCCTAAAATAAACTTCGCCAGGCTTTACCTTATAAAATGGCCTTGGGGCGGTGTAGGCGTGAAGCAATTACCTAGCGTGCCATTATCCCGGGTTTGACTCCCAACGGTGACAAAAAAAAAAAAGGTAGCTTGCAGAGTAACTGCTCACTGTAGTCTAGGGTTTCTTTCCACAGGCCATAGGAAGCACATATTTCTCCGAAAACTAAATTCAGGCGCAACATGACCTTTACCGCCCTTGTGCCATAAAATTAGTAAACAAATAAGAACATATGACAGATCCAGGTCAATTCCATTCCTTATTTGGTTTCCCACGGCCGGGTAAGTGCGAAGGAATACAGAAGCTCACGCTTGCCACCTCTTTTCCCCCTACTCAGGCTTTTTAACTCGCTTTTATCCAGCTGAAAATGACTTCCGCAACTTTTTTATCCCAATCCCCATCGGATGCGTTTCCGGACCTCAGGCGAATTCAATTTTGAAACGTTTCCGAGCGTTACTCCAAATTCTATAATGAAACTTTAAAATCTCACGCCTTATCCATTAATGCATTGAAACTAGAACTTAACAGCCTTAAAATTCAAATATCAGATACAACCGTTACCTCGCTTTTACGTATCACTAGGAAAATTACATTTTTAAGTAGAAGTTAACGTTTTACATGCTTTAAATAAAGTCACTTCACATTTGCAACATTGCCTTCTGCTTTTAAATTATTTCCATATCCGGCTTTGAGTCAATGCGTCCACCATAAAAGCAAGGCCGTTCTACTATTCTACCATCATTTTGACCATCTTCTCTATAGTAAAATGTAGTTAATCGGCACATTCATCGCGATTTTAAACCTTTTTGTCACTGTCAATCTCCATGCCATTATCCATGTGTTTATTGTTTCTTCAATTTATAAATTGGAAGCATTTGTTCATTTATAGATAAAGTACAAATAACACGTTTTACTTCCTCGCATTTTTGTTTCTGCAGACAAATGAGAAATAAATAATTACGGAGCTGTAAAACCGGAAGAACCCGGTTGACGAAATGAGAAACTTTTTCTCTGATTGAAAGACATTCGTTTATCTTCGGACCACCAACGAACTTGGGATTTCGAAGTACAAAGTCGCTTTATTTTGGTAGTTTGTACTTCTGCGAGATAATGGCCAAATTTTGTTTCTAAGCTTTTTTTCTTTGTTCGACAAATGACGTTCTTGATCTTTGCCTATTAGTTTTTATCATTAAATGCTACTTATAACTTCGTAAAAAGGCGAAACGGATATATTTACTGCTTTTTTTGTAATTGATATTTCCGTGTATATTTCTTATATTGTTCAGAAAAATTGTATTTTTTAGATAAGTAGATACTTGCTTCCTTTTGTAGGATTAGTGCGTTTCAAAATTTAGTGGAATTATCTATTTCAAAGTAATTAGTACTAAAGGCTTATCACAATTATTCCTTCAATCATTAAAAATTAAATCCCCTCTTAAATTAAGAGTAAATTCGCATTAACAATGTTTTCATATTTACCAAATTTGACGAATTCATCAGCGAGAAGTAGTGGCAAAATTTGGCGAAGTTTAGCAACAAATTTAGAGATATTTGGCATAAGAGAACATAACAAGTCAGATTTTATTGTTTTTATCTCAGTAAACACGTTTTCTATGTTAAAATAATGAAATATAAGATATATTAAGTAAGACGCCATTTCTCATTAAACCTTTTCGTTTTCCCCTTTAAAAAAATCATAGAAATATAGTCTTAGTATGGACATTTCGTTTATAAAATTGTAATCAAACTAATAGAAGCGAAAAATGAATTAAGAGAAACTTGTAAATACAAAAAAATATAAAAAATGTAAATACAAAAAATATTTCTATTAGATCCATTTCCTCTATTTACAGTCTTCATATATTTTACGTGCAATTGATCCCATTTTACTTAAAAGTACATACGAGTTGCAGGTTTGCAAAAGCATTTAGAGAACGAATAAAATAATGATTGCCCACATAGGCGTACGTAGAAAGTTCATAAGGGGAATTATATGCTGAATAAAGGGGAGGTTGAAGAGCTAAAACTTATTTATTTCTAGGTTAAATATACAAAATTGCATTGCGATTGGAGTTACAACCCCCAAAACCACCACTGGCCAGGCCTATGCTTGCCCATCTGGTATAAACGAGCTGGCTCGTGCAACGATTAGGTCGCTAAAGAGTTAGTGGACCGCTAATAGTAAAATAGCTATGGACTATAAGGTTTTCCTTATATTGCTTAGAATATAGGTTCTCTCAAATTTCAATCATATACGAACAAGGCTGAACATTTCTTAATTCGCAAAGGACTGTTAGTGGATGGGAGTGCGAACACCTCGTACCTCAGTGAGATAATTGAAGAATACGCTTTCTAAAAGAAAGGTTCATAAAAAGCTGGTTAATATTTTTTAACGTTACTGATCACTATCAATTTCAAGCTAAATAATGTTGTTGTGTGTACGATTAAAAACACTTAAAATATCCGATATCATAGTTTTAAACCCAAACAGAAATTTTTTAATTACTTAAACATCCTCGATAATGTCGCTTTTGTAAACTTTATCCACCTTAAAATTTTATTCGTCGCGGACTTTGTTTTACGAGCCCTGATGTTAGACACATTATTTCATTATTTTCGGAAATTTCGTGAAGATACTGCGCGCAACTTAATAGACAATCGTAGACCACAAGTGGTCCACGGACGACGCTTTTAGAAACACTGGCTTGGAGAGATAAAATTGCAAGACGTGCACCCCGATCATGAAGTCCCGAAAAATGCATATAGAGTAAAGTCTCAATTAGTCGTCCTCAGTGCAGGTTCTAGCTTGGAGTTCATTTCTAGACCTAAATATAAGCGAATTTTATTATATTACCTATGTGCATTTTATTATGTGCATATATATAATATTATGTGTGCACATGGACAAGAATTTGCGTAACGCCAATTTATTTTTGTCTAGAACTGCTACTGATCGACTTAAGATGAACGGGGACTTCGTCAGAAAATGCAGAGAATTTCCCATTAAAAACAGAAAAACGCTTATAAATCAACCATAAAATGTTCGTTGGGCATAATACATTATATACATACACAACCTGAGGTTATCCATTTTATGAATATTTGGTAATAAGTTATGTTGAAGTATAAAAGTAATAAATTTATATAGATCATTGGATTTTTTTAAATTTCAATATGGTTAAATATTGTAAGTTGAGCTGCCTAAAAAAGATGGATAAAATCAATTGGACGGTTTAACAACAGATGGATATACAGTGACAGATTAACCAATAGGCTAAGTAGGTTGTAGCCTACAGAAGCAAATTTTCGACGAAAAGTTCGCCTTCAGTAATTTTCAAAAGTGAGAAGGAATTTCTTAGGGGTCAATTGCTAATTTTGATTTGTTATGTAGAAAGGCATTAAGCTAGACATTATAAATCCAGAGCTACAATTTTCTCTGCCTTGGGGAAGAGAGGTTCAAAAGTTTCCAAATTCGCAAATACTTGTGAAAAGACGAATATGAAATAACCGCCTGGGGTAAAAGCACCGAAATCTTTGTTATGCTTTTAGTTAAATTTTGTAAGATTAGGCGGCAAAATATATCACAGACTATAAATGGTAAAATCGTAAACCCGTCCCTGTGGGTATATGAAGATATACTATAAATGCAATTGTGTAAACGACAGTAAATACTGTAAAACTCGTTGACTATTCAAATACTTGAATTACGCATATTTCTAGATGCTTATTTATAATCTTTTTAGCTCACTATAACTGAAAGAATACTATTACACGTATTAGGCATGTTAAATAGTAGTAATTAAATTTTAAGCGGTTGAAGTTTTGATACACATTAAAATAAATAGTAGACAGGTAACTTTTCTTAGAAATACTTCTCATAAAACAACACATAATTAAAATATATAACAAGGCATATGATTCCACAATGACATAATTGAAAATTCAATACATAATTAATGAATATGTTATGTAAAATTTCCCTATAAAATATCCACAATGCAGAATATAATGATACATAAATTAATTTGAATATAATAATATGAGCGAATATTTAAATTTACGTTAACATGCATCCACTTTAAAATTTCAATCTAAAATAATAGAATTTTAGAGACGGCAGTTTATTTAACAATATTAGCGAAAATACGTTGAAGCGAAGTTTGCTTTATATTTGTTTTATTTGTTTAGCCCCGCTTAATTATCAAAAGCGTTTCACTATGTGGCGATATTGATCAAATAAACTGGTAATGTAGAAATGAAGCTACTTCAGGACACATTCAGGAGAAACAACAGGTCACTAAAAAATTTTTATGGCGGAAATAAAAGAAATCCATTAAAAATGATGCTAGTAAATTGTAGGCCTATATGAATGTATGACAATTAACTGTAGGGTAATGTGTACACAGCTGCTGATAATACCAATTAAAAGTAAACAATCAACACGTTCAGAGCAATACAAGAGGCGGGTCGTTTTCAGCTTACTTGAAAATGATTAGCTGAAAGCGGTATTGGAGGGTATGTTTCAGATTATCTTGGAAAATTTCATTATTAAATTTCTGTAATAATTATTAGTTG
>QLNU02015003.1:51998414-52013717 GCA_006491805.2 Dysdera silvatica | reverse complement strand
ATTGACCTGGATCTGTCATAAGCTATTATTTGTTTATGAAATTTACGGTGCAAGATCAGTAAAGGTCATGTTGCGTCTGAACTTAGTTTTCGGAGGAATTTGAGCTTTGGCCTTAGGGAACCAAAACCTAGACTACAGTGAGCAGTTACTCTACGAACTTTCTTTTTATTTGGCACCGTTGAGAGTCGAACCCGGGATAATGGCATGCTAGGTAATTGCTTCACCACTGCACCGCTGCAAGGTCATTTTATAAGATTAAGCCTGGCGAAGTTTATTTTAGGCTTTTCCAACACAGACGAGAAGGGGCGAAAGCTGTGGCTGCACCCGGATGAAGTCTGAAGGCCCGTGCTGGAACGACATATGCTGTGAGGGGGCCCGGCTGTGGATAAAAATATGTATGACACTGTCCAGGGAAGGGTTCATGGGGCCCGGTCGAGGTGAGCCTGAGGGCACGCGTTGGCTCTCGGAGCCCCTGTGTGTTTCACGTGCTTCCATAAAACAAGTGTTTAAAAAAATGCTTGAACGAAAGCTGTGTTTTGAAGGATGATTAATTTGTTCGTGATGCAGGAAGACGTGCTTCCAAGAGAACTAGCTAATATACTCAGCGAGAGGATGGAACACTTCATATAATGATCATTATCTATATTTACCAGTGGCGGTTCGAGGCGAAATTTTAAGGTATGTGCATGAAACTAATTCACCAAAACACGAAGTGACTGTAAGTTTTTTTCTTATTTACTGAATGATGTAAATCCAGTTTCTTGATGAGCATAGGTCGTAGATTGATGTGTTTTGGTGAATTTGCGTCCATGCGCTCACCATATATACCGCCACGAGCCGCCACTGATATTTACGTATGTCCTATATGTGTTCGCTAACCGTTTGCTATAATTTGCCGGTGTATTTTCCAGTTATTAATTATTTTCGTTAAAGTACTTGACCAAAGTTCACATACGTATAAACTCATGTTTGTAAAAATTGCAATACCATGAAGGAATCATGTGATTGAGCTGAAACTTTCAGGAAATGCAAATTAGGGTATGCTATTCAAATGATTAGAATTTTAGAGTCATCGCGGGTGTATGTATGGGCTGAGCAGTGCCCACTCAGTTGTTGATGGATCCGTACAAATAGAGGGCTGAAGCCGGGCGTAGGATGGTTATCTGGTAGTGGTAAATGTTACGTGAAACATCCCATACACCTCTATGACGAAAGAGGGCGACATTTCAGCAAGTTACGGAGTTTGAACGGGGACGAATGATCGGCCTTTGTGAAGGAGGGTTTTCTTATCGTGCAATAGCAGCTCGTATGGGGCGTAACAGCAGCACAGTGATGCGAGTGTGGAAGCAGTGGGTTCAAGAGAACCATACAACTCGAAAATCCGGGAGTGGACCCTGAAACGTGGTCAGCACGGAATGATAGGCACCTCGTCCGCATGTAGGTGACGGACCATCTGGACAGTTGGCAGAACGTTGGTGCACTGCTACAGGTGTATCATTGTGTGCTTCATCAATTCGTCGGCGTCTACTGCAACGTGGATTGCGTGCAAGAGTTGTTCACCCTCTGCGGGCACTGTACTCATGGACATAGAGACTGACGTACTGATTAGCAACTGTTTTCTGAACGATCTCGCTTTCATTTCGTGTACGGTGATGGTATCCGTGTAGACGCTATACCGGTGAACACTACCTTCCGGTGCGTTATCCAACGTCATAGTGAACGAACCCCCAGCGTTATGGTCTGGGTGCGACTGCGTATCAGGGATACGATACATGGATGCTAATTCAGCTTCTCAGAATTGTGGGTAATCTTAGCACCAACTGTTATATAAGTAAAGTTCTGGAGCCCGAAATTGTTCCCTTCCTTCAAGGCATTCCCGGAGCTGTATTTCAACAGGACAATGCCCGCCCACATATTGCCAGGAATGTTCAAGACTTCTTTTCATCACAACAGATACAGCTTCTTCCTTGGCCTGCCTATTCGCCGGATATGTCGCTGATTGAACATGTGTGGGATTTCGTTGGTCGGCATCACGCTCATGATCCTCGTCCCATAGCTACTACAGATGAACTTTGGGGTCGCATATAAGCAATCTGGAATGCTCTTCCTCAGGCACACATTCAACATCTGTTTGATTCCATGCCACGTCGTATAGCATCACTTATTGCAGCGCGTGGTGGCTTCACCAAATACTGATTTTCGATATGTAGTATTGTATTTTTGCTTTGTAATTTGTTCATTTGTATCAACACAGGTCGTTTGCACATTACATTTCATTCCATTCGGATGAATCCTTCATGGTGTTGCAGTTTTTACAAATATGAGTATATGTTTTTGTGTGTATGTGTGTTTGTATAGGTATGTTTCTTTAATTTATAAGGCCTTTAAAGAAGTTCTCCAATTGACTTGGACTCCTTCGAATTGTTTGATTCCTGCCCGGGCTTTTTCTCTAATACTTATAGAAATATAGATTTTTTGAAAAATAATTTAAAAACTAAATTTAAGATTTGTACTCAACTCATTTTATCGAACTTCATTTTATATTCACCGTTTCAAAACTGTGTTGTTTAATATTCAAATGAACATTTAATTTATTGAATCTTAATTTGAATAACTTGGTTGATTTACTTTTACCTCAGAAACGTCACCCAATATCTGAAAGTAAATTACAAATTATTTAATGTACCATGATTTATTTTATCATATATAGTTTTATTCTGATTTCCAAGCTGTCGAAACTAACTTGACTTAAATATCATCGAAGTTGTTTGATGCACTGAATTTAATTTAAACACTGCAACTAGGATCTTTTTGACCTATATAATAAGAATAAAATTGCAATTAAATTCCACAGTCGACACCGCCAGAAATTTTGAAAAATATTAGTATATATATGAGTCAATTACGACCAAACAGAAAACTTACAAAAAGTAACGAAATCTTTAAAATATCTTCATAATTACACATAAAAGTGGCTTTTTTTCTTAAATGTGGTCCTCCTTCGCGTTTAACAATGAGTTTACAACTTATCTTTAAAAATACATTCTTGTAAAATTTGACGATAAGTGTGTTTCCTATTTATTTTCCATCATCACGCTACTTAAATCTTGCTTATATCTACTTATCGTTCACTGAAGAACCCTGGTTTATTTTGCGTTGACGAAGACGTTGATTTTTATTTTATTTTTAAGAAAATTAAGAATAATTTTTTGTTCTTTATTTCGTGTTTCAGAATTTCGTTTTTAAATTGGCCCCAGAGGGTTGCTTTTAATTTGTAGGGCAAGGATTGGGGTGCATTTTGATTTAAGGTGACTGCGATATCATGAAAACTTTGAATCGAAAAAAAAACACATTTATAATCTTATTCTAGTACTCTAATGAAATCACACGAACGACCATTTCGAACCCAATTTCTAATGGTTATTTACCAATCTTGTGAAGTTTCCTCAGTGAAGGCTAAAATTACGGAGATCGTACGTTGCGGCGTGAGGCAATATCATTAGAAAATAATAGGAGAATCTTACGTGGATAATGTCAGTAATGGCAAAGTATAATTTAGGCCGGGGATAACGTGTTTGTTAGTTTATTGGTTTGGATTCTCATGACGCAAGAGCACTTGGCTATAGGGCTCCAGGGAAACGTGTGCAACTGCAATTGTTCCAGAATTTAGATCGTACGGAGCGAGAGAACGTTTTCGCCATCTATAAAGAAAATTGGTCAACAGACCAATCCTAGTTATTATAAAGGTATTGTGCATATTTAAATATCCAACCTTTTACACTTTCCCTTTTCTCCAACGATACAAGTATTGTCGCAAAAAAAACTAAGTTTAAGTATATCCTGCTCAGATACACGGCTGTATCTAAGGAGTGGGCTTTTAGTGGTAATCGCCGCCCTCCCCCCCCGTGAACTGGGATTATACCATAGAAAATGAAACGAACGGTACCGGATGCATGGCTGAAAATAGGAATTGGAAACAAATCGTCCCGTCCCCGTCCCCTGAAAGATTTCTGGATACGCTCTTGTTCAGATGATCATATACCTGTAAAGAATACAATAACTTTTCGGCACCTGGTGGGACCCAAATCCACCGTCACTTGCTTCCCTGTCGATTTCTCTCTCCGTTAAATTGATTACTCATCAAGCCCCTTAGGTTTATTACCCATCAAGTCGCTAACTGGAATAAATGCAGCCTGTTTACCTTAAATTTTAGGACAATGGGAAAAACATTCGAGATACCAGTTTCTGCATATTATACATACAGATTTAATAGAAGATATTCGAAACATACGTCATGACATATATTTGCACACTTTGTAGCAAAAAACTCGACGTATCAAGAAATATTTGTTCGATTGCGATAAAAATTGGTGGATGTGAAGAACATATACAGGAAAAAAAACTACTAAAATTTTAGAAAATTTGAATGATTTATTGCAGAGTTTGACCGTTACAAAAGGAGGATGTCAATAAGTCGTTGGTCCACCTCTGGCCTGGATGCAAGCTGTCACCCGGCTTGCCAGAGACTGATAAAGATCCCGGATGGTGTCCTGCGGAATTTCTTGTCAAATTGTCTCCAACTGTCGGGCTAAATCGTCAACATTCCGGGATGGCTGCAATCGCTTTCTCCAAATAGCCTCTTTCAATCCGATAGCACGACCTCTTTCAAACTCTGACATATGCTCGTAATGAGCACGAATCTTTCGGCGAGGCATTGTTACAGTCGACGTAAGATATCCGCAGTCAAAATGCAACAGAAATTTTGACCACATATTGAGAATCGCTCCTTATATACACCTGCTGAATGCGCAGTTCCGATGCGCTGGAGTTCCCGCTATTCATTCATTGGACACCAAATTTTAATCATTTGCATGTTCGGTCAAAATGTCTTTGCATACGAAATTTCATTACAATCGGACAACTCTTTCTTGGTGCATCGATTTTTTTGTTATAGAGTGTATAACAAACATTCCTGATATGCCTGGGCAAAGTAATTTTTTAATAGTTTCTGAAGCATAAATTTCTTTAAGTGGACATTTTCTTGAAGATTCACTTGCCTATCCTTCACCTCCACTCCAACCCTTATTGTCCAACGTCTTCATTTCCTACTGAAACAGCTGACTTGAGTGGCCATTCTTTCGTGCATTTCAAAACATTTGAGACCTGTACCTGTTTTGGTCCTGTTTTAATCATCGACGTTAAATGTCGCGACTATTGCTATGCAAGAGATGCTTTTCAACTGCCTTTAAATTTATAGTTGCTACTACATTTCGCAATTTGTGATTTAAAACATTTGATAGAAAATTGTTCAGGATAAATATGGGAATATATTTTAAATTTAAGCGGAAAATTCAGGGAAATACGTGGCTTTTAAAACAAAGGAAATTCTCCAAATAAAAAGGTTGAAGATATATATATGTATATTTGTTGAATGGTTCTACTATACATATCTTTTCAAAAAATATAGAGTAAAACCTCAGAATATCTGTCACCCGCTAGACTCTACAAAGGTGACCTTCTTTCGGGGTTGGGTGATATTTAGGTATTCATAGTATAAAAATAATCAAAGTTAACAATAAAAATATTAATCATAGATATCAAATATATTAACCCCCATATATATTAATTTACATAAATATCTGTGGTTCGCAATTGTTTTGCTTTTTTATGGCAAATATTCTGTTCCAAAAAAAATAATATTCGTATTCCTTTCGTAAAATTTGTCATCATTTTTATTCAAAGCAAGGTTTTGGATCTCCCGAAAATTTGCCAAAACAACAGAATATCTTTTGATGTTAGGATTTTGTGGCAGTTCTACACTCTTTTCCGCTTTCATTTCCTAATTACTGTTTTCCCCCTTCCATCATGTTTTCTAACAATTTGTAAATAGACTCAAAGCGAGTAGAAACTTCTAAATTCTCGTTCACGCAAACAGACTCCTTGGCTTTCATTTTTGTTATTTCTGCTAATGCCACTAAACGCTTAATCCATCACAGCGCCTTACCTCCCAATAGGCCTAGTGTATAACCTAGTACACTAGGCTATAGACTCGGGCTGTAAAATCTTATATATTGAGTCTAATATAGCAAAATCAACTTCATACGTTCAGATGTTTTGCCGAGAAGAAATCTGGACAGTTCTATTTAAATACCAGTATTCTACAGGCTTTTTTACTTGCTAAAATTAAAATTTATTTCAATAAAATTGAATTTGATTTATTATATACCAAGAAGAAATAATACTTCAATATAAGTTAATATTGTTTAATGTTTGCTATAATTTATGAGTTCGTTTGTCAACACATTCACCGTTAATATAGAAGTTTTTGGTATATTTTGAATGCAAAAATTTTTATTTTCCCGTCACTGATTGGGTTGGGGGCGGACGAAAGGAAGGAGCGGCAAAAAATATAGCATAGTGGCGTCATAATGTTAATCTGTATATGCCACATCGCCATATCTGTCTATATTTACGAATTCATCAGGCGAGGAGAAATTCCGCAATTAAAAATTATTTTAATTTCAGGAATTTTGATTGAAAGTTTTCAATTGACAGTTGGAAAGCCAATCTAATAGTATTTTTTCAAGTTTTTCATTTCTGCTCTTCCAATGCTTCGTATTGTTATCTTGTGCCAATAATTGTATTATAATGCCGTCAGTAAATAGTTGGTTCCTAGCAATCAATGAGACAAGTAGCAATGCTGTCTCTTCCTCTCCACAGTTTCCACAGTTTCCAGTGGTCCACAGTTTTTGGTATAGCCATTGCTGTACGGCTTAAAGTAATGAATTCCGCTACATACGGCTGAGCCGTCCGATCTGCCATCCCACGATGATTTACGACCTATGTTAATACTACATTATTCTATTTGTTAAATTGTAAATAAGTGAATTATAGCGGATCCTGTTTCTGCGAGTGTGGAGTCCTCTTTTGAAACTTGGCCACGTCCGCCATCTTATCTGTAAACGATTTTTAATGCAAGTTCTTGGATTGATTAACAACGACCATTGAACCTGCAATCTAAATTCATGCCTCGAAAGGACAGTTGAAAATAATTTTCACTATTTTTAAAAATATCATTTACCCATGACCTCCAAAAATCCTAAAATTTTGTTAATTTTTGTGCACTTACACCTTTCGTTTACTGTCTCGGATGACTTTGATTTTCTCCTTTAGACAAAAAACGTTCATATTTCAAACTAGCAACAAGTTAACTAGTTACAAACTAGCGTTCATATTTCAAAATTAGGTTGATATGACACTATTCAATGGTAACAACGCATAAAGAACTGGAACTGTTAAAAAAATTGTAGTGGACAGCGGTTTTTCATAAATAATGACACTGTATTCATAGAAAGGCGTGTACGTATAAAACTAAAAAACGAACACACGTTTCAATGGAGTACTTAAAAAGTACCGTCAAGTAATTTTTTTTTACATTGTTGAGAATTTTGGTTGCAGATATATTTTAAAAATTTAAATATATTTTTTATGTAATGCGCATTGGGAGATTGTTATTTGGAGGTTAGCACTAATGTTAGTCCCATGGAACGCTTTCAGCTCCATTGCTATGTGGCCTCCATATTTGGAGGTTACCGTTCCTTAGATATAACCATTAAAGAGGTTTTACTGTATGTATGTATTCCTTAGCAGTGATATATTTTAAAAACTGGTGTAATTTTGACAGACGAGATTTGAATAATGTGGAATTGGAATATTTTTAAAATCGGAAAATATGAAACGTCTCTAAAGAAAGGAAGCATGAAATGTCTCCCACAATACAGATATGTATCTTGTTTAAAAATTTTTATTTCATGATATATCTGCAATTATTATTATGTAAGTTTAAAGAACCGCAAGGTTTTATTTCCAAGTGCAGTATTCTACATATACAGTTTCAGAGTTTGCACAGTTATATTTCATATAAAGTACAGTGGTACATTTACAGTGCAGAAACTAATGAACACTATTTTTGTCGCAGTTAAAATTTACTAACGTCGTTAACAGATATTTCAGAATCCATATGCTATATTTATGGAACGAAATAAACAAATAATTTGATTAACAATGCTTACCAATGTTACCATCATGCAGGCACAAATCCGTTGGTTTGGGAAATAAACAATAGGTATGCCAGTCTATGGAGACGTTTTTTGTCGTAACATGAAGAGCAGCTGATATCTTTAGCTGACTGTTTGTTTTATTCTGAAGAAGTTAATGCATGGTTATTGAACCAGTTGTTAGCAACTTCAGAAGATTTTATGTGTTTCAATATTTCAGATGTGAAGGCAAAGATTAAACGGCGTGACATAAGCTAACTTTAGCCATGTATTTTCATAATCAAGGGAAACATAAATTCAAAACCTTCAGAAAAACTGTATTATGTAAATAGAATTTGGTTCCTGACAAATAATTTTTTAATATCAGAAATGACTTTCTTGAAAATTCACTTACAATCTTGGAAGTCTCCGAAACACTGATAAATTAAAACGCAGTGGGGAAATGTAATTAATTTTATTGAAGCTTATGGAAGTTTTTCTTGAAAGGAAAGTCTTGCGTTACTTCTTACTTTTCTTTTATACTTCTGTTGAAGGGATTATTTTATGCTTGCTATTTCTTATCTTATTCAGGATGTTACATGGTGTGCTATCTTTTTGCTATCGAGAATAAATGATTAATTGATATCAGCGAAATTTTTATGCCGCAGGGAGAAAAATATCCTTCTTCGCAAAAAAAAAGAGACAATACGCAAGATTTTATGAGAAACGACTGCAAAAGGCACAAAATATATTTAATACAACAAAACCGAACGATAAAATAATATCGGAGGAAAGTGAAGATTTAAGTGTTGAGGAAATGCAGTAACACCATTCAGTTGAAGGTAGTGTTTATTATGGCTTTGGCTGTTTCGGTTAATTCAATGATACATATCAATAAATAAATGAGTGGAATACATCGTTAAAAGAATCTAGTACGCCTTTTTGGCTGAGCCACAGAGGATGACGTGTGCACACGTCGATGGTAAGCGGAAGACATTTGATTTTAGAATTCGGAAAAGTATTAACGGAATTTTGCCAAATATAAAAAGTGAAGTTATAATTATGAAATATATATTGCCAGATACGGAAAGTACAATTGGTTATATTGGGGGGAAACAATTTTGCATCTGGCCAAGTTTAAACTATAATTATTATCTAAGTTTACGATTCTTCTTATTCAAACAAGGAAGTTCTTTTGACCGACAGACAACGATTTTAGCGAAAAACGTACGGTCAAAAGTGTACACATACTAATAATTCCATCAATAGTAAAAATCAGCAGCCAAATTCCCGTATGGACTCAGAAAAAAAATAATAATAAATGTAGAAAAATCGCCAATTTCAACCCTTGTGTAGAATATTTTGGCGCGAAAGAAATTTCGAAGGAAAACATTTCCGCAAAAGACGAATACAAACACGTTGATTGGTTTCATTCAACTTCCTATATACGTTGTCAATACTTCATATATACCCGCTATTTTATATTTCAAACGCTGCCTTAAAATTTGTTACAATTCGTAAGCCGGTTGTTCTTTTTATATTAGACTTTTATCTTCTGTTCATTTTATTTTTAAAAATAATGACAGAGAAATATCTGTAGTTTTACTTTTGTAGTTTCTTGCAAATTGCAATTATTTTAATTCAGTAACGTACTACTTTTATTTTATTTATGAAATATTAGACAAGGTCTCAAAGTACAAAACATATGTTTTTCATAAACACGTTTAACATTGTATGGGTGTTTTTCGAGGAGTATTCCTCAAAACATATGAAATTGACCACTTATACGATAGCTAAAATCAGTTTAAAAAATAAAATTATAGATATACTGAATAATTACGAAATTAGCAATTGTTTTATGGAAACTAAAGAAGCGTTAGCAATAGGGACATCTGATGAGGAATTCAACTGTGAGAAACCTGCTGAAAATAAATCTGATATCGAGGACTTTTCTTCTGGTGACGAAAATGAAAGCCATCGCAGCGATGTAATTTTATTTACGAATCGGAAATATTTATTATATAATATTTATTATATTATTTTAGATTAATTATATGTACGGATCGAAATTTTATTTGCGAATATAAAGACAGTTGCATTATACTGGCGAAGCATGAAACGAGGGAAGCGATGCCGCAGTCTTCGATCTGTCCAAAAATCATTTAAGTTCGTTAAAGATCCAAAACAACTGTACACTTGTAAAAAGCAAATTAAAAATAAAGGCGATCAAATCTGCAAGTTGTAAGAAATACAAAATTACGCAATACAAAAATTCCAAAAAGCGAGAACGTTTTTAAATCGCAAGCTGTTACTCACAACCAAATGTCCTCACCACGTTACATAAATATTTGGAGATATTCATGGCATGAATGTCCGTATTCAGAATCGCATCTAGGTCATTTTACCAGTCCCTTAAAATTTGCGTTTGGAGCTAACAAATTTTTTAATTGCTTATTATATAACTATTCATCTATTATGTTTGCTAACTGCAGTTGGTGCAAACTGTCCTTCTATTTCTAGCATTTTTTCAACATTTCTCACATATATGATACGTACTTTGAATAGTTACGTAGCATTTTCAGCATGATTCTGATTAAAGAATAAATCATGTAAGGAAAACATGCGTAATTAGTATAGCATTACTAAAATTGTGGTTCATGTTAAAATCATCAAGAAAAGCGATTATTTTGACATGAATCAATGTTTTAAATGTTCATTACTGAAGTAATACATATCCTATACAGCATCTTTTGTTTTATTTATTGTGAATCTAGCGCCGAATAATGTCATTCATTATTTTTAAATTACAA
Organism: Dysdera silvatica; assembly: GCA_006491805.2. Classification (NCBI taxonomy): domain Eukaryota; kingdom Metazoa; phylum Arthropoda; class Arachnida; order Araneae; family Dysderidae; genus Dysdera; species Dysdera silvatica. Next base: position 52,002,871 of record QLNU02015003.1, on the reverse strand, counting down.
AGCGTAATAAGAAATGTAAATAAGCAAATATAAACCTATTTTAACAAAAAATACTTATTTCGTAAAGTTATTTTTCGTCTTTGTTACGATTTTATTTTAGTTATTAACTTATTTCCGTATAATTCTAATTTTTGGTTTTTAATTCAATAAACCTTTCTTCATCGAAGTGGCTGCAAATAACGTGAGCCAGAGATAAGATGCAAGCCATTTATAATCGAAGTAAATGCCGTGTGTTTAAAATATTTACACAAATACAAAGATTATCAAACGCATTTTTTTCCGACGCCAAGTGGCGGCAAACGCTTTTTTTTTTGGTAACCTGGGTCGTATTTTTATTAATTTTTTCAGAGTTCGTACAGGAATTCGGCTGCTAATTTTTACTTGATAGGATTATTAGTGTGTGTATTTATGACTGTATTTTTTCGTCAAAATACTTGTATGTTACTTTATTAAGTAACTTTATTAAAATGTGTGATATATTTTTAAATTATGGTTAATTCTGACATTCCATATTTTTATGAGTCATATTAGGACCCTTGTTGGCAAGCGAAGTTTGCTACAAACTAAAGTCCAAATTGAATAATTTAAAACCAACTTGCGAAAGTAAGAGGAAATGAGTGCCGTCCACTGCGCTGCTTAACATTGATTTAATTTTATCATGAGCTGTTCTTAGATTAATCTAGTTGCCAATAACACGAGATCCAGCGACCCTGCGGTTCATTGTGGTATTTTGCAGCAATTTCGACATTTTATTTCGCAAATATTGCTAGATCATGCATTACGTCATCTGTTTCGGGCGAGAGCATGCATTTAAAAAACATATATTTCCTATATTGTTAGGAAACTTTTACGTTAGTTTTTCATAGAATTTCCAGCGCATTTTAATCAGCTAATAATTATCGGGAGAAGAAATATGAAATTGTATTCATATTTCAATTTTTAATAAAAATTGACTTTTCTGCTCATCTTTGTGAAGCTTGCTCATAAGATCGTTCGGTCTGCTCCCATGACTAAATCACGATTGAACTATCCCCTGAAGAAAGTTTAAAAAGACAAGACGAAACGTCATGCATTTAAGAATTGACTATCATTACACATCTGTCAAACTGAAATTTGTTTACAGTTTTTACGCTAATTCTGACTTTAATTTGAAATCAAAATCACCATCTTATTTACATACTAATTTCCATGAAATTTCTTCATTGATAAATGAGAAAAGAAAACGAAATGCTACATGTATCATCTAATAAGCCTTAGGATCAATTAACCAGGAAGGTCCAAATATGGAGAAATGGATTTTATCCATATTTGGGAGTATTCTGCCAAGAAGAAGAATGCAGTATTCGTTTCCATACATAAATCTTCCTAAATTCACCATGACGGTGCATTTTTATCCGGTATGATATATGTTGAAATGCCACATTTATCATCCATGGAGAAAAGAATTTAAATAATTTATGAATTCGCAGTGGAATAAATAAATGAAATATATGCGAACCTGGGTCACTATACTATCAAAAACAGGAATTCGGCAATTTCCTGTCTCAAAAATTTGATAAAAAATTGCAACACTATTTACTCTAATTTCATCGACCTACAGCAAAGTTTCTTACTTGACAGATTCTGATTAAATACTGGGGAAAAATAAAAGCTGTCAAAAATTCGAAAGATGACGGAGAACCTCATTTCCGAAGTATAAGATACCGTAAATAACGATTGAGGAGTATATGGTCTAATGTTATTCATAACGTTTATTGTGGACTTAGGTTATTTTACTCTTTGAACACGAGGAAAGAATATCGTTTTTCAAATTGCAATATATGGATTTCAATAGTCAGGGTACTCGTATTGAAATGGTCAGTATTCCGATGTCATTATATGAATTACGTAACTCTAATCTAAGTAGTTATATGTATTTATTATTGGAACTAGTTTGTTTGGTATACCATTACGTTTAGAAACTTAAAACGCTATGAATAGCTTTCACATATTGTTGCTCAGTTTTGAGTATAGAGATATATATTTTATTCAAACTTTGATTTAAAACTTCGCAATCTTTTCTCCGAATTTTGTGACTTTTCGATAGTAATCATTGAGGAAAAGGAGAGAACTTTTGATTTAGATTTATTTCCATTTGTGACGAAGATATCTCACAGGCTGTCAAAGCTCAGTTTGATGAAAATTCTGACATTTTCTTTGAAACGAGAATTTGAGGCTGTGATATGTTTGGTGTCACTTTCTCTGAAACTGAAATGTCTCTTTAAATCTGAACTGTTTCAAAATAAATATTGGACATGACATTTAAAGTTTAAGCGACTATTTTTGTTTAGTTTTGTAAAATTGCACGCACAAAGTTAACTTCCAATCGTAAAATTAGAAAACTACTAATTTATTAGGTAAGCTTTCATATTTATGAAGACGAAATATTTATTAATATTTGTATGATTATTGTATTTACGTGGTATATTTAATAAACATTAAAATACTTTAAAAGATAATGAGGCTAATTATAAATGCAAATACAGCTGCGATTCTCGTTATCAAATTAAATGTCTGGTGTGTTGCTCATTGTAATTAAAAGTTATTTAAATTTCTGCATTTGATGTTCGGTATGAAAGAAAATCGCTTGGAACAATTTTTAATTTGAATCGTATACTAGGCGAAAGGCGCGCAATATATCCAATTTTCGAGATGTGTCGCTTCAAAAGTTTATAAAGTGTAAATAAGAGAATTTAACTGCATCCAAAATATTTGAAAAAACAGGATAAATATTAGTCTTCAAAGTCCTTTGACTTGTTCCCAACCAACCGTCAACGTATGTGACACAACAGTTTTTTAAAATAGCCCGACGTCGCATATATGTGACAGACGTTTTTTGCCAATTTACTAATGCATGTTTAAAGGTTTTGTGTTTGTTTATTTATTTTTTTACTTTTTTTTTTTAAACCTTTTTTTTTATTTTTTTTGTGGTTTTTACTTTTATTTTACTCTTTTAGAATGTTCGAAATATATTTACGTAAAAGCTATTCCAATTGATGTTATATAATCCCGAAAACCATCTTGGTCTGTGGTGGTTTTTCCCAGGAGACCCTGATAGCGAACGGGTTAAAATGCTCAAAATATTATTCGTAATTTTATTTGTGGTGCTAACATGGGCAATTGCTTAAAAAATTATGGAAATAAACAACATGACGCTCCAATGTCCTAAATAAATTTACATACACTGTACTACACTGTACTACTAGGCCTGCAAAAGGGTTGCTGGTATCTAACTGGAAGGAGACCCACACGCTGAACGTATGTGACGATGTGTGGAACCGGCCAGGCCAGTAACCTAGTGTCCTACCCCGCCTTCAAGTGGTGCAGGCTGAGCTTTCTATTTATGTGGCAAATTAATATTTGCTGCACGGATAGAAAGGCGGAAGGGGAGGGCTAATTCACCAACCCGTCTAGCCAGCGTGGTGAAATTATGGCTAATTCCTCCATTATGTTGACACACCAGAAACCATGGCCCCTAGTCTCCAGGTGCTGGAGTGCTCCTGATCAAGGCAGCGGTCAGTGTGGCATGAAAGCAGGGGGTGCTAAGAATCACTGGAATGGCCCAGGCTGCCGTTTGTTATTGACCTTGGCTACGTTTAATGGACGATCCCTTGCTTCTGAAGCAAAACTTCAGGAATTGGAAGAGGAACTAGACAAGATCAAATGGGACATTGTAGGACTCAGTGAAGTTAGAAGAAAAGGTGAAGAGTTGGTGGAACTGAAAAGCGGACATTTGTTTTACTATAGAGGAACGGAAACTGGAAGAACAAGTGGTGTTGGCTTCTTAATCAACAAAAGAATTAAAGACTGTCTTCTGGAAGTTGAAAGTACATCAGATCGAGCAGCGAGGCTTGTTGTTCAACTAACCCAGCGATACCAACTTCAAATAGTACAGGTATATGCACCAACATCAAGCCATACCGACGAAGAGGTTGAAGAATTTTATGAAGAAATCAAAGAGTTACACACCAAAGGGAAACAACATATCAAGCTCATCATGGGGGATTTCAATGCAAGAATTGGACAACAGGAACAAGGAGAGACATCGGTTGGTAAATACGGATATGGGGAAAGGAATGAACGTGGCGATCAACTCATCGAATTTGCAGAAGCTGAAAACCTTAGCATCATGAATTCATTTTTTAAGAAGAAACCGCAAAGAAAATGGACATGGAAACACCCAAATGGGGGAACTAGTGAAATTGACTATATCCTGGCAAACAAGAAATCAATTATTGAAGATTGCAGTGTACTGAACAGATTTAATACTGGAAGTGATCATCGAATGGTGAGATGTAAAGTGCACTTAAATACTAAACGAATGGTGAGATGTAAAGTGCATTTAAATACTAAAATAGAACGACAGAAGCTCATTAGGAAACAAGTAAGTAAGAGGGTGGATCTAATGAAACTGAAAG
>QLNU02015003.1:51974293-51986380 GCA_006491805.2 Dysdera silvatica | reverse complement strand
CCCCCCTTGAAAGTACTCGTATAAGCGCCCACGTTTCCACACAAGTCTATCCTTAGCTATTTGCTTTCACGTCACCACAACCTGTTTACTTATTTCAACCATCCATCTAGTTTGAGGACGTTTCCTAGGTTTTCGATGATCTTCTGGAATCTAGTTGAGAATTTCAATTGTCCATCGTTGATCAGTTCTTGCGATATGCCAAGACCATCGCCATTTCAGTCTTTTTACTTTGTCCTATACTCCAGTTCGCTCTCTCACCCAAGTGTTTCTTTTTCGATCTCTCCTAGTTATTCCAAGTATGCACCTCTCCATCCATGCTCCTTTGGGTTGTCTGTAACTTTCGTATTGCCCCAACTGTTAGACTTCATGTCTCTGATTCATAATAGAGGACTGGCAATACGCACTGGTTGAGAACCCTTCCTGTTTAGGCACAAAGGCAATTTTCCGTTCAGGATAAAAATGTTCCTTCCAAATGCACTCCAGCAAAGTTTAATACGCCTGTTGAGTGCAACCTGCATGTGAATGTTGATAGAAACTATGTATGTATATTTTAAAATCAAAAGAATCCTTAATAATGAATACATTTTCATTTTTACTAATTATCAGTCATTTTCAATGTTTCCTTCAATGATGCGGCAAAATCCTTCGAATAAAATTTCGTGAAATCTAACAACGGAACTTCGTATATGAGAAAGACGCCAACTGCAAAGGTCCCAGAACATTTCGGCTTACAAAATATTTATTAGGTGAGATCAGGCCTTCGCAAAATTTTAGGAAAAAATAGAGGAATTCAAAATTGATTTGAGGATAAAACTGAAATATATAAAAAAATATACCAATTCCTATCATTTCTATTATAATATATTATTTCTTTTATTACTTTATATTTCTAATATTATTATTATATATTTTTTATATTGTTATTATTATATATTTTATATTGTTATTATTGTATATTTTTATATTGTTATTATTATATATTTTATATTGTTATTATTATATATTTTTATATTGTTATTATTATATATTTTTATATTGTTATTATTATATATTATTTCTATAATTATTATACACTATTTTTATTATTAACTTGCAATATAATTATATTAATCGTATTATATAAATTCCATTACAATGCATTAATTCTATATATTAATTCTTGCCTTCGATTGGTTCGCTTGATTGTGCCCACGTAAGAAATAAACGTCAATAATACATCTAATAATGGTTGCCCCAAAACGTCGAATCTCGTGAAATGAGAAATATGTCTGCTAGAGTTGTGTGTACGTCTTGGATACAGATTATTCGGCGTACAAATTTGGTTGTGCAATTATCGGATATGTTAATATCGATGCAAATGAAATTTTAACGTTTAGTTTGTAACATTTCTTTGATGTATAAATCTTTCTTAGATTCCGAGTATTATTTTCGGCGTAATTCATACGTCTTGAAATCGTACAGTACGGAACCTAATTAAATGTTTATATTATGCACCAAACTTCAACCTCTAATATTCGTAACGTCCTACATGGGCACGATAAGTAATGCACCAGGGGAGCTAGGATTGCTGAGAAATGGAACACAGGTACCGCCTGCCCATCACCCGTGCATCTGCACTGGTGCCATCCAGCCGGTGCCAGTGTCGTAGAATTATCAGTTTTCTCCTACTTACATGCAAGTTTATTCACGGCTGATCTAGAATATGTTTTTGAGACCAATAGACCAATTAGAGACCAATAATATTTGTAAATTTGCTATGGATTCGGGAAAAGGAGTTGAGGGCGCCCCCTGGATCTGCCTTTGATTTAAAACTCTTCCATTATGTTCAAGTCGCTGCTTTTAATATACATGATGATGAGAAATGCTCTCAAAGCGCTTTAATTTAATAATTAAATTTATTGCGTATTCATTTTCAGAATAACGTCAGATTTGTTATGAACAAACTTAAAGGATAATGCGAAAAGAAAAAAAAACGTATTCTTCATATTTTTTTTCTTTCCTAAATGGAATTTTTGAAGAATATATGGTAAATGAAAAAATCAGTTACTTGATAAAAAAAAAGAGGCGCTTACAGTTAGTTTAATACATTTTGACCAGATGGTTCTCATCGATTATGACATTAACGCAATGCGGTAATGTTACAACAGATTCTTAAACATTTCACGAGACAATGGACATTCACAAGATGAGTTTAGCGATATGTGTGTTTTTCACCCTAGATGCATATTTTTAAATATTTAGCTTACAAAACTCATTATCTTCAGTGAGAGAGCAATTTTATAATGTCTGCAGAAACTGAATTGCATAATTTTTAAATGCACAACCGATAGAGTCAATTTAGATGCTTCAAACGTTTAAATTAGATGAGCATAATTCGTTTCCATATTATGCGAATATATATCCAAGGAACAATATTCCGCATTGATCATAATAGGCATATCATAATCTATATATGCGTCTGTGATCTATATAATCTGTTATAGTTGCACATACACAATCTACCATTAATCCAAAGACACATACATGATTCGCGTATTGTGTACAGGGTGCGTGTGTACAGCTGGAGAGTAGGTACTTGCGGTGTACTATATCGTTCAGTGGTTGAACCACTAAATCAGTCTTCTCGTTTATGATGGACAAAATCCTTCATTCACTTGTTCAATGAAAAATGTGGGAGATTTGAAGCATGTACGTGGAATACTGCTTGTTTCCCACGAAAGCCCGTAGGCGGATAACTGCATTCACATTCTCGATAATCAGATGCTTTCTACACGGTGAGAGTTCTGTGGAACAAAAAAATGCCAGGATAATAGCGAATTCTCCTACAAAGCTATAACTATTATAGACTGATAAGCGACAAGGACGTATAAAATATGAAAAAAATAGAAGGATGTAAATTATGAATTAGGATTTTCTATATTCCGAGGTAGAGGGGAGGATATGGTTAATACCTGGTGATTATTAACTCTTTGAATTCAGGTCAGGTCACTGGTCGATAGTATTTATGCGCATATCCTCTAATTAGTTAACTTAAACAAAAAAAATTGAATTTGTTTTTACTCAAGAAAGGTTATAAGATGTACATAGAAGACATTATAGATAATATTTTCGACAACTAAGTATAAAAAACAGTTTGGAAAAAACTCCCCTTCGTGTTTCGTTTACCACCCATTTGGCAATTGTGAGAAGGGTGATAATATCTGTTAAAGCACATATTATACTAAGAAATATATCCCAGTTATTAAATTAAGAAATCTAGTTTGTGCCTAAATTAACAAGGCAACAAATAAAGGAAAATAAGTGAAATTCCTTTTTAACTAAAATAAGCATAAACTGACGTTGAGAGAGGTTTTGATTTTTCACTTTTACTTTTCAAATCTATTTTTCATTTTTGTTAAATTTCGCGCCGTTTGTCATAACTGTATATTATAAAAAATATTTTTAATAAGAGAGTGTCAACTATAAAAGAAATTGAGCGAGACATTTTCCACCGTATGTAATTTTCACAATATATTTTAACGGCATTCAGTACAGGACACATCTCAGAAAAGCAATCAACAAACATCAATAGAAAGATTTTATAATTATCCAAAGAATTTGCGATGCTTCAGGTCATCGAGAGCTTTATGGCAAAAAAGTTTAAATTTTTTTAATTCCTTTTCAACGTGTTTTTTTCATTTTATCCGCTCATATTTACCTAACTAATGAATTTCCCTGCTAATTACTGAAAGTATTATTTTTCATCGCATAATCCTGTTCAAAGATTAATTCAGACGTATCATTTTTCCTTAAAATAAACAAATAATATTTTAATTTCACTCTAGTTAACATAGTTGTTCGAACTTTATTTTGAAGTATATTTTACAGTTTAGAGGAAAAAAAAAGAAAAAATCCTTCCAGTTGTAATTAGAAAAAGGATCCACGTTTTTCTTATTATAAAAGCAAATATAATTTATAATTAAAATAGAAAATATCGATTATGTATGATATTACTAGAGCAAGATTATTTTATATTTCATTTTTAATTTTGACGTCGATTGAGCTTGGGTAAGCTGAAGTTGAATTTAATTCTTCATTTTTCATTTATATATACATTTATCACATAAAGATGTTCATAGTGGTTAGGCTTGTTTGGCAATGAAAATAATTATTTTCCATTTAGCGACTTAATTCAACGTAGCAATATCATCCACATTGCACTTCCATTCTATTTAGTAATTCCATTTGATATAGCAAATTTACTTCAATATCTTTCAATAGATATATAATTTGCAATAGGTTTATATAGATTATATATCATATATAAATTATAATGTTTATATACATTATATTGTGCATATAGATTACATTTGTATGCAAAAGTCGTTCGGAAAGTTCTTAGACTAACGAAAAAAACACGAAATTCTAGAGATCTCTTTTATTTTTCAGTGTAGTCATCCAACTTTAATATATTTTGGCCAGCCACTTTCAAACTTTTTAATACTTCGGTAAACCGCAATTAGTCCAGCTCTGCAAAATAAGTGATTGTCTCAGCTTGAAGCTCATCGTTTGAAGTAAATCTTCATCCAGATAGCAGCTTCTTCAGGTTTGGGAGGAGAAGAAGTACTCACTGGGAGCCAAATCTGGTGTATACGGCGCACGTAGAAGTACTTTGAAGTGTAGGCCATGGAGGTTTGCAGCTAAAACCCGCCATGTGTGTGCAGGCGTGTTATCGTTTTGAAAGAGCACTTCCTTTTTAGCATTGAAGGGTGCTACTAAGACTAGACGCTCACATCTGGCCAATGTGGACGTATAATCTAAATAGCACCCTTCAATTGGTTCAATAGTGAAATGTAATAATCTACTGTTGTGGTGCCGCCCTTATCCAGATAGTCTATGAACACCACACTACGAGAATCTCTGGAAACTGTAGCTATGTCTTTTACTGCAGGTAGAACCGTTTTCGCTTTAGAGTTTAGCTGTTTTCATCAAAGGTACAGAAAATAGGTTAAATTTATTTTAGCCAGTGTAATTAAACCTTTTAATTTTGTCTGTTCGTTTGTGGTTTTACTGTTCAATGGCTATAATGGTCATGCTGCGCGGGGACTCACGGTTTTCCGAAGAATTTGGACCTCTGAATCTACAATTTTCCGAGGAATTCGAACCTCTTAAGGCCTAGGGAACCAAACCCCGGACTACAGTGAGCAGTGCGATCTTTGTGAGATCTCTGAGTAAGCGTTCTTTTCACCGTTAGTAGCCGAAACCGAGTTACCGGGGCACTAGGCTAACACGTTACCACACTGCGTAATACAGGGCTAACCTTTTAGTATACAGCGTAATAGGAAACTACTTTTGATGAGATTACGTACTTTAATTGAAATACAAAATGTTAATTTTAAAGATACATGCAAGTAAACTTAAGTTAAACTTAGCAAATTACACCCGTTTTGAAATCTAATATGAAAACACTATTATTATAATAATAATAGTTACAAACATGATTATAACTACAGCATACCTCCACCTGCCTCTCTTCCACTATTTGGAGTGCTGCTTCGTCTTTGGCCCGTAATGCTGAACACATGTTTCATTTATTATTATAAAACGTCGAAGAAACTCAACGGGAGGGCGTTTAAATAGGTCTGAAGACTCTTGAGAAGTGGTTATATGAATGCGTTTTGCGTCGACTGTTAAACGCGGTAATCATCGTGCGGAAAGCTTTTTACACCATGAACATCATTTAAAATGCAGTGGACGCATTATGTCGATACGTTTGCGATGTCAGCAAACTCGCATACCTTCAGTTGGAGATCACTTAATAGGATATTGAGGCTTTTTGTAACGATGTCTTTGATCGCAGCATTTTTTAAGCGTCCCGAGCGTTCATCTTAAATGGATGTACGACCACGTTTAAATTCAGCAGCACACTTTTTTACAGTCGCAAAGAAAGGAGAAGAATCCTTTAAAGTGGGATCTCATTTTCTACGTCCGTCGGGGATAAACCTTTTAAAGCGAAGTATTTTATTACATTTCGAATGTTAATTTTATCATTTTCAAGAAAATAGAAAAACTTGCTTGTTCATCCGATTTCCTTAAAAATTCAAACAAACGCGCATGCCTAAAATTTCGCAGCACGCCAATAAACTATATATTGTATATATACACTACTGTTATTTTTTCAAAAGACCCATCAGAATTTCAAGACATTACACGGGAGCTCTCATGAAGAAGTAGAGAAGTTAGACTCAAGATGAAACTACAAAATACTAAAATTATGTTCAATACATGTTCATTTATTAGGGAAAGCAAAAAGTTGATTACACTGAGCTAGAAATTGCTCATTTATATATCTATCATGGTCAACTGATTTCAGTGGAAGGTAACGCTATGAAAGAACTCAACATACGTGTTAAACTTGGCTGGAATGGATTCGGAAGCAACAGTTTTATCCTGAAGAGAAAATTGCCTTTGTATCTAAGAAGAAAGGTGTTCAACCAGTGTATACTGGCAGTCCTCGCTTATCGATCAGAGACATGAAGTCTAACAATTCCGTACTGCTGAATTGTTAGACACGAAGTCTAACAATTCAGCAGTATGGACGTTATAGACTTTGTTTGGTAACGTGGTGCTATCCTGCAACAACTTATTACACTATGGTCATATACCAGTGTTGCAGGCAACAAGGCAACCCCAGAGGGTACTTCCATGGACTTAACTCAAAAAATTAATTTTTGTGACATACCACTGTGACTTATACCCATTTCAAAGCCTCAAATATCTAGCTAAAAAGATACAGAAAACAGTTAAATTGGAGAAAATATAGCAAAATGAAGAGAACACAAACTTCATACTAAAGCGAAATGAGTTAAAAGATTTTATGAAATAAATGATTAGATAGTTTTAGACTGCGATAAATTTGAATTGTTTATTTGCGACAAAAATAAGATAAGGGCAAAAAAAAATTGAAAAACTGTACAGTTCATGCTATGTAAAAGAAACTGATGGTTATCGGCTGATCTCCAAGGAAAAAATCCAATTACAACAAATAAACACTTTTCCTCAACAATCTAAGCAAACAAAATAAATCAATGCCCAAGAGCACAAAAAATACAAATAGCGAACAATTCCTACAACCCAGTCTGGACATTTCTTAGCAACCAAGCCATTATGTTTGTGTTTGTGTTTCCTTGCATTTATTCCTGAAAGTGAATGGAATATTAAAGATTTGTTTGTGGCTTATAGTCTAAATGCTTTAGCTACTTTGATACAATATGATTGTTAATGTAACAATCGAATACCTATTATATTATAATACTAATTATTTGATCTGAAATAATTTGTCGCACGATGATCTTAATTCCCCTTCAAGTCATTAAAATTTAATTAACTAAATTTGTCTAAAACAACGGAGTTTTACATTTTAATATTTGCCTTACGATCATCGAGGTATAAATAGATCCTAGGCTGAAATGTAAGCTATAAATTATAAAGTTTTTTAATTAATTTCTTGTTTTTGATTGAAACAAAAGCTGAAAAGTACAAAGAAAGCTTCGATATAATCTTTCATTGGATCACTTCTTCTTAAGTACCAAGACTCCCCAAATAGTATAGGTTGCAAACAAAATTTTCTGTTACAAATAGTGATTAAAATTGCAATGATGTTATAAAAAAATACAAGTAGCTGACAAAGGAGAGAAATACCCGCATTTGTTTAATTAATCTTGTGTTGTCCACTGTGGAACTTCTGTAAAATGTAAATACTTTGTGGTGGAGGGTCAACCAGTGCTTGTCTCGCATTGAATACTTGAGATCTTTCACTATCCGTTTCTCTTGAATCAATTCGCCTTTGTCTCTCAGAAGTGTGAAGCTTTTTCTGATGACTCGCTCTAAAATGTTTTATTAGAGTTCTATGTGGTTGAACGCTCGTGATTGGGATGTCTATAACGGACGAGTACCTTATGCAAACGCTTTCATTCATGATGCCATTATCCCAGATTCGATTCGCGAACTCACAATGGTATCGTGTAACGCGTGACGCTTTTCCTGCCAAATATCTCAGTCGGTGGTTTGGTTTTCTTGGCTGCAGAAGTTTATATTATGTTTGAACGATGTTTCACATTATATTCAATGCAGTCGAACCTCGTTAAGACGAACACCAAGGGGAACAGAAAATATGTTCGTGTTAGGAGTAATTCGACTTCCATCTTCATGGGAAGGATATTATGCTTTTACAATAAGACGGGACTTCTGAAAATATTTCGTGTTAGAAGTAATTCATCTTGAGCCTGTTCTTCTCAACGAGGTTCGACTGTACTGAACAATGGACCAGCGAAGATGAAATACATTTTAGCCTGCCATTCAAGTTACAATACATTGACATGCATTCAGTAGTGAATTGGTAAAATTTTAAGAACTGTTCATTTAATTGTAAAATATTTTTAATCGCTTCGCTGAGAACACAATTCAGCATATAGTAAATAATTAACAAGCGGGGTTTATTTTCGGAAATATTTATAGAAATTTTGTTTATTCGAATCTGTACTGACCGGGTCCAGATTAACATTTCATGTATTTATTATTGAGGCTATAAACCATCACAGTGTCCTATATAAATTATTTCATATTACTGATGTCTAGGAACAGGGGGAGAGGAAATTATGCGTTTTAATGTAAAGATAATTTCATAGTAAATAAATTAATTATATGTTATATGCAGTTCATAATATTTCATTTGAACAGAATTATACAATGTGTAGTAAATAGACTGTGGGTTGTTTAAAAGTTATATTTGTTGATGGATGAAAACAGATAGTTAAACTCATTTCCATTTTGATGCATTTGGAATATTTAGAACTAAATCTTGAAGCACATATTAGAATTAATTAATTAAAACAACTTACACAAACATATACATATATATATATATGAATAAATACTAAATTAGAAAGGCAGAAGCTCATTAGGAAACAAGTATATAAGAGGGTGGATTTAAAGAAACTGAAAGTAAATACCGAGGCATTCAAGTTGGAATTAAAAAATCGCTTTTCTGCACTGGAAGGACTTATTGATGAAAGTGATATCTCAGAAGCAAATGAAAACATTGTTAAGACAATAGTTGAAACTGCTGGGGAAATTGGTGGTGTAACCTGTAAAAAGCACAATAGCAAATTATCTGAGAAGACGAAACAGCTCATGAAAAGGCGAAGAGATATGAAGGTGGACAATCAAAATACCAGTTCCAGGATTGAGTACATAGAACTTTGTAAAACTTTGCGCAAAAACATGAAAGAAGATATAAGAAAATTCAATTGTGAGTTAGTAAGGAAGGCCATTGAAAGCAACAAGAGCCTTAGGGTTGTTAAAGGGAGTTTGTCTATTGGGAAGAAACACATCATTGCATTAAAAGGAGAGGATGGCACTGTAACAAGAAATAGGGAAGAAATACTTAGAAGAGTTGAAGAATTCTACAAAAAACTATATGAAAGTAACAGTGGATTAAACGAAGACACTGAAATAGTCGAAGGAACAGCTCCTAAAATCTTAAAAGAAGAAGTTTCATTTGCAATAAAAAATATGAAGAAAGGAAGAGCCCCTGGTGATGATGGTATTACATTAGATATCCTAAAAGAAGCTGGAGAATATGTAGAAGACATACTTGCAGTACTGATATGTACTTGCATTAACATACCAAACCAATGATTTCTGCAACGTGGTCTTTTGCATAAAAAAGGTGATAAAGAGGATTTGAAAAATTACCGACCAATTAGCTTGTTACCTGCTATTTATAAAATCTTCACAAAAGTGCTAACACATCGCCTGCAGAAAAAATTAGATGCAGCTCAACCAAGAGAACAAGCTGGATTTCGAAGTGGATTCAGTACAGTGGACCATATTCAAGTATTAAGAGAATTAATTGAAAGAACACATGAATATGAACTTCCATTGTGTGTGGCATTTATTGACTATGAGAAGGCCTTTGACTCTATTAAAACATCAGCAGTCATCAACTCTTTAAGATCAGCAGACATCGAGGATGTGTACATTGACATGGTGAAACGTGTGTATAAAAATGCAAGTGCAAAATTTCGGTTACATAAAGATACCGAAGCTATCAAAATTGGTAAAGGTGTGAGGCAGGGAGATACCATTTCTCCAAAACTTTTTACTTCAGCTTTACAGATGATTTTTCAGCAGATAAATTGGAATAACAGGGGAATAAAAATAAATGGTGAATATTTAAATCATTTGCGGTTTGCTGATGACATTGTTATTTTTTCAACGAACCCATCAGAACTCCAAGACATGGTACAGGAGCTCTCAACTAGAAGTAAAGAAGTTGGACTCAAGATGAACCTACAAAAAACTAAGATCATGTTCAATAATTTCGTAGAGGAAACAAAAATACAAGTTGACAACATTGAGCTAGAAATTGCTGATTCATATATTTACCTTGGCCAGCTGATTTCAATGGATGGCAACATTATGAAAGAACTCAACAGACGTATTAAACTTGGCTGGAGTGCATTTGGAAGAAACAGTTTTATCCTGAAGGGGAAATTGCCTTTGTGTCTAAAAAGAAAGGTCTTCAACCAGTGTGTATTGCCAGTCCTCTCTTATGGATCAGAGACATGGAGTCTAACAGTTGGAGCAATACGAAAGTTACAGACAACGCAAAGGAGCATGGAGAGGTGCATGCTTGGAATAACTAGGAGAGATCGAAAAAGAAACACTTGGGTGAGAGAGCAAACTAGAGTAGAGGACATCATTGTTAAAGTAAAAGGGCTGAAATGGCGATGGGCTGGGCATATTGCAAGAAGAACTGATCAACGATGGACAACCTACAAACATGGGCGGATTTAATATTTTGTCGCCCCTATACTACGTTTTTTGCCGCCCGTAGACTATTTTTTCCTCTTCTTCCTCCCCTTCCGCCCCTCCCCCCAATCATTGGTAGGGATATAAAAATCGTTACAGTCAATTTATGTTAAAACTTTTGTATTGACAGTAAATATGTTGAAAAAAGCTCATTAATTCAAACGTAAACATCAAGCAATATTAACTGAAATAGTATTATTTCATTTTGGTATAGAGTAAATCAAATTTAATTTCATTGAAATAAATTTTCATTTCAGCGAAAAGGTAAAACCTATCGACTACTGGTACTTAAATGGGAAATGACGTCAAGCTTCCTTCGTGGAAAAACATCTGATAATATATACAGCGAAAATCGGTTATAACGACCTCCAATGTGACCGTGAAAATTTTGTTGTTATAACCCATGGTCGTTATGAACGATATCCCTTTAAAGTCGTTGTATAATAATACACTTTGGTGTTTTATAAATTATTTTGATAGTAAAATTTATTAAACTTTTTGGTTTCAAAATTAAATAAAAACATAATTATAATGAATTCAATTATGATATATATTAAACTATACTTATAATACATACTGAATATATAATTTATTAGTTCTCTCTAAATTAAAATTGTAGCAAATCTAGATAAAAAATATAATATGGAAAACAAATGTATTAAAAATATTTATTATATTATGCCAATGACTTCCGAACAGTGCCTGTTTAAAAGTTTCATGAGCCCTAGACTGAAAAAGTAGAATGGACCGCTGAATAATGTTATCCTCCTGACATTCAATTAATAAATCACGTGGCTTTTTTTAAGTTCGTTATCTTCAATATTCAGGTTTAGCAGTAATAAAAATTTCTCGGACATTTGTAAATAAACAAGATTAAAATAACGCTTAAATTTTAATAACTTCCAAACCCACATTGTTCCGACTTATGACTGTCAAGTCACGTCGTTATATCCGATACGAATTTCCCTACTTAGAATCTACGTAGACTACAAAATCGCCGTCGTTATAGCAAGTTTCGTCGTTATATACGATGTCGTTATAACCGATATATTTAGTATGGAGTAGAATAGCAAACCAAACTTCTTGTAAAAATTCCGTCGTTATATGCGGTTGGTCGTTATAATCGGCGTCATGATAAACTAATATATATATAATCATATAATATTGATTTTATTATATGTACGATTTTTAAGTTAAATACATTTCCAGTGAGGAAATGGCAACGTATTCTTC
>QLNU02015003.1:51963622-51974193 GCA_006491805.2 Dysdera silvatica | reverse complement strand
GAGTACCAATCGTTTTAATAGATATTGCGTTACAATTATTTACATAGTTTACATTTGTATTTGCAAAAGCAAATAACATGAACAGATATCTGAAAGCTCGGAAAAAGGACCCGTGCGAGTCTGGAAGCAGCGTGATGTTTACAAAAGAGTGAGGTATCACGACGTTCAGTTTTAGGCGTTCACATTTGCACAGTATCCTCTGGCTTTTCAATTCTTTCCGACTGAAAACTCGTCCACAAAATTCTTCAACAAAAACATCCTTATTATTGGTATTTGCTTAAACGTATAAAAAAGTATTATACGGAGCTATAGATTTTAAGTAAAATTGAATAGTTATTTCCTTTGAACTTTGTTTTGGAAGTTGAGATTGATTTAAGTAAATTGTTTTAAGTTTTTATGGATCGGAAGATTTCTCCAGCGCTTTTGAATATCAAAAATTTCTAAAGCCTGCAGGTTTTGACTTCAAATTATATGTTGAATAAAACAAATAGATGTTAGTTTAAAATATGTATATTTAACAGTAACCTTTTTTGTTATTAATACTTGTAATAAATTTGTAAAGAAAATTCAGTCAGGTTGAAATTGTATTTGAATATGTTCGCAAACTATATGAAAAACAATCGAATCAGAAAGGAAACTACAAAAGTTCATTTTTGCCTCTTTAGTAATATAACTGGAAGCTACATGTGTGGCAATTATAAATTAAATTTCTGAGGTTCATATAGTATGGAAAGTTTTTCAAATACCTAAACGCAATTATGAAGAAAGGAAGAGGTTTAAGTTAATAGTCATTGCACTTAGGGCGTAACTATTATATACATAAATGGTTTGAATAAAACCAGATGAGTTCGACATTTGTAATTCATTCAAATTGTAAAAACTAATAAATACCACATTGCAATTCATTAAAATATGTTTAAAATAACCAAAATAATAATATATAACATATATAAATATGAATTAGTAATTTTGCAAATAATACCACACGTATACGTATGATGTTGAGGGTACACGGAAACGAAATCCAACAAGAAAACTATAGAACATGTAGAGAAAACTATGGAACATTTAGACAAAACTATGGAATATTCAGACGAAACTATGGAGCATTTAGACAAAACTATGTGGGAAACAATTCAACAAAGAAAATATGATTAGTCTAGTCATACACTTTCGGCAGAAGCCGAATAATGCTAGTAGACAAATACTAGATAGGGAGCTCCAAGTTAACAGGATATAATGTCCAAAAATAACCTGTACACCGTTAAGAAAAGAACTCAAGAAAGAATGAGAAATATGGAGAGAGAGAAATTAAGAAAAGAAAAACTATGCGATGAAAATTGAGATTTCTTGTAAAATTCCGACGTTTTTACCCCTTAAAGGACAAAGTAAACAAAGGAGTATATTGAAATTCCCATAATGTTCACGACACTCTCCAAGACCTTAATATGCATAGCGTCACTTACACTATGTACTGTTGAAAAATCATTTATGTGTTAGTGGTCTTACGTTGAAGTTACCTGGCATTCATTTGGTAAGGATCACTAGAGGCCATAGCCTTAGAAAAATTCTCGCAGACTGATAATACTTCCATCGAGTTCTCCATTCCGTGTGATAAATATATTATGGAAAGAAGGAAGCGGCAATTTAAATATTATAGTTTAAAATAAATTAAAGATTATAGAGTCTTCTATTTGATCCTGATCTTGTAATAATAAACAAGTCCAGCATTAGATGCCATATGGCAAATTTCAAAGATTAATCCATAATTTAAATTGCCACGAACTTAAAATTTTTAAAGTTCAGAAAGTGGCAAAGTCAGAACCCTTCGTTCAAAAGTTTACCCTGAGCTCAATTATTAATCGTTTGTGTTTCAACGGTAACACGCATAATTAACCGAGATTGTGGACTGTTTTCTCAAGGGATTAAAGATGGAATTGTGGCATCTCCTAGCGCAAGATTTGCCAATGTATTATGTATAATGCAGAGAGTGAGGAAATTTACAGAAACCTCGCAGATCAAAAGTAGAGTATTGTAGAATTTAAAACACATAGAGGATAACTTGTTATTTCAGCATTATGTATTTTTAAATTACGCAATTTATGGTAATCCAACGTTATTATGCACCTTCTTGTTTCTAACGTAACCATATTTTATAGATGTTGGATCGATGATGAGTAGTTTGAGCAAAATTTACGAAAAGCCATTTCGTTGGAAGAATTTTGAAATAAACATGTCAAATGTTCTTTTCCCCAGTCGTTCATTACAAACTGTAGCAATTGCATCGAATTCTAAACTTTGTTCCGGCATTTCAACAGTGTTCAGAATTTCCAAGTTTCCTTTAAGAAATACTATTATATAAAATCTTCCATCCAATCGATTTTGTTCTTCAGCACACGATGATTGAACCAATCCTTGTATATCCTTTAGGGATTCCTATGTAGAGAAATAGTTTTATTAACAGAAGGAAATACAATATGCGTAAATAAATACTATACTATGTACCAGTCCAATTAAAAATAGAATAAGTTAATGCCAGGGTAATATTTGGAGATCAATTTGAATAACATTGCACTAAAAGAAAGTAAATTGAAATCTGTGGAAGTTTGTGGCCGTTTCGCAGATTATCAGGGCAGTTGAAATATCAATTGAAATTGAGTAATTTTTGCGTTTTAGATTTAATTTCGGAAAAAATAATTTAACACTAATCACTATAGCAATTTCCCATATTATATGAATGTGTGAAGTATTTCATATGGCCCAGTTTGATAGTTAAATTTAGATTGTTTAAAATCAATATTCTAACTGTCACTCTTAAATGCCATAATGACATAATACATCAAAGTTTCGGTAAGATTATTAATGTGTAAGAAACATCGATTGCGGCCAGTAGGGTGACAAACTTAAATTCCAAGTATTATTTATTTCGGGACGAACGTTTTCTCCCAGTTCGGCAAAAGTTGACGTCTGGTCATTGTATCTTCAAAGCTTATGCCAGTTACAGCCGGCAGAAAAAATTTTTTTTTTTTTTCTAGATAAGCAATGAAAATATTCATTTAGATTTACGGCAGCAAAAAGGACTGTAACGAATATAATTATTACTGGATGTTAGCGAATTGAGCTCGCGCTTGTAGAAAAACGCATAGTACCTTATCCTATTCCTAAGGGGCGCGGTGCGGTGCAGTATTGTTATCAATATATTGAAACTGTGAAACACAAAAAAATTAAATATGGTTAATAAGCCAATGAAAAATTTAGATAAAATTATAATTGCTAGATGGTTTCAGGGACAGTAACCATTATCATTGGAGACTGGATTATATGCAAATGCATATGCAATAGCATATTTTAGCTTTCTTTGGCGTAAGTGCATACAAGTGCATAAAAACGAAGAATTGCCAGAATAAATGTATATTTTAAGGGTTTTAGTAATTTTAACTTAATTTTATTACTAATTTGTCGAAAGGAATTTAATCACAAAAAAACTAAACTTTTCACTTATTCTTCAGCTGAGCAGAAATAGGAGTGGATTTGTAATTATATTAAATTATTTAATTGTACACGCTTAGTTATATGTCCTAGGGCGCCAAAAATGTTGTCATAGATCAATTATAGCTACTGTCCTTATTAGAGAAACTGAATATTTAGTTATATTATGCTAGACTGGCAGTTGATCCAATGTCCGATTGAACATGCACTTTCATAGTGTAAAATTCCACATCAGTATCTGTCACCAATAGATGAGTGCGCTAGCGTCTAGCGGATTAAATCTATCTGCAAAATTTCATGAATATTGTGCAAGGCCTTGTCTCACACTGGAAAGCACCTGTTTACCCTAAAGATACTTTTGAACACTAAAAAAAATGGCCTTTGGCCATAAAGATATTTTTGAACACTAAAAAAAAAATGGCCTTTGGCCATAAAGATACCTTTGAACACTAAAAAAACAAAGATTGCTCTGAAGAGACACATTATTATACGTCGTAATATCGTGCTGCCTAAATAAAGCCTATCATTTTGTTTATATCGAATATTTCTGCTCAGCAGTTAAGAAGAAATTTACTCTTGTTAACTGCTTTAAAAGAGTATTTAAAGAGGGTTTTAAAAGAGGACGTATGATTTTCAGACGTCAAAAATGTTTAAGTGCTTGTTTCTTCATTTTAGGTGCATTGTTATTCATTTTAAATGCATATACGTGGATATTTTTATGTTTTATGCATATTTGCATTAATATTTTGTTGTTTTTAGTGCATATAATCGGACTCTAATTATCATAAATATGAGTTGCTTTTATCGCACTATAGTTCAGTGCTTGATAATTGCCAAGGAAAGCAGTATTTTTCATCATAACTAATTATGGCCACTGTTGTAAAAAATGAAACTTGCTAAGTATTTAATAGAGGTATTGTTGTATCTTTATTAAGCAAAATGGTATAAATTTTTCACAAGGGGAAAAAATAAGACAGAAAAATTAAGCAAGTGAAAGAAAATCGCCTAAGGTCGATATTTAAATTTAGCGGGTTTCAATTAACGCTAATCCACAATTCTCTATTACGCGTTTCTCTAATTCACAGTTCTCTAATACACAACTATCTAATCCAAAACACTCTAATCCAGGTGTCTTTAACTTTTTCAGTCCAAGTGCCAACTTTGATTATTCCTGTAGGTCCCAGGGTCGCACTACTGTATCAGCAATATTAGGACTGAATCTATGCTGAATCTAGGTTGACTGAAACGAAGGCTGATCTAGGCAGTGGCCCGGCCTGGATCAGCCTTCGTTTATATTTTTTCCTTGGGTTTATATATATATATATATATTACAATGTAAAATATGTATGGAAGCAAAAAACATTTACAATACTTTTAGTTATTAATATGTAAAGCGAAATCAAACCTTTTAGCGAGATTTTTGGCACTGCTTATTTTTAACAATCCTGTCAATATCAGGTCTTATTTTTGATATTGCAATCCTAAGAATGCTTACAAGGTGGACGTCAGTTATTCTGGTCCTAACTTTTGATTTCATCAACTTCATATTGAAAATATCTGTTTACAGATTCATTGGCGTACGCAGGAGCGGTTGATGGAAGTTGTAATTACCACCATAACGAAATTTTGCATATATACATACGAACCTACGGAATTGTAACTCTGTAAGCCTTCCATTGTAAGACAGTAACTCCCCTCCCTACTTCCTTATGAACTTTTTACTTCAGCCTATGTACAGGTGTACGTGCTTCAGAATAGTAACATTTTCAGAGCAGGCAATCAGATGGTTGGGAAGTTGTACTTACCATTTACATATTTAGAATAGAATTTGAGTAATCCAAAGTTGATTTTTTTTTAATCACCGTTGCAATCCAAGTAAACAAAACTACACCTAATGCCCATATGCGTTAGAAAACTAAATTAAAATACGACAGAGATGTTAAGAAACGCGTGTTACTGTAGTTCTTTAGTGTCTTAAGATATTTGTTACGAAATATGAAACTGCCGACAGAATAAAATACACACATTTCAGAGAGAGGGAGCAGGGACGTTATTTTTGTGTGAAACAATTTGTATTTTTTCATGAGCCGGTAGGCCGCGGATTGAAGGCCCCTGTTTTAATCCACAACTCTCTAATGCGCAAACTTAATTCGCAACTCTCTAATCCACAACTCTCTAATCCGCAACTCTCTAATCTGCAACTCTCTAACCTGCAACTCAAATTCGCAACTCTCAATAACAGCCGTCATTACTGCATTTACGAAA
Organism: Dysdera silvatica; assembly: GCA_006491805.2. Taxonomy (NCBI): domain Eukaryota; kingdom Metazoa; phylum Arthropoda; class Arachnida; order Araneae; family Dysderidae; genus Dysdera; species Dysdera silvatica. The sequence continues at coordinate 51,968,439 of QLNU02015003.1, read as the reverse complement.
GATCTTTACCTTACCCTTTTTATTGCGTACAGACAGACAGACCAAAAGCGGGTTCAATATCTATTGAAACCTGCTAATAAATAGCCGTTCCCGGGAACATCTTCAAACAGTCACGGGAAATAGCATGGCTCCCGTTCACGTGGATGCCAACAGATTGTTGTGCCTCGACACGGAGTATGCTCTTCAATGACATTAGTGCACGTTCTGACTGTCTTTGATATATTTTTCACTAAGTGAACTGTTTAAGATAGTTGTAAAGAATATGGTTCCCTCTCATTCCTTTCTTTGTGATTTTGCGTCAGTTGGGCGGGGCTGAATCAGAAAAATCTATTATTCCAGAGCAAAATTCAAGTAGTGTAATTTATTATATAGTGTTTTATCCGCATTATTCTGCGAAAACATCGATTCAGCTAAGAATATAAAAAACATAGCGAATATCTTGCAAACGCGATTGCGACCTCTTTGCTGTCAATGCGATTACCATAATGTGCCTAGAAAAGTACGACGCAAGACACCGAAGGGATATGGCATTGTTTCAAGCAAATTATCATACGAACTATACCTGTTCAATTTTTCATGAAGAATCACTGTAGATGAAACTGAATAATGTATATTTCACTTTCAGCAATTGCTTTTATTTGAAATCGTTAAAATAGAATTGAAAGGTGCAGAAGAAGACCAAAAAATTCGAAATTATTAATATTAGTAAACACTTAAAATCGTTACAAAAATTTTATCAACAAACAAGGAAAACAAACCTTTCTGAAAATTGTTTTTTGTTTCCTTTGTAATCCCAGTTTTCCTACTGAATTGTATTTTCCCACGTATCCCTCAGTTGTGATATATAAAGAGCCTACTTACTTATTTCTTTTTGTAAAATTGGATATAATTTGCGTATTGGTGAGCCAAATTCTTGCCGCTCAGAGTAGGTGAAAGTGGCCTGAAAATTTTATTCTTCATCCTATAGTCTAGAACATATTTGTAAGCCTAACATAAATGGACCAGTGTTTTCCTATCAACAGCGTAGAATTTGATTTCCTTGCACCATTGGGAATAGAACGACAATTCCAGATAGTCCTCGGGGCTGCTGTATCCCACCAATAAAAAAATCATCTTCCGATTCCATTTGCAGGAATTTGCAGTCTTCAAACAATGTTATATTTGCTTTTGAGTCCTGACGAAAAATATCGACGGAAAAACTCAAACCTTCAAGAATCGAAAATTACATTCAACATAATTTGAGAGACGTTCCCTTAAAAATAAGAGTTTCTTGGGCAAACAACAAGGACAATGTTTGGGGGAAATTTATTGCCCCTTTTCAAGCAATAGTTTATTGTTAACGATTCTTCAGAAGGGTATTCGTCCGGAGTTATTGCGAGCTCCGACTAATTGTCAGCGCAGAGCAAAGTGACAATCAATGCAATCGATTCCCCTTCAATTTTTCATTTCTAATTATACTATTGTCATAATTATCGACGGAAAATATGGCGCCCAAGAATTCGAGAAACTTCTCTCCAACGAGAAAATTCGTAAACCAACTAAGCAATTTTTTTAGTAATTTGTTTTTGTGCTCTGTGGCTCATGGGCAGCCAAGATCATGAAACGGAAGTATTTACAATGTTGTGAGAGAGCTGAATTTTTATCTTTTGGTAAACCAAACACCGGGGTACGGATAGGAAGAGAAATAATAGCAACTCGACGCCTGCTGAATGTAAATCTGGTTTTACGTCTCGGTAGCTACATCTATTTCCCCATCGCCATTCTGCTCTTATGATAATGAACAACGGTTAAAGAAATATAGACATTTGCACATGATTTTTAGCATTTACGCACATGAAAGTGTCAGGCCAAATTTCTTACACAAATGCTCGAAAAAGAAAAGAAATTTGACGAACTATCTGCTTAACTTTCCAAGAAAATTAATTTTATGTAATTGACAATCAGAACCCATAAAATCCTTGTATCCTATACTGAAAAAAAATAATCTATGCGACATTATATATCATCATCATCATCATATTCAACCATTATCTATCCACTGCTGGATGAAGGTCTCTCTAAATGCTTTCCACACAAGTCTATCCTGGGCCATTCGTTTCCACGTCACCCCAACCTCTTTCTTATTTCATCCACCCATCTTTTTGAGGACGTTTTCTAGGTCTTCGGTGGTCTCTTGGAATCCAGTTCAGAATTTCTGTTGTCCATCGTTGATCAGTTCTTCTTGCAATATGCCCAGCCCATCGCCATTTCAGCCCTTTTACTTTAACAATGATGTCCTCTACTCTAGTTTGCTCTCTCACCCAAGTGTTTCTTTTTCGATCTCTCCTAGTTTCCAAGCATGCACCTCTCCAGGCTCCTTTGCGTGTCTGTAACTTCGTATTGCTGGCAATTGTAGACCCATGTCTCTGATCCATAAGAGAGGACTGGCAATATACACTGGTTAAAGACCTTCTTTTTAGACATAAAGGCAATTTCCCCCTTCAGATAAAACGTTTTTCCAAATGCACTCCAGTCAGTTTAATAAGTCTGTTGAGTCTTCATAAGGTTGCCATCCCATTGAAATTCAGCTGGCCAAGGAAATATAATGAATCAGCAATTTCTAGCTCAGTGTTGTCCACTTGTATTGTTTCCATTTCTTACGAAATATTGAACATGATCTTAGTTTTTTGTAGGTTCATCTTGAGTCCAACTTCTTCACTTCTAGTTGAGAGCTCTTGTACCATGTCTTGGAGTTCCAATGGGTCCGTTGAAAAAATAACAATGTCATCAGCAAACCGCAGATGATTTAAATATTCACCATTTATTTTTATTCCCTTGTTATTCCAATTTATCAGCTGAAAAATCATCTGTAAAGCTGAAGTAAAAAGTTTTGGAGAAATGGTATCTCCCTGCCTCACCCCTTTGCCAAGTTTGATAGTTTTGGTATCTTTATGTAACCGAAATTTTGCACTTGCATTTTTATACACACGTTTCACCATGTCAATGTACACATCCTCAATGTCTGTTGATCTTAAAGAGTTGATGACTGCTGATGTTTTTATAGAGTCAAAGGCCTTCTCATAGTCAATAAATGCAACACACAATGGAAGTTCATATTCATGTGTTCTTTCAATTAATTCTCTTAATACTTGAATATGGTTCACTGTACTGAATTCCTTTCGAAGTTCCAGCTTGTTCCCTTGGTTGAGCTGCATCTATTGTTCTGCAGGGTATGTGTTAGAACTTTGTGTGAAGATTTTATAAATAGCAGTGTAGACAAGTTATTGGTCGTAATTTTTAAATCCTCTTTATCACTCTATTTTTATGCAAAGAATTACTGTTGCAGGAATCCATTGGTTTATGTTAGGTACCGCTGTGTAGACATTTGGTAAAGAATTTTACAGTATGTTTTCTACATATTTCACAGCTCTTTTAGGAGATCCATCGTATACCATCACCCACCATGGAGTCTCCTTTTTCATGCTTTTTATTGCAAATGAAACTTCTTCTTTTAAGATTTTAGGAGCTATTCCTTCGACTATTTCAATGTCTTCGTTTAATTCACTGTTACTTTCGTATAGATTTTTGTAGAATTCTTCAACTCTTCTAAGTATTTCTTCCCTATTTCTTGTTACGGTGCCATCCTCTCCTTTTAATGCAATGATGTGTTTCTTCCCAACAGATAAACTTCCTTTAACAACCCTAAGGCTCTTGTTATTTTCAATGGCTTTCCTTACTAGCTCACAGTTGAATTTTCTTATGTCTTCTTTCATGCTTTTGCGCAGAGTTTTACAAAGTTCTATGTACTCAATCCTGGAACTGGTATTTCGATTGTCCACCTTCATATCTCTTCGCCTTTTCATGAGCTGTTTCGTCTTCTCAGATAATTTGCTATTGTGCTTTTTACAGGTTACACCACCAATTTCCCCAGCAGTTTCAACTATTGTCTTAACAATGTTTTCATTTGCTTCTGAGATATCACTTTCATCAATAAGTCCTTCCAGTGCAGAAAAGCGATTTTTTAATTCCAACTTGAATGCCTCGGTATTTACTTTCAGTTTCATTAGATCCACCCTCTTACTTACTTGTTTCCTAATGAGCTTCTGTCGTTCTAATTTAGTATTTAAGTGCACTTTACATCTCACCATTCGATGATCACTTCCAGTATTAAATCTGTTCAGTACACTGCAATCTTCAATAATTGATTTCTTGTTTGCCAGGATATAGTCAATTTCACTAGTTCCCCCATTTGGGTGTTTCCATGTCCATTTTCTTTGCGGTTTCTTCTTAAAAAATGAATTCATGATGCTAAGGTTTTCAGCTTCTGCAAATTCGATGAGTTGATCGCCACGTTCATTCCTTTCCCCATATCCGTATTTACCAACCGATGTCTCTCCTTGTTCCTGTTGTCCAATTCTTGCATTGAAATCCCCCATGATGAGCTTGATATGTTGTTTCCCTTTGGTGTGTAACTGTTTGATTTCTTCATAAAATTCTTCAACCTCTTCGTCGGTATGGCTTGATGTTGGTGCATATACCTGTACTATCTGAAGTTGGTATCGCTGGGTTAGTTGAACAACGAGCCTCGCTGCTCGATCTGATGTACTTTCAACTTCCAGAAGACAGTCTTTAATTCTTTTGTTGATTAAGAAGCCAACACCACTTGTTCTTCCAGTTTCCGTTCCTCTATAATAAAACAAATGTCCACTTTTAAGTTCCACCAACTCTTCACCTTTTCTTCTAACTTCACTGAGTCCTACAATGTCCCATTTGATCTTGTCAAGTTCTTCTTCTAATTCTTGAAGTTTTGCTTCAGAAGCAAGGGATCGTCCATTATA
>QLNU02015003.1:51930215-51960279 GCA_006491805.2 Dysdera silvatica | reverse complement strand
AATGGTTGAATATGATGATGATGATATATATATATATGATTATTCAGTTTCTAATAAAATTCTAAATTTGTGGTAGAAATATATGATATCTGATGCTGTAAATTTCCAGTATTTTAAACACAAAAGGGTCCTAATGTGACCTAAGCCCGGGCCTACTTGGCCTATATACGTAAATCCGGCGCTACCCCACGGTCAAAATTCGACCGCTCTTTACTGAGACTGCCGAATTGCTCATCTGTAGCCAAAATTCCCATCAATAAACGAATAGTGAAGTTAAGCCGTGGTTCGAAATCCACGTTGAATTGTGCTTCTGGACTCTTGGTAAGTTGACTAATGTTTTATAAATTAGGAACATAAAACCCACCTATGTTGAGCATTAAAAAAACAACAAGTAACCAAACAATTTTCAAGAGATTGCATACAGAATGAAATGAAGCTAATAAACTAAGAAGAAAATAAAGCTAATAAACTAAGAATAAAATAAAGCTAATAAACTAAGCTTATAAAAATATTTATAAGCTTAGAAACTGATTCTCCTATCCCCATTAACAAGATGGTGATTAGGTGTTAAATAAATCTAAGTATTCAGTAAGCTATGTAAGTATTCATAGAGATTATATAGAAGAGAACGGCCATGACGATACGGCTGCTAGAAGAACCAATACTATGTAGAGTGAGGACAGAAGAACGTTATAGAAAAGCACATAATTTTTGTCACTTAGCGGACATGAATATCATACCAACGTCGAAAATATATCCACATTGTTCTACATCGCCGGGACCATAGGCGCCGCACTGCAATTCGTAAAATTCGCACTCGATAGAGGCTCATCTACAACTCGCATATTCCGATGCAAAATTTCATTGCAATGAGGGTTAAACCCTCCGTCTACTCCCCTTGCGTACATCAATGTTAGGGGTACCGGAAAAGAACATCATACGGACATTCCAAAACGAATATCCTACGAACGTCCGAAATATGTCCGTATTTTGCTACATCCTAGAGGCGTCCGAAATAAACATCCTAGGAACGTCGGAAATGAACATCCTACGGACGTTCCAAAAAGACGTCCTACGGAATCCCGAAATGAATATCCCACGGACATTCCAAAGCGAATGTCTTACGAAAGTGCAAAATATGTTCGTATTGTGCTATATCCTACGGGCATCGGAAATAAACATCCTAGGGATGTCCGAAATTAACATCTTACGGACGTTCCAAAACGGACGTCCTGCGAACTTCCGAACTATGTCCGCATTGCGTATGGACAGAAGGGACCAAAAAAGGACGTCCTGGGGACATTTTGTGCTAATTCGGTGGTGTTCCGTAATCTGCAAAAAATACAATATCCAAGGAGCTGGTAAACACTAACTAGTAAGAACATGAAATAAAAAAGTAAGTAAAAGCAAGCATTTTAAAATTATTCGGGACGTTTGCCCAGAAACAGGCAGGCATTTCAAACGCAATACTTCTGATATAAAACTGGTGAAAGAAAGTTTAAGTTATACATCTTGAAATCAACCCCAGATAACACTACAATTAAGGATAAAAAATTTTAAAAAATGGCTAAATATCGTGACCTTTAATAAACCATTGAAAGTTTTCTGTCTTTCTGTATTTTGCTCCATTTTGAAGAATAAAAATTCATTGATAAAGTGGCAAATTTAAAACCAAAAAAAAAGGTGAAACTGAGCTCTCATGCCGCAATCGTATTTTATATATTGTTAAGTAAACCAAAGTTTTCCTTATAGCCGTTGACCTATAAAATGTCTGCTCTTATATGTTTTCTAACTTTCGTTTTGGTGTCGTTTCATTACAAAGCATAAAAAAGGAATTATTAGGCGGCAAATTCTGAATTAAAAACAAAAAAAGGGAAAACTCCGTTGTCATGTCTGGAATCCTATACTTACCTCGTAAACAAAGCTGATTTTTTTGATGCTGATACTAAAATTACTTGAAATTACATAATTTCTCTCTTCCTTTTTGTGGGACGTTTGATTTCAAATAACCAGAATGTACTTGTAAGTAAAGACAACGTTTTAAGCGTAAGTAAGGTTACTTTACTAAATCTTATAACGTTGTCTTTACTTATAAATCTAATCTGCGTAATGCTACTTCAAATTATCTTACATAACCAGAATGAATTTATTAGGTGAAAATTTTAAAACCGATAAAAAAGTAATAATCGCGCTCCCATGTCGGGAACAATACTTATTAGACTATGTATCAAACCAAGTCCTGCATCTTCGAATTTGACACCAAAAATTCCTGTTCTTAAATGTTCGTTTATTTTCTTTTAGTGTTTCACTATTTTAAAGAATCAAAATGCTTTGATTAGGCTGTGAATCTAAAACCAAATAAAAAAAAGCAAATCCATGTTTCCATACGGGAATTGGTACTTTTTACCTTGCATAGTAAACGAAGCTTATTTCTTCGAAGCGGACACTAAAAATACTTGCACGCACACAGAACCAGGGTTTATTCAATAGGCGAAAACTTAAAACCGAAACGACGTTGCCATGTCCCGAAATCTTTGAAAATCTTTTCGAAGAGATATTCATGCCACCACAAAATTATTGCTCCAATCATTATGCATAACGGTGACATCAGCAACAAAAAATGAGGGCGGTTTCTAAGAAGTTGAAGTCAAATGGCGGAGAAACGCTTTCAATGCGTTGCATCGTATCAATGAAAGATTTATGATCAGCTTACTAGGAATATAAGGACAAAGCTGATTTATAAAGTTGTGTTTCAGGACATGGTGCCGTTTACGGACATGTTAATATATTTTACGTCCTGTGAGCATAATGAGAAGTCTTCGCCGTATTCGATCGACACTATATCATGTTAAAATGTAGTCAGATACGAGACCAGCATGTAGCCTGCTATTAAGGCAGTGATTGGTTAAGCTCCGACCTCTATAGAACGTAGTGAGGCGTCGATTGCTAGCGCCCCCAATACACTTGCCTATTCAAGCTAGCATGATGTACTGCAGGGCGGGTACTTGGCCTTAGTGTTGTAATAAACCGACTAAGTTGTATTAAACCGACATGACTTCAATAGTAACTAACTTTATTTTTATAATGAAAATAGAACTAACTTAAAATAACCTCAATAAATGACTAGAAAAAGTATCATAGTCTAATTGAGCAACTGGCTCAAAATATTACGACGGCTACAAGTTGCTAAATCGTAATGCCGCATATCAAATATGCTGACCGCGCTTTTAACAGAGTTCAACGATTACGAATCACAGTTCTGCGCAAACGCAAGTCATGTGCTTTTGCATAGTGCGTACTACGTATGCACGCTACAATCACATACATTATCACGATTGTATTAATGGTGCAAATACTCCAAAACTCCATGTTTTAGACAAAGGATATTGTCTAAGACGTAGTTGTTGAATTTGGAGAAAAGAAGTTTGTTGATAGGAGTGAAGATCTTACGAAAATTGAATTCATGGAGGTTGGAAGCGATTCTTTACCGATGCGCAAATAGCAAACGTCGAATTAGTAATTCCAATTTATGACTGGTTTATCGATTTTTATCAGCGTAGAAATTTTTTAATAGTAAAGTTAAATTCATTAGTATTTTCTTGTTTATTTTAATTTTTTGTTTTCCCCACTTGTGTTGCACGAAAACCCATGTTGATTTGTACATTTCCTATTGGATAGGTTTGGATAGCAACAATGAATAATTGCTTAACAGAGATCTATTTATTTCGTTATCGGCAAACACGTTAGTGTTAGTATTGGGCATTTTGGAGCTTTTAAAATTATCGGTTCTTAAAACTCGAAGTTTAGATGTTTTAGAAACTAAACATCTGTAAAAAAATTAGTAAGAAGTAACATATATTACAAGTGTTCTTAAACATAAGATTTGGAAGAATATTTCCTAGATGAAACTGCGTGTATCCTTTAAAAGCTATCATTTTCCACGAGTCTGAAATATCGAAAATAGATCTTCCATTCGATCTGTTTCCATCCTTTTGTTTGTTTAAAGCACACTATTGCGTATCGGGAAAAGAAACGAAATAACATTACAAGAAAGTCTTAGAATTGATACGAATAAAACATCCTTTTCCAAAACTATGTTTACACCCAGATCACTGTATGGCATTAATTACCTAGTTTTGCATGGATGTTTCATGCAAATGAGTCCATTCAAACTTGCATATTCTAACCGAAAACTAAAAATAATTTAAAGCTATTTTCACAAACCAATACATGGAATAAAAAATTCTATAACAGCAGAAAATTAAAATTTGAGGCTTCACGTTACTGAAATTTTTGGAAAGTCAATTAAAATTTCTTTACTATGAATATAAACTTTTTGTAAAGAGTTTTTTTTTATATTCCCTTTTCTTAATAAGAAAGTATTATTAGATAAAAAAATGCGACTTTTCTTCATTTTAATTTTGAAGATATGATGTAAAAGTATTAATTTTAGAATATAAAAGAAGGGATATTTTCATTTTTCATATAAATAATTTTGCATTAGAATAGATTTTCGTATAAATAAACGTATTTTGATTTAGCGTTCAATGTAAGCTGTTCTATTGCAGGGAATCTGGTGAACAATCCTAAAATCTCAAATGGACACTGCTTTAAAATTATCATGCATACAAAAATGGGTCTCCGAATTCACTGTGGACAAAAATAATCCACGTCTGATGAAAAATATTGTTCCTAAATCTATTAGCCTTCATCCGAATTATATTTATTAATAATCGCAATAAATAACTGATGATTACTATTGCATACAGTATTAATGTTTAGGAAGAAGCTCATTAGGAATTGCTATATGAAAAATATAACAGTATGTTTTTATATGCCAAAAGTATAACATATAAGGCGTGAGGTCAAATCACAATATACAGAATTTCTTTTCTTTGGAGACATATCAAGGGAACAAATTATCATTAAATTATAATGCGCAAAAGTTTTGATAGTATTATTGCTATCTTATTGGTCGTCAAATCTGTATAAATCTTGTGATTTCCTATTTTTTTAATCTTTATAAGATATTAATTAATATGATTAATCGATTATCTCTTGTTGAAGGATTTGCGGAAAGATTTAGTAAATCTCCTAAATATCTCCAAATTGGAAAAAATATTTTCCATTAGTTATGTTGATGTGACATAGCAGTGTAGTGGGAAAATAAATACCACACAACATATAACGTTGCTAAATTCCAATTTTATATTTTTTTTAAATATATTTATTTCATTTTTTGATCGGCTTTATGTGAGCGTTTTCAAACCATTAAGATCCGTTGTGCCTACTCAAATAACATAGTTCGTCCATCGTATAAAGGACGTCGAAAACACCCGTATTTGGTTCTAGAACGTAATGGATGTTTTTCGCGCATCATCAAGGCATCCTGGGTATGTTCTATTCACGTCCTTGTTTGGGTCATACTACAACAGAAGTCCTACGAACATCCGATAGTGTACAAGATTGGATCATCTAAACCTAGAAGTCCTCTGAGTGTACTGTAAAAGATATGTCTGGGTCGAAAGTTTTAAGCTTATTAAATTTTCAAATTTTGAATGTTTATATATGTACATACACAACTAAGAGGTTTTAATTTGCAAAGCTTATATTTTATAGATGATATAGACAATAGAAGCTGTCTAATGTGACCACCTTTGTGACTGAACTGCAACTGGTAGATATTTGGTCCCTATATACGACAGACTTCTATACAGGCATGACTAAGTCCTAAGGTGGTCACTTAATTCGAGTGATAACTTAACCAGGTTTCACTGTACATACATACGCATTTAAAGATACTTTTTAGTCTTGTGATCGTTTAGTATACTTCGTAATTCTTTCAATTGCTACTCTTCTCAATTTTATACTTTCCATTTTCCAATACTCACGCAATACGCTGACAAGAAAATAAATGCTTTCTTTTGAAGAAATGGGGGAAGCTTTACTGCATAAATATGTTGTTGCTACTCAAAGAAGTAAAAAATTCAACCAATCGTCTTTCATTTATCACGAAAACAGAAATTAATGAAGGAAACTTGCTGTAAACCTAGAATTACATGCGCAGATATAGCTGGAGTGAAGTTTACTCTATGCCACGCAACGTGTAATTAAAATAACTCAAGCCGAAAATTTTAATTTCGTACAACTTTCAATAATTTCTGCTTGCTGTATGTTTAAATATTTATAATTGCAGAATTCTTTTAAATATCCACTTTTTTTTAATTTTATGTATAATGCAACAATTTTTAAGAGAAACGAACTTTTGAAAATATAATTTTGTTTCAAAAACATAAATACGTAACGTATCTTGGCAAAATATTTATATTAAATAATCATTATGACTGAATAAATAACAGATTATAGTATAAAATTGTTTGAAGAAGGATTAAAAAAATAAAGTGATATCGAAATAAAGAAAGTGTAAATCAAATAAACAGTAGGCATTAATAATCTACTATACGTGTAAAATCTGAAAGTGACACGAAATTTCATCAGTTCGTTTTATTTTTAGTTATGTCTATATATATATATATATTTGTTTACGATAATTCCATTAGAAGTTGGGCCCGGATAACAGCATGAAAATAATGTGGTTTAAGGATAAAGGGATGTTAAAAAAATAAAGAGGAGTTGCATGAAAATTTATTTCCACTTTCATTGGGATGAATAAAAAATATGCTTTTTGAAGTGGGGGGAATAAGTCTATCACATTTAATTACATCTAATCGCGGTTTGCAATTAAACTGGCAGATAACTTCTTTATAATGTCACATCTACACGTAGTTGATATTTCCGTATAAAACCAATTTTAAAATTACAAAAATTAATTCTTTCATCTATGGTAAATATTGACATTTCGTTGTTACATATACCCAGATAGCACAAAACGTTCCCAGAACGTCCTTTTTTGGTCCCTTATGTCCATACTTTGTCCACACGCAATGCGAACAGATTTCGGAAGTCAACAGGACGTTCGTTTTGGAGCGTCAGTAGGATGGATGTTTATTTCGGACGTCCCTAGGACGTTTATTTCGGTCGCTCCTAAGATGTAGCACAATTCGGATATATTTCGCACGTTCGTAAGACGTCCGCTTTGGAACTTCCGTAGGATATTTATTTCGGGCTTCCGTAGGACGTCCGTTTGGAACGTCAGGATGTTCATTTCCGACGTACCTAGGATGCTTATTTCGGATATCCTTAGGATGTAGCACAATGCGTTCATATTTCTGACGTTCGTAGGATATTCGTTTTGGTATGTCCCTATGATGTTCTTTTCGGACACCTCTAGCATTTGCGTACGCAAGTGGGTGTTAATGGGGGTTTTAACCCCCCCCCCATTGCAATGAAATTTTGCATAGGAATATGCGAGCTGTAGCTTTGTAACCCCCCATTGAGTAACCCCCTTACAAACTTTCTGCGTACGCCAATGGTCCCTAGGATATTTCCCTAGAAACATTTCAACAGAAATATCATATTTCCCTGTATATTTTCCATTTCTCATAGATCTTATGGCATCCGTTGAATCTGATAATAAAACATCTGGCATACGGGCGTATTTTCGACGTTCGTATAATATTAATGTCCGTCAAGTGACCAAAATTATGTGCTTTTCTATAACTTTATGCTGTCCTCATTCTAAATAGTATTGATTCTTCTAGCAGACCTATCATCATGAGCGTTCTCTTCTATATAATCTTTATGAATACTTAAATAGAATACTGAATATTTACATTTATTTAACACCCAATCGCCATCTTGTTAATGGGGATAGCAAAATCAATTTCTAAGCTTGGGAATATTTTCTGTATGGAATCTCATGAAAATTGTTTGACTATTTGTTGTTGTTGTAATGCTCAACACAGGTATGTTTTATGTTCTGATTTATGAAACATTAGTCAACTTACCAAGAATCGGGAAGTACAATTCAACGTGGATTTCGAACCACGGCTTAACATCACTATTTGCTTATTGATGGCAATTTTGGCTACCGATCAGCAATTCGTCATTCTCACTACAGAGCGATAGAATTTTGTCTGATGTTGTAGCGCCGGATTTACGTATTGTCATATTTTAGTGGCAATTTGCGATCATTTTTGTCAATTTTTGAATTCGGTTTTTGCAAATGAACTTGAATTGAAAGGTTTATTGACGAATTATGACGACAATTGTTTAAGTGAAGTATAGTGATTGAATATTACGATTTATTGATGCGAAAGTTTCTATAAACGAATAACTGTTGCATTAGGGTGTCCACAGATTGGAAAAATCAGGGAATTTGGTATTTCAGGAATTATTAAGGCATTCGTCAAAAGTCCTAATAGTAAATCCAACTTTCCTCCTAAAAAGTGCCTTAACACATCCTGTAAATATCAAAATAATATCCTTAAATAATCCAAATTTCGTCCTAAAATCCGCCGTAATCATCCTTAATACATCCTAAAAAGAATTCTAGTTTTTGTCCTTAAAACTTCCGAAATATGTTTTCCGCGGTCATCCTCAGTATCCTCAAAGGATGTACTTCACGCGTGCATATGGATCACCGCAGGACGTCCCATGGACGACTGACAGTATATTTTGAATGTCCTGGGGACGTTGAGGATTTCCGCGCTGGACGTCCAGAGGAGGTCCTCCGGACGTTTTTGTGCTATCTGGGTAGAGGGTGGCTAGCTGGACCCAGCCAATTCTAAAGAAAATTAATCACCTCTAGAAAATCGAAAATTACAAGTGTGTGCGGAGCAGGTGGGCGAGGACAATGCCCCCCCCCGAACCGCGAGGATACTTACCTCAATGATTCTAAATTGTACAGTTGTTCAGCTTATGGCTGTGTTGAACAATCGTTCAGCAGAAACATTATGATTTTTCATGTAATAATATTTAGTTTTACTACAAAATATTCAAAGTTTGCTTGTTTTCTTGTGAAATACTATGAATTATTTCTTGTTTGTTGTGGTGTGAAATAATATACTGACAAAAGTACCTTTGAGCAAGCCTGCGGTCAGAACTAAAAAAAATGTGTTTTGGTGATTTTTTCTCCCGTAAGAAATTTAACTTTGCAATTAATAAAACTGTCAAGGTGAGGCTTAACTCCAAAAACTCGCCTTGCCTTTTTGACTTTGAAGCAAATAGTTCTTTGTTTATTTTCTTTGAGTGACTCTGAATTCCCGGAATCCTGCCATATGGAGTGTAAAAGTTGCCAAATGGCCGCGAAAGGAAATGATGGAACCATTGAAGAGGAAGATAGTGATGAAAATATTTTGTATATTATTGTAATTTTCGAAGTGCGCGGGAAAATTGTATATTCAAAAACTAATGCTAAATAAAAGTAAAATGCTTTTTACTGTACATGGAATTTGGAAATTAGTATTTGCATACAATTATATAATTTGTTTCAAATATTACTATTTTACACAGTAACAAAAAATACAACTCTGTTATGTTTATTGTATCATATCCACTTAGTTAAAATTTAAAATCATGTTTACGATCATTCCACGCTCCCTTGCTGCAAAAAAATTACTACATTGGCATTTCTAAACCAACCTACTTTTTTGAGGCATGAGGTTTTTATTCTGCCTGGTTTCTGCTTGCCCTCAATATTTTCTTTCATATTAATGTAGAAATCAATTTCAAAGTGTTTAAATACATAAGTATCAACAATTAATAAAATAATACGTCAATATTTTCAGCTTAAAAAACTAAAAAATCTAATATTCCACGGCTCTTGAAGAGGCAGATGGCTCATGGCACAAAACTTTTTAGAACCCTGTATGAAAACAATTCAGAAGGAGATAAATGGAAATATATTGTGACCCTTGATAAAGTCCGAGTTTACTTATATGGCTGCTGAAAAAAAAAGGTTTATTTACTATCGCAAATGCAAAGAAAGACATTGAAATCCATCTTCCGAGAACGTAAAGAAAGCTTCGGTTAATGGTTTATGATTGTCGCAGGTGTCTCTTACCATGGGAAATTAATATTAAGGAGAGTAGAAGAAAATTTGAAATCAACTCATCATACTACTAAACGAACATTGTACGTCTAAAATTCACAAAAACATTAAAATCCTTTTTCCTAACGACTTTCAAGGAATGAAAGTGTAACAAGGCAAAACCATCAGCTATACTTCGAAATCTACTACTGCATTCCTTGAAAACATAAAAACTGATACAAGTATCTCATATGTACTTTTACAGCATATTCCTGCACCGAAATATGCCCTCGAAAATTTTACCTTTAGATTATTGTGCTTTTGGCTTATTGAAAAGGGCTCTTCCAAAGCGCACACCCACCACGATTTATGGTCTCTGGAAAGAAGTACAAGAGGAGTAGAAAGCAATATCCTACAAATTATTTGAAGAGCCCTTCTATCATGGGAAGCACGATGCGAACGTATAGTCCAGAAAAATGGCTTTCAGATCGAACATTTGTAACTTAATATTGCTATTTTGATATGTAGATGGCCTCGAAATCATTCTAAAATATCTAAGCATCCTCTGTATTAGATATTTTAGAATTTCTGATACGTATTCCGTCGAATTTCAGGTGGAATATTGGGGGCTCTATATGCGAAAGTCTAGTCCTAATGGGTAAGTTTTTCCAACTGGAGACATTTCTAAAACAAGGAATCCAAATCTTTTTTCAAACTTTATAGCGTAAGATTATTAAACTGAAAATTTACAAAGCCGTAAATGTAAAACAAAAGAGGTTAAAAAATATCATGGGGTCTGGATACCTATAAATATTATATTTAAACACGGGTTCCTAAGCCGGTGTTCATTACTAAATTTATTTAAATAAGTTTACTACACTTTCTTTTTCCTTGTTAATATGATATTTTATATTAATAAGATTTTATAATACATATGCATATAATAGCAATATAATAAATATATAAATAAAAAAATAGTATATATGAATATTAAAATCATTATATAATTTAATACAGGGACTTCTTAAATAGAAAAATTATTTCAAGGTCTCCTTTGGGAATTAAGGTCAAAGCGGATCTGTTTGGATAAATAAAAATTAGCGGTTAATAGCCACCCGCTTTTGGAAACACATATGACTGTCCAGCCGCACGAAAGTAATAGCAATATCGGGCCGAACTTCCTGTGGTTTTGCGGCAAAATTGAATGTCATTGCATACTAAGGCGGAAAAGTTGACCGATGGTACTGTTAGAATTCCCGGGAGCTGAAGTCACAAACGGGCTAGTTTATTACAGCAGAGGGGAGGACGTCATTTCAGAACTGATTTTTGGCGCAGACAAACGTTCGGTAAGAATCATTTCTGAAATGACGTGCGCCCCTCTGCTGTAATGAACTAGCCCGTTTGTGACGTCAGCTCCCGTGAATTCTAACCCTATCATTCGTCAATTTTCCGCAAACAAACTATAGTTTCACCAATGTTTAGAATAGAAGTTAAGATATCATATTACAAGCCAGTATGTATTCTTACTAAGTGAGAGATGTTTTTTTTCAGATGTCTACGCTTTATCAACTTACTACCAATTACACCAGACGTTGGGTTCGCTTGTTTAACATTAACTGACTCATGTTTCCCATGGGAACATGGACCCGTTAATAAAAAAATATTTATATTGTCTTAGTGAATAAATCCATGCGTGGAATTTCATTTTTATAGGCCTACTCTACAATATCTATCTAGTCTTAAAAAATCGCAAATCAAATAGGGGTCAACAGCATTTAGTGGATAAAATAAAGGAAGTTAAAAATAAAAATCCCAAAAATTCATAGATTTCAAAATATTGCAGTTCACACGTATGGGTGTTCGGATATTTTTAATATTTTTTAAAATCTTCAAATATTTTTAAATCATAAAAAATATAATCAATATAATAAGTAAACCAAGAAATGTTTTTAAAAGTCTCAAAATCATGCTTCTAGTTGTGTATAATAGTTATTAAAAACTAATTCTTGATTTCACTCCAACGGACAGGGTACCTACTAACGGGTGAGATCATACCAATTTATTAGTAAAAACATGTTTAACTAATATGAAAATATTTTGTGAGTGAGGTTTACTCACAGAGTATTATCGGATTAGTTAAAACGTATTCTTAACTATTAATTGGAATTAAGCTTCAGAATCTGTCACTTTAAACCATGCATGTAATTAAGACAAATTTTAACTAAAATTACCAATTGAAATTTGAACGTTTCTGAACTCCACTCATCCATCCGTGTTAAGCC
Source organism: Dysdera silvatica (assembly GCA_006491805.2). NCBI lineage: Eukaryota > Metazoa > Arthropoda > Arachnida > Araneae > Dysderidae > Dysdera > Dysdera silvatica. The sequence goes on along the minus strand of QLNU02015003.1, from coordinate 51,948,066 downwards.
GATTACATAAACGTTTGGGGAAACGTGGAAAGTTAAATTCAACATTGTTAGCCTCAGGAATCTGTTACATCTCCTTCAAATACCATGTCTTCTTCTTCCCTGGTGTAACAAATTTCGATATTTTAAGTCTTTCCTAAGTGAAGCGTTCCCATTCAAACCTCCAATTCTCATAATTATGTTTAGCCCGATCCTTTGCCCTTTCAGTTTCTATTCTCAAAAGTCGAGTGAGATCTCTTCCTTTCTAAATTTTAATGAGATAGAATTTCCAAACAGCGTTTGTTTCGTACAACTAATTCTAATTACTATTCTGCTTGTCAAACAGAGTTATCTGCCCCGACGTGATTCCCAGAGGGCGTTAATATGCGGTAAACTTTAACTCCCAACGACATAAAACAAACATCATTTATGGAAGATTTTTTTCAAATGCAACTATTTTTCTGATTCACACTGTACTTATAATCTTCGGTAAACATAATATCTCCATAGTTCAGCAAGTTCCGAACCTTATACTCTACAGTTTTTCAAATACTTTTTAGATCACAAAACACTTCATCACATTAATTTCTTTGAGATGAAAGAAATAAAATTTGAATAATCAAAAAATTTATTTTTCGCAAAGGTACAAAAAATAATTTGATAAGATATACAGGATATACTCAATAGAGAATTTAAGGAATAAAGTGTTTCATAAATCATGGAAATGATAAGAAAATCTATATTTGAATGTGTAAACAGGATGTATAACTATCGTAAAACTCGCAGAGAAATACTTCTTTAATTTTTTATAATTTCAACTAAACAAATTTAAAATAATTTTTTGGTAAATAATCTTAAATATTTAAGTGAAAAAAGTATTATTGTAATTGTTTCATAAAGTCTTCAAACACTAATGTATCCTTTTTCGAAACAAAGAATTTAGCGAGAATTTTCGCTACATTTATTTCGCTTTCAAAATTTTGAAAAACGAATAAAATATCTATAAACTTGGTGTAAAGAACTAAGACTACCTAGTTGGAAAAAAATCGAATAATTAAACAAAAGACGAGCAATCAAAATTGGCTGATAATGACATTTGAAGTTGCCCTTCTTCGTCAAGAAACTGATGATTTGGAAAAACAGAGAATTGAGAAAATCATATTTAAACTTCAGAGTTAATTATGCATGACTGAAGATTAGATCTTGACATGCATGGAAGAGATCATTTAATGCATTTCCACACTCTAATAAATTCTTTTTTTACTTAATGTCATTTTTTTTAGTTATGCTTTTTACTTAGTTCTTGTAACTTTCAAATTGTTAGATTTTGAGCAGTCAGTTGTTAAATCATTTATTCGAAAACAATAAATAATTGATTTCATTATTTTATTCTGTTCGTTATTTTATACATTTTCAATTGTCATAATTGTACTTAGTGTTTATTTAATTATTGTATAATTATTTATTAAATGCAAGGTTTTTAGTAGTTTATTTTTTATGATAACGCTTTAAGTGCTTTTGGAAACTAAAACGTATGACACATTTTTCTGCGTGCTTTAATTTAAATTAATTTAATCATTCAACTTACCTAAACCTGCATTTGAAATCATAATGAAGAAGAAACTAGTATCACTTGAATTTCAAGAACGTAAGTCATTTTTATAAAACGTTATTGAGCAAAAAGTATTTTGGGAGACAATTGATAAAAACAATCATTTTTTACTTAATGTGTCCTCGATATGCTGTTTTCATATAAATGAATACATATATTTTAAATTTCGCCATACTGCAGTTTTTCATTTTGTTATTTGCTACTCCTAGTGCTGTATCTTTTTACGCTGATTTTCTTATAAGTTATCTAGAAATTTTATCGCAAATTATCTGAAATTGTCATAAATTATCTTAAAATCGCCTTGTAAATTACTCTGAAATTCCCTTGTAGATTAACTTAGAATTGTCTTGTCTAGTATTCTAAATGTGCTGTGTACGTTAAGTGAAATTGCCGTGTAGGCTACCTCTATGTCTCTAATAGATAGTAGGAATGCTTCTTTTATTTTAATATAACGAAATATATATATATATCATCATTTCATCCACCCATCTCGTCTTTGGCCTATTCCTTGGACGTGTAGTGGGAAAATTGTAGGATGTTTTTTGGTCCATCTATCGTCAGTTCTTCTAGCAATATGGGCTGCCCACTTCCATTTCAAACTTTTTACCTTCGCAATGATATCACAAACTTTTGTTTGATCTCTTATCCAACTGAAGGTCTTTCGATCTCGTCGCGTGATACCAAGCATCTGCTGCTCCAGGTTCCTTTGTACCACTCGTAACTTTTGGATACCTTTGGCAGTCAATGTCCATGTCTCACAACCATAAGTCAGAACAGGTAGGATGCATTGATCGAAAACTTTCCTCTGTAAAGAAATAGGGAGCTTTTTTTTAAAAATTATTTGTAGCCGGTAGAATGCTTGCCAGCTAAGCTTGATACGACGTTCGATCTCTTGATTTATGTCGCCTTTCATCGTAATTCGTTGACCAAGGTAAATGTAATTTTCAGTTTACTGTATTTCTTCTTCCGAAACAAAGATTTTCTTAGTTTGTACAAACTTATTAAACATAACAATGCTTTTCTTCAAGTTGATTTTTAAGCCAGATGTTTCTCCTTTCATTCTGAGATCTTCAATGAGTCTTTGGTGCTCTTCTGGATCTTTTACGAAAAATACGATGTCGTCGGAGAATCTTAGATGGTTAAATAACCTACGTTGAGTTTTGAGCCTTTTCGATCCGAGTCTAATTTACGAAAAACTTCCTCAAGGCAAGCTGAAAATAGTATGGGCGAGATTGTATCTCCCTGTCGTACACCTTTCCCTATGTTAAACTTCAACTTTGTGTCTGTTTATAGATATAGTCGCTTTTGCTTTATCATATATGGACTGGAGTAAGCTAACATAAGCTGGGTTCACACCTTGGTTACCTAGTGCATTTAAAATATATGGTTTGAAAATTGAGTTAAAAAAATATATATATAATTAGAATGACAGAAATTATCCAAGCCAATGCACTTACTAAGCCTATTCACAGTTCTACACGTGGTGCAAAAGCAAATTGATTACAATAAGAGTCGGAGTTTTCTCGACGCGTATTCCAATTAACTTTTTCTCAATCGTTAATGAGTTGTAAATAGAATATAATAACATATTTCGAAACACTCTTTAGTTGGCAATCCTATACTTCACACGTCTATCATGTTAATTACAACTTGAAAGCAATACCTAAGGGTGTTCTGACATGGCAAGTATAAAAATTATTGCATACCTGTGCGGCAAAATTTAAAGAAATGATTAGGGTTAGAATTTATTTCCCCACACATTTCAGATTCCGCAGTAATGTACTCAGGACAATATTTCAGCAACTCACATGTCCCAAATTTCCCATACAGTTATGCCTACCCAACTGAGATGTATACTTTCAGTATTGGGTGATACGGATATATGTTAGGATTCATTTACCTAAGTCTGTATCTCTAAATACCTAAAAGACCCGTTTAAAATAAGGTCGAGGAATAACCGTAATTTCAAACACACGACATCTACACAATTTTAGGAAAGTGTGATATTGGCTCTGATTAACTGCATGGGAAATATACGATCAAGTAGCTCAAAAAGGTATCTAACTACTAGGTTAAATAAACTCGTGTTTGTAAAAATTGCAACACCATGAAGGAATCACTTGATTGAGCTGAAACTTTCAGAAAATGCAAATTAGGGTATGCTATTCAAATGATTAGAATTTCAGAGTCATCGCCTCTGCGTGGGCTGAGCAGCGCCCTCTGAACTGCTGATGGATCCGTATAAATAGAGGGCTGTAGCGGGGCGTGTATGGTTATCTGCTAGTGGTAAACGTTACATGAGACGTCACTATGCCTCTACGACGAAAGAGGGCGACATTTCAGCAAGTTACGGAGTTTCAACGAGGACGAATAATCGGCCTTCGTGAAGGAGGGTTTTCTTATCGTGCAATAGCAGCTCGTATGGGGCGTAACAGCAGCACAGTGATGCGAGTGTGGAAGCAGTGGGTTCAAGAGAACCAGACAACTCAGAAATCCGGGAGTGGACGCCGAAAGGTGACGTCAGCACGGGATGATAGACACCTGGTCCGCATGGCGGTGACGGACCGTTTTGCTTCATCTGGACAGTTGGCAGAACGTTGGTGCACTGCTACAGGTGTATCATTGTGTGCTTCATCAATTCGTCGGCGTCTACTGCACCGTGGACTGCGTGCAAGAGTTCCTTTATACAGGATCCTCCTGACGCAAAACCATCGGCGCCTGCGGCTACAATGGGCTCATGGACATAGAGACTGGCGTGCTGATTGGCAACAAGTGGTGTTTTCTGATGAATCCCGCTTTAATTTGGGGTACAGTGATGGCCGCATCTGTGTTAGACGCTATACCGGTGAACGCCACCTTCCGGAGTGCGTTATCCAACGTCATAGTGGACGAACCCCCAGCGTTATGGTCTGGGGTGCGATTGCGTATCATGGACGATCTCAGCTGCTACGAATTGTGGGTAATCTTAACAGCAACCGGTACATCAATGAAGTTCTGGAGCCCGAAGTTGTTCCCTTCCTTCAAGGCATTCCCGGAGCTGTATTTCAACAGGACAATGCCCGCCCACATATTGCCAGGAATGTTCAAGACTTCTTTTCATCACAACAGATACAGCTTCTTCCTTGGCCTGCCTATTCGCCGGATATGTCGCCGATTGAACATGTGTGGGATTTCGTTGGTCGGCGTCTCGCTCGTGATCCTCGTCCCATAGCTACTACAGATGAACTTTCGGATGGCATACAAGCAAACTGGAATACTCTTCCTCAGGCACACATTCAACATCTGATTCCATGCCACGTCGCATAGCATCACTTGTTGCAGCGCGTAGTGGCTTCACCAAATACTGATTTTCGACATGTAATATTGTTTTTTTTGCTTTGTAATTTTAATCGTTTATTTGTATCAACACAGGTCGTTTGTACATTAAATTTCATTCAATTCACACGAGTCTTTCATGGTGTTGCAATTTTTACAAACATGAGTATGTTTCCTCTATGTTTTCTAAAGATTACAGATGCATTCATTTAGATAAAAAGCTTTTGCGCTTTGAGTAGTTAAGCACTTTAAACATATTTAATTCAATTTGAACATATTTAAATCATGGTGCCTCGTGCAATATTCGCCTGAGAGAGTATACAAGCTATTTCGGAAACTCGCTCGTAAAACACATTAGGGTAATTTAATATTAATTCAATTTTAAAAACACTTTTGACTAATTAAATTTGAGAGTAAAAATGCTCTGGGTAACAAATATAAACACGCATATCCATCCTTGCTGCAATTACCTTAATTCGAACGATGCGTATAGGAAAAAATTAAGTTGTAAACAATTATTTTAAAATGAAAATAAACATAGATAACTCAGTTTCAGTTTTAAATTAACGTTATATATTCTGATAATCTTTTAAACAACTTTTTTCAAAGTTATTTTAGCGAACTTTTAATTGATAGTCAAAAATCCTGATAAACAACACTCCCTTTGTATACTAAGCTTCTGACGCCTCTCTTCAGGAATTTGAAGGTCCTCTAGTACGCTTATTATTGACTTTATTTTGTTCTGTATTGAGTTACGGATAAGCGTAGTTTAAACGTGTACGAGGGACGAATCCAGAAGATTAAAGTAAACATGAAGGCGTACAAAAACTCTTAATTTATGATTCTCGGATGGGAAGAGCGTCCCCTGAGCCTGCCGGTATCATCCATGCTTTATAAAAAGATCGTAGTGTGAGAGTTTCCATTTAGAACAGCTCAGTTTAATTTGCTCCATTAATTTAGTAGATGCTGACGTTATTCAGGTGATATTTAGATGGTTAATTGTGAGTTAAATAAAAGTAGGATCAAACCCATTTAAGCATATTGATGGATAATTTAGGGAGTGTTTACGAATATGTTTCATGACAAATCATACACACTTTTTTCTATCTCTGTGCTTATTTGTCAAAGTACAGCAAACACGTAGAAATCTATCACTGTGTATTTATGCGTTACGGGATAGAATAAATATTTCAATCGTTTATATTCTGAAACCTTAATGGCGCGTGATGTCTAATCGACACCATAGTTGAGTGTTTACATCTTGGGCGTAAACCTCGGAGGGGGGGGGGACGTGTCCCCCTAACAATTTCGCTACTTTTACCATAAGCTTGAATTAGCAGCTTATAAAATTTGTCATACGGAGAAGAAAAATTTCAGAAATTTATAAAAATTTGCATTTTTTCAGGATGCAATCGATTTATATTAAACGAAATAGTATGGCTGTTATTAAATAAAAATTAAGGCTTTGATTAAAAGTAAGAAATAATATTAAATAAATCGCAATGCAAAAAATAAAAGGGGTTTAAAATCCTCTGGAACTAGCGGCAAATGACCGGAATTGGCAATGTTCAACTTTCAAAATATGCGGCAACAGCTGTGCTTCAGCCGACGCCTTTAAGAGTTGGTATTACTGATTGTTTTGGTTTGAATTTCTAAAAAGCTGCGCATTTATTTGTTTTGATTTAAACATGCTTTGCATTATGAATGTTTGTATTATTATACATTATAGAGCTTTGCAGGATATTCCGCCGCGTCTGTTTATCAAACACACTTAACGTTTAACTCCGTGCTATACGGAGCTTGTTTGTTTGTTTGGCTTTTTTATGGCGCAAGAGCATCTGGGCTATACTGCGCCAAACATGGTAAAATGCGGAGCATCCACAGAAGTAGTAGCTGACCAAGTTTCTCTCTGCAAAAATGCAAGACATTCACTCCGTTGCTCGGCAGAAAACGCATCCTGTGAAGGGTAATAATATCTTACAACTTAATATATGGAGAAAAAAGCGTTTTTTCTTGTTCTCATTCGTCTAGTAGGTCAAGACACCGCGGGCTCAACGCGGGGACCCTGGTTCGAATCTGGGATGAGGACGGCGTCTCTTTTTCTCCCAAACAAAAATAGCTCTAGATTGAGCTACTAATACGTGGGTGTCAAATTTGTTTACAACGAAAATATATTTTTGGTGAATTGCAGTTTCGAAAATAGGATTTGTTCTTTGATTGTTCTGTAAGATTCTATGAGCAAAGATGAAGCTAGGGGTTGGCTTGGGTGTTAGAACTCCCCGAAATTTTTATATGTAAATATTGTATTATTATTAAGACTCAGCAGTGTTCCCCCAAAGTAAATGATGGATTTGTGCGCCAAGGGTTTACACATATGCAGCTATGAATATATATCACACACGTACTAAAAATGTTTAACGATAGTGGATAGACAGTCGTTGTTCACTAGCAGCATGTTTTTATTATTATTAATAGTTAGATCGAAAATAGATTCAGCCAGACCAGTCAATTCATAAAGAAAAAATGATCTTGACGTATTTTAAAAACGCCAGCGTTTCGCGAAAAACTCAAATGGCGTAAAATATTTTCTCTTTGGTACCTCTTAACGTGACACAAAGGTAAAGCTATTGCACCACAATAAGCGTTAAAATAATTATGAGACGCTTATAAACCAAGGGCGGATCCAGCGAGGGGCGGAGGAGACAATCGCACTCCGTCAGTGTTAAATAGGAAAGAAATAAAGAAGATGAAGAATATTTTATGCGTTGTTTGTTACGGCTGCGAAAATAGTGTGAGTCGAATTTTTAAAAATTGCTCGAATCGAAAAGCGCTAGTGCAGAAAATGTGTTACTTGTCGAGATCAGCACAGTGAAAAAAGAAATTTTGGAATCGGATAATACACTCTATAAAAACAAAATCGGCGCCCCAAGAAGGAATTTTCCCATTGCGATAAAAATTTGTGGATGTGAAAAGCATACATAGAAAAATAAACGTTAAAATTTCAGAATACTTGCTTGATTTATTGCAGAGTTTGACTGTTGCAAAGGGGGGAAGTCAATAAGGCGTTGGTCCATCTCTGGCCTGGATGCAAGCTGTCACCCGGCGTGGCATAGACTGATAAAAATCCCGGATGATGTCCTTGATTTCTTGTCAAAGCTGCTTTTTGCAGCTTATACGTGTGCCACATTATGTAGCCATATACCTGTTCCACTTTTTGCAGCTTCATACGTGTGCCACTTCGCAGAATGAAACTTAATATACTTCGCTAAATATTGTACCTTAAGTATGCTTTTATTCTTCAAAAGGCTAATATGTTATTAAGGCCTCTCGTGTAATAATAAAGCGTAAAGTTCCTAATTACATGTAACCAGATATAGATAAAAGATGCGATATAAAATTTCTCTTTGCACACATAGGTCTCGAGGTAATTAATCGCCCCAAGAAACTAAATTCAAATTCTCATTCGCAGAAGCGAATTATGGAAAACAGCATTATATGCAAATTCTTATTGCTCGTAATGGCATAATTGTGACTTTATGGCAAAATTCTGCTCAGTTCAAGAAATCTTAATTATTTTTATTATGTAACAGAATACCTGCATCTGTAGTCTTTATAAAAAAATCCCAAAAACGAAAATACGCACTACGGTAAAAAAAAAATCGACGTAATAAGAAAGTGGTATCCGATTGCGATAAAAATTGGTGGACGTAAAGAACATGCATAGAAAACGAAACGATTAAAATTTCAGAACAATTGAATGATTTATTGCAGAGTTTGACCGTTACAAAGGGAGGAAGTCAATAAGGCGTTGGTCCACCTCTGGCCTGGATGCAAGCTGTCACCCGGCGTGGCATAGACTGATAAAGATCCCGGATGGTGTCCTGCGGAATTTCTTGCCAAATTGTCTCCAACTGTCGGGCTAAATCGTCAACATTCCGGGATGGTTGCAATCGCCTTCCCATAGCGTCCCAAATGTGCTCTATGGGGGGAGAGAGACCCGGAAACCTAGCTTGCCAAGAAAGGGTTGGGCAAGCTTGAAGACAATTCATAGCAACACGTGCCGTGTGCGGCCGGGCATTGTCTTGTTGAAACGTAAGTCCAGGGTGTCGCAAAAGGAACGGTAACACAACCGGTCGTAGAATGTCGTCTACGTACCGCTGTGCTGTAAGTGTGCCAGAAATGACCACCAAAGGGGTCCGGCTATCAAAGGAGATGGCACCCCCTGACCATAACGCCCTGTTGTGGGCATGTGTGGCGTGCGATAGTAAGGGCAGGATCCCCACGCTGCCCTGGACGTCTCCAGACACGTCTGCGGTTGTCGTCAGGACACAGTTGGAAACGGGACTCGTCACTAAAGACTATACGTCCCCAGTCAGCGCAGTTCCAAGTTGATCGAGCCCGGCACCACTGTAATCGGACTTGACGGTGTAAAGGCGTGAGAGGTAAGCGGCGTAACGGTCGGCGCGAGCGTAAATTCCGCTCTCTCAGTCGTCTGCAGAGGGTCATGTTGGACACATGTGTGCGGACCACACAGTGGATAGTTGATAACGACGAATCCGGTGCTGTGACATCTGCTCTGACAATCGCTCTGTCTTCCCGTTCTGTTGTGGCCCTAGGTCGACCGCTGCCGTCCCGACGCTGACATCTGCCGTTGTTGACCCACTCTTGCCAGCACCGTCCAATCGCCGCATCGCTTCGACCCACATGTCCAGCGATTCTTCCAACCAGCCTCTTTCAATCCGATAGCACGACCTCTTTCAAACTCTGACATATGCTCGTAATGAGCACGAATCTTTCGGCGAGGCATTATTGCGGCAACCTATCCGTGGTGGTCGTTTTCCCTTTTCCTTTTCACTGAAGGTGGAATACAAATGGGCGAAGAGCTGCACAGCAATAGTTAATCAAACAGTCTACTTAACCTATTTTTCTGAAGTCATGAACGCTTCTGCGATCACTGCAAGTCATAATACCTCCGTCTCTTAGAGTACCGCATTTGGTTAACCCTTAACCTATGCTATAGCATTTTTATTATCATTAGAGTGTTATGTGCCAGGTGTTGTGGCAGTTTGACTCATATGAATCAATCTCAGGTACCTTACGTTAGGTAGGGGGTTAGTAAAGTTTTAAAAATTTTTATTTTTTTAAAAGCAGAAACAGAGGATAGAGTATTTATATAAATCGAACACTACGCAGATTAAATTAAACAACAATATAAATCAACGTTTATTGGCGTAGTGATACCAGCGCCGATGTTATGGCGTGATTAGATGGTGAAACGTTCGAAAGAAAATAAATATTTCTGCGTTCGGTGGGACCTGAACCCACAACCTTCCACTTGCCGGGCTGAGGCTCTACCTAATATTTATTTTCTTTCGAACGTTTCACCATCTAATCACGTCATAACATCGGCGCTGGTATCACTACGCCAATAAACGTTGATTAATATTGTTGTTTGAGATGATAGAGTGTTAGGGGTTAATTTGTGTTAATGGGAAGTATGGTAGAGGGTGACGGAAAGAGTTTCATTATTGTTAGTAAGGGACTAGAAGAGAGAAAAGTAAGCTATACTCTCCAATCGGCTAATAGGAGAATTCTTCCTTTACATTTTGTCGTGGATTGTCCACAGACTTGTTTATTGACTGTGCTTGCTTTTCCACGCAGCTTTCTACTGGATGGCTCGGGGACTTGTGGTTTTGACTCCGCCCCTTTAAGTATTCCTTCAGATTTGGCCAATTGGAGACCTTTGAAGTCTAAGTTGTATATGAGAGGGGTTCGGAAAATTTGTAGAATTCTGATTGATCTGCCAGGCCCTTGGAGAGTATTCTCAAGGCCTGAGGAACAGGAATTTTGCAGTGGGGAGGATATCCGATACTAGAGTCGGGTTAGAATGGACAGCAATCCTTTTAAACGCTTTCTCTCTCTCTCTCTCTCTCTCTCTTAAGCCTTGAATATAAGGTCTTAGAGGAATAATTTGGCTGTCGAAATAATTTTATTTGTTGGTAATGAACCAGGGGAAGTTTGTGGAATTTCTCATGAACTTTCTCTCTATAACGGCAAGTTTTTCGTAGTTGCGGTTTGAGGTGTTCCCACATGAGGGTTAGGTGTACGTCATTACAGGGCGTATGCAAGTTTTGTAGATTAGAAGTTTGTTTTTGATGCTCAATTTGCTGCGTCTGCTTAAGAAGGGGTAGAGTTTGAATACGGTTTCAAAATGATTATGCAAATACAGTGGAAACTGGAAAAATGGCCACGTTTGTAAATAGACCACCTAGATAAAGTGGCCGATTTTTACTAGAGAAAACTTGCAGGGACTTTATCCTTGCCTGTACCAAAATCTGTCGTATATAGTGGCCACCTGTCTATAGTGACAATTGCAGCCCCGTCTCAAAGGTAATCACTTTAGGAAGGTTCTACTGGATGTATCTAGTCCAAAATTTAAAACTTCTTTCTCGGAGAGAGGTTGAAAATTCAGTCTTCTTCAGTGCAATATAAATAACTATACAAAATCCCATATAATTATTATCTATTCTTTTTAGTTGATATTTGTATAGCCATATTTCAATTTTATTAATATTCGACTTGCCTTACAAAAATAAATTTCTAATTTTTTTTAAAGATTAGAAAAACCATTTTCTAATCTTTAAAAGCATGTTTTTCTAAATATGGTTTTGCATTGCAATTATAAGATTTAAAAACAAATGAATTCTTTCATTATTGGGATTTTATTTCAAAAACGAATTTGCGCACTCAAATGCAATACAATTGTTGGCAAGAATTCTTTTCTTATAGTTTTCAGAAATTTTGAGTAGCATATGCCCCAAATGTACATTCAAATTTGTGCCTTACTTTTCAAATATATATTTTTTTTAATCCTCAGGAAATTTTTTAATGACAGGGAAAGTTTCCGTCTGTTTGTTTGCTCGCCCATTCTACAATAAAATGCGACATAAAATGACATTATTATTTTTAGAAAAATTTGTCAAACAATTTACATATTCTGTGCATTAAAAAAATACGTATTTATCCATCAATCTCTAATATTTTATCGCGATGAAAATGACGAACAATCAGGTAGAAAAAGACGGATACCGATACGCCATTGTGTGACTGATACCAGAACAGAATACCCCAGCTTGGTTTTTTACACTGAAAACAAATTTTAAAAAAGTACAGATGAGATAAGTTTACAAATCGTGGCCGAAACGTTTATTTCGTAACAAATGAGATTGAAAATAATGCGGACAATATGTGGCATGACGTTTTAAGAAAATGATAAACAACCTTGGGTGTATTATATATGATGGATTGGATGACGGATTGCTATTGTCGTTCGATAAAGATAACATAAATTTCCGTCGAAAACTTCGGGTAAATCCATCAACATTTATAAAATGCAAATGGTGGATAACAGCGAAAATTTAAAAGGCGCAGAACTGGTACTAAACTGATAAACGTGGTGATTTGCAAATGTTTGTTTCGTCAAATAAAATTCCACCACAATTCGTAAACTGATTTTTTTATAAAAAGTGCATTTTTGTCCCTTTATCTAGTTTGTAAATCTAGAGCATGATGTATACCATTTAAAAGAAAACTACATATCTAAAGCATTCGGTCATACAATTTCAGAAATAATAATAATACAAATTGAAATAAAGTTGCAAAAATTGCGGTTTAAATTAGTTAAACAACCTTTAGAGCAAAAATAAATATATCCCCCACGTAATTCCCTAGCTATATCTATACAGATCATTAAGGCCCATGACCTAAAGGGATCCCCCTACCCCAAGCAGAAAAATTTTGAATAAAAATCTAAGTTCTCCAGTTGTGTTTATTCTATTGTGTACAATGCTTCAGAACAAAATTAACATTTTTTGGCGGAAGCATTTTTATTCTTAGTAAATTACATAACACGTGTGACATTGCAGTAAGAAAAAGGTTAGATGTTATTAGCCTAGCTTCGAAAACAGCGTAATTTACGAATTTTGTTTTTCTTTAATAGAGTTTCTCATAACCAATTAAAAGTAGTAGAATCTTATATGGATATAGTTAGATTCGCTTATATTCATTCGTGGGTCAGCAATGAAACCTTATCGGTTTCATTGCTCATTTCATGTCTGCAGCCTGTATTTCCATAAAAGGTATGGCTTTGCCATACCTTTTATGGAAATACAGGCTGCAGACGTGGCCAGCTTTTCCAATCACATTTGAATGCAGAAAAAGCTTTCTTCAATATATCGTAGAAGCGTATTTAATTTATATATGTAAGTGGCAAGACCGCTTTTGAATGTAGGGAAGGATCTAGACTGAACTTCTTGCATTAGGGCCCCACATTTTCTAATTAAGTTCTTATGTCCAGGTATTCCTTTATTTAATTCTAAACATGATTTAGTATAACTGTTTATCTGCTTGCAATTCAAGGTTTGGATAAATCAGAAAAAGATATTCACATTGAATATAATATAATCTAACAACTGCAAATATAATATTCCTGATACATCACAGAGGTCATTGCGATCTTAAGTTTAATAATTTTCCCAAAAATTCGCTTAAATGCAAGTAAGGATTTTTCAGGCTATTAAAATTATTTTTTTGCTGTGTAATATTTGATGAATTCGTTTAGTTATTGCAATTTTTTGATAGTGTTCCATGGAGGTTGTATTTTTGATTTGCTCAATATACTTGCAATTTTTGGATAAATATAACAGATAACCGGCCTTAACGCAGTGATTTTCTCCAATATTTCTAAAACAACAGATTGCGTTAAATAGTTATATAAAGATTTATATAACTAAATATATAACTACACTGGAATGCAAGAACGTAATGTGATTTCAACAAGCACTTCGGTATCTAGAAGTTTTACTCAAAAAGCGTACACCACTTATAACAGTGATTAGATAATTTCAAACTCTGTAATAAATAACTTTCATAATTTTCAAATATTCATATAGCTATAAAGAAGAAAACAAATTTATAATATAGTTGATAAGCACCTTAATTAAATGCAGTTTATAAGCATCATGTAGATATATAATATCATATACGCAGTCTACATCTGTCAGTTTATAAGCGTCTTCCAGACACATATACCATATGCACAATGTGCCTATATCTGCACGGAATTTACAATCATTGGAACATTATGTATCTCGTCTGCCATTATCATTCAAATTTTTATTCATCACTTCAATTTAAATTATTTGTTCCTTCGTTTGTCGGTGATGAACTGTTTGAGATGACATTTTCTACTTTGAATTATGTATTCGGGATTTAAATATTCATTTTTCGACGTGGTTTTGTGACACAATTTATTGATAATATTTTATTTTGTCATCTTTGACAATCCGTGCCGACAGAAAATGCAATATTCTTTATTTATATCTATTTTATTTCTGTCCAGTTCGTCATGTGATATCAAGAAATCACGATTTTGCAAGAAGAGTATGAGCGTGTCAAAAGTTTTTTATTACGACAATTTTAAAACATATCATAACATTTCATCGTTGGGAATGGCAGCTACTAAGATCGCACTTAAACGTTAAAAAAGTTTAGTTGTTCTACTTACATTCTATTTTCAACTATGAGAAATAAATTTTATATAAATATTATTTAAGCAAGATTATATTTTAAAATATATAGCTATTATTCATATATATATAAGAAATAACACATATCTGGAAAGAGGAACAGATATGCTGAAATAAGTTTGCAAATTTTGCTATGTGTTAAAAGTAACTTGTATTCAGTTAATATTTTTACTTTAATTAAAAATTAATTGCAATTTAATTATTCCTTATGTATTTAAAAAGTAATTTGCTTATTCATAGTATGTTGATCTTATTATTGTACATCGTTTATTTAAAATATTTCCTAATTCTATGAACATCATGTGCTTCATAAATGGTGCTCTTAATGAGAGAACATTTTTCTCTACGAATTTTAAGTTTTGCACTGCACATTGGAAGAGGACATTAATTAAGTTCTCATTAAAAAAAATATTGCAGGTTTCGTTCAAAAATACACAACCACCACAAACATAAATATAGGCGCCTTTGAAGCAAAACACATTCTTATATTTAGCTTAGCCAGATAACTTAAAATTACTAGAATTTGTAAATATTTGGAATTTTACAAAAAGACTTTTATTGAATAGAATATGTGATAGTTAAATACTGTAAAATGGTAGTCCAGTAAGATGCTTGTATGTATTGTTATAACCTTTCTAAATATAACTGAATCGGCCTCTATAATAACGATACTACCTACAAATCTTACACTGCTTCAGACTAGAACATGCGAATAAATTATCATCGTCGTGCCTTCTCCAACTGTGCGTTTGGCGGCGAATATGGACCACATTGCCCTGTCTGTACTTGTCTGGGTAATGCCTCCATTACTCAGTCCACTGCAATCCCTTAAATGGTCGGTCGGTTCTCTTTTTTCTTTCTGCCTCTAGGGCCCTTCCCCTATATTGTCGTCCCTTCAGTGCCATTTAGAGTAGTTTGTATTTTTCTCCCCTCATTATGTGTCCGCAAATGCTCACTTCCTTGTCAGAATTATTTATTATTAAATTGAAATTGAACTCTGATGTTTAAAGCACTTGCATTAAAAGATTTTAATGTTACTCACAGTGAGTAATACAGAGTATGCAAACTGTGTTTCACAGCTTACTTGTTTGTCTCCGAGAATCCAGATAATTCCAGTTCTTGTCGTCTCTGTGACTGTCTTTCCCATTAGTTCAAAAGATAAGTATTTAGCTGTTAAACCATCTTTCATGCTAATGATGAAGGGTATCGATCATTCCCAAAATATGACCTTTCGTCAGTACGGGAATTGATGTTCAGATGGATTTTCAGGTCCTAATGACATAATCATAATATGCATGTATGTATTTGAGCGGTAAGATTACCATGGATCGTATCTGCCATCCTCATCCAAATTAACATTCGCTTCCCACCCCGATTCTAATTAGCTGTGTGCATTATTGAAATAACAAATTGTATGCATTATTGAAATTCAAATATTTATATTATTTGAAATAAAAGCACAGCAAATTAGAGCATTTTTTCTCATGGGATAAGAACTGAAGACACCGTTTCTGCCCTATCTATTCCACCAGGATTTATTTATTAACATTCAGCATATTAAAGTCTATGTACATAATATTTTGCATTTATTCGTTATTGTATAATTAGCTTTGTATCTGAACTGGGGGCTCATTAGTTTTATCATATTATATGGGAATTCGGATTTAAATTCTGCGAATGTTTTCCAGTTCATCATGAATAATGATACCATCCAAATAAAAATAGGTACTTATAAAATGAATTATTTAAATCTAAACTACACCACTAAACTGAAATTATATTTCTGTTTTGACGCAATATAAGGACATATATATTCGAATTTTCACAATAGGATTATTCAGTAAACTTGTGTTTTATCGAACCTCCAATGTGCAAACCTTGTATTTTTCGTAATCTATTGCATTGTTCTACAAAAATATTTCATGGAATGAACATTTTTTGTTCCGATTTACGAACCAAAATTGCAGTGTCCATTTTTCTCGAACTAAATTTCGCCAATTTCTTTTCACTTCTTTTCTATGGACTCCCTAAATTATAACGAAGGAGATGCGAAATTTCTCCAATATGGGATGGACTGTATTTTCCATGTCATAAGAGGGTTAGATTTGCAACCGTTTTTGCATTATTAATGAATTTATGAAGAGCAGAATGTTAATTTCATTGAGAGGGAGATCGTTTACGTTGGTTTGGAGCTTTGTTTTCGAAACCGCGACATGAGTAAGCATAAAGCTAGTTTTAACGCATATAGTTTGAACTCAGAAGTTAAAACATGTAGGAGTTCTAGCACCAAAGATTATTGATTAACTGTGGCGTTAAATTTTGACTGTTATGGGCACTTTAAAGGTATTCACTGTCTGAGCACAACAATAAGGGATGAGGAAGCTAATGTTATGAGAATATTGTAGTTTTGCCAGGAAACAATATATTCGAAAACGATTTTTAATTATTTTCTTTAAATTAGGTTGCAAACTTATAATCTCATTTCTATGCACGGAATCTTGCTTTTTCTACTTTTTTATAATTTCTTCAGCTTTGTAAAAAAAAAGGTAAGCTACATTAGTTAAGAAAGTAGAATATTAAACACCAAAACGACGCTTAATAGACTTTAAATTCCAGTCATGTTAATTCAACTTTCAGCAACGCTACATATTTTTAATTCGATACACACCAGGTTCCAATAACGTAATACATATGTGAAAATTACGCCTTTCATAAGCACTGCCGAAGAAAATTATTGTTCCTTAAGCATCCCGTTCTGAATGGATTTTTATACCGAACAATTGATATAACTGAAGCTTTAGAAAACAATTGATAATATTCCAATATCTGCTTAGAATGTGAATAATCTTGTTTTACTTCTTGTCAGTCATCTACTATCTCGTAATATAATGCATATGCATTGGCTTTCCCCCAAGAATTTTGATCAAAATAACTTGAGTGCTTTCTCTAAACTCCCAAGAGACAGAAACGAAAGCTTTTTTTCAGCATTTACATAATTAAATACATACTCGTTAGATAGTAGATAACATTACCTACACAATCTCATCGGCCGTTGTCAAGATTAGCTTCGGACAATTACTTCACGCTGAGTTCTATTAATTCCATTATTAAAATTTATTTTTGTAACCTGGACGAGCGCGTATACATTTCTACAAGTACTAATTTAATAAACTGATAAATTCATAAATATATGTATTGGAAGATAAAATATAAATTCTCTTATTTCAATAGATTCAACATTCAAAGAAACTAATGATAGATGGGATTAGATTTTTATATCAGTTGTTGTACAAAACAAATAGAAACAGAACAAAAAATGTCTATTTCAACTAGTAGAGCGTTGCCGTATATATATATATAT
>QLNU02015003.1:51911906-51930115 GCA_006491805.2 Dysdera silvatica | reverse complement strand
TGGGACATTATAGGACTCAGTGAAGTCAGAAGAAAAGGTGAAGAATTGGTGGAACTTAAAAGTGGACATTTGTTTTATTATAGAGGAACGGAAACTGGAAGAACAAGTGGTGTTGGCTTCTTAATCAACAAAAGAATTAAAGACTACCTTCTTGAAGTCGAAAGCACGTCAGATCGAGCAGCGAGGCTCGTTGTTCAACTAACCCAGCGATACCAACTTCAGATAGTACAGGCATATGCACCAACATCAAGCCATACCGACGAGGAGGTTGAAGAATTCTATGAAGAAATCAAACAGCTACATACCAAGGGGAAACAACACATCAAGCTCATCATGGGAGATTTTAATGCAAGAATTGGACAACAGGAACAAGGAGAGACATCGGTTGGTAAATACGGATACGGGGAAAGGAATGAACGTGGCGATCAACTCATAGAATTTGCCGAAGCTGAAAATCTTAGCATCATGAATTCATTTTTTAAGAAGAAACTACAAAGAAAATGGACATGGAAACACCCCAATGGAGGAACCAGCGAAATTGACTATATACTGGCAAACAAGAAATCAATTATTGAAGATTGCAGCATACTGAACAGATTTAATACTGGAAGTGATCATCGAATGGTGAGATGTAAAATGCACTTAAATACTAAACTAGAAAGGCAGAAGCTCATTAGGAAACAAGTATGTAAGAGGGTGGATTTAAAGAAATTAAAAGAAAATACCGAGGCATTCAAGTTGGAATTAAAAAATCGCTTTTCTGCACTGGAAGGACTTATTGAAGAAGTTGACATCTCAGAAGCAAATGAAAACATTGTTAAGACAATAATTGAAACTGCTGGGGAAATTGGTGGTGTAATATGTAAAAAGCAGAATAGCAAATTATCTGAGAAGACGAAACAACTCATGAAAAGGCGAAGACTTATGAAGGTGGACAATCAAAATACCAGTCGCAAGATCGAGTATGTAGAAGAGTTGAAGAATTCTACAGAAAGCTGTATGAGGGTAACAGTGGATTAAACGAAGACTCTGAGATAGTCGAAGGAACAGCTCCTAAAATCTTAAAAGAAGAAGTAGCATTTGCAATAAAAAGTATGAAGAAAGGAAGATCCCCTGGCGATGATGGCATTACATTAGATATCCTAAAAGAAGCTGGAGAATATGTAGAAGACATACTTGCAAAATTCTTTACCAAATGTCTTAACAGCGGTAACATACCAAACCAATGGGATTCTGCAACAGTAATTCTTTTGCATAAAAAAGGTGATAAAGAGGATTTGAAAAATTACCGACCAATTAGCTTGTTACCTGCTATTTATAAAATCTTCACAAAAGTGCTAACACATCGCCTGCAGAAAAAATTAGATGCAGCTCAACCAAGAGAACAAGCTGGATTTCGAAGTGGATTCAGTACAGTGGACCATATTCAAGTATTAAGAGAATTAATTGAAAGAACACATGAATATGAACTTCCATTGTGTGTTGCATTTATTGACTATGAGAAGGCCTTTGACTCTATTAAAACATCAGCAGTCATCAACTCTTTAAGATCAACAGACATTGAGGATGTGTACATTGACATGGTGAAACGTGTGTATAAAAATGCAAGTGCAAAATTTCGGTTACATAAAGATACCAAAACTATCAAACTTGGCAAAGGGGTGAGGCAGGGAGATACCATTTCTCCAAAACTTTTTACTTCTGCTTTACAGATGATTTTTCAGCTGATAAATTGGAATAACAAGGGAATAAAAATAAATGGTGAATATTTAAATCATCTGCGGTTTGCTGATGACATTGTTATTTTTTCAACGAACCCATTAGAACTCCAAGACATGGTACAGGAGCTCTCAACTAGAAGTGAAGAAGTTGGACTCAAGATGAACCTACAAAAAACTAAGATCATGTTCAATAATTTTGTAGAGGAAACAAAAATACAAGTTGACAACACTGAGCTAGAAATTGCTGATTCATATATTTACCTTGGCCAGCTGATTTCAATGGATGGCAACATTATGAAAGAACTCAACAGACGTATTAAACTTGGCTGGAGTGCATTTGGAAGAAACAGTTTTATCCTGAAGGGGAAATTGCCTTTGTGTCTAAAAAGAAAGGTCTTCAACCAGTGTGTATTGCCAGTCCTCTCTTATGGATCAGAGACATGGAGTCTAACAGTTGGAGCAATACGAAAGTTACAGACAACGCAAAGGAGCATGGAGAGGTGCATGCTTGGAATAACTAGGAGAGATCGAAAAAGAAACACTTGGGTGAGAGAGCAAACTAGAGTAGAGGACATCATTGTTAAAGTAAAAGGGCTGAAATGGCGATGGGCTGGGCATATTGCAAGAAGAACTGATCAACGATGGACAACAGAAATTCTGAACTGGATTCCAAGAGACCACCGAAGACCTAGAAAACGTCCTCAAACTAGATGGGTGGATGAAATAAGAAAACAGGTTGGGGTGACGTGGAAGCGAATTGCTCAGGATAGACTTGTGTGGAAAGCATTTGGAGAGACCTTCATCCAGCAGTGGATAGATAATGGTTGAATATGATGATGATGATATATATATATATATATGGTAGTTTTATAGCTCATATTAAAACCAATAACTCGGTTATATGCTATCCTAAATAACTGGAAAAATTTTAGTGAGAAATATATTTAATATTGATATATCTATGTATAAATATTGATTTTTATAGCAAAATCAACTATATGCACATCGCATGGGAGTTCCAATATATCCACTACATAGCATTTAGAAATCTCTCGCTCAAATTTTAAACGTCAAATATAAAAATGGAAGAATCTATTTTGACACGAGCAACGAAATCAAATGTTTATTTTACACTGAAACCTATCGAAGATATTATATGTAAAGCAAATTTCCATCGAACATAGTTCTGTAGTTAAACCTGCTCAATAAAAGTCAATGGTATCCTACAGAAACTTTCATCAGCGCTCATATCTTATTTCAGCCAAATTCGATAACACAATTTTTAAATATATAGAAGAAATTATTCTAATAAATTCTAAAGCAATTAAGAATTTAAAATATTGAGAGAAAAAAAACAATTTCAGGCTAAACACGGAGGACGAAAACAAAATTTGATTTCGAACTGTTACAAGCCATATAAGGTTTGCATAGGGCTAGCCCTAGACGTTACAGTGTCCAATCCGAGTCTCACTTATCTAGAGCCATCCGTATATGAACTCAGCATACACAAATAATAGGTGTATATTATAAAGGATAATGTATTTCCTTTGGGCTTCTCTTTATTTTACCTAATAAATATACAACCATTATCTGAGACCTTCGATCGAGCACTGAAGCAGCAACCGTTTCCTCTCTTTATCACCACTCTTCATGTTAGTAAATCGCATTCATATAGCAAGTAGTCCATTTATGGGTAAAATGATTTGTAATAAAGTAACCACAACACACGCAGTTTTAGGATGCTTTGAGTGGCAGACGATACGTAAACACGCATACAAACGTGTACACTTTCTAATGCGCGAATCTGTACATGCATTACATATTATAGATTAGGACAGTTTTTATTTAATAGTTGGAAGCTTTTTGATAAATGCTGAAAGTAATTTCTCATCGTCATATAAGTCCCTGAGTCAATTGCAGGATTGCAAACGTCTTTATAATGTTTTGTTTTTGCTAAAAAAATTAAGTGGCTCTGCTAGTTGAAACTCTTTATCAAAAAATGGAAAGCAGAAATATTCATGAATTGATAAAAACTAGAAAAATGGAACCAGATGTGAAAAATAGGCAGGTTTATATTCATCCATGGAGAAAGAGGCCATTCTTTACTATTTAGAAATGATTTTAAATATCTTTTTTTCATCCCACGCCATTTTATAGTCCTTCGGCCATTAATGTTCCAGCGTCCCAATATATGTTTAACAGTAGTAGAAATAATTAAAATACAATTTTATTGTATTTAAACTGTTTATATGTTTAATAGGTTGCAAAAAATCGCAATGATAATTTCAACGGAATTATTGTTAATGATAACTTGAAGACTTGTTCATGAAAGGAGGTTGTTTCCTGTCATTATATCAATCTCCCACAAAGGGCACATGGTAGGTGGATTAGATTGAGTCGATGGAGATATCACTGTATCCAGGTGGTGGCGAGGAAGGCCCACACTAGGCGGCGCAGGCAACGGGGCATAATATCGGCTGACATAACTCACAAGGTGCAATATATCTGTGACTGAGGGGCCCGATCTGGACCGTTGTTCCAGCCTGGCTGAGAATTATCTAGCTACGGTCCTGGATGGAGATACCGATGTATGTAATTATGTACAGTCATCAAGTCTGAAGCAAGCTACAACGATCTTCCTTGCAATCTCTTTTTACGTGTAGCGTTTCAGTAGACATATTCTTAATTTTTTTTCTCATACACCACTTTTACCACATCTATTTTATTTAAGCACACAACGACCTTTCTACTGAAAAGGTTCCGAGTGGACATTATTGGCCTCCCCAGGCCCTGCGCCATTCTCAACACCAGGAGGTACACAAATGGCAGCCACTAAAACGAATCAACACCGGAATCCAAGGGTGAGTCACAACAGCTAAGAGCGCTCACTCTCGGAATGTTATTCCGTCATCCCTTGGAATTTGCTAACTAACAAAAAACAACAGCAGTCCTACTTTGCCACAGTTTAAATCTACCTATTTGAATCTGCAATTCTCCTCTCCTCTTGAAATCGTAAAATTCCCTGAAGGTTGACAATTTCATCTGTACAAAATTCAGAGTTCCATGGTCAACTTCCGAAATTCTGAGTTTTTTTAGAAGAGAACTCGTTTGTGACCATTTCAAATGTAATCCATTGGGCCTAAATAGAACAAAAACACATATTAATAGAAAATAATTCAAATAAGGAATCAATAACGTAATAGACAGTCTTACGGCCATTAACAGTGAAATGTGGGTTTTCATCACTGTAAGAGGTCCTAGGTTCGGTACCATATTTTCTTCGACTTCTTTGGCTTAACGATTTTTGGGGGTCATGCAAACGAAGCGATATGTTGAGATAAGGGAAAAACTTTTAGTCGCTTGAAGTGCGATAATCATAAATGAGAAAGTAGCTTTTAGTGAAAATATGTAGCTTTGACTCCGAACCTGGGATTTCGAACTTGAAAATTTTGCATAATTAACATAAGAATATATGAAGTTGTAGCTCTGTACCTCATTGCACTTTTAACACAGCTTATGAAGTTTCTGCGTACGCCTATGTTACATAAAAATTCATTATGGTTCATTTTCATATCCACACGTCCCCTGGAATGGCCATTAGTGATAATATGAAGACACAGAAAATAAAACACAGACATAAGAAAATTAAAAATGCAACTGTAACAGGAAAAACCAGAGAAAGAATTGAGGATGTGCCCTGAGAAGGTAGCCATTAACTACAAAGAGCAAAAAAAAAAGTAAAACAGCAGGAATAGAAAAGAAAGAACAATTTTAACAATAGAGGTGATTGATGGCTCTTATGAATGGGTAAACTTTGTATGATATACAGTGTTGCCTTTTACAGGAAACATCGGAAGCGCTGACGTCATATCCCTTATCCTATATGAGGAAAGAGCGATGTAGAGAAGGAAGACATATGCCCTCTCCAATTTTCTACGTGTCTTTGAGTTGCATGTTCAGTTGTTTATGAAAGGTTGACCAATGGTACAGTTAAAATTCACGAGAGCCGACGTCACAAAGGGCATAGCCGATTCCAGCAGAGGGAAGGGTGTCATTTCAGAACTGTTTTTTAGTGAACGTTTGTCTGCGCCAAAAACCAGTTCTGAAATGACGCCCTTTCTGCTCTAAACGGCTAGGCCGTTTGTGACATCAGCTCTTGTTATTTCTAGTGATACCATCGGTCAACTTTTCGTGAATATTTCTGATTACTTTCGAACTGTACGCGCGGAAACTTCAAAAATTTAGTGTAATATAAAATATATGCGAATGTTCTCACCAAACCACTTTTTTTATTCCACACACATATCGAAACGTCATAAATTTAACCTCACTTATTCAGCATTACTAGTAACAATTTCAGTAATAGTTTATTTCAGAGCATTAATGATATTTCTATGCTTATTTATCATATTATCCAATATCCAATTAATGGTAATTGGTGAATTGTGAAAAGTAGCGCTAATTCAAGTAACGGGTATCATTTTAAGTTTTAAATAGGTTGTCACTTTTCTTTGACATTTTCGCATTTATTTTTCCGCACCAGGGATTAAAAATTAATTTTTTCTCATATCTTATTTCACTTTCACTCCAGCGGGTTAATTATTTTAATTATTCTTATCTGGCTCTTATGCGTTCTCAGTGACACCTTTGTCAAAAACATATTCTCGCATTTTTATTTATTTCTTCTTCCTGCTCTCCGCGAAATAAATTAATACCTTTTTAGCTCATTATTGCATAATAGAAAGACAGCACATTTTTAAGAATATAATACAACTAAAATAGAAGACCGAAAGATAAGAATTAATTCTACCGTATATTTCATTTCGGTGTCAGAAAAATGGAATAAGATATATAATAATAGTAGAGAAATCCTTCTAATCTCACTTGGTGGTGGCTCCACAACTGCCGACTCAGTCAAATAAAATTATGAAGAATTCTTTATAAAAATGACAATTTGTTACATGTAATGAATCGTTTAGTAAAAGTAAAGTTTCACATAAATGTTCATATACTTATCATATATGTAGCAAACTGGGAATCACTCAAAATAAAACCTAATTTCAGAGTATAGTTAAAATTAACACTGTACATTGAAGTAAAATGAATACTTCCTTGTGCAAATTGTAATGACTCAATCTCGCTACAGATACATAGGCTAATTTACCAATTTGCCGCCCCAAGAAAACTTCTTTCCGCCCCCTCAATCAGTGGTAGGATATAAGTTTTTTTGCATTCAATATAGGCTAAAAGCTGTTGTATTTACGATAAATATATTGAAAAACAAACTCATAAACTGAAACACAAACATTGAACGATGGTAATTTATACTGAAGTATCCTTTTTGGTATATAATAAATCAAATTCAATTTTATTGAAATAAATTTTAATTTTAGAAAAAAAAAAAAGCCTATCGAACACTGGTATTTAAATGGAAAGCATGACGTCTAGCTTTCTTCTCGGCAAAACATCTGATTATATCATCGTATGGTATTGATTTTGTTCTATCAGACTTCATACACAAAATTTTGCCGCCCTAGTCTATAGCCTAGTATAACCTATTGGGAAATACGGCACTGTTCATATAATATGGCGAGCCAAGAATTTTTTTTCTAATAATTGGTTATTGCTCTGCCACATAAAGAATATCATCCATTTATTCAATGGTCTCAGTGTGAGATTGAGGATCCTATGAACCCTAAGCTTAAAGGAGAGAATAGGGTCCCCTAAGCTGAAAGGAAGAAAAGGGCGGTATGATGAAAAGAGAGAGAATAGGACCCTAAACTGAGGGGATGGCGGGCCCTAAATTGAAAGGAGAGAAAAGGACACTATGCTGAAAAGAGA
Source organism: Dysdera silvatica (assembly GCA_006491805.2). Taxonomy (NCBI): domain Eukaryota; kingdom Metazoa; phylum Arthropoda; class Arachnida; order Araneae; family Dysderidae; genus Dysdera; species Dysdera silvatica. The sequence continues at coordinate 51,922,553 of QLNU02015003.1, read as the reverse complement.
TAAGGGACCCTAAGCTGAAAGGAAAGAATGGAGCTCCTAATCTGAAAGAATAGAGTGGGGTTTTAAACTGAAAGAGGAGAATGGGTCCCCTAAACTGAAAGTAGAGAAAGGGGTCCTATGCTGAAAAGAGAGAAGGGGGTCCTAAACTGAAAGGAGAGAATGGGACCACTAAGCTGAAAGGAGAGAATAGGTTCCCTAAGCTGAAGGGTGAAAATGTTGCCCTAAGCTGAAAAGTGAGAATGGGGCCTTAAGCTGAAAGGAGAGAATGGGTACCTAAGCTAAAAGGAGGTAATGTGGTCCCCCTGAAGAATATCGCCTCGGTGATATTGTCACTAAATAGTGTTTTTCTTTGAAGTTTTTTATACATAACGTTCAGGTTTATAAATAAGGAAACTCTGACAGTTGTACATAAACACGTTTACATTATTTTTGTAATTAAATAATACTAAGCGATAACAAGGTCCCTGAGAGGGGCCACAAATATTGTGGGGCCCTTGGCCCAAGATTATTTGCCCTCTACGCAAATCTAGCACTAAATGGTTTTATAACGTTTTCACGTGTAAACTATGTAGCATTCATCTCCGAGAGAGTTAGTTTTTTGGTAGCTCCCTGAAATCCCTCGATTTCATGTGCATATGTTAGATTGTACGCTTTGGAACACGATTTCGAACTCTTGGCATGTTCACATTGGTATATGAGTAACTTTTTATTTGCATTTTACATTTTTATTTTGCAGAGGAAAACTTGGTCGGCATTACTTCTGAGGATGCTCCGCATAGCACGGAGTGAAACGTTAAGTGTTTTTAATAAACAGACGCGGCGGAATATCCCGCAAACCTCTATGACCTACATGATATAATTTTTACAAGAACTCGAGCAACTATTACTTTCAATTAGTAAAAACAAATGTCGTTTGAATGTAGATTTGAGAATATATTGGCGGAATTTTACTCCCGCAGTAGCAAAACATGTTCTACGTAAGAAAATTAATTGAAGTGGATACAATAGAAGGGATCTATTGTGAATTCCAGAGTGCTTAAAGCTAACTGTAAGTGATTAACCGTAAGTGATTTCACAACTAAAAGTGACAGTTTTCTGCCTGAAATGCGGGCTGAATTTCACAAGTAAGTCCGAACATTCGCTCAAAAGCCGTATTTGTAGTACTTGGGCATAAAGCCAATGTCAAATTCGAAATTCTTTTCTCAACTAGAGAAATCTTTAAATTAAGGCCTTATACTTTTGGCGGTATTTCGTGATTTATTTCGTAATTTAATAATAGCAATGTATAACAGCTAAAACATTGTTTTATTTTCGTCTTCGATTTTCTTTAAACGGCATAGATACAAAATTATTTAGACCATTATTTTAAGAAAAACGTATGTTTTGTTTTCATCACCGATTCAACTTTTTACAAAGAAAATAAAATTTTTACTAGCTCAGAAACGAAAAGGGAAAAAGAAACGTAATTATATGATTAGGAAATGGACGCGTAAGAAAAATGTTAGGCAGACACGTAAGGAAATTTATGTGTATTTTATTAATTTCGTTCAATAATTTAAGAATGCAATTTAAGCAAATTATGCGCACAAAATTACTTTAACCATAATTAGTATCTGTCAGAATTGAGGAATAAGAATAAATTTTAAAGATGTAAATTTTATTAAAATTGCAATTAGCTCCGTAAAATATTCGTCTTATAAAAATAAATTGCATTTTTTTGTCTAAAGCACTGAATAATTTTCAATGAAATTAAAGATAATGGTTTTACAATAATGCCTCATATTTTTTGTAAATCACATCTTGGGCTTTTATCACTCTCATAAATATCATTATATTTATATAATAGATACATATACTATAAAAACCATGTACATTGCACGTTTCTATATTTTCATTTTTGTAGTTTCTTGGGCAATACAAAATAGAAAGTTTTTTATTTGGGTTAATTATATTTTAGATTAGTTATATACTTCTGATTATACCAGTTTTAAAACTGTCTTCTGGATGATGAATGAGAAGAAAATCATTACGCAGCATTCTCTTCTCCTGAAGACCTAACTATTATGTTTTAATATAAACGGATTATTATATTTCTAGAACATTTCAAAAAGATGTCCCAAGTTCCGTAAATCCAACGTAGTTTAACTACTTCAATTTTTTATAACGACATGATACCAGTGATGGGAGATCAAGTCAAAGAGGTTTGAGATCCGTCCCTGCTAATTAGTTTCGTAAAATCGGCCTCCATAACTAGCATCAGGAAATGAGAGGAGCAAAGTCGTAGAGGAGGAGACAAGAAGGGCCAATGCATTGGCAGCTCGTTGCTATGATTAATGACAAATCGATAGCCTTCCAAGCCGATGAGAAGGAGTGGTAGTGAGAGGACAAATGCCCCTGAAACTTTCTTAGGCATTGGACAATCTTTACCTAAGTACAATGACAAAAAGACTAAACGTCAATAGTTCGATAGTTAAAGGCTGCTATTGAAATTCTGATGATTTAATGCTGTTTGACGAACTTGAAAAATATCTCAATGAAGAATTCTTTTAAATAAAAAGCATGCGGGTGGTAAATAGTCGTATAACTTTGCAACTTTCCACCATGATTAATGAATGGTTGGGGTACAAATTAGAACAATTTAAATGCTAAATGTTCATATAGGTACTAAACTCTCGATTGTTTTGAAAGCATATCAGTTTTTTTACCAGCTTTGGTATACTATCTCTCTTTGCATATAAAAATGGTACATATATTAAATTTAATAAAATAAAAATATAAGCTTGAACTTTTTCTTCTCATTTCTACTCTTAAAATATATCGCAATCTACAATATATTATAAAAAGTATTAGAAATCAGTACACTAAATAGGCGTTAATTGGCGATTTAATTCACTGACGAGTATGAAATTAAAAACAAAATTTTTTGACAATGATATGTCTTAAAACAAAATGTTTTCAAGAATGTTTAAATAAGTGACAATATTAACCAAGTACATACATCTAAATCAAAAATCCGTAATATCGAGATATTATGTATTTGTAATAATTTGGTGAATTGATAATAACTGGGAATACTATTAAATAAAATTGTATTTTATTTATTGATAATATATGTTAAAAACAGATGAAAGAAACTAACGGAAATGTGTTTATAACCATTATTCTAGTAAACTATGATTTTATTGTTTCAGTTTAAATAGCAATTGTTGACAACAAGATGATGAGTGTAATGTGTGAATGAATCTGAGCGTTGCAATATAAGGTCCTGGGACTTGCTTAAATATGTAAACAGCTTCATGTTGTGCTATGTATATGTAGGAAATAAATGAAATTATTCGTATTATTATTGCCGTTCAAAATAAATTTGTCATCTGCACAGAACGACGTATGCTCTCATTGGACCATAGATATTCAACTAACCAACTTTCTTGCAGACAGCACAACATTTGTGGAAGTTAGAGGAGTTACCCCACTTATAGAAATATTGAAATTGTCATAAATCCTTTGAGAATGTGATGCTGCTGCAGCAAGGGAGGATAATGGGCTTCAGTTAGTAACATAGACGCTTGAAAACTGCTGCAAGACGGTTATCACAATACGACAACTTCACACAAACCAAACATCATTGCCATAAATGCGAAATGGCGTATGGCTGACATCTTGTCCAATCTTCTTGGATAACATATTACTAAAAATGAGAGGATTGGATGGAGCTTAAGGCTATTCGCTGTTCTGTTTGGATGGGCAAGTTTGGTTGTCAAGATAACTTAGTGAAGGATTTACGAGAGCAAAATTACAAAGGCAAATACAAAAGTAGTTTCATTGGAAAATCAGAACAATTTTACCTGAATGGGACTTGATCTTTGATTGTTTTATCCAAACTCATGAAGTCCAACCTAGACATTCTAAACGTTTTCCGAGCTTTCGCCTTTTAGCAGCATTCTAGAATTGGCCGTAATTGGTTTCGGTGCGATGAATATCCACTTGAAACAGAAGACATAATGAGAATACGTTATTTCTCACCAACAAGAAGATCTTTGGGGGAAACAGGTGAAGACGATCATGAAGCTAATTTCCCGAAATAGGCAAGAAAGAGATGGATGAGAGCGAAAAGTGGAAAGAATGGCCAAAAAGATGATAATACGTAGGAGGCGTTGAGCGAAATCTCGCTTTCTTCTTTCAGAAAATTTGTTTATTTCTTTGTCTTACAAAGCCTAGGCGCAACCGTCAGTTGCGTGTTTACAACGTGTGCATAAGGTATAAACAAACGAACCTTCTGCATGCTTACACCTTTTTCTTTAATCAGTGTTTCAACATCCCGGACGACACAAGAGGAAGGAACTATCTCTTTCGTAATCCATTTGCAGCGTGCTATCTAACGGGATTGGAAGCTTATCAAACTATGATAAATTAAATAATAAACTAAATTTTATCAAGTAGAGAGAGGTGGTATAATGGTGCAAGGTATATTTAACTCAAAGGCACCTTATTCTGTAATAACGATGGAGAACCGTTAAATGCGGAGAATTATCTTATCATTGCTCCTAATCAAGCACACTTCTGGACCTGCATTATCCTCCCTGGTGGAGAGAGATACTTTCAGCGAGATCGCGCTTAAAGCCAGGATTGTCATATAAGGTGACTGACATACACTGATAAAGTGATTGCCGCACATGGTTACTGTGCTACATTGACCCCTACGTTTCTAAGATCCTAACGCCATTTAAAAATATGTGGAATAAGCTTGAAACAGCTGTCCGTTACAAAGAACCTTCACTGATAATTAAAATGCTAATTGACGAACGCTTTCACATCAACTTCGTTGAAAATACGAAAGATAGTTTATGGCACAAAATCTTACACTCATGGGTGCAATTTTAGAAGAAAAATCTCGCTTTTACTGATTCTTTAAATATAAGTTTAAACGTTTATCTGTATAGGTAAATTTGATTCAAGGACAGGCATGAAATAATTCATGAAAATGTTTGTGATGGAAGAGCCATGAAATTTGGACTTCAATTATACGTATACACTACTATCCCTTTTATTAAACATGTTATAATAATAATCATTGACTATAATACATATAAAATACATGGGTAAACAAATGGTAAAATATGTACACTACTACCAGAGCTGGAATAAATAACTCACTAATGAGATCCCATGCTTTCACGATAGCACGAAATAACCATGTCCAACTGAACCATAACAAATTTTCTGTTTCTACGGTGTCTACGTTAATGAGTTTCGACTATATTAAACTAAATAAAATGTAGTTATTTAGGGAAGTGTCAAGTATAGTTAATTGATAACAAGATGAAGAATAACATTCAAGAGTTTTTAGCCCTCAAGTAATAGTAATTTCATCCAACAACAATGTCAAACAATCAACGTTTATTGGCGTAGTGATACCAACGCCGATGGTATGGCGTGATTAGATGGTGAAACGTTCGAAAGAAAATAAATATTTCTGCCTTCGGTGGGACCTGAACCCACGACCTTCCACTTGCCGGGCGGAGGCTCTACCCACTGAGCTACGAAGGACAATATATAATCTCTTTACGAACGTATATATATTGTTGCCAGTTATTTCGCAGAATGGTGTAGTACATAGACTACTATTTAAACCAAATTGCAAAGAGACTGGTATTAAATTGATCGAAATGCACGTTGCAGCATATGTATTTATTTTATATAAATCGAACACTACGCAGATTAAATCAAACAACAATGTCAATCAATCAACGTTTATTGGCGTAGTGATACCAACGCCGATGGTATGGCGTGATTAGATGGTGAAACGTTCGAAAGAAAATAAATATTTCTGCCTTCGGTGGGACCTGAACCCACGACCTTCCACTTGCCGGGCGGAGGCTCTACCCACTGAGCTACGAAGGATAACATATAATCTCTTTACGAACTTATATATACTGTTGCCAGTTATTACCACTACGCCAATAAACGTTGATTGATTGACATTGTTGTTTGATTTAATATGCGTAGTGTTCGATTTATATAAAATAAATAATAGTAACTTGCTTGAAGAAAACTCACAAAAGTGCAGTGGCACTCTATATATTAGGTGCTAAGAACACGCAAAAATATGTAGGCGAAATATTATAACAGCTTCATTGAATTCTTATTGCGGTATAGAGCATCCCATAAGTTTATGGACAACTACTTTTTTGAAATATCAGATGGAGTACACAGAGAAACGAATGTAAAGTATTATATGTATATAAAAAATACAAAGACATATGATGCAATATTTAAATATCATTTAACGCTCACACATATTTTCTAGGAAAATGAAATAAAAAAATGCTGTCCTAAAAGTTTATGGACATTGTACATTTTGTCCTTTTTAGTTCATATTTTGTATCCATTATTTTGAATAATTCTACAGATTCGATCACGCATACCTTTATCGAGTTTCTGAAGAAATTCTGGCTTCAAAAAAAAGCCAACTTTGTTCTATTTGCTATTTTGACTCCTCCATTGTGAAAAATTGACGACAGTTGACATATATATCACGCCTAATACAGCTCAGAAGTTTTCTTTTGGGTTGAGGTCAGGGCTGAGAGCTGGACACTCCATAACCGTGATATTTTCCACAATCCACTTTTTTGTCGACTTAGAGACGTGTATAAAAGAGTTGTTCTGTTGGAATACCCATTATTCACCACCCAACATTTTTCCAAAAGGAAGTAAATGACGATTAACTACTTCTTGATAATTATTGGAAAACTTTCAACCTTTCATATAACCGATATCTGTGGTAACATTAAAACATAATGCTACCCACACATGACACATACTCTACCCTGTTGGCGGCTGAAAAAAGTGTGAAGTTCGTGTCATGTTTCTTGCTATTAATAGACCATCTGGACCTTTTAGATTTTTTTTTTTTTTGCATAACTAAATATTACGCATAACCTTTCTTCGGTCCAAAGAATATGTTTCTTGGCCCAACAACACGCACCTGTATGTGATATGGCTTTAGCAATAGAGGGCAATGCATTTTACAATAAATATGAACTCCACTTGCCTGAAATCGTCAATGAACAGTTCATTTTGACACACCAGTAGTTAAATTCTGCATTATTTGACACAAAAATTTCTTGAGTATAAGCTGATTTTAAATTTGCCTGTCGTCGTGCCGTGTCGTCCACACTATTTTTTACAGTCACATTGTCATCATACATAAAATTAGGCAGATATCAGATCTACTTCGTTACATTTGTTTAACAGTATCACCAATTTTAAATCCTTAGGTTTTAAACGCCATGTGCTGGTCATCTCGGCTTGAGAAAATTGTAAAGTTTGTGGTATTTTTGCAACTAACAGAAGTTAGGACACTTGTTGCGAAATTAGAAACAAATATGATTGCGTCATAAAACGACCACAGTAATATTTAAATTTTGAAATTGAGCACACTAAAACGACATTTTAGTTTGCTGTCCATAGATTTTTGGGCGAGAATTTTCCTTTATTTAATTTCTCCACAAAATATTTGTCAGTGTCAAATGATATTTAAACATTGCAGCATATGTCTTTTGATTTTCTGTATGCGTAAAATATGTTTCATACGTTTCTCTGGATATTTCATCTGATATTTCAAAAAAATAAAAAAGGTAGACCATAAACTTTTGGGTCACGCTATAAAAACACATGTATTTCTTATTATGTTTTGCTAACAGTTCGGAAGAACTTCCTAGAACTACTGGAAGAACTTCCTTCAAAAGTACTTCCAGTAGTAAATGAAATATCAATTTATTTTAAATTCCATCGTTATTATATATAAACGTTTTATTATCAAATTTTACACTCAAAATTACTGAATTTATAAATTAGTGAAGTCTTGACTGATAAATCTATAATTTTTTTCTCAAGCATTCTCTGCTTTTTCAAATATAGGTGTCCGTCCGTCTAAAACGTTTTCAAAGTTAAAACAATAAACATCCTTTTAGATAAAGTTTGAAACAAAATAACGCATAAATATCGAAATGTGTTAGTTACTAAACAAAAACTAACAAAAAACCTGCGGAAATACCAAAAAATGTTTAAAGATAAGTTTAAAACAAACGATGAAAACCTATATCGATATATATCAGCTCTCTTGATAATATATCAAAAAGAAACGATGAGATTGTTTATATAATTGCGATTCAGTGTTTGTAAAGTTGTTCTTATATGAAAAAAAATGTTATAAATGTCTACAAAACCTCCGATATTTCTATTTTGTTTTAAAAACACTTTAATACTTCTATAAACGATAAGGAAAATTTACATATGTTTGTTATTTTCTTTAAATAATACCTCTACTTTTTAAGCAAAAGCTGTCAATTTGGCCTAAGTGCTTTTAGCTTTGCGAGTCTCTTAAATCATAGAATCCTTATATGTTTCAAATGAACAAAACAAATTACAGATGCAATTATTTTGGCAATTTTTTGTGGTTTACATTAACGTGATGTCTAAATTCTAAGGTTTTCAATTACAACTCCAGAACAAACTACTACCAAACTAACGAATGCGCGCTTTACGTAATATTAGTCAGGCTTATAGCCTTATATTTATTTTACATTATGTTTTTTAACTGTTAATGTCATAAATATGCTGCCTACATTTATATTAACCTGGTGATATTTTGGGTTCCATGCACGAAGAATTCATTTACTTTTTAGAAGTTAATCGTACGTATTATTCGATCGCTTATTAATAAATATATTATGTAACTCGATATATTCATAGAAAATACTCCATACAATCTTAATATTCAATCATATACTACTTGATCAAACTTTGATAATCATATATTACCAGATTCAATGCTAAAGCCCGATCCTATATAATTCGATTCAATATTAATTTTCAATCACATATTACACAGTCCAATCCTAACGCTCAATCCTATATTACTCGATTCAATATTAATACTCAATCACATAACAATAATGGAAAAATAACAACGTTTTTTGGCGTAGTTATAAGTTTAAACTTACAACTACGCCAAAAAACGTTGTTATTTTTCCATTATTGTTATATTTGCGTAGTGTTCGTCACTTTTCCAGTCTTTACTCAATCACATATTAATAAATCCAATATTAAAATCACAGATTATCCGATCCAATATTAATACGCAACACATATTACCCGATCCAATATTTATACCTAATCAGACATTACTTAACCGAATGAAACTGAAAATTTTTCAATTTCGAAACAGATACAAAACCACTTACCAAATAACATTTTCGAAGGAGCTCAACCAATAGTGGAATAGGCCAATACAACTAACAAAGAACAAAGAACGAAGTTCGAGATATAAAGTTCTATATATCATTTCTTCTTTGTTGGATTTAAAAATATATCTTCGGAACCGACTTTTTTTTTCCTTCCGCCCCCTCGATGTTTCTTCCCAAACTCTTCCTAGTTTTTTCATTTGTCAGGAAATCCATAGAACGCGTTCTATTTCCAAAAATAATCCGGAGCTTCAATGTGAACTTTGATAGTCTCACGCGAGCATTTGTTTCGATGTGTCTTCATATTTCACCAAAAATAAACATCGTTTCAACTTAGCCTAAGCGCGATCATTTTTCTCCAAGATCGCCGTTTCTGCATGTTCCTAAAAAGATAGCAGTTGGAATAAGTTTCCAAGGATATTTCGTTTCCAGAAAATTAATAGAAGGTATCAGAAACTGATTTGTCCTGCTCGTTTCTAATCGTTCAGAGAAATGAGAAACGAAACTGCTTTCAATCGCACTTCAATTTTTGGACACGTTCGAAAATCGTTTACCAGTTTTCATCACTTTCCTTAAAAATTAAAACCAGGATTTAAGCACCAGACGAATATTGAACTTGTATTTATAAACATTATCTTAGCATGACATATGCAAAGACAAAATACATTCCCTATAAAATTTTAATATCGTACTTACATAGGCATATTAACTTGCGCGCAGTACATATTCTTCATTAATATATCCAGTCCCAATTTTTAAAAAGTAGGGCTATGGTCACCAAGCACATACTCGAGACAGCGTTGATTTGAAATTTTCGTTTTCCTCTGGGAGGGGCTAATATTTTTTCTAGGGGGCAGCTAAACCCACTCTAGCTAAACAGACGTTTCGCTCATTGAAGTAACTACTACTCTTTCTCCCTTTCTCTTGAATCACTTTCTCTTGAATCACTTTCACTTGAATCACTGCCTGTAAAGAGGGTTTAGTTGGTAGTGTTACGTACGATGCACGCTCTCATCCTAGTTCTAGCAAAGCTACCTTATACGGTAAACGTTCAATTTTGGCACCGCTGAGAGCAAAAATGAAGAACATTAAAAAAATTTGATTATCTTTTATTATAGTTGTTTCTCATTAATCTTTTATCTAGACAGATAGCTAATAAAATAAGTAAATAAATTTCGTATTGTAAGAGAGTTCTATGATATTTTACCCAATTATATCTTAAAAGTTGTAAATTTTTGAGTGACATTAGTTATAATATTTTTTTATTTTATCCAAGAGATATGGCAAGCTTTAGTTTTATCATATAATTTTTACTTTTAATTATCATAAAGTTATGAATTTAAATACAACCATTCTAGTAATAAAAAATATTTTTATTAACCCTTTAAAGTCCTCTCCTAGT
>QLNU02015003.1:51885327-51901434 GCA_006491805.2 Dysdera silvatica | reverse complement strand
TGAACATCCATGCTCCGAAAATTCTTTTATTTTCGCTCATGCCAAAATTCGTGATTGGCGACGGCAATAGATGGAAAATTAAAGGGCAAATTTTCAAATACAATTTCCATCCAATTTTCCATCCAAATTTTCAACTCCCACATACTACAGACGCACAGCGAATTAGCTAGCTTTTTTTTTATAATACAGCCCAGATGCGGTCTATTGGATAAATACATTCAGTTTGGGAATGCTTTTTTTTTCATCCGATTATGCTTTGATATTTGTTTATAGTCATAACTCCCTGAATAATCATTTTCGACCCTCCCCCATGTAAATGTCCATTATGGTCCATTTTGCACAAGGATCACGACTATATACTTTTCATACGGTGTTTTTGGTACACCCTGTATAGCTAAATCTTTCTAAATCTATTCAGTAGGATCCTCATTGTAACACGAAACTAAGCATGAATTTTATTATTTGCTTTAATATAGCCTTTTCTCTAACTTACCTTTCTGCAGAAATATTTAAAGCCTTATTTTTCCAATTTTCTAATTAAATTATGTTTTACCGTAATATAACGTAACTTTAAAAAACATAACATTAGATAAACATAACCTATCTTATTTTCAGTTACCCGATTATAAAACTGCACTAATCCGAACGGAGTTCTGGGATTACGCCGATAATTTAAATCGTTTTGAGCGCCTCGGAAATGGTAATCTACAAGGACTCCAACAATTACGCCATTATCATAAATTGTAGAAATGCCATACTACTGAAAGCGATTAACAAATTTGTCATATGTCGATCGCAACAATGTTTTCGATTAAACTGAGCAGGAAAAGAGAAGAGGGAGAGATGGCGTAAGGGAAGAGAATGCCTACTTAAAAATACTCCAAATTAAACTATTCAAAATCACAATTTTCAACTATGTAACACGCGATAGAAATCTTAATGGACGAAGGCCTGTCTCTGAGATGGAAGCTTAACCATCATCATTTCGCTTTCAATCGCCACAGCTCTCTCTGATTAACACTAATGACATCTGGCGCAATGAATTTTCGATATTTCAAGCCAATCCCTCAGTTCAAAATCAGAAACTCATTTGCGCAGGCAAGCTCTCTGAGGCCTCAAGCAATGAGGTACCCTCCCCTTCCGTTCCACATTGTTCACGTTCTATCAGGCTGGCATTATCTTCCTAGTTCTCCCTTGTCTTCGGGGGCCCCATCTCATCCGGAGTAGATTTATCACCGAACAGCTATTCTCTACCGCTTGGAACTTCTCTTCCTGGCAAAAATTATAGTCCTTTAGATGCTGCGTTCTCCAGAATTTAAATAAAGTTCCACGGCACAGAACTTATAGCTCGTCGTTTGCTAGACCTTTAGCGATACCTACGAAACTCTTCATCCATCCGAAAACGCAGGATAGGTCATACTTTAAGTTTATATGTTTCAAGAGAAATTTGACAGTATCTTAAATAAGAAGAATAAGGAATAAATACTTTGTATGCAATATGCGCAATGTATAAAAATATCGCAGAACACAGACCACATCTGTTGTCTTAAAATATTAATATCATTTGTTCATGGTTTTACGACTCAAAAACTACAATCGTCATGCTGCGCCGAGACTACCTGTTTTCCGAAGAATCCGAACCTATGGATCTACAATTTTCTGAGGCATCCGAACCTCCGGATTTATAACTTTCCGAGGAATCCGAACCTCTGGACCTAAAATTTTCCGAGGAATCCGAACCTCTTAAGGCCTAGGGAACCAAACCCCGGACTACAGTGAGCAGAACACTCATATTACAAAACGCTCTGCACAAATATAAGACCGCGAATACAATTTTATAGGTGTGTATAACAACATAATGAATACACATATTACTATATCAGCATTGTAAGATTGAATTTTGGATAACATTAAATCGAAAGAGTTTTGCATATTGCTATTTGTTTTTCTATATCTAATATCATTTGCTATTTGTTTTTCTATATCTAATATCATTTGCTATTTGTTTATTGTTTTTGTAACTAAGCACGACAAATAAAAATTGTATACAGTGATCATAAAATCAAATAATTCAAAAGAACAGAGGAAACATCGTATAATATTACGAGAACTCCAATTGGAATTTTCCGTATGGAAAATTTTTTGTTTGTGGTTTTACGGCTCAAGGTCTACAGTGGTCATGCTGTGCAGCGACCTACTGTTTTCCGAGGAATCCGAACCTCTGGACCTACAATTTTCCGAGGAATACGAACCTCTCGGACCTGCAGTTTTCAGAGGAATTCAAACCTCTTAAGGCCTAGGGAACCAAACCCCGGACTACAGTGAGCAGAACATTCAAAAGGCCCCACATAAGCATAAGATAACCTAAAATCTGCATACAATTTTATAGGTGAGCATAACAACATATTACAATGAATACCTATAGTACTGTATTAGCCGTGTAACATTGAATTTCGGATAGTATTAATTGAAAGTGTTTTTGCATATTGCTATTTGCTTGTTTTCTCTCTCTCTCTCTCTCTCTCTCTCTATATATATATATATATGCTGAAGAAAGACAAGAGAAACCTACATAAAGTCTCCCACCTCATGTACGTAGATGACATCAAGCTATACGCGCCAACAATCACCCAACTCCGACAACTCATCAGTATAACAGAGACATTCTCCAAGGACATAGGAATGGAATTCGGCCTCGATAAGTGCAAAATACAGAAGAATAGCAAAGAAGATTTACCAGGCATCGAACTCGAAGACGGGAGACTACTGAAGACCTTGGACGAGGGCGAAACCTACAAATACCTAGGGATAATGCAAAAACGGCAGCAGGAGCACAAGAAAGTCAAAGTCCAGCTCACGCAAGCATTCCAAGAAAGACTTAGAAGCATTGTGAAGACGAAACTGAGCGGGAAGAACACCACGCAAGCAATTAACGCATATGCGGTACCAGTGCTCACCTACTCCTTCGGGATCATCAAATGGACCAACACTGAACTAGAACAACTCCAGCGGAAAATGAGAACCATCCAGAGAAGAGCCGGACAACTACACCCTGCAACGGCAATTGAACGGCAAACACTACCCCGGGAAGAAGGAGGACGCGGACAAGCGGACCTCAAAGACTTACATGACAAGCAGATCCAGAGCATGAGGCAATACTTCCAGTTGAAGAGTCCCCGATCGCCACTCATCCAAGCCATAATACAAGCAGATGCAAATTACACGCCACTAAACCTGTGTAGTACCGAAGAGCGTGTCCTGGAAACAGCCAACGAACAGAAACTAAGAACTTGGGCCGGAAAACCATTACATGGCAGGCACTACAATGACCTGCAACAACCACACGTTGACAAAAAGGCATCAAATTCTTGGCTGGCCAAAGGCACTCTCCAGCCAGAGACAGAAGGATTCATGCTAGCCATCCAAGACCAAGTGATCGCAACAAGGAACAATCAGAAATTCATCCAGAGAAAAGACATAGAAAGCGACAAATGCAGACACTGTCATGCGGCATCGGAGACAATCCAACACGTGATGGCAGGATGCAAGATCCTTGCGCAGTCAGACTACAAACATAGACACGATCAAGTAGCGAAAATAGTCCACCAGAAATTGGCAGCGAATGCTGGCTTTCTGACAGAAAAATGCCCGTACTACAAATATGAGCCAGAGACCGTGCATGAGAACGAAACACACAAGCTTTACTGGGATAGAGCAATCATAACAGACAAGACAGTCCCACATAACCGTCCTGACATAACCCTCGTCGATAAATCGAATAAGACCACGTACTTAATCGACATAGCAGTACCCAACACCAATAACATACAGACAACCTACACAACGAAAATCACCAAGTACCAAGATCTCAGACATGAAGTACGAGATATATGGGGTATGGAAAAGATCCTCATCATCCCGTTAGTCATCTCAGCAACAGGGATAGTACCAAAAACGCTTGCGACGAATTTGGAGATACTCAACATTGACCCAAACACCTACATTGAAATACAAAAAGCCACAATCCTAAACACGTGTCACATTGTCAGGAAGTTTCTAGACATGGCACATTAAGAAGTGATGTAAAAAGAGGCTTGGGAACATGGCGCTCTGCCCGTCCCAAAGCCTGTTTCCGCCAAGAATGGGCGAGGAAAACTTTTATATATATAACATCGCTTGCCATTAGTATATTGTTTTCCTACATCTAATATCCTTTGCTATTTGTTTATGGTTTTTCTACCTAAGCGCGACAAATAAGAAATTGTATATAATGATCGACAAATCAAATAATTTGAAAGAACAAAGAAAAAATATATAGTATTATGAGAACTCTTGGAATTTCCGTATGGAAAACATATATTTAGCACAGGTGGGCGGAATCGTGTACTCTATCAATCTCTGAATAGTTTGCACATTTCTGCTAAGTGGTTAAAGCGAGACGAGTTAAAATACATATAACTGATGGTTGGTTGCTTGTAATTTTATGGCGCTAAGACAGCAAGGGTCATTCGTGGCAAATCAAAGACATATAAATGAATAACATAAATAAAATGAGAGCAAATACTTTAATGTGACTATTTCGAATAGACACGATAAGTCCACATGCTACGTATCGGGCCAGAATCGTTAACAGAAGGACACATACACTGAGTGGCCAATAAGGGGTATGTGCCCCCTTAAGAACATCCCTCGTTCAAACGTCAACTTATCCGTGCAGCATGTGCGCTGACGTACTAAACTGTATTTTTCTCCATGCCAGAATCATCAGTGAAAGTAACAATTTACCTGTGAATAATTGGTTGATTGTAGTTCTATGACGCAAGGATAGCAATGGTCATTCTTTGCCAAGCAAGGTGAGACCTGTGAATGGGGAAAAGAGAAGATATGGGTTAGTTTGAACGGGACATGGTCGTGGGTGCCTGAATGGCAGGTTCCAGTATCTTTGAAATCGTTAACCCACTGGGATTTTCTCGTATAACAGTGTCTCGAGTCTTCAACGAATGGCAGCTACGCTAAAACCCTTTGAGCGAAAAGCAGAATTGTGGGCGGAAATCGCTTGTGAATGGAAGATGTGCCAGGCGACTGACATTGTGTGCAGCAACAGAAGAGCTACAAAGCAATTAATTGCAGCACAATACAATGCTAGATCATCGAAAAGCATATCTGTACACTCTACAAAACGGATCTTAACCCCTTAATGATTGCATAATTTTCAAGAAAACAGTGAAAACAGTGCCTTTTTTATTCAAGAAATTTTTATAAAAATAAGTGTATGAATAATATATTTCCATTCAATTTTAATGTTTGGAATTCTTTTAGCTTGAAATCTAATATACAAATGTATTATATAGATATATTTTCCAGGTATAAGAAATGGATTGTTTTTAATCTTTTTGGTGCGTTACTTTTGAACACTCTAGCCCGGAAATATCACAAGCACGAGAAGAAAAGGGCGAAATTTCACCCCGTCATTTTGACGGGAGCGAGAAGGCAGGAGCAAAGGGAATTGGTTTTAATATCCGGTAACCAACAAAAGTACCTTAGATATTGTTGAAAAACCGAAAAAAGTGGATATAGTGGGCTGAAAAACGTCAACATTGGACACTTGATGACTGGAAGAAAGTTCTGACGAGTCGAGATTTCTTCACCATGACGTTGGTGGTATAGTTCGTGTGTAGCGCAAGCAGCACGGAATCATGAATCCAGCATGCCATATAACAACTGTTCAAGAGGATGTAGGCGGAATCACGATATGGGGAACATTTTCCTGGTGTACACTTGGTCCCTTTGTTCCATTGGAAACGTCCGCTGGTAGGTTCGCTTACCTCGATAACGTTGCTGACCAGGTGCATCCGTTAATGGTCATATTTTCTGATGTTGATGGCTATTTTCATCTAGAAAATTTACCTAGTCTCAGGGCTAGCATCATCTTACACTGGTTTGTGGAACATAATTTCTAGTTCCCCTCAAATTTACGATTCCCCCAGTAGTTCTTTCTGCCCACAAATAGATCTAAATACCTCCTGTTTAATTTGATCACCTTGTATACATTTAATATATAATTAATTTTTGAATATATAAAAAATTGCATACATTAAATATCTCTTTATAGTAGCTTGATATATTCTGTTCACAGAAATTGAAAGAAATTTTAGCGTTAAAAATTTCTCATTCTTTAAATTTAATATATATAACATTTGACGTTCCTTTCACGTTATATGTCATCGATAGCTTATTGATTTTCTTCGCAAAATTTCTGGAAGAACAACGGAAAACTGACAGGGAGATGGCACAAACTTTTAATCTAAATGGATTCAGACAGTTTGAGTCCTTCGAGTTAAACTGAAATTTTTGGGCATTCATATCAGTTTGTTTACCATCAAATTTAAAAATAATGCTGAAAATTCTTACGACATATGGGAGTGTCATTTCTATTTATTGATTAGTTTAAAGTAGAGATTTTTCTAAAACATAATACCATCCTTGATGAGGATAAGTAAATTTAACAATAACTTTCAAATTAATCTGATTAGTTTGTTTAGTTATCTTTTAGTAACGGGGAAGTAATAGTTTTTGCAAAGTTAGGCGGTTATTTTTCTTTGGTTAATACTGTTTCCAACTGGTCGTTCTTTAGTACCGGTTGCATGTTTCTAAATTATTTGGCGTGTCAGAAAATCAAATGCCAAGTTTTCGTTATGTAGTCCGGAGAAAAATACGCGAAACTGCTTTAATACGAGGGTAATATTTTTTAAGGTAGAAATTTTTGAAGAAGGAAATTATTTTTCAATTGAAGTAGCAATATGGAAACAACGTTTATTCCTCTGTTTCTAACAATCGCTTTTAAAAACAGAGACACGTCTTCATAGGAAGTAAATCAATCTGAAATAGAAATGGAAAATTTATCAATAGTAAATTTTTTACTGAAGTTTAGAAAATGCATAATTTTTTAAGTTACGATAAACCCCTCGGAAAAAGCAAAGTCTTTTAACATGTTGCACGATAACAGATTAATGCAAATTTAGTTAAATTTTAGAAATAATTTATCATTAGCTATCAATTTTTTTACATGTCAAAACAATTTGAATTTTGAAATTACGGTCATAATAAATTAAATACTGATCACATTAAAAGCAGAAGGCATTTAAATAATTTGCTTCATCTATAAAAATGAAGATTATCTCTATTAATTTCCAACTCAGCATTAACTTTTTACTTTTGTTTATTAAATAAGTAACTGTCGCTTAGTTTTTAATTTTCTAACCTTGCTTCGGACTTTTTTGCAGCAAGAATAAACGATTTAACCGAAAAATCTTGGACCAGAAAATTCGCATACAAATTTTGTTCCCTAACAGCATAGATATATTAAAATTAATTTAAAATTTTCGTAAAATACTTACACTTACATTGATTTTCGGAAATTGTTGACTAAAAATATTTCTGTTAAAATTTTCAAGACAGTGGTTTATTTTAAATGAAACGTGGTTTATTTTAAATAGCTTATTGTAAAAAACAATCGTTTATTTTAAATGAAAACACGCAAGTGTTTAAACCGAAAAATAATTTACGTTCTGGTGATTCTAACGAGACAAATCTAGTTAAATTCATATACTGCTTGTGTTGTGGTTTTATAATTTTATTACAAAATTTAACATAATATAAATGTAATTTCATTTATAATTTTTAAGAATACTCTTTAAAATAACAACAAGAATTTAATTTACTTAAAAATGTAGAGATAAGTATGATCCACGAATATCTCACAGAGAATGAAACCTACTATCTACAAAACAATAACAAAATATGAAGTTTCATACGGGGTCTAGGTACAGATACTGACGGTTGATAATGATAAACCGCCAAGAGTATGAAAACAAGAAACAAAATATAAGGGCCAGTTATTGAAAAGGAAAATGGGGAATTAGTAAAGACAATGAAATACAACCCAATTAAGGTTTGGAGCTTGTGGCAAAGGTGAGGAAAATAAGACAGCAATGATTGATAAACTTAAAAAATTAGAGAATCTAGGAGAGTTAGGAAGATTGAGGGAGCTAATCTGAAGGTCGAAAAATTGTCAGACGCTCCATGAAAAGATGGCTAGAGAGTAGAGGAAGATGCCAGAGGAATGGAAGGAAAGCATAGCAGAGAAAATATTACAGGACATAATATAATATATACAGGATATAATATATTACAGGATATAATATAATATATACAGGATAAAATATATACAGGAGAATGAGTCACTGTCACTAAGGAGAGTCTGATACTTCGACATATCTTGCACTAAAACAAGAATTTAAATGCAGCTTAAAACAAAATTACTTTCACGGTATCGAAAAACACCGTATATCATAATTTTATCTTTGATAAAATTTAGTTTTTAATTTTATAATACTAATAAAATGGTAAGAATACTGTCGAAGTGAAAAAATATATACAACCAAACCTAGTTAACACGAACCCACTTAAGACGAATTACTTTTAATACGAACCGTTTTCTGAAGCCTATATGATTCTATAGGAACCTCGATGTTATATTTTCGTTTAAACCGAACATGGCTCAGATGATGGTTGGTTGGTTGGTAGTGTTTTTCTGGCGCAAGGGTCATTATGCGCCAAACTAAGGGAGAACGTGCGCACAGGTTTGGGCTCAGATGCAAAACCGTTTATAACGAATTGATAATCAATGTCCCTTGGAAAGTTTCCTCCGTTTAGCACGAACAAAACGCGCTTTATAAGATCAAAGCTTCTCACTGATGATTTCAACAGACTGTAGTTGCTAGACTAAACATGCGGGAATGGCGATTTCGATCTACCATTGCATAACAGCATTTCATTTTGGCGTTTACGTGTGATAAGAATTGGAAAATGCGCCTCAATGGACATCACCACGACGTGCATTGTTTCAACGGACACTGAACTATTTGAAGCTGTTGATGTCATGATAAAATTCTTGTCCGATAGTAATCACTATTTTTCGGATACTGGCGAAGACATTGATAACTCTGTCGATTCAAGCGAAAATTCTGTTTGTGTGATAGAGGATTTCACTGTGTTAAAACTGTGCATCGTTTTGTAATGCAAGAGGCAGATTCTAGAACATTTATAGAAACTGAACGAACCTGATAATTTTTAACGACATCGTGCCGACAGAAAGCGAAAATTATCTGATATTATTGAATTTTTTAAATTCACCATTGCATTTTAAAAAATTTTCTTGTCCCATTATGTAATCCGGAACAAATAAATATTTACTAAACCATAGTATATATATATAGTAAAACAAGGATTTTTCGAATCTATCAATTATACATAACATCCGCGTTAAAAATTGCGTATGTAATATTGTTTTTGTTACAAAATGTATAGGCTTTAATAAAATGTCACTGATAAAATATAATAATAAATTAGTAACATGACAGCAAAATATATATAGGGTAATCATAGGTGGGATAAATAATATAACACATAAATACGATCTCCCCATCATTTACTGATAATACGATTAATTTTAATAACAGATTATTTTCTGTTCCCCTTGGTGTTCATCTTAACGAGGTTCGACTGTATTTACACTATAGCAAATTATCCGTAGACTAAACGAAAAAGCGCATACGTCTATAATTTTAATAGCTCAGTAATACATGTACAGAAAAGCACGAAATACCTTAGACAGTGGTAAATTAATATGCATTCTTAATTTACACTATGAAAGTATCACCCATTCGCGTCTCTATTTAAAATGTTTAGTTGACACAGAGTATGGCACGACAAAAAAGACACAGAACTCCACATAAGAGGGACGCACACGTAGACAACATAGGAGACAAACACATATCGTTAAAAATAATAGTTCAGGGTTGAACCAAAATATGGTGATTTTCCAGCTTCATCCATTGTTAAGAACTACGTTTCACCACATTTTTGCTCCAGCTATGTTACCAATACTTGGCCGGAGGTTGAACCAATATATGGATATACTTTCAATAACGAATAAGGCAACATTGAACCAAATATATGGTTCCAGCTTGAACCAAATATATTGTTGTAGGTTGAACCAAATATGATCAAGAGTATCCAAACACTGTATAGTAATATAAAAACCTAATATTATTAAGGTAACAGTTTTTTCATATTAGCCGATGATGTGGCAACAATAGATGTTAAATTACTCGTAAAGAAAAGAATGATTTTCCGGCACCTGGTCGGACCCGAACTCACGACCTCCTGATTGCCAGTCAGTACTCTACCTACTAAGCTACAGGCGCAACCACTCTCTCCCTTACGAGTATATATATAGCTTTCCATGGACAAGTTCGCTATTGGTGGGTAGTACTGTGAGTTCCAAACCAAGTCAAAGAAGCAAGAATGTCCGATATGCGACTAGATTTTAATATTATTATTAAGGTAACAAGTTTATCCGATATGGCGAACTAGATTTTAATATTATTAAGGTAACGGTTTTCATCGGCGATGATGTGGCAACAGTAGATGTTAAATTACTCGCAAAGAAAAGAATGATTTTCCGGTGCCTGGTGGGACCCGAACCCACCACCTCCTGATTGCCGGTCAGGTGCTCTACCTACTGAGCTATAGGCGCAATCACTCTCTCTCTTAAGAGTATATATATATATATCTTTCCATGGACAAGTTCGCTATTAGTGTGGCAGTACTGTGACAAGGCGCCGGAAAATCATCTTTTCTTTACGAGTAATTTAACATCTACTATTGCCACATCATCGGCTAATCCAAAAAACTGTTACCTTAATAATACTAAAATCTAGTTCATCATATCGGACATTCTTGCTTCTTTGACTTGTCGCTATGGCAACGGTAGTCACAGTACTGCCACACCAATAGCGAACTTGTTCATTGAAAGCTATATATATACTCGTAAGGGAAAGAGTGGTTGGGCCTGTAGCTTAGTAGGTAGAGCACCTGACCGGCAATCAATACGTCGTGGGTTTGGGTCCCACCAGGCGCCGGGAAATCATTCTTTTCTTTACGAGTAATTTAACCTCTATTATTACCACATCATCGGCTAATGTGAAAAAACTGTTGCTTTAATAATATTAAAATCTAGTTCGTCATATCGGACATTCTTGCTTCTTTAACTTGTCGCTTTGGCAACGGTAGTCACAGTACTGCCACACCAATAGCGAACTTGTCCATGCAAAGTTATATATATATACTCGTAAGGGAGAGAGTGGTTGCGCCTGTAGCTTAGTAGGTAGAGCACCTGACCGGCAATCAGGAGGTCGTGGGTTCGGGTCCCACCAGGCGCCGGAAAATCATTCTTTTCTTTACGAGTAATTTAACATCTAATATAAAAACCTGTCTTTCACATGCTACCTATCAGGGGCGTATCGAACTGGATCCTCCGTTACTTATCTCGACTGCCATTGAAGCCACATCTACCCCATTTCATATACAGAGAGTACACATAATTTTTATTAATTACAGAACGATAGCAACCAAGTGAAATTGCAAAGGTTTTGTATTATGCCTAATATAAGCGTGTTAGCTATTAGTGAGATAAAACATCAACAAGTCATAGACATAGAAATTATCACATATATCATTGTAATTTATCAAAAATAAAGGATATACATAGCATAAACCAATAAATTGGAATGATCTTAGCTTGTTGGATGATTGGAGAGATATTGGCAAGTAAACAACTTGCGAATATCAGTGAAGAATCACAACGAATATAATGGTTGCCACACCTGATTTCGCTCGCAGTAAGTGATTGGCTAGGAGGTGG
Organism: Dysdera silvatica; assembly: GCA_006491805.2. NCBI lineage: Eukaryota > Metazoa > Arthropoda > Arachnida > Araneae > Dysderidae > Dysdera > Dysdera silvatica. The sequence goes on along the minus strand of QLNU02015003.1, from coordinate 51,889,667 downwards.
AACGAAAATGTGGTTCGGTGTTTAACCATCTTTTAAAAAATACCATACTTTCACCAATAAGTGGTACTTTTGAATTTTCAAGTGAACCAAATTTTGGTGAAATTCCGGCATTTTCACCATGTTTTGGTAACAACTAATGCGGAAATTTTTAACAGTGCACACACAAAATTCTATACGAGAGGCAGAAACATAAATAGAATTCTACATGGGGGAGTGAGGGATACATATAATTTTACATGTGAGAGAGAGAGAGAGAAACGCAAACATAGAATGTTAGATGCGAGAGGGAAACATACATATAATTCTACATTATATAGAGAGAGAGGCATGCATAAAATTTTACATGTGAGAGAAAGAGAGAAACACACACATAATTCCACATGAGAGAGAGAGAGACATATAAAATTTTAGATGTGAGAGAAACACATACATAACGTTACATGAGAGACATACATAGAATTTTGCATGTGAGTGAGACACTGAATTCCACGTAAGAGAGACAGAGATGCACATAGAACTCAACATGAGAGAAAATCGCGTGTTTCCAAGCAAAATCGTTATTTGACGTATAGGAATAGGGAATGAAAAACAATTGACACTGGAATAGGTTGAATTAAATCTACATAGCAAACTTAAAACATAATATGACATTTTACTTAAAGTAATCATTTCTCCATATACTTATAAGAAAGTGATTGACCGCCAGCATGATATCATGAAAAGCGAATATCTGAAATATTTTTGTATTTAATAGGTCAAATATTTGACATACCCCAAAAGTTAGTATGAACGAACCAGATTGTTGCAAACATCCATGGACTGAGAGATTTACTTGACCATAACCATAATTCGCCATACCATTTATCAAATACTGTACTTTTATACCGTTACTGTACAAATACTGTACTTTTATACCGTTACTGTACAAATACTGTACTTTTATACCGTTACTGTACAAATACTGTACTTTTATACCGTTACTGTACAAATACTGTACTTATTAACCACTAATATACATAATGTATAAATCCAACTAATGTTATCCTAAGGTTCAAAAACATAACTGTAATTAGACTCAATATTTAATGAATATTATAGTTAAAATTAATTACATACGGTAACTAACGACGTGTATAATATAAAAAGTATACACGAGTATAGATCACACTACACATTCATGTTTATTTACATATGTAGTTTGTACTACACGTCTGCTTAAAAGAGAGAGAGGGAGAGACAAGCTTCAATTTCGCATCCTTAAGATTATGATTAACAATGCTTGAAATTTTCTATTGTAGTAAATGATAAACACAACCATATTTTAAATTAAAAACTGTCATTTACATCATTGTTTTTATGAAATCCGTTATTGAGAGAAAACATTTTTTTGCCATCTCCGTGAAATACATCGTTCTTCCTTCATTTGACAAAGGGAGCAATTGACTATCGAAACATCGTATTTTAAAGCTTACGCCAGTGTTGAAATAACTGTGATTATGCAATCTCCTGGTGAAACAAATTGTTTTGTTATCTCACTACGTTCAAGACACTGCATTTATGTGTCATATATTAAATTCTCGTTATAACAGAGTTAAACTGTAGTTCAAGTCAAGTATATAAAGTATGACTACCTTCAACACTTTTTCAACTCTTGTGAATCAAAGAAAATTCTCCATATTAAACCTTAACTTGCGTTTCTTTTTAAATAACCACGAGTTGATTGATGATATTAATAGCCACTTATTTGGCAATATAATACTTAAATAACAATATAAATCAACGTTTATTGGCGTAGTGATACCAGCGCAGATATTGTGGCGTGATTAGATGGTGAAACGTTCGAAAGAAAATAAATATTTCTGCGTTCGGTGGGACCTGAACCCACGACCTTCCACTTGCCGGGCGGAGGCTCTACCATCTGAGCTTATGGCGTGATTAGATGGTATCACTACGCCAATAAACGTTGATTTATATTGTTGTTTAATTTAATCTGCGTAGTGTTCGATTTATTTAAATATCGTACTTGTTTTGCACAATGGTTATTTTGTTACGTTAAATTTTATCTGAAATTAACGAGCAACTGTTACGGTGCAAATATTGTAATTTTTTCAAATGTGACAGTAAAATTCCCCCAAAAAGAAAAATGCTACCCTCCGCTAAAATTAATTACTTGGGCTAAACAATGTAAATTATGCTCCAATTAACTTTATTTAAATTAACTTCGCGAAAACCGGTTTTTTTTTACAATAGCCAAATCACTGTTTTGCGTTTTACTGAGGGTGGAAAAATTTCCACAATTTTCGAGATAATTTTAGACTAGAGTACACGATTCCAAATTTTAAGGATATGTGCATGTTTTAGTTTCAGTAAAAAATATTTTTCTTTAACTTCTGGAAACGCCGAGAAACAACATCTGTTGCGGATCTTCTACTTTTCCCCGCAAATTAGTTTTTACAGTTTTCTTTCTTTTTAGCCTTTGATCTGATCATCTGATACTTTTTTCTTTAACCGAGAAAATTTCCGATACATGCTTTTCACTGTGTTTAAATTAACATCTGATGGAATTTTTGGCATTACATCATTTACAAAGTTTTACTCTTCCGAAAATATATTTTTTTTTATTTTAGTAAAAACCTTTATAATTTTTTTGTTATAACAACATGCATGCAGGCGTGTGTACACACACACCCATACATACATACATTCATACACAGAGTGTTGCGTAACCAACGGATAATACACATACAACTGTATTCCTGGGACAATTTTGAGATATAAAAGTGGCCTTCATTTTGGTGACAGGTCAATACTTTTTGTGATATCCGCCAAAAAGTCCAACCAATGAGGAAGCTGTCTGCATCTGTTAACCCAGAGTTGCCTAACATACGGCCCGCCTACAACTGTTCTAAATAAAAAAAGATTACAGGATTTCGAAACAAACATTTTATATCCCCTCCCCAGAAATAAAGAAAGTAGTAAGAAATAACATGGGCGACCGTAGTAAGTTACTGTGGTTTGGAGTTGATTGGCGCAGATGACCCTTGATGCCTTTAAGCAATACAAATACAACTGACCAACCAATCATTACTGTGGAATTTTATTTTTTGATATCCAGTTTTTTTGGTATTTTTTCCGAACACTCGCTAAAATTGCTGCCCCGCGAGATCCGTGAAAATTTTTCAAGTGGCCTGCTGCCCAAAAGGGTTGGACAACTCTGTGTTCATACCTTCGCAGGTTAGTTTAAAACAAATTACAGAAAACTTGTTTCTGCATAGGTGGGGTATAAGGCACTAGGCATTTTAATTGATAACTTAATTTCAAAAGTGAACGCATGCGCAGTTTTTTTTAGCCAACTGGATAAATTTCACGTCAGGACAAGTGATTTTATTATTCTGAGCACCCAACAAATCCATTGCTTATTTCTTCGTTGAATAACTTGAAATATATCACAAAAATTATCGCACTCAGTTCAAATGTTTCAAACAAGGTCAGATATTCAAAATTGCATATCCACTAGCCAACTGTGTTGCAACAGCGAGCCTTCGTTAGCGATATTGTTCTGCGCTTGTCGGTTATGCAGCAAAGAAGGAATTTTTATAATTTCGTTTTGGTGTGTTACATCAATTTTGATTTCATCCAGAGCAATTGTTTGCAATTTTTTTGACGAAATGTTTATACTTCATACCGGTATCGCCAATTCTTCTAAATCATAGCCAAATGCGCCAAATATTGTTATTAAAAAGCTTAGTTTTTATACAATTTTTTAAAATACTCTGAATGACCTTTCGTGTAATTTTATAATTTTATCCGTTAAATACAATTACCCTCTTTATTCGAATTGAGTTCAAAAATTATTATCTTCATATACAGTGCGAATAAAAAATATCAAACTTCACCTAAAAAGTGCGATTTTTGGACTTTAAATATTAATAAAAAAATTTATGTGCTATTCACAAAAAACTGATTTCATATTTTTAATAAGGAACTTAGGGACTATCGTTTGTGATAAGTCTTGTCTCAAAGTGCGAGCTTCCACAAAAGTGGTTCCTTTGTTAGTGTAGTTATAGTCCGTTCGCGCGCGAAAAAACAGTTATGCAAGACGCCCTTCCCTCTGCTGCAATGGAAGAACCCGAAGTGACCACCAGGAAGTGATAATAAATTATAATTAGTGATATTTAATCGAAATGTCAGGTATTGCATTGAATAGAAAAAAATATATAAGCAGAAATACAGGGGAGGTCGACTAATAATAAGACATTAATCAAATAAAATTGTAAAATTGAAGGTTGGTTGGTTGGTTGGTTGCATTAATGTGGCGCAAGGACAACAAGGGTCATTCT
>QLNU02015003.1:51833488-51876669 GCA_006491805.2 Dysdera silvatica | reverse complement strand
TGGCCCTGTTGGTGTTTTTAATTGTGGAAACAGTAACCAGTCCCTTACCCAACATCGTAAGCATGGCGCGGAGAACAGTTGTAGTCGAAACGTTGCGTATATTTTGGCAGATGGTATATTTTAGCTTTTTTTTGTATTTCGTATATTTTGACCAATACCAAAATTTTATTAGATAAACTAATAATTATCGTATTGAACAATTTAGACTATTAACTATTACTATGATTCTAACCAGGTCTTGGATTTTGCAACTGGCTAGTAAGGAAACATCTTTGCAAACTGTGTTACGATATTTCTTGTTGAAGTGGGCTAGTGCAGTTCGATTTGTCGAAGAAAAAGGGTTATAATTATAAAATTATTCATGCAGAAATTAATACCCCTCTTCCCTTCGAAAATGTGACAAACTTAAAAGATTAAGGAGCTTGATTTCTTAACTTTTCTTTACTTACTCAGATAAAAAGAAATTAAAATAATAGTAAATGCATAAAAGCTGCCGCTTTTATGTAAAATAGAAAGAAGCAAGCAACTAACTTACGTCAAATGCTAATTATCTTTATGGACAGATGATGGCGTGTTGGCGTTTGGTAGATAAAAATATAGCAACGGGGGCCAATGCATAAACCAAAGTTTAGGGGAATAAACACTCCTCCGGTTATTTTAATTCTTTAAACAGAATAAAAATTATATTTTGTGCTGTTTTTACCTCTGGGCAGGTTTGATTATTTTATTTTTATTTTATTGATATACTCACCTTGTTTCCAATTATTTACCTAGGGGCAAAAAGCAATGATTAGGTTATCGGGTCATTGTTCTCTTAGGTTCCATTTTGTTGGATAATAGCTAACTCATATTTCAGGAACCAATATTTGTGTGTTTGGCTTCAAACAGGGAGTTTATGTACGAAAAATGTAATTCACAAACAAAACTCGGTGACCCTATGAAAACAATTATTTTTTACATGATTAGTGAATTCTTAAAAGACTAAGGGTCCCTTGGTATTTCTTCTCATTTACTTTAGGAAGAAAAGTCCAAGAGGATTTTGTGTTGGGAGCTTTCCGCCGTAGTGCGTTAATAATTTAGTAAGCCATGTCACTAAGCAGAGCCGTATTAAGGTCTCAAGAGGCCTCTGGAATTTATCTGCAGGGACACCCAAATCTTATATTTGGCTCATAGCGTAAATAAAAATAAACCAAAAATCTGAATTCCAGCTTTCGAAATGAAAATAAAAACTGATAAGGTAGACAGTAATAGTTATTCTTGTATAATTCCACTTTATGTTTCAAATTGTTTCTCCTACTTCTTATAATTTCCAAAATCTTTAATCAGACACTTGAAGCAAAATTTGCTTAATATATCTGCTTTTTTATATTAATACAGATAAGGCAACAAGTTTGTCTTGTAGGGTCTGTTAACTTATTGGGAGAGGGAACCTCCTTTGCATTATATGATTCATGTTAAGTCCGCCAATAGGAAATTTCCGTGGTTTCTATCCGTCCTTTAAGTCGCTAATCACGTGATTATTTTTCTTAATGGGTAATCCAGTTGTGAATGGAAGTACCTATTTACAAGAGGATGATGATAGACGACTTTTGTGTGTAAGATTTCAAATTAAAGACTAAGGGATACAAAGAATGAACTTAATGATAATTTCTCAGGTATTTCGAAGTTAGAATGCGTTCTGCTTTCATTTTACTTGAATAATTTGATTTGCCACGCAAAACTATCATTAAAATAAGGCGATGTCGGGAATTCCGATGTCGAACACAGAGACGTTTTTCGAAGGGCCACTTTTTTCTTATTTACCATCAAACTTTCCGTAATTGAACGCCTATTTTTATTCCCTTATTTCAAAATTCTAATTTCAAATTAGTTTGTGCTGGAAGTTGGTATAGATGGATCATCAATGGAATTGAACCAGACACTATCGTTTGAACACTACACCAAAACAAATAATTCTTTCCAATGCATTTTTTTAAATTTATAATAAATGATTATTAATGATATGAATGGGGGGGGGTCAAAAATTTGTAAATATTTAAAAAATCGTAAAAGCGGAAAACATAATGATAAAGAAGTGTGGTTTGTATGAAAATTTTTCTAGGAATATCAGGATTTGGTTTAATAAAAAACGGTAGTTTCGCTCAAAAAATCCTTTGCAACTGCGGTGATAACTCCAAAAGGCAGGACAACTGTACCTTCCGTCAATTTATTATTGCAACAATCGTTCAATATGACGTTGTATGATAGAACCAAGGCGAACGGTACACCGAGGACATTTCTCATGTCCAGTTGTTCCTCCGTGCTAAATTTTCGCAACGCATTGGCTTCAATTTCTGCCTTCAATTGGCTTCTAAGTTCAGATAGAGGAACTTCAATAACAATAAATAATATTCGCCAGTACTGTTGGATTCCAATAAACATTCCACTTGCATCCAAGTATCCAATCTTGAATTACATACTTCTGCTGAATATTTTATGTATCAGTGCCGCTTACAGGTGACTTTAAAACTAATTTGTTTTATATTGAAAAAGTCCGATTTTCGTAAAAATCCTTTCGTACAAAGCACACTTCTTTATCATTATTCATTCGATTTTATGATTTTTTGAATTTTTTACAAATTTTGACGCACACTGTACATCGTTATAATAATTGAGATATAAATATTTGCCTAATTCCATATCATTTCTTGCATAATACTGCAGTGAGAATAGAGTGAATTTATAGAGAAAATTGAATGAAGGTTCTCGTGTTTCACAGCCTATCCAAATTAGTATATAAATGTAAACTACCTTATATTTTTAAGTTGAAATTAAAGATTTTTACATTAGAACTGATTATAAAGGCACATATCTAATGGAGAATAAACCGCTAGCTTGAGCACTTTCTTTAACCAAAAATTAATGTAGAGCACTTTTATATTACCCTTTTCATCCTTCCCCAAACTACAAAGGGAGATTTTGAAAAAAATATTGCGAAAGTGCTCTACTAATTAAGCGCACTCTACTAATATCGCGCACTCTAGTAATTAAAATGGATGCTAAATATAATATTTAGGTATTACTGGGTTTATTTGTTATTTGTATTTAATTTATTCGTCCATCTTTTCTTGGGTTAATTTAGCCAATTGGTCAAAACATGTTTTAGCATTACCTTTTGACATTGCAAGTACTTTGTTTATTTTTTCCGCAGTATATCCCTCGCTATATATATCCCATTACCTTGCGCAGTATATCCCTCGCAGTATGTCCCATTAAAAGAAAACCAACCGAAATTATAAGTCGGTTTACATATCCCAGAATGGCCAACCTTCTCCATACTTAAGATCGTCTTCGGGCTGAATTCGACTTCCGTTACTTTTGGTTGAGCTGAATATTAATGGCGCAAGGACAGCAAGAAATATTCTGCACCGACTTGGTTGAGCTTAAAACTATCGGCGTTTGAAGATGTAGATAAAACGTTGATCTTATCCTTGATGATCGTACTTATGTCTAGAAACGTAAAATATACAAAATAAGTTTTCACAACGGGGACGTTTTGAAATGCAGCAAATATATTCGATACTGTCAATATTTAGCAAAAATCATCCTTTTTTTTTTCTCATACGATTCACGACTCACCTGAATTTTACGAACTCTGATTCCTTTCTTCCAAAACGTATGTCTATACAATATTTTGTGCATTTTTCCAAGGAACTTATTTCAATTAATTAAAATACATTCAAATACTACTCTCCTAATTTAACTGAAATGAGAGAGAGAGGGGTTATTTTCCGAACAAACTTTTTAGAAATAACGCAGAAGTATTTAAGTAAACTTTAGGAACTTAAGATAGCATTTCTGAGATTCCTAGCCTCATGGAACTTTAAATCCCGTCTCAGTTAACTGAAGCCGGGGCATAAGGAAAATGCTTCCCAAGAGGCGACCCTTCAACTGTGTCTTCCTAGACGCTGCCAAATACCGTCACCGTCCCGAAAGAGATGACAGGCGAAGGGGTCTTTAATTAAGGTGTCGAGCTCTCATTCACTTGCCGCTGCTGCTCCATCATTCACTCTTCCATTCATTCGTGTTTATCGTGGGGAGTTGGAATGAGAATTGATAGCGAGAAGAGAGAGATTTAGTTTTGTGAGATTACAGTTTGTAAAAGAATTTGATTTCAGGTAACTCTCAATTTAATGTTCTCGCGGTTTCGTAATTAGTGGAATCTGCGGTGGCTATTAAAAATCCAACTATCTAGCACAGTTTGATTATTAATGGCTTCGAAGCCGATGTCAGTAACACATAAAAGGATCCGAACAACGTGCCAACGTATAGGCAGATTTATTTATTTATGTTTAATTTGATGATGAATCGTTATTCCCATTTATATGTTAATTGTATATATGTATCTGGGGTCAATTTCCTAAAAAAAAAAGAAAAAAGAAAGAAACATGCTTATTAAGAAATGTTCTAATCACACTCGTTTGATTGGTTAGGAGTTGGCAGTTTTCCTCCAGGCCGGAAGGTTGCAGCTTTCCAGAGCGTTCGTAAGAGTTGCCCGTTAATACCTAGTGCTCGTATCGTATTGGTTCGTTATACGAAATATCTAATTGGTTGACGCTACGACCAACGTCAACTATATATAAACTCAAAGCAAATATAATAAAGTGGAGCTTCACTTTTGTATTTGATTTGGCTCGTGTGTTACTGCTTTTCATTTAACCCGTATAAACGCAAATAATCGCCATATTCCAGTTGTAAAATTTAATCATGAAAGTGTAATTTTGGAAATAAAATACACAGATTAAGAGTAGTAGTTCATTCAGTATCAGACATCTATTTTTTGACAATCTATTAATAAACGCATACAGTTTACCACTAATTAAATAATTTTTATAACGTTCTACAAATTTTATTTTTGCATATATTCGTTCATTGTTATTATTTGAGGAAAGTTTCCCAAATTCCTATGGGCTGAAGAGACTGTTGGAAAACAGTTTCTGTTTAGGACGAAATGATCACTAAATCCGTGTCGTTTGTTAAACCGCGCGCGTTCCCATGAAATATATATTGATATATATTTACACACACTTTCCCATAACTGCGCCTTCATTATTTAATGACAAATATTTTCAAGACCTTAAATACCATTCAAAAATTATTATACACAAAGCTAATTCACGTATAAATTAAAAAAATATACTAATTAAAGAGAATTTCGCATAACAAAATACTCCTTTGGAAAATGAATATTTCACGCCCTTGATTTCATATTTAACTTGTTTAAAATTTATGTTTTTACATGTAAATGTGCGTTAAAGTACAATGGCCATCATGGGATCGTTTCGTATTTAAAAATAAATGAAATTCCAGCACCAAGCGAAGAAAATTTTTCTTTTTTAGAAGAAATATTTAATTAATTTAAAATCATGTTCGGAGCAAAATAAAATTATATAACGTTACCTTTTAATTGAAACCAGAACGTAATTGGAAAAGAACAAAATGAATTAGTACTTTGAAATTTAATTAATCAAAGATTTATTTGGATATTAAGAACAGGGTTGTAAATAATAAACTTTTGTTTTTCCCTTTGCATTTTTTTATTACACAGGCACCCTTTTAGCATTAAATAAGCTCAGTATCTTTTGATTAAATATCTTTCTTTTAATTAAGTATTACGATCATCATAAATGATTTATGACCAATTTTAACAGTACCAAAACAGAAATTTTCTTGGAATTTAGATAATATTAGAAATAAATATTAAAGATCCGTTCGAATTTTTATTTTCAAAAATATTTTTAAATCTCCCCTTTGCTGTATTATTTGGTTATTAAATAAATTTTATCAGTTTCTAATTTACAAAAAGCTTTCATATTTGCTTGTCAAAGCAATAATAAACTATTATTTTTTGTTTATAACACAAAGTAGGGCACCAACATTTCGTTTTGTGAGAAATTGAAACAAGTCGATCGAAAGTTATTATAAAATTGCTCAAACTTTAAGTGTTTAAATAACGCAATATCTATTGCTAATGTAAGGTTCACTGAAAAATGCATTTAATCTATTTAAAAAAATACATAACCTCTCTGGAAATATTGGATATGAAAGATAAGAGCATTCATGACATACGTATAAATATTATATTTGTGGCTTAATCTAAGCAAGTTGGACCCCAATTTGTTTTCACAGGAATTCCTCCCGAGAGAAAAAAATATTGTGCAAAAAATAGACACAGAATTTCGTTTTTTTTTTAAATCTAAAATTTTACGCAAAATTAAACCATTCATAGATTTAAGCAAAGGGTTATAACGACCATACTGCCAACCATAAGCATAAAGTAATATGGGCCCGCCCCAATAGTTTTCAATTTCACATATATTGTAATATATAAATATTCATAATATTTGTTTGGGCCTCCGAATAATTTTTATGAGAGTTTTCTTTTGAAGAGCTATGTGACCCTCTGCCAATGATCAGCGTTCGCTGATCCCGTTTTCATTTCAAGGATTATCGTGTTTCATAACGTTTCAGGCAGATGAAAAAAATTGTAAAAAACTGGCAGTCCAAATTTCTAATAGACGTTGGTCTCAGATATTTGGGTTAGGCGAAATAAGACGACCTCCTATTAGAAAAAAAAAGGAAGAGTGGAGGAAATCCGAGAATTCTCGAATTGGTTTTCTACAAAAATCTATAATCCCTTCCTGTAAAAATGCGCTCTATCCTGAAGAGGTTACCATCTAGAATATACAGTAAGATTGACATGAAAATTACTTACATATAAATCATGGCTTCGGGAAACTACGGGAGAAGGGATTTACAACGGTATTTATAAAAAATTGCAATATGTTTATTGAATTTCATTTCACACCTCACGATCACTAGAAAAATGTTTTTTGTCCATCTAACTCAAAAAGTAATATGTTTTCTGATAAATAATTATTTATCTTTTAATATACCACAAAACCCGTCTTAATTATTTAATAATATGCACAAAGTTTCTGCTTAGCTACTAAATGTTTATTTGGTGAGTGTTTATTAAACATTTATCATTATAATTCTTCTTCGAACACCTGATATTTGGATTTATATCGACAAATTTAGAGGATGTTTGGTTATGTAAAGTACTTTACTTGAGTTTTCTAATCTGCTGTTGTAATGTAATCGTGCTTTTAGGCGGGTGTAAAATATTTTTTACCCAACTCCCTAAAAAATTATTTGTGTCGAAACTTGAAGCTTTGCCTTCAAGTTCATCTTTTCTTTTCTTCTCTCATGGAGCAAAAGTCACCTTCCGAAAATCCGCTTACAAGAAAGCAAAAGAAAATTTTCATCCTTGGCATTTTGGCATTGGGAAGAACGGGAGTCATTTCTTTCTCTGTTTTCTCACACTACCTCTTGCTTTCTTCGACTTCTAGCCTATTCAAAGTCAACAGCTGTCCTACTTCAATGGTATAAATGCTTTAATAAAAAAGCACTAATAATGTTTGACTGACTGCTTACAAGGAGGCAACAAATAATGAACAATTCAGTATTTGAATAACGGATATTCTTTTTTTGTAATCGAAGACTCTATCTACCCAAACAATACAGAGTTTCACCAGGAGATTCCATAACAAACAGTTATTTCGACACTGGCGTAAGGTTTAAAAACACGACGTTTCGGGAGCCAACTGCTCCCTTTGTCAAGTGAAGGCAGAATGAAGAGTTCGTGAAAGTCCTAAGCTTATATACCCGCATGTTTGGAATCCACATCTGACGTCATTTGGAGCGGGATAGTTCCGGTTGGGGAAACCCCCGCATCCGATGTCGTCATATAATTACCCCCAACTCGAGGTTTTGCAAAAGTCCTGTAATGTTCTGGTGATGGTGCCGCAGTGTCATTGTTTGATGCCTTATACCGACGAGCCTTTACGCACTGTCGTAATGGTGAGCTGTACAACGTTGAACTGCCTTCTGAAAATGAATGGTTACCCGCGCAAATTTATCGCTCGTAACTAATGTGGTGTTAGTGGTGGAAACAGGAATGTAGAGGGTGAGACTAGGAAAACATAGGTGGTTTTGCCATATGTGGCGGGTGTCTCAAAAAAGCTGTCTCGAATTCTCGGTCATGTGAATGTTAAGACCTACTACAAACCTGTCTACACCCTGCGTGATCTATTACTTAAAGTTAAGGATCGCGTCCCTGAGGAGGAAAAATCTGGTGCTATTTACCAAATACCGTGTGGAGACTGTGACAAGGTGTATGTTGGACAGACGGGAAGATCGATACGTCTACGAGGGAAGGAGCATATGCGTGCGGTAGCTAGGGGAGACGACTCGAGGAAGTTAGCTCAACATGTCTTCACATAAAATCACGAACCATATTGACATTCGATGAACGAATATGCTGAATCTGGCTAGTAGACTTTTTCTGGAATCATGGGAAACCTACGGTTTGAGGAGTCGTGCAATAAACATCGCAAAACCTCTACCAGAACCTTACAGGATTTTTGCAAACCTCAAGTTGAGGCAGATTATCTGACGTCATCGGTTGCGGGGATTTCCCCGTTTGGTGTTTCCCCAGCCGGAGCTATCCCGCAAAAAATGATGTCAAATGAGGATTCCCCACTTGCGGATATATAACCTTCACGAACTCTTTATTCTGACTTCATTTGACAAAGGGAGAAGTTATTTCTGGAAACGTCGTATTTTTAAACCTTACGCCCGCAATATCTACGTTTCGCTACGTTGAAGTTTCAGCCTACACATTTCTGAAACGTCGAAGCAATATTTTGAACTACAATCAAATATGATTTATAAATTCAATATACAAAACTGTGTGTCATACACTTATGAATTTTGCAAATCTTTTTGCGTAAATTATAAATATTTTTATCTCTAAATTTAAGAAATCCAACATCTGCATTTCCGTATAAAATTTTCAAACCAAAACTCTCGCATTACAAAATTTTTTAATACTTAAAAGTGAAACTAAGCTTCGATTAAATATAATTGCAATTCAAAAATTAAAAGGTAATTGAAAAACATTAAATTAAAAATCAATTTCAATTGTACTTGAAAATGAAACAAAACTGTAAATCATGCATGTAAAATTGGGGCCTCCCGGGATCAAAGTATAAAACATAAAATTTCACGTCTGTATATATTTTACAGGACAAAATCTTATGGGACTGCACGCAAGCTAGTCAATTTTAGTCCTATTCCTGTGGGGAAAGTACATGGAAAAGATACATGTGCGTTAGATGAATATACAGTTCTTAATGCAAAAAATATTTTTCCCATCAATAAGAAACAATTGAATAGGAATGTTGAAACTTTTATAAAAGATTTCTTGATTTAAGATGTGAAAAATGAAGAGAATATTTGAACATTAAAAACATATATGCTGCTTTTCCCCGTTTTTAGATTTATCGAAAAATTGTATGTTGAAATATATGAAGGGATATATATATATACATATACATACATACACACATAGTACCTCAAGAATACTCGAACTTAACGAAATGGCTGTGAACATAATTAGAGTGCAAAAAATACGTACTTTGCAAAACTTCCTGCACACATCTTTACCTTTTTATTTTGTATCATTTGATATATAAGTAATTCAGTTTTCCGCTACTATATTTGTTTTATTTCAAACAGAGGTGGTAACACCCTTATTCTCATGAATAAGGTATGTCCTGTAATAATTCATGCTTCAAGCCATCTAACCGGAAAGAAAATCATTCATTAAAGGACTACGGTGAATAATAAAACAATAACATTTAACGAAAATATTAAAAAACGAAAAATAAGTTACACATCAAATAGTCCAATAAACAGCAACAAGGCAACAAAAAAAATGTTAAACCGATTTCTACTGTGACAACGTTAAGCTTTTCGTCTTAAGCAAGTCTGTCTTTATAACATAATTGTGAAGTACGGACAATCCTCATAAACAGGAAGATAAGCAATCCTATCCGATTGCGAGCAAAGTAAAGTAACTGTAATTGCACAATCATGGAAAACAAAGCGTTTCTTCGCATCTACTATATTGACGAGAAATCCAAAGCAACCTCTGTCCATGAACAAACTTTACTTTTACAAACAACCTGAGACGAACTGTTTCCCTCAGTAATTCTATCTAACCCGACTGAGTACAAAACACAATTACTTCATTACAACTCGGTGCGTCATCCATCGAAGTTAAGCACGAAATATCTTCACCAACATTAAATTAGCAAACTATGTTAGAAAACTACTATACGGTCGACTAGCCAAACGAAGGCTACTATCTAAATACAGAGAACTGAACAAATTCAAACAAGCATGATTCCAGCAACCAGAAGATTACTCTCAAACGCATAGGAATGATATCATATTGATATACCTTATGGCCAACTCTAAAGCCAGAAGTTAACTGATATTACTACATTAGTATAACAACTGTCGAGGTTAGTTTTTATAGCGTGCACATGTCCTGTTTACATGTTCAGGGAATGTAGGGTAGATTAAAATGGCGTCTTGGAGTATTTCAAATACCGACCTGGATTCTACTCTCTCCCTTTTTGTTGCACAATGCATTAACAGTGCCGAGTAGTAGGACCAAAGTGTGGTGCCAGTTTCCTTTATATTGTGGTTTATGTGGTTAGGTGCCATTAAAATTTTTCTTAAAGTGTTCTTTTTTTTTTGTTAAGTGTTGGCTAGCAGAGAATGTTTTATGTGGTGTACTAATTTTGTACCAGAGATGGATTACAGTTCTTCGACGGGATGAACTTAGAGATGGAGGCTGTACCACACTGGTGCGATATTACAATATGCTTCAAGTATTGGCTATTGATGTTCGACGAGTTGTTGGAATTCAGTGGGGCGTAGTAGCTCCAATTAATTTCTTGAAAATTGTTTTCAATTTTTATGGACACATTGTGCAATGACCTATATTGGAGTTTATATACTTCATTACTGACTGCATTACCGGAACTCATACAGTCAATAAATTAGCTACCTGGAGATTAACCTTAGTGGAAGTAGGGAGTGGGAAGTATATCTTTCCCCACACAATTCTTTTACAGCAGCCGATATACTTGTGGCCCTGTTGGTGTTTTTAATTGTGGAAACAGTAACCAGTCCCTTACCCAACATCGTAAGCATGGCGCGGAGAACAGTTGTAGTCGAAACGTTGCGTATATTTTGGCAGATGGTATATTTTAGCTTTTTTTTGTATTTCGTATATTTTGACCAATACCAAAATTTTATTAGATAAACTAATAATTATCGTATTGAACAATTTAGACTATTAACTATTACTATGATTCTAACCAGGTCTTGGATTTTGCAACTGGCTAGTAAGGAAACATCTTTGCAAACTGTGTTACGATATTTCTTGTTGAAGTGGGCTAGTGCAGTTCGATTTGTCGAAGAAAAAGGGTTATAATTATAAAATTATTCATGCAGAAATTAATACCCCTCTTCCCTTCGAAAATGTGACAAACTTAAAAGATTAAGGAGCTTGATTTCTTAACTTTTCTTTACTTACTCAGATAAAAAGAAATTAAAATAATAGTAAATGCATAAAAGCTGCCGCTTTTATGTAAAATAGAAAGAAGCAAGCAACTAACTTACGTCAAATGCTAATTATCTTTATGGACAGATGATGGCGTGTTGGCGTTTGGTAGATAAAAATATAGCAACGGGGGCCAATGCATAAACCAAAGTTTAGGGGAATAAACACTCCTCCGGTTATTTTAATTCTTTAAACAGAATAAAAATTATATTTTGTGCTGTTTTTACCTCTGGGCAGGTTTGATTATTTTATTTTTATTTTATTGATATACTCACCTTGTTTCCAATTATTTACCTAGGGGCAAAAAGCAATGATTAGGTTATCGGGTCATTGTTCTCTTAGGTTCCATTTTGTTGGATAATAGCTAACTCATATTTCAGGAACCAATATTTGTGTGTTTGGCTTCAAACAGGGAGTTTATGTACGAAAAATGTAATTCACAAACAAAACTCGGTGACCCTATGAAAACAATTATTTTTTACATGATTAGTGAATTCTTAAAAGACTAAGGGTCCCTTGGTATTTCTTCTCATTTACTTTAGGAAGAAAAGTCCAAGAGGATTTTGTGTTGGGAGCTTTCCGCCGTAGTGCGTTAATAATTTAGTAAGCCATGTCACTAAGCAGAGCCGTATTAAGGTCTCAAGAGGCCTCTGGAATTTATCTGCAGGGACACCCAAATCTTATATTTGGCTCATAGCGTAAATAAAAATAAACCAAAAATCTGAATTCCAGCTTTCGAAATGAAAATAAAAACTGATAAGGTAGACAGTAATAGTTATTCTTGTATAATTCCACTTTATGTTTCAAATTGTTTCTCCTACTTCTTATAATTTCCAAAATCTTTAATCAGACACTTGAAGCAAAATTTGCTTAATATATCTGCTTTTTTATATTAATACAGATAAGGCAACAAGTTTGTCTTGTAGGGTCTGTTAACTTATTGGGAGAGGGAACCTCCTTTGCATTATATGATTCATGTTAAGTCCGCCAATAGGAAATTTCCGTGGTTTCTATCCGTCCTTTAAGTCGCTAATCACGTGATTATTTTTCTTAATGGGTAATCCAGTTGTGAATGGAAGTACCTATTTACAAGAGGATGATGATAGACGACTTTTGTGTGTAAGATTTCAAATTAAAGACTAAGGGATACAAAGAACGAACTTAATGATAATTTCTCAGGTATTTCGAAGTTAGAATGCGTTCTGCTTTCATTTTACTTGAATAATTTGATTTGCCACGCAAAACTATCATTAAAATAAGGCGATGTCGGGAATTCCGATGTCGAACACAGAAACGTTTTTCGAAGGGCCACTTTTTTCTTATTTACCATCAAACTTTCCGTAATTGAACGCCTATTTTTATTCCCTTATTTCAAAATTCTAATTTCAAATTAGTTTGTGCTGGAAGTTGGTATAGATGGATCATCAATGGAATTGAATCAGACACTATCGTTTGAACACTACACCAAAACAAATAATTCTTTCCAATGCATTTTTTTAAATTTATAATAAATGATTATTAATGATATGAATGGGGGGGGGTCAAAAATTTGTAAATATTTAAAAAATCGTAAAAGCGGAAAACATAATGATAAAGAAGTGTGGTTTGTATGAAAATTTTTCTAGGAATATCAGGATTTGGTTTAATAAAAAACGGTAGTTTCGCTCAAAAAATCCTTTGCAACTGCGGTGATAACTCCAAAAGGCAGGACAACTGTACCTTCCGTCAATTTATTATTGCAACAATCGTTCAATATGACGTTGTATGATAGAACCAAGGCGAACGGTACACCGAGGACATTTCTCATGTCCAGTTGTTCCTCCGTGCTAAATTTTCGCAACGCATTGGCTTCAATTTCTGCCTTCAATTGGCTTCTAAGTTCAGATAGAGGAACTTCAATAACAATAAATAATATTCGCCAGTACTGTTGGATTCCAATAAACATTCCACTTGCATCCAAGTATCCAATCTTGAATTACATACTTCTGCTGAATATTTTATGTATCAGTGCCGCTTACAGGTGACTTTAAAACTAATTTGTTTTATATTGAAAAAGTCCGATTTTCGTAAAAATCCTTTCGTACAAAGCACACTTCTTTATCATTATTCATTCGATTTTATGATTTTTTGAATTTTTTACAAATTTTGACGCACACTGTACATCGTTATAATAATTGAGATATAAATATTTGCCTAATTCCATATCATTTCTTGCATAATACTGCAGTGAGAATAGAGTGAATTTATAGAGAAAATTGAATGAAGGTTCTCGTGTTTCACAGCCTATCCAAATTAGTATATAAATGTAAACTACCTTATATTTTTAAGTTGAAATTAAAGATTTTTACATTAGAACTGATTATAAAGGCACATATCTAATGGAGAATAAACCGCTAGCTTGAGCACTTTCTTTAACCAAAAATTAATGTAGAGCACTTTTATATTACCCTTTTCATCCTTCCCCAAACTACAAAGGGAGATTTTGAAAAAAATATTGCGAAAGTGCTCTACTAATTAAGCGCACTCTACTAATATCGCGCACTCTAGTAATTAAAATGGATGCTAAATATAATATTTAGGTATTACTGGGTTTATTTGTTATTTGTATTTAATTTATTCGTCCATCTTTTCTTGGGTTAATTTAGCCAATTGGTCAAAACATGTTTTAGCATTACCTTTTGACATTGCAAGTACTTTGTTTATTTTTTCCGCAGTATATCCCTCGCTATATATATCCCATTACCTTGCGCAGTATATCCCTCGCAGTATGTCCCATTAAAAGAAAACCAACCGAAATTATAAGTCGGTTTACATATCCCAGAATGGCCAACCTTCTCCATACTTAAGATCGTCTTCGGGCTGAATTCGACTTCCGTTACTTTTGGTTGAGCTGAATATTAATGGCGCAAGGACAGCAAGAAATATTCTGCACCGACTTGGTTGAGCTTAAAACTATCGGCGTTTGAAGATGTAGATAAAACGTTGATCTTATCCTTGATGATCGTACTTATGTCTAGAAACGTAAAATATACAAAATAAGTTTTCACAACGGGGACGTTTTGAAATGCAGCAAATATATTCGATACTGTCAATATTTAGCAAAAATCATCCTTTTTTTTTTCTCATACGATTCACGACTCACCTGAATTTTACGAACTCTGATTCCTTTCTTCCAAAACGTATGTCTATACAATATTTTGTGCATTTTTCCAAGGAACTTATTTCAATTAATTAAAATACATTCAAATACTACTCTCCTAATTTAACTGAAATGAGAGAGAGAGGGGTTATTTTCCGAACAAACTTTTTAGAAATAACGCAGAAGTATTTAAGTAAACTTTAGGAACTTAAGATAGCATTTCTGAGATTCCTAGCCGCATGGAACTTTAAATCCCGTCTCAGTTAACTGAAGCCGGGGCATAAGGAAAATGCTTCCCAAGAGACGACCCTTCAACTGTGTCTTCCTAGACGCTGCCAAATACCGTCACCGTCCCGAAAGAGATGACAGGCGAAGGGGTCTTTAATTAAGGTGTCGAGCTCTTATTCGCTTGCCGCTGCTGCTCCATCATTCACCCTTCCATTCATTCGTGTTTATCGTGGGGAGTTGGAATGGGAATTGATAGCGAGAAGAGAGAGATTTAGTTTTGTGAGATTACAGTTTGTAAAAGAATTTGATTTCAGGTAACTCTCAATTTAATGTTCTCGCGGTTTCGTAATTAGTGGAATCTGCGGTGGCTATTAAAAATCCAACTATCTAGCACAGTTTGATTATTAATGGCTTCAAAGCCGATGTCAGTAACACATATAAGGATCCGAACAACGTGCCAACGTATAGGCAGATTTATTTATTTATGTTTAATTTGATGATGAATCGTTATTCCCATTTATATGTTAATTGTATATATGTATCTGGGGTCAATTTCCTAAAAAAAAAAGAAAAAAGAAAGAAACATGCTTATTAAGAAATGTTCTAATCACACTCGTTTGATTGGTTAGGAGTTGGCAGTTTTCCTCCAGGCCGGAAGGTTGCAGCTTTCCAGAGCGTTCGTAAGAGTTGCCCGTTAATACCTAGTGCTCGTATCGTATTGGTTCGTTATACGAAATATCTAATTGGTTGACGCTACGACCAACGTCAACTATATATAAACTCAAAGCAAATATAATAAAGTGGAGCTTCACTTTTGTATTTGATTTGGCTCGTGTGTTACTGCTTTTCCTTTAACCCGTATAAACGTAAATAATCGCCATATTTCAGTTGTAAAATTTAATCATGAAAGTGTAATTTTGGAAATAAAAAACACAGATTAGGAGTAGTAGTTCATTCAGTATCAGACATCTATTTTTTGACAATCTAATAATAAACGCATGCAGTTTACCACTAATTAAATTATTTTTATAACGTTCTACAAATTTTATTTTTGCATATATTCGTTCATTGTTATTATTTGAGGAAAGTTTCCCAAATTCCTATGGGCTGAAGAGACTGTTGGAAAACAGTTTCTGTTTAGGACGAAATGATCACTAAATCCGTGTCGTTTGTTAAACCGCGCGCGTTCCCATGAAATATATATTGATATATATTTACACACACTTTCCCATAACTGCGCCTTCATTATTTAATGACAAATATTTTCAAGACCTTAAATACCATTCAAAAATTATTATACACAAAGCTAATTCACGTATAAATTAAAAAAATATACTAATTAAAGAGAATTTCGCATAACAAAATACTCCTTTGGAAAATGAATATTTCACGCCCTTGATTTCATATTTAACTTGTTTAAAATTTATGTTTTTACATGTAAATGTGCGTTAAAGTACAATGGCCATCATGGGATCGTTTCGTATTTAAAAATAAATGAAATTCCAGCACCAAGCGAAGAAAATTTTTCTTTTTTAGAAGAAATATTTAATTAATTTAAAATCATGTTCGGAGCAAAATAAAATTATATAACGTTACCTTTTAATTGAAACCAGAACGTAATTGGAAAAGAACAAAATGAATTAGTACTTTGAAATTTAATTAATCAAAGATTTATTTGGATATTAAGAACAGGGTTGTAAATAATAAACTTTTGTTTTTCCCTTTGCATTTTTTTATTACACAGGCACCCTTTTAGCATTAAATAAGCTCAGTATCTTTTGATTAAATATCTTTCTTTTAATTAAGTATTACGATCATCATAAATGATTTATGACCAATTTTAACAGTACCAAAACAGAAATTTTCTTGGAATTTAGATAATATTAGAAATAAATATTAAAGATCCGTTCGAATTTTTATTTTCAAAAATATTTTTAAATCTCCCCTTTGCTGTATTATTTGGTTATTAAATAAATTTTATCAGTTTCTAATTTACAAAAAGCTTTCATATTTGCTTGTCAAAGCAATAATAAACTATTATTTTTTGTTTATAACACAAAGTAGGGCACCAACATTTCGTTTTGTGAGAAATTGAAACAAGTCGATCGAAAGTTATTATAAAATTGCTCAAACTTTAAGTGTTTAAATAACGCAATATCTATTGCTAATGTAAGGTTCACTGAAAAATGCATTTAATCTATTTAAAAAAATACATAACCTCTCTGGAAATATTGGATATGAAAGATAAGAGCATTCATGACATACGTATAAATATTATATTTGTGGCTTAATCTAAGCAAGTTGGACCCCAATTTGTTTTCACAGGAATTCCTCCCGAGAGAAAAAAATATTGTGCAAAAAATAGACACAGAATTTCGTTTTTTTTTTAAATCTAAAATTTTACGCAAAATTAAACCATTCATAGATTTAAGCAAAGGGTTATAACGACCATACTGCCAACCATAAGCATAAAGTAATATGGGCCCGCCCCAATAGTTTTCAATTTCACATATATTGTAATATATAAATATTCATAATATTTGTTTGGGCCTCCGAATAATTTTGAAAATTCTACGTCTATGCTGACAACAATGAAGGAGGTTTGGAATACTTATTTCGTAACAATCATTATCAATTAATATTACTAATAATGACTAGGTTTATTATGTATTAGGAAATCATAAAGCTTTCTGAAAGAAAAACATACCATAATATTAATTCAGTCTGTTCATGAGGTTCCCTCTAATGATTGAACCAGCTATTTGGCAATGTGTTTACGAACGTAAAACCAGACATGGTTAATTGCTTCAGATTCACTCAGTTGTATGATGTCGCAACTAGTTAGTGTTTGGCTTATTCAGACTGTATTCTTCATCTTTATGAATTTTAGTGGGATTTCACGCTTTTCTGCTATCTCCTACTTCATGTCCAGGTAATCTGTTACGCCACCATTTTGTACATCATTGCATAATTTTTTACTTGATTTTTACATATTGCGAAAGAAAGTTTAATCATTTAATTGAGCAGATATTGAAAAGTAATTACCATTTAACTTAATCAATTCAATAACTAAAGCAAGATTCGAACATAACATTGCAGAAGAAGTATTAGCAAAGCGCATTTAGACATTCCACAAAAATCGTTTCTTAATATAAATACAAGAAATTATTAGCAAGGCATAGTTTTTAATAAAAGAAATAACGATTCACCCGGGAATTCCTTAAAGACGGAATTTTTTTGTCTCCGGAGTTAGTTTTTACTGAAACAAATAATAACGTTTCGGGACTACCTTCTCTCTTTTTCAAAGAAGGAAGGCTGAAAGAAGAGGAAGGTTGATAAATGGAGAATTAATACTATTCTTAAATATTCGTTTTCAACCTATCAATGTTCCCCATTTTTCAGCTTCTCTTACTTGGTAAAAGGGTGCAGATAGCATACGAAACATTTATTTTAATAAAAAAAATATTGCTATGACAAAAAACTTCCATTTTATGGCAAAGTTTTATGAGCAGGAGCGACCGCCTTATGTGATACTTGAGAAGAAAGAACACTTACAAATATAAGTTAATGTAAAAGGGTGTTATCAAGTAAGCATCAACAGTCTAATTAAAAATAACAAGAAATGAATATAAACCGATAAACGGGCTGGACATAACTCCAAAACCGTTTAACATAAAAATAATATTTAAATCAAGATCTAAACTCAAAAAACCCTGAAGGTTCAAATTCTTGAATCTAGTCATTGTTACTACCACTAGTTGATTCGGTTTTTACCTGCTGCATTTAATGAAGTCCGATTTTATACAATTTCGTTATTATCGCCAAGATGTGGAATGACTTATCAATAGAAATGAAATGTCCCAAAATTATTAATTTATTTAAAAAAAACACTAAGAGAAAAATTACTGGAAGAGGATATTATATAACCCTTGCCTTGCTTCTTGTAATTGTAGTATTATTCAAAAACGAATGGAATAAAATTTTAATTGATAATAACTTGTATAGTATTAAATAACATCGTGTTTTATTAATATTTAATGCACGTTAAATACATATGAAATAGACTAACAGGAAAATGTTTGTAACACTGTCATTAACCTAGTTTATAAGGTTTATTAATCTAGTTTAAAAGGTTTATTAATCTAGTTTAAACAGAAATTGCCGATAACAATATCAGTGCAATGAGACTAATGAATAAAAGAACAGAAATGTTATCAGGTCCTGGACTTGTTATACTGTCATATTATCACGGGACCTGCTACAACAGTGGTACAAAACTGGTGGTCCGCCAAAGAGTCCCAAGTGGTCCGCTAGACGGGTCATTATTTAAAAAAACGATTAAAAAAAATACTTATAAAAATTATTATTAAATATTAAAATTAATTATAAAAATGAAATTGATTGCATATTTGTAGTATTTTACAATCTGACGGAATTTCAGAAAACGGTTCGTATTAAAAGTAATTCGTCTTAAGCGTGTTCATCTTAACGAGGTTTGACTGCATTATCATTAAATTTTTTTGTTTATTATTTATTTTTTCCAAAGAATTATTTTACAGACCCATCCCCCCTAAAAAAAAAGACCTGGCTCCTTTTTTTATTAAGATCTTACAGTCAACTCTTGAGAATTTTTCAAAGTGGTCCGCGGGTACAATTGAAGTGGAAAAGTGGTCCGCGGCTTAAATTGAGTTGGGAACCACTGTGCTGCAATACGTAACAGCTTCATGCTGCGCTATGTATATGTAGAAAATAAATAAAACTGTTATTATTATTATTACTATTAATATTATTTACAAGTATTGTCTCCACCCTTTTATACATGAGGATTATTTAGAAATAAAGCATTCTTCACTATTTTCACAGGTTTAAAATTAAGAAAATTAGAAAGTCAAGTCCGGTTAAAAGACTCCAGTCCTGAACGGTAGTTTAGAGAAGTCAGTAACAGATAGTAATTGTAGATGCCTTGAATTCCCATTTATCTTCGCCTTAATTGATGCATTGAGTAACGAAAAGCCCAACTTTTCCATAACGTTATTCGAATCCGTTTGCGTGTATACATAAGAAATTTTATCCGAAACCTCAAATAACTTATCATTCCTTGAACGTTAAAAAATAAAATTAATGCTTCGTTCGCCATTTATGAAGAGATTGACTGAGTTTTGGCAAATTCTCTCCTGAATCAGGCTCTTAACAGAATTCAGGAGCTACACAAAATATGGATCGAGACCATGTAACGTTCAGTAACATGGCATTGCCATATTAATTTAAACAGCCCAACACTTACGTTTATCGAAAGCGAATTCGCTAAACGGAATACGTGGGTATTAGTGGGGTAAATTTATGTTTAATTTAATCTACCCGGAGGGAGAACACGAATGCCATGAGTGTTAAATATAGATAGGGCACAAATGAATTATCACTTGTGTGTCGTATTGAATTGCGAAATCGGAATAATTTTACTGAACTATGTGATACATTACTTTTATAGTATCGAGCCTAGGAACATCAGCAGGGGCAAGAACGGAGTGAGCCAATATCTAGGTGCCCGACATTAAGCTTTTATATTTTCTTTAATTATTTATCAAAATTATTAAACAAATTATGTGATAGACACTCCATTTCTTTCATGTATTAAGATATATAGGAAATGAGACCCGTTGATGTGGGGAGTGGAACTTCTAAACTGATAAGGACTTATGAATTTGAATACTTGGATGCCACTTGAATTGATATTATACTCGAGAAGTAAATAATTTTGTTACGAGTTAATATTAAAGTTTATAACTCCTTTTAATTAGAAAATTTTTTCCTCATTATCATTTATATATTTGATATAAATGACGTTATTATTGACATATATAACTAAAAATATTAATCAAAGTATTTTCCATACGAAATATATCCAAACGGTGACGAACATAACGCAATATGGGGCGTAAGTGCATGAATAAAATTATCCTCGTGATGTCTTAAATTTAATTCTATGTTCAAATCCGTATAATAAACAACCGTATTTCATAATTTGGACGTATTTTAGCTCCTTGCTAAAATTGTAAGACATGGAACTTCACCCACAAATACTTCTTTGAATCTGAAGTCAAAACAATTAAGAAATTTAAATTATTCGATAACGAAGACGAACGAAAACATTATGCCAATTTCTGGTCTTAATTGCATGTTATTCGGAGGGGTAAGTACATTTGGCCTTAATAGTTGCAACGTAAGTTATTCTCCCTTTCGCACCGAAAGATTTCAAGTCAGATATCCGTCCTCAAATGAAAATCCTCCACTCTGCTTTTAAAACTTTAGCCATCTTTCAAATTAGTTTATAATTACCATTTCGTAAATGACCGGATAATGGTACTGGCCAAGTCTTGTTGTAAAATGGCAGTAAACGATTTGAAAATTTATCTAAATAAAATTCTCAAATGGACGATTGAATGCCATATTAAATTCATTCTAAATAAAAGAGCAGCCATTCTATTTTTCTAAAAGATATAAATGTCCTACAAAATATAAACCAGAGGAAATCCTTATTTAATGGGCTGACGAAATTTTCTAATGGAGGAAACAGGGAATATCCCTTAGAGTTATTTTGGACCAAAACGTCTACACATACTTGTTTGAATTGTATCAATTCACAATCTGGAGTGTTCTTTTCGTTTGACTTTCAGCATACCCATAAAGAGATTTTTCTCTGATATGATGTATTTGAGGTATTACCATTCTTCGCAAATTTTCTCGAATGAAGTATAGCTAGTATCTTTTTCAATGAAAGGAGATCTCTTATATGGCTGTTTGCAAACTTTACTATACCCAATCAATTTATTCTTCAACTCCTTTTTTATATTTAAAGATATAAATCATTTGTAATAACGCTTTTTGCAGTAGTAAACTACAGCAAGGGTCAAACAAGTACTAAACCGATTATTCTGGAATGGTAGCTTAAACTCTTTCGATTTTTTTCCAAAATAGGAATATCCATAAAGTATTTTGACTATCGCTCGTGAGCTAACATTTAATGGCAAATTTAGAGGACTTTTAAGAATTTGCTTGATAAATTTACATTGTGTTTTCGTATGGACTGATAGTTCATCAGCTGTAATATTTCTCTTGGTTGTAACAGATTTAACAGTTCTTGATAAAGGAATGCTTGGCCTCAGAAATATGTGGAAACAAATCAGTTGGTAATTTTTGAGATCTAGTTAACTTAATGTCGAAGCTCAAACGTTTCATAATTTCCAAGAATTTGTCTCAAATCATTCATTGCTTCAGTGAAATAAGTCGGTCCCCAAATTTGGAAACGTAAACCTCAAGCTCAAAACCTTCAGCAGCCAAAGCGCCAGAAGCATAGAGCAATGAAATGACAGCGTTTAACTCATCGGGCGATAAACATCAATTTTGCTCACTGCTGACGTGTCTCGACTTCGGATAAATTCTTTTAAACGAAGCCATATTTATAAAAATACTCTTCATCAATCTAGATAAATTACTATCAATTATTTTCCTTATTGTAAATGAAGTTGGTTCAGATTTTCACTCGTACGACATTTTCTGAGAACGCCTTCTCGACGCCCTTGCCGAAAGATCTTCCGTTTTACTTTATATATATATATATATACCATCCTTTGTTATTTCTTTATCTTTTCACCGAGTTTCATCAAGCTGATAGTATGTATTCTTACTCACCCTGGACATCGTGCCAGATATCAATTTGCCTTGTCAACTTTGGAAAGTTCCTCGTTTCTTTTGGTTTCACAGACTGCAATTTCTTTCCTAGAATCATTACAAGGTACATATAATGAAGAATTTTTGTTTATTTCGAAATAAGAAGCTGATGTATTATGCTTGTGCCCTATTGTGGAATAACAACCAACCAATGAATCGGATTAACTTGATGTAGCAAGAATGATCCTATCTCTCGGATAAATACGAATCAATTTCTGAAGTTAAAGTATCAGCAGTAATATAATGAGCATTTTCAATCTCTCCTCTTTCTTTATATATTTTTAAAAGCATTTGTATACGTCATGACTGCTGTAAGATAAAATAAACAGTCCAAGCATTTAAGAAATTTAAAGCGAAACAGAACATTTTCTTTGTCAAATACTTTACACCCAGGGAACATATTTTAATATAAAGAAATTGTAAGCAGTAGGTTTTTGCCCTTCCTAATGTCAGGCCAATCTCACCGCACCGATGTGTGGTCTTCTAACGCATTAAAGATAACTCTGAAACTGTTAGCCGCAAAACAGAATTGTCTTGGAACGATCAATGTAACTGGTAGCCGTAACTCTGGGCCAAAAAATACATAAACATAAAAGCGCTCAATTGGAAGGTAAAAAAATAACTACTGATAAAACTCCTTTGCGGAGAAAAATATGACCACATCCGCAATTATAGCCTTAAAATGTCTTATATTTACCGCTATCCAATAAATGTATATCCAATATATTCAATAGTACAATATTTTGATTACCATTTATGATTGTATATATCTCTTATCTGTTACCTTTTATTGTATTTCGCTTTTGTAATACAACTAAACCTGTAATTTGATGCGTTCACCAGCGGCGGTTGTCGGATTGGATGGCAGCGGGGTTGTCAGGCCTTCTCTTGGCCTTTTTCTGCTGTCTCCCTCCGCAGGTGTCGTGTTTTGAAGTCGTGGAGAAATGAATTATTATTATTATTATTATTATTATTATTATCCGTTATTTATGGCTAAACAAGATTCCATTCCCTGCTGTATTTTACAAATTGTGTACCATTTTTCTAATATAATTTCTGACCACGTTATTATTGTACCAAAGGTAAAAAAAAGATATATCACATTGGAAGGATAGAAATAAATATAAAAGCGAGTCCTTTGTAACTCTAGGCATCAACACCATTACAAGTATATAAATCATGACAAATAATTTGACACCCACATTCTTAGTTCAATGCATAGCATTTTTCTATAGCCTATAGCCGAGCAAAAGTCATCGCCTTGGCAAAGAGTCGAACTTGGCACTCCCCGTTGGAACCAAAATGCCTTAACACGGTCGAATATAAATCATTTAGACTAATGAAGTTCTCTTCATTCGATCTCAGCTTCCTTTTTTTCAATTTTTATAATAAAAAATATAAAATATATTTCAAAAATATTTTGATAGAGATAAATTTAAAAATTTAAAGTGATGTAAAGCCTCTGAACTGACAAAAATATCAGGTTGACCATGATTCATCGTCTCTTCCAAAGGACAAGAAAATGATTACATCTTTACGAATTTCATCGACAAAAGTAACATATATTTGAACCTTTAAAAAGGAATTAGAAGAATCCCTTTCTTCTAGTCGCGTGTCAGCAAAATTATTTTTATTGAATTATCTTAATGTAAAGAAACGCCTTTGTGGAGCAACTACTTTCACGAAACTAAATTTTGGTTTCGTTCAAAGCAAAATATAAAACAGGAAAGTATGAAAAATAAAACAAATGCGCGGATGTCAGGATAACACTATACATTAATCTTGTGAAAGGACCTGCGGGTATGTATTTTTCGATATATAAAAGATGTTATTCTCATTTAAATATACAATGGCGGTAGGAACGAATGCATAATGAATGAGTGTCTAATCATTCTTATGTAAATTATGCGCCACCGTGCGCAAATTTTGTTTTCTCGTTATCGAAATCAGCAATTTTTGAAGCAGGGAAAAGCAAGAAATATTACGTATACACGACTGCTAATGTTTTGGAAATTGCTTTGTATCATGTCAGAAAACACTGGTACACTTTCACACCAAAATAACTACTCCATTTGGCTATGGTATATTTGACATCCAACTAAAATATATTCGCGGCATTAGATATTTAACAGATCTTTTTTGAAAAATATTTAAATAAAGTATGACTTATAAGATATTATTAATCTTCTCGGCGCTAACAATCGCCAAATAATGGTCAATACACAAAGCTTCCGGGGAGAGTTTGTGGCTTTTTTGTGGGTCATTTTATTATAAAAATTAAGACACCCACGTTTTAGCTCAATTTAGAGCTTTTTTTAGTATAAGTGAAAAAGGAACATGGTCCTAGAGTTTTTTCTTCTATACTAAAGAAGCTCTGGGTTGAGAATAAACGTGGGTGTCAAAATTATTCTTCACAATAAAACTGCCCACAAAAAACCATAAATATTCGCTTAGTGGGCTTTTTGTCTTGACCATAATTTGGCGATTGTGTTAGCCCTGAGAAATGTTATAGCATCTTACAAACTTTTATGTCTATAAACAGAGCGTTTTCTATTCCTCGTTGGCCTAATGATTAAGGCACTCTGGGCTCATCGGAGAGACTCTAGTTTGATTCTAGGATGAGGATGATGTCCCCTATTCCCCCATACCAAAAAAGTTTTCAATTGAATTTAACCGTGGGTGCTAAATTTATTATTCAAAATATGGCTCCCTATTCATTCACATATCTAATAGTTATTTTATAAGCAATGCAATTTTTACATTTAGGTAACTTCTTGTAATAGGGTTTAAGAATATATCGTTTAAAATGCAACTAAATGTTGCGCTTTAATTAAATTTTAAAAAAATGGATTTCGAAAGGAAATTAAAAATTATGATTTGTAATTCAGTAAAACTGCAAATCAGCGGACATCCATTGGGCAGAAAGTTTTGTTCGTAGAAGAGTGGCGACCGTAAAAAAGGGGTATCTTTGTGGAAGAGAATTTATTGCTGAAAAGTAATTATCTGACCATAATAAAGAACCAGTCGTGTGGTGGTGTTTAAGGGGTATTTGGTATGAAGTTTTACTGCATTTCATTTAAGTGTATCGTACAGCTAATACTTCTGTTTATAGTGACAATGGATTTAGACTATCTCACTGATTGATGCGACAATGTTGTATTGTGGTTCATCATATTATACGTATGTACAATATAAGATTTCCTTCCATTATGCTGTACAATTAAAACAACGTGGTCTTTTAAATTTTTTTTTTTTAGTTTTCTCTTCTAATTTCACTATTAATTTTTAAATTTGTGTTCCAAATTTATAGAGAAATAGGATCGCATTAACCCTATGATTTCTTATCACGCGATTTCCATGGGCAACATGAAAGTAACAAAATTTCATCATCCCGCGATTTTCGTGGGTAACATGAAAATGATAAAATTTCCTCATCCCGCGGTTTTCGAGGGTACGCAATTTTTCCATCTTTCATCTCTCATCATCTTTGGTTACAAAAATGTGCTACATATTTTAACTCTCGAGTATGTATAGATTTGAAATTGTAATAAAAAATATGCAAATTTTTAAAACGATTTTGATGAAAACATTTGAGGAGTTGGAGAATTAAGGGAGCTGACTACTTGTGTATATCGATGACCTGTTTCTTGCCAATAAAGTTATTACAACGCCAGAAATCCATGCTTCAATGAAGGGGGCTTCTGTTCCATCAACTAAATCAAAACAGACGACATTATCTTCAGCTGACAATTAAGAAGGTTTTGTGTAATTGATTTCATTTATAATGTATTTTCTCCCTTGATGCATAAAAATAATTATTTTGTTTCCAGCAGCCTAAAATTAAGGCGCAATTCTGTATCGCTTCAAAATAATCAATTTCTATCTGCCAATTGCTGAAGAATAGCAGTTCTCACAACATTTACCACTCGACTTATACAATGACAGAGCGTTTGTGGATGAGCTTAGTTCATGGGCAATAAACAAAATTTAGTTAATCAAAGATACCGAAGTTATTGAGTAAATGAATAATTGAACTTGTTTATACCAACAATTTTTTAACTAAATTGCAGAAATATATTAAAGATTTAAATGTGATTTCAGAGCCCAATATATATATTAATATACAAGCGCTAATATATAAGCCCTTTCTGAAAGGTAATATTCAGGTCCTTAGAACTACGCTTGTTAGATGGGGGGCTCTGAGTGTTTGATGGGTCTCATAAAATAGGCTTAAAATTCGTAATTTTAATTTATTGATATATTCAGTATTAAATAAATTCCTTTGAGCAAATTTTGCATTGAAAACATACTTTTAATATACCCTCTAAAATCTTATCTATCCCTATTTTGTTATTGCACGAAGACGGAGCGGAGGTCAAGATATCAAAAAATATATGTTGTACAAAAAAATTTTAATGCATTTTATAAAACGTACAGATGTTAAAAAAATAAAAAATATATAAACAATTTTTTATTTATATTTTTAAGCGAGTACCTTAAACAGTAGATTAAACATTTTATTATAATTATTAACTTATATATATATATTTATTATTGTCTTTGTTATAAAGTGTATACTCGTAAAACCCCTAAATACATTATATACACAGTATCTACCGTAGAAAGCTATTTTGAACACATTTTTATCGTCAAAGAACAATTTCCATTATCATGTACAATTTAATACAAAACAAAAAATTTAAAATAAAATTCTACAATATTTTATTTTGAGAAAAAGTATTTTCCGGGGCGGGGGGGTGCTGAGCTCCTGTAACCCCAATGTCTAGCTACGGCTGTATATACAATAATATACGTTAATATTAATAATATACGGTAATATTAATACCGCTGTATATTTAATAATGTAATGGGTATTTTGTAATTTGTGATTTGGTCAACTTGATCTCATAAAATCCATATACTGGAAAAATAAATTATTGAGACAGGAAATTGCAAATCTTGCTCGAGGGAAATTTCTTCGTTTCTTTTCCGGATATGATTGACTGATGGATGGATCGACGGATAGATAGATGGATGGATGGATGGATGGATGGATGGATGGATGGATGGATGGATGGATGGATGGATGGATGGGTGGTTGGTTGGTTAGTTGGTTATAGTTTTATGACGCGAGGACAGCAGGGTCATTCTCCGGATATGTTATTTGCTAACACGTTTGGAATTCTATATGAGGAAATCGTTGAGATGTTTCTTAAGGGGACTGATGTTCGTATTGTCGAAAATTATATCAGCCATATTAAAACAAGGAAACCTCGGGAATCCTTTATTTTTAATTTTAGTGGTATCACATATTTTAATATTTAATTTCGGTTTATTTTACTTTACACGCTTTATAATGTGTTATCATGAATACTAATTCATTTAGTGATTAATATGTCAACATTTAGTTCACACATGTTACAAAATCAATTATGTATTTATTTTGTTATAATATAAGCATGCTCTTTTGAAAATCTTAAAAACCATTATTTATTTGGTTCCAATGCTATATACGCTATAGTCCTTATAGGCATCTCATTTCTTGATCACGTCTCTTGATCCAATGAATCGTTGATTCAAGAAACTGATATTTTCGTTATTTTTTGAAGTAAAAAAAATGCGTAAATTGTCTAAAATTCCTGGATGTTGGAAGAATCACAAAACAAAGTTTATCTAAATACAATTTAAAGTAGTGATACTTCAGTATTTAATAATTATAATAAAATGTTTAATCTACTGTTTAAGGTACTCGCTTAAAAATATAAATAAAAAATTGTTTATATATTTTTTATTTTTTTAACATCTGTACCTTTTATAAAATGCATTAAAATTTTTTTGTATAATATATATTTTTTGATATCTTGACCTCCGCTCCGTCTTCGTGCAATTTCTCAAAGAAAGAGTAGTTGATGAAGAGAGAAAGTGATTTAAATAAAAAATAAGTTTTAGAAAATTGTGAAAAAGAGCCGTCACCACATTAGGTGGTAATTAATGTTTGTTATAAAAGCCTCACTTTGTGAGGAGAAGAATAGTTTGAGTTGGCTTCTGATGACGAGAGACTAATATTAATCATTTGAATTTTTTGAGCAATGAAATGAGTAATTATTCTTGAAAACGTTTTAAACATAATACATTTCTCCAAACTTGTAAAAGTAAACAATAATAAATTTAAGAAATATAGGTATTTATTTTATCCTCTGTATTAATGATCTCTTGTAAAATATTGTAATTTAAATAATAAAAAAATTAAATATGCTATTCAGAATTAATCATGTGCTTACAACCCTTGCATGCTGCTGAAATTTTATTTAAAGAAGTTTTGAAATTTAACCACATCCCATAAAATTGGAAACGAAATAGGAATAGCATTGGAAATTTTAATTCCATTAAAATTTTTTTCCGGCGACCGAACTTAAAATTCATTTTTTTTTCCGACGAAAGCTCTTTACCATTTTAAAAAATTACAGGTTATGGAAAATCTGAAGGATATCCATTTTATATATTGATTTTTACCTTCAAAGTAATCTTTTTCTCTTTTTCTTATTGGAAATCTTCAGCGAGACTTACATTTACTAGTTCATAAAAAATTACTCTGCCATTAAAATTCATACAGTGAATTATCATTTATGAAGTATAATTATTTAAAAAATAAGAAAGTTGTTTGTCTCCTTAGCTTTCATGTAAGTTTGAATTTAAGGAAAAATATTTGTGAGCATATCTGTACGTATCGGAAGTAAATTTTAATTGTTGTCACAATTGATAGTTTTTTGAAATTTCCTTTCCTCCCCATAGAAAAGTAAAAACGAAATAAGTTGGGTAAAAGAGAAATGGGGCACCGTCACAAAAGTAAATAGCTTACTGCTTAATCCTCTTTGAATATCAACATTTGAAGAAAACATATCAGTTACTTTTCAAGTGTATCGTAAAAGTTATGGAAAGGAAGAAGGAAAGGAGAAGGGAAAAAACCCGAAATGTCAATGTCCATTTGAAAATGGCAATATTTTGATTGGAGTGAATGGAATCGCTCTGCGATTCCTTTGTTTATACTTCACCTTGACCATTAGCTCAACCCAGCGTAAACACTTTCAAAGTAATAAAATGCCTCTTCAGTAAATTCTATTTTACTTAATTTTCCTATACTTGTATAACATTTTCCAAATATTCATTTTTTATGAATGATTGCATGTCATATCAAATATTTTTGTGTCAATATATAATAATTTTTTTTACAAATAAATTGAAAATTCCCTTCTTTTTATTTTTTTAAATATTTGAGTATAAGCATCTACCTCTTATTTTTTTTAAATGTTTTGGTGTAAACTTCGGTCTTTGTATTTTCTCAATATTTTTGTGTTTGTATGAAAAGTTTATATAATTTTTCTTAATATAAGATATTAAAAAGTAGAACCATCCTGATCATCGATAATGATTGTCATCAATAATTATCAATTATGAGATAATCATATCGGACTTGAATTTGTGCTTAGTGGATCAGAGCATTGAGAAAAATAGTTTGAGTCCAGATTTAGGCATGATAAATTTTAAACCTCCAACAATATTTTAATTTTAATAAAGCCCTACTAAATACAAAAACCCTGTTCATCCTTAAATAAACAGGAGTGGTTATCATGTTTTTTGCCTAGTAAGTGTCCTCGTTTTCCAAGTACTGTTGTATGTTTGCTTTTCTGTAAACTTAAAGATGCACTAAGTTATAAGGTGCAAGTTTTGCAGGTGAAATTTTTTAACTTTTAAACACATTCAGTAATCTCTGCTAAAAAAGAATAATGTCTTTTTCCGTATGAATTATTGACTTCGGTTAAACTAGGAACATTAAGTCTCAACCAACTTTCTTAAAATTGACTTTGGAGGACCGTTTTTATGAATAGCGAAATTATCGTTTTCTGTTTTACTAAAGATGAGAAAATTGGGAAAACGTTCCAGTTAATTTTTAACTGAATCTTACGGTCTCAAATTTTAAAAGTATATGCATGTTTTAGATACTACAAAAACTATTATCTTCTCTTTGGAAACGGGAGAGGAGTAAAACATTTACTGTGGATCCTTTACTTTTCCCACAAGTAAACCTTCGCCATTTTTTTCTTAGATTTTGGTTTGACTATCGGTTATATTTGCTTTAATTAGGGATATTTCAGAAGCATACTTTGCTTTAGATTTACGTTAATAACATATGATCCTTCTGTATAAAACTACTTCCAAATTTTTTTTCATTTTTAATGAGTAGATAAAAAAGTTGCACAATTTCATATTTTTAAAAATAAATGCTTGCTTGGCAGGTCTCGTGATACATATTTGCTTTCAAATTTTAAGAACCAAACAAATTTTTGGATATGGCATTTTAAAGAAAAAAGATGGCCATGCATAAAATATAATTTAGAGGCAGAGTAGTATTGCACAATAAGTGATAATTGTTGTGATTATGTAAACAATTCAGAATAATTGATATCACTAGGCCTATAAAAAATATCTATGCCATTTAATTTAAAACACTGGTGTCCCAGCTACTTTCATAAGCTTTTTCAAAAACTTTAAAGGGTATAGTTTCAGCTGGATTAAGAGTGCATCTCGTATTTCAAATGTACCATTTACTGGATTCTGTAGGATGGTAAACAATAGCTTGAAACGAGCCTATTAATGGAAACGAGCTTGTTGTGGGCGAAAATGGCAAGATGTCCATGTTAATCGCAGTATCGTCCACTAGAGCATTGTATATAATTTGTTTCTTAGCAAATGCATGTTTTTCGTGGCCAGTCTCAGGCCCCTCATTGGTCAGAGCCTCTTCTGGAGATCTGCTTCTGATTCTTTGAATACGAAAACGAATATCCGCAAATGTACTTTTTCTTATTATCGGCCTTCGTGTTGCACCAGAAAGACAACTACGAGCTTCTCCTGTGATTAGACTCCACGTAGAAGGGCATTTTTATCCAAAGACCTCTTATGCTTGTATCACAGTTAAGCTAAGCTTTTATATAAGCAGAGAAGGGAACACATTGCATGAAGAAATTCGTATATGGAGCAATCGCAAATGTTCACAGCTGCGTCCGCGTACCCTCTGCAGACTAATTCATGTTATATATTTTTGAGGGAAGTGTAATTTATTCACAACTCTTAAATATAAGTTCAGAGTAAATACCACATCACTGAACTTTCATTTATGCTATAGTGATTCTCTTTTTGGACTTCTTGTACTACTGGCACAAAAGTTATATAAAGTCTTCACACAATTTCATTTTAACTATGGCATTATCGTTGTGATGTAATTTTTGATGTCACTTCTTGACTCGCTTCGTGTTCTAAAATTCTTTATTTCGTAAGAATTGGTTATTCTACCTTTAGGCAATAATAGAAACTGTGTACTTAGTGAATCGTTTTTTTTCTTAAAGAATGTCTTAAAGAATCGTTCTTTGCTTAAACACCGGTTTGTACACACATATATATAGTATCTACAACGTGTGGCGTTTCACTGCAAAAGAAAAGTAACCCATGATGGAGTTTCAGAATAGTACAGTATAGAAAAAGATCGGTCGCATGGTGTATTATGCAGATACTAAATGCAAGCTTTTGTTTTATTAAAAAATCATGAAGAATTTGATATAGCCAGAGGACGAAGTGACAGAGCTTCACTTTTATTTTTAAGTTATATATTCCTTTCAGTTGGATTCCGCGTAATGAGAACCTAAAAGCCGCGGTTTCCTAGTTCCCTTTTAAAAATATAGGCGACGGTCTCTTAGAGACCCTTGGTCTATGATCCCTTCTCTATCCAGGATAATTTGATATTTAAACATTTTAAAAGATAAAGTAGAAAATCGATAGTTCGAATTTTAAAAATCGCTGTACCCGGACATCGATTTAAACATAAAAGGTAATAAACAGTATCCAAGAACTTCAGAACACTAGCTTTATTTTTAGTTTCTAATATTTATTTCACTGGTCTATCAATATCATAAAGCTTTGAACTATATCATTATTGCATATCTGGTATACATTACTATAACAAATGTTCGACTACATATAACTTTGAAGAACAAGGTGTGAAATAATTTTCAGGAAAATTTATGGAAAGTTACTACGTTTACTGTAAATGTCCATCTCTAGGTTGTGATCCTTAAAAAAAGTTTTCATCCCAAGATGGCTAAACAGATTATCATTATTCTCACACCTACATCAATCATTAATGTAATCCACGCTGCTTTCATATTCAGCAAGGTATTTATTGCACTTCTTTCTTTCTTTTTTTTGGGAGTACATACAAATTAGATTTACGTTGTCTAGTTTAAGTGCTGCTTTAGCATGTAATTCATTTAACTATAGTTTTCTCTTCTGACGTCGAAATATAATCCTCAAAATATTCGGGACAAGGTTGTTTTTTAAGCAACCCATGATGATTTCATGGATGTCGATATTTAATATTCTGGCTCCAAGCTCAGCTCTCCTTCGTACTCAAGAAGCAAATGTTATCTTTTACAAACAAGGAAAGGAAGATTGTCAATACTGTTATTTTCAGCAAGGTATGTGAAAAGGTATCTCTCTCCCTATATATTTTATTGAATAACTATTTCTTGCTGAGATGTCTCGCTCTTTCAAATTCAACACAAATTCTCCCTTACTCCAACGGTTGGATGCTTTATTTCAAAAGGTACAGGTATCCATTACTTTCCTCTTTCTACAAGCGCACTACAAATAATGGAGAATGTAGAATTTGCGTAACGGATTTTCCTTTCTAGAATCGAAAACGTTTTCTCTTACTTAGTCGCATTTTCTGCATAAAAACATTTGCTTTGAAATAAAAAAGTAAAACTGCAACTTGTATACGATACACTCATTTCTTAATGAGAATAATATTAAATTTAGAAGATAAGCAGCAGATATTTAGTGAAGGAATTTGATCAGATAAAAATAATTTAAGAAATCGAAGTCAAAGAGAACGAAGTTATTTCAAATATTCTGGAGTAGAATTACGGAAAGGAAAGTAAGAAAAGTGAACAGGAGCTGCAACGAGAGCATGATAAAAAATAACCCCAGTACGTTAGAAAATACGAAAATCTTAGCACTCAAATATCTCTAGATATTACATTTCAGGTAGATTTTTTATTAACATTACATTTTAGTTAATTTCCATAGTGACACCAAATAACTTAGAGTGAGCTGAGGATTGTTATGCCGAATGCCGGGGACGAACCCCCAGTGTTATAGACTGGGGTGCGATTGCGTATCATGGACGATCTCAGCTGCTACGAATTGTGGGTAATCTTAACAGCAACCGGTACATCAATGAAGTTCTGGAGCCCGAAGTTGTTCCCTTCCTTCAAGGCATTCCCGGAGCTGTATTTCAACAGGACAATGCCCGCCCACATATTGCCAGGAATGTTCAAGACTTCTTTTCATCACAACAGATACAGCTTCTTCCTTGGCCTGCCTATTCGCCGGATATGTCGCCGATTGAACATGTGTGGGATTTCGTTGGTCGGTGTCTCGCTCGTGATCCTCGCCCCATAGCTACTACAGATGAACTTTGGGGTTGCATACAAGCAATCTGGAATGCTCTTCCTCAGGCACACGTTCGACATCTGTTTGATTCCATGCCACGTCGTATAGCATCACTTATTGCAGCGCGTGGTGCCTTTACTAAATACTGATTTTCGACATGTAATATTGTTTTTTGTTTTTTTTTGCTTTGTAATTTTAATCATTTATTTGTATCAACACAGATCGTTCGTACGTTAAATTCCACTCGATTCTATGTCAAGTCCTTCATGGTGTTGTAATTTTTATAAACGTGAGTGTATAATGTGTAAGAAATATAAATAAAAATCAAGAGAGAATCATACGTTTCCCAAATAACTTAATGAATATAATTGTATGTGACATAGCATCAAAGCTTTACAGAAACCAATAAAAATCACCAAGGGAAAATTTTCTGATCGATATTAGAATAAAGAAGATTAAATCAGTTATTGATCCCTATTTAACAAAGAGTCTATGGAGGAAATCAAATTGTTTGAATGAAGAATATTATATTTATTCAAATTTTCAAAAAAATTCCTTATTTGTTAAATATTCAAAAAATTTTAAGCAACAAATTATCAGTTGCTTTACAATTTGATGGGTCGTTTCTATTACATTTCGTATGGGCAACTATACTTCTAACACTTTTGACACAATCTGAAAA
Organism: Dysdera silvatica; assembly: GCA_006491805.2. Taxonomy (NCBI): domain Eukaryota; kingdom Metazoa; phylum Arthropoda; class Arachnida; order Araneae; family Dysderidae; genus Dysdera; species Dysdera silvatica. The sequence goes on along the minus strand of QLNU02015003.1, from coordinate 51,841,866 downwards.
GTAACCAATTTCAATGCAATTATAAGACATATAATATATAATATTATTTTGTTTCCATTTGCAATTTTCAAGAACGCCCCAACGTTTAAAGATAATTAAGGGCTACATTAAAAATTATTCAACAACTTCGAGATATTAGGACCATTTAATATTATAGAAGATACAGCGTACAAATTTGTACAGATACATTCTCTCTTTTGTCAGGTCATATAGCCATACGCCCTAACTTTGAATTAAAATTTAAACATCATATTTAAAAGAGGTAGAAACTGGTTATACTTAATTTCCATACTCTTGGTCCCATGTAAACGTTTCAAATAAAATCTCAAGTGATAAAATTTAGATGCGCAAAATCTAACATGTAAATCCTAATTTACTCAGAAAGCCAAATTGCCTTACACTGGCTTGCCTTTTCACCTACGTTTGCCCATATTGAGCTTTATCTGCATCATTGAGTAAATAACTGATGAGTATTTTAAATCATTTGATATCAATGAAGATAAATTCAGACCTGCTATGCAGGAAAGATTTGACCTGTAAATCAGCCTTTGGCAAACTTCCTCTCGGACCAAGTTGTTGCCAGATTTCAGAAGTCAAACACCGAAGAAACCTGAATCATGAACATGTTAGTCTCAATAACATAATACCGCCATGTTTGCGCAATCAGGGAAACATATATTTTGGAAGCGAGTTCTCTAATAAACGGAATGCGTAAGTGGAAGTAGAGATAAATTCATGCTTGATTTAATTTATTTGGAGGGAGTTCTCGAATTCCAACCCTGTAAATCATAGATAGAACACCAATGTATCTGCATAGCTGATAAACTTATCTTCTCAAAGCGAGCAATTTTACAAAGCTATGCGTTCGTCTATTAATCCAAGAACATCGAACTTTTGGGAATGTTTAATTGATACTTTAAGTAAAACTATTGAAGCAAGTAAGTTATTATAATTTATTTTAAAACTAGTGTCTTCTTTTGTTTAAACATACCTTTTCATTAGCATTATTGAACTCAGATTAATATTTAGTAAGTTACTTTATTCCACACGACGTATTTCTAAATAAATACGTACAATATACAAGGACAATTCCGATAGTTGTATTTTGATTAAATTGGGCAAGTGTAGTTTTATATTAAATTCTAAGTTTAAATTCCCATGGATAACAGAATTGTATTTAATTGTTATTGTTTGTTTGTTTTACGGCTCAAAGACTACAGTGGTCATGCTGCGCCGGGACCTACTGTTTTCCGAGGAATCCGAACCTCTTAAGGCCTAGGGAACCAAACCCCGGACTACAGTGAGCAGTGCGATCTTTATGAGATCTCTGAGTAAGCGTTCTTTTTGCACTGCTGGGAGTCGAACCCGGATTAGCCGCGCAATAGGAGAACGCGTTACCACACTGCGCCACCGCAGGGCCAATTGTATTTAATTAGTTGATGGGATGTTAGCGTTGAATCAAAACACAAGGCGATCAAAAATTTATATCCTTTATTAACAAACGGGAAACTGTATATGATACAATGAAGATTAAAAGTGTAAGGTATATGAAAGCTCAATGAAATAAAATGTAATACAGCACTCAATATTTGTTATGCAAAATTTCAAACCTGAAATCCCTCAGATGATGAAACACAATAAAATAACACAATAAAATGTTTTTTCTGCACTTGGTGGCAGCCGAATCCATATCTTGATATTAGATACTCCCATACTTGATTATAGATGATCGATAATAGATGATATCGATTAGATATTAGATTATATAGACTCGGTATTAGCTTTATATGGACTCAATATTAGATTTATATAAACTCGATATCAGATTTATGTAAACTCGATATTAGATTATATAAGCTCGATATTGGATGATATACACTAGATATTAGATGATCAAATGCTAATATCAAATAGACGTATGTTTGCCTCCCACCACAAGCGCAAAAAATATTTCCTTTGTGAGTATTTGATAATCTAATAAAACACCATATCATCGGTTATTTGAATTACCCCAATTAAACAGACATGTCTTCTCAAGGAAATTTTGCCCACTCTGGTCATAGGCACTTTTGATATTATTATTATTATTGAATTACAATTTTATATACTGCGACGTTTGCTTTTAACCAGAGATTAGTTTTTTTATTATATTCACTTTTAAAGCATAAAATGCACTTTTCAAATTAAAACAGGAGTCAAAATTCATGTAAAGTAATTTTAAGCAACTGTTGTACCTTTACTCGGTATTTTTTTATGTGGAGGGAGATTTAGGTAGGTCACTATACCATGCAGACCCGTTTTATTTTGTAAATTGCGTATTTTCCTCGATGTTTTGAACCTCCAACCACATTAGGATTAAGAAAGCATTGAAAGATAGTTAATAGATTAAGATTATAGAAATGGGTGTAAAAGGTTCTTCCTGAGGGACGCAGTAGCCTCTTTTCTAATTGAATAAATTGTTCAAGCCAGTCTCTCCATTTGTAAATTTTTCAAATTAATTTTTAACAATTTAATTTCAGACACTAATATAGTTGTAACTGGATTATAACTAATACTTAAGGACGGAAGCATTTTCTTGGGTATGATTGTCATTAAATATCATTTATCAAAAAGCGTGCTTTTATGTAATTTAATATTTGTAATTTACAAATTAATGGAATGTAATAAACAATAAATTAATATGTATAATATTTTGATAACTTTTATCTTTAACGGTTTAGAAAATGTTAATATTTACTGAATAAATTGTTTAAAAACTATTTTCGATATTTAACGTGATACCAAATAAATAAACATGAACTTAACCTACGTATTCCGCGGACATTTCCATGCATGTGGTTAGTAATACACGTCTTCTTAAGAAACAAGTTCCATATCTTTAAGGTTATGTTTATTGATGTTTAGAACAGTGGTTAAAATACTATCATTTGCTTTAGTCTAAAAGACATCTGTTAATGTTTCTACTGAATCAGGAGCTTTCGAGTAGTAAGTTCAAATTTCAGTAGCAATCAAAATATTTTCTCACAGAAAATGAAAGCCTTCTTTGCAAGTTTTTCATACTAAAAGCCATACCAGATCATAAAAGGTTTCTGCTGCCAGCAAAATCATTGAAATCGTAGTTTATTGAATTCGCTCTCACACCAAACTAACCTTATTCAATCAGCATAAAGTACTTTCAATTATCTTATATTTATTTAAAATAAACAAATAATAACAAATTTTGTATATAATGGCGGAACGTAATTAGGAAAAAATTAATTTGTTATAACCGTGATATTCCATGTACGCTATATATTAAATCAAATATAACGCAAAGATTTATTCATTATAGCCCTAAAGTCATTATGCCTGTTTTCGATATAATCGATTTTCACTTCAGATTAAAATATCTTTCAATACCGATAATATTAAAAATTCAAATAATGCAGTGTATTTTAAATGATGGAAATGTTATAGTTACTCCCCTATTTGGTCTTTTTCGGCAGACAGAAAGTGATTAAATCTTTACGAACCTTGTGCGTAAAAGTAACGTGAAGGTTAAAATGGATAAACTGACTGCGTCAAAAAAATTGTTTCTGAAGTCTCGGATAGGCAGGGATATTTTCATTGAATTGTTTAGTAGAAGGAAGTGATGTCGCAGAGAAAAAAGTTTCGAGAATCTAAATTTTATGTTCTTAAAAGATCTCAAGATATAAAAACACGTTCATATATATAACATAAAAACAGCGCAATGTCAGATAACTTAATCTCATAGAAAAACCTAGGGAAATGAAATTTATCGATGTAGATGTTAATATTCCCACTGGAATATAGAAGATAAGAGAAACAAATACATAATGAATGAAGTTTGTTATTTTTATGCAAATTATATGTCATCACGTGTATGCTTCCCATCCCTGTTACCGAAATCTAACGTACTTTTTTGTCGTAGGAAGAAAAATAACAGAAAATATATATGCTCGCCGACTAAATATATGCTTCGAAAATTTATTTGTAACGCCTTACCGATATTACGTTTTCCATGAAACAACTTTCTCATTTAACTACTTTTGAAACGTTAATTCAATATTTTTCTTACTGGATATTCGCTAGAGAATTTTGGGAAAATATTTATATCAGATATGTGAATTACTTTAGCTGCCCTCTTGCAACTTTCAATTTTCATTCCGGAAAATTTTCAATTAGGCATCAAAGCACACCATTCAGTCCATAATAATTAAATATTGAGCTTTAACTTAAATAAGTGAATTTCGTAATAAAATAAAATCCTGCTTTATTATTATTATTAATACTATTTAGTTACAGCTCGCGAACTAAAGTTCGGAAACCCTACACTTGAGGAGATTTTTCGTATTATCGTTACGTAAGATTAAACTCTAATAATAATAATAATATATCTAACTGGAAGGAGACCCACACGCTGAACGTATGTGACGATGTGTGGAACCGGCCAGGCCAGTAACCTAGTGTCCTACCCCGCCTTCAAGTGGTGCAGGCTGAGCTTTCTATTTATGTGGCAAATTAATATTTGCTGCACGGATAGAAAGGCGGAAGGGGAGGGCTAATTCACCAACCCGTCTAGCCAGCGTGGTGAAATTATGGCTAATTCCTCCATTATGTTGACACACCAGAAACCATGGCCCCTAGTCTCCAGGTGCTGGAGTGCTCCTGATCAAGGCAGCGGTCAGTGTGGCATGAAAGCAGGGGGTGCTAAGAATCACTGGAATGGCCCAGGCTGCCGTTTGTTATTGACCTTGGCAACGTATAATGGACGATCCCTTGCTTCTGAAGCAAAACTTCAGGAATTGGAAGAAGAACTTGACAAGATCAAATGGGACATTGTAGGACTCAGTGAAGTTAGAAGAAAAGGTGAAGAGTTGGTGGAACTTAAAAGTGGACATTTGTTTTATTATAGAGGAACGGAAACTGGAAGAACAAGTGGTGTTGGCTTCTTAATCAACAAAAGAATTAAAGACTGTCTTCTGGAAGTTGAAAGTACATCAGATCGAGCAGCGAGGCTCGTTGTTCAACTAACCCAGCGATACCAACTTCAAATAGTACAGGTATATGCACCAACATCAAGCCATACCGACGAAGAGGTTGAAGAATTTTATGAAGAAATCAAAGAGTTACACACCAAAGGGAAACAACATATCAAGCTCATCATGGGGGATTTCAATGCAAGAATTGGACAACAGGAACAAGGAGAGACATCGGTTGGTAAATACGGATATGGGGAAAGGAATGAACGTGGCGATCAACTCATCGAATTTGCAGAAGCTGAAAACCTTAGCATCATGAATTCATTTTTTAAGAAGAAACCGCAAAGAAAATGGACATGGAAACACCCAAATGGGGGAACTAGTGAAATTGACTATATCCTGGCAAACAAGAAATCAATTATTGAAGATTGCAGTGTACTGAACAGATTTAATACTGGAAGTGATCATCGAATGGTGAGATGTAAAGTGCACTTAAATACTAAATTAGAACGACAGAAGCTCATTAGGAAACAAGTAAGTAAGAGGGTGGATTTAAAGAAATTAAAAGAAAATACCGAGGCATTCAAGTTGGAATTAAAAAATCGCTTTTCTGCACTGGAAGGACTTATTGATGAAAGTGATATCTCAGAAGCAAATGAAAACATTGTTAAGACAATAGTTGAAACTGCTGGGGAAATTGGTGGTGTAACCTGTAAAAAGCACAATAGCAAATTATCTGAGAAGACGAAACAGCTCATGAAAAGGCGAAGAGATATGAAGGTGGACAATCGAAATACCAGTTCCAGGATTGAGTACATAGAACTTTGTAAAACTCTGCGCAAAAGCATGAAAGAAGACATAAGAAAATTCAATTGTGAGTTAGTAAGGAAGGCCATTGAAAATAACAAGAGCCTTAGGGTTGTTAAAGGAAGTTTATCTGTTGGGAAGAAACACATCATTGCATTAAAAGGAGAGGATGGCACCGTAACAAGAAATAGGGAAGAAATACTTAGAAGAGTTGAAGAATTCTACAAAAAACTATATGAAAGTAACAGTGGATTAAACGAAGACACTGAAATAGTCGAAGGAACAGCTCCTAAAATCTTAAAAGAAGAAGTTTCATTTGCAATAAAAAGTATGAAGAAAGGAAGAGCCCCTGGCGATGATGGTATTACATTAGATATCCTAAAAGAAGCTGGAGAATATGTAGAAGACATACTTGCAAAATTCTTTACCAAATGTCTTAACAGCGGTAACATACCAAACCAATGGGATTCTGCAACAGTAATTCTTTTGCATAAAAAAGGTGATAAAGAGGATTTGAAAAATTACCGACCAATTAGCTTGTTACCTGCTATTTATAAAATCTTCACAAAAGTGCTAACACATCGCCTGCAGAAAAAATTAGATGCAGCTCAACCAAGAGAACAAGCTGGATTTCGAAGTGGATTCAGTACAGTGGACCATATTCAAGTATTAAGAGAATTAATTGAAAGAACACATGAATATGAACTTCCATTGTGTGTGGCATTTATTGACTATGAGAAGGCCTTTGACTCTATTAAAACATCAGCAGTCATCAACTCTTTAAGATCAGCAGACATCGAGGATGTGTACATTGACATGGTGAAATGTGTGTATAAAAATGCAAGTGCAAAATTTCGGTTACATAAAGATACCAAAACTATCAAAATTGGTAAAGGTGTGAGGCAGGGAGATACCATTTCTCCAAAACTTTTTACTTCAGCTTTACAGATGATTTTTCAGCAGATAAATTGGAATAACAGGGGAATAAAAATAAATGGTGAATATTTAAATCATTTGCGGTTTGCTGATGACATTGTTATTTTTTCAACGAACCCATCAGAACTCCAAGACATGGTACAGGAGCTCTCAACTAGAAGTAAAGAAGTTGGACTCAAGATGAACCTACAAAAAACTAAGATCATGTTCAATAATTTCGTAGAGGAAACAAAAATACAAGTTGACAACATTGAGCTAGAAATTGCTGATTCATATATTTACCTTGGCCAGCTGATTTCAATGGATGGCAACATTATGAAAGAACTCAACAGACGTATTAAACTTGGCTGGAGTGCATTTGGAAGAAACAGTTTTATCCTGAAGGGGAAATTGCCTTTGTGTCTAAAAAGAAAGGTCTTCAACCAGTGTGTATTGCCAGTCCTCTCTTATGGATCAGAGACATGGAGTCTAACAGTTGGAGCAATACGAAAGTTACAGACAACGCAAAGGAGCATGGAGAGGTGCATGCTTGGAATAACTAGGAGAGATCGAAAAAGGAACACTTGGGTGAGAGAGCAAACTAGAGTAGAGGACATCATTGTTAAAGTAAAAGGGCTGAAATGGCGATGGGCTGGGCATATTGCAAGAAGAACTGATCAACGATGGACAACAGAAATTCTGAACTGGATTCCAAGAGACCACCGAAGACCTAGAAAACGTCCTCAAACTAGATGGGTGGATGAAATAAGAAAACAGGTTGGGGTGACGTGGAAGCGAATTGCTCAGGATAGACTTGTGTGGAAAGCATTTGGAGAGACCTTCATCCAGCAGTGGATAGATAATGGTTGAATATGATGATGATATATATAAACATACACGTATATGTATATAAAGGTCATTGGCGTACGCCGGGTGTGTTGATGAGTGGGTTAGTTTCATTTCAATGAGGGTTGTAACCCCCATTGCAATGAAATTCTTTATATTTAACATAGGAATATGTGAATTGTAAATCTGTAAACCCTCCATTGAGCCTATAACCCCACTAACGACCTTTCTGTGTAAGCGTATGATAAAGGTCATACATGGAGTGGCGCCCCCTCCAACCCCCCATACAATTTAAAAAAAAATAATTTTAGCATCATAATAGCCAAGTGAAGGTGTTTTGCCTCCCGTCCTCCTAATTTTTCTACCTTCTATTTGTAAATCTTGTTGCAAGCCTGGTGTATACATGTATATACCAGGCCCGTATAAAGGATTTTCCACTGGAGGGGCGAAGTATTAAAATCGGAGATATTTTTGGTTCAACATCTTTACTTGTCTCCCATAGGGCTAATATCAAGATTTCTCTAATGGGGAGGTGAACATCCAACCCACTTTATTTACAGTCCTGACAAATATACATATAATCATAAGCGGATCCAGAAAGAAAAACAGAGGGCACAGATCCTTTTGTGCGACAACAGAGTACAGACCACTTCATCGCATTCCATAATTTTGCGTAATTAATCAGTTGTTTCTAGTTTTTCTTCACCCCGTCTGAGAGGAGGGGCTTGAATCCATCTCTGAATCCATCAATTCATATCATAAAAAACATTTTTCTGTCGCACTATTGTTGTCGAATGCAGTTTTGTCATTCCATTTTGGAATCTTTCC
>QLNU02015003.1:51799485-51828099 GCA_006491805.2 Dysdera silvatica | reverse complement strand
TACTTCAGCTTTACAGATGATTTTTCAGCAGATAAATTGGAATAACAAGGGAATAAAAATAAATGGTGAATATTTAAATCATTTGCGGTTTGCTGATGACATTGTTATTTTTTCAACGAACCCATCAGAACTCCAAGACATGGTACAGGAGCTCTCAACTAGAAGTAAAGAAGTTGGACTCAAGATGAACCTACAAAAAACTAAGATCATGTTCAATAATTTCGTAGAGGAAACAAAAATACAAGTTGACAACATTGAGCTAGAAATTGCTGATTCATATATTTACCTTGGCCAGCTGATTTCAATGGATGGCAACATTATGAAAGAACTCAACAGACGTATTAAACTTGGCTGGAGTGCATTTGGAAGAAACAGTTTTATCCTGAAGGGGAAATTGCCTTTGTGTCTAAAAAGAAAGGTCTTCAACCAGTGTGTATTGCCAGTCCTCTCTTATGGATCAGAGACATGGAGTCTAACAGTTGGAGCAATACGAAAGTTACAGACAACGCAAAGGAGCATGGAGAGGTGCATGCTTGGAATAACTAGGAGAGATCGAAAAAGAAACACTTGGGTGAGAGAGCAAACTAGAGTAGAGGACATCATTGTTAAAGTAAAAGGGCTGAAATGGCGATGGGCTGGGCATATTGCAAGAAGAACTGATCAACGATGGACAACAGAAATTCTGAACTGGATTCCAAGAGACCACCGAAGACCTAGAAAACGTCCTCAAACTAGATGGGTGGATGAAATAAGAAAACAGGTTGGGGTGACGTGGAAGCGAATTGCTCAGGATAGACTTGTGTGGAAAGCATTTGGAGAGACCTTCATCCAGCAGTGGATAGATAATGGTTGAATATGATGATGATGATGATATTAAGTTGTAAGATATTATTACCCTTCACAGAGATAACACAATTGCCAAATATTGGCCAACACACAAAGCCACCGAGGCGAGATTTTTGTGCGTTTATTCAACTAAATACAAATTCACTGACAGTTTTACACAACTGTCTTAAAGGAGCTTATAAAATTTCTTTTTCCATTTTTAATAAATTTTGTAAAATGCGAGTACTCTTCAAACAATGCACTGATTTATTTATTTATTTATTTATATAAATCGAACACTACGCAGATTAAATTAAACAACAATATCAATCAACGTTTATTGGCGTAGTGATACCAGCGCCGATGTTATGGCGTGATTAGATGGTGAAACGTTCGAAAGAAAATAAATATTTCTGCGTTCGGTGGGACCTGAACCTACAACCTTCCACTTGCCTGGTGGAGGCTTTACCATCTGAGCTATGAACAATATCCAATCCCTTACGAACGTATATAAAGACTTTACTGAAGCCGGTTATTTCGCAGAATGGTGTAGTACATGGACTACTATTTAAACCAAATTGCAAAGAGACTGGTATTAAATTGATCGAAATGCCCGTTGCCCTACACCATTCCTTATATACGTTCGTAAAGAGATTATATATTGTCGTTCGTAGCTCAGTGGGTAGAGCCTCCGCCCGGCAAGTGGAAGGTCGTGGGTTCAGGTCCCACCGAAGGCAGAAATATTTATTTTCTTTCGAACGTTTCACCATCTAATCACGCCATAACATCGGCGCTGGTATCACTACGCCAATAAACGTTGATTTATATTATTGTTTAATGCACTTATTCTTTCAAATGTTTTCATTATTGGCGTAGATACTTAGGCTTTCAGAGCTTTAGACAATTTACTTTTATGAACCTCCATCTCACCAATAAGACTTAGCAAATCAAGAGCAAAAATCATGAACGTCACCAAAAAGTAAAACAGAAATATCGCTGAAGGTTTAAGTTCCTATTAAAAGGCTTCCCAAATTCTGCATTTACAGCTTATATCTTCAGAAAGAATTTTTTTTTGCCATTTTAGAAAATTACGCATTTTTGAATCCCACGAAAAGCTACATTATATTGATTTTTGCTTCGAATTCCTCCGTCACTTAGGATCTCCACAACGAACCTGTCAATTACTTTATGACTAAATATTTTGTCAAAAGAAATAGTTTTAATGGATCATCGATTTCGATGAGAAATTTTTTAGAAAAGATATGGTAATTTACTTCCGCTTCTCAGTCTTAAAATTAATGTAGATTTTTTTAATAATGTAGTACTACACATCTGTCACAAAAATATTCCTAAGTCATAATTTTTCACATGTGTTAATAATAAATCATAATCATAGCCATAATTCACATTTGTCTAATTGTTGCTACGTTATCTTTGTATATGTCAACAGTTACATATACTTATTAAATCTTTTCCGATTATAATTTATGATAAATAATGCGATCTGAGATGTCAGTCCTTATATTTCTGCTAACGTCAATAATTTTTAACATCATGTTGTTATAGATCGCTCTCGAACATTTAACGGCAGCAAAGTTTAAAATTAAACCAGCTCAGAGTCAGTTAAATCCTAAAAAATCTAAATTTTTTTAACTGCAAACGTTCCTTCATGAAAATTTAAGCACTCTAATATTCCTGGATAAATTATTCGTAGAGAAAAAGTTTTCGTGCGTCCGATGGGGTACGGTTCCACAACCTTTATATTGCTGGTGAAATGGTCTCTCTATCGAGCTACGGACAGCCAACAAACTCTTCCCTGTGAGCAAATATAAAGCTACACCACGAACAAGCTAAATGCGGTAATTATTTGCAGTGATTTATCGAGTATTACTGCTAACTTCGGCTTTGCAGATGGTAATTATTTGTACTTAGTAGCCAAGGGCAGACAAAGGGGAGTGGTCACAGGGGTCATGACCCCAAAATATATTTTTTCACTGTAAAAAATTCCAACTTTCATGATAAATGAAGGGTGTTATTCCAAGACCATGGCAAATTCTGTCCTTGAACACCCCCTCCCCAAAATGAATGTCTGTGTCCGCCATTGTTAGCAGTCTAATATTCATCTAACTTATGATTTACGGAAAAGTGATTCCCAGCTTCTCGCTCCCCGCGTTTCGTCCCCTGTAGATAACAAGTAGGCTATAAAAATATTTAAATAACAAATTCATTTTTTAACAGTAAAATCCCCGGTCATCCGAACTTCGTTTAACCGAAATGACTTTCTACACAATTTACCTTGCCATTATTGTTTTTCAAGTAGACACTCGTTCAATGTTTTTTGGCAAAAACGCTCACGTGGTGGAAATCGTTCATAACAAACCCCAGTCATCCGAATTTCGCTTAACCGAAATAACTTTCTATACCATTTTTTACTTCTTTATCTAAGTGGACTGTTAATAAAGAACTAGTATAGAAAGCTATTTCGGTTCAGCGAAATTCGAATCACCAGGTTTCGTTATGAACGACTTTCATTATGTGAGCATTTTTGTCGAAAAACATTGATCTAGTGTCCATTTAAAAAACAATAAAAAATAAATTGTATATGAGGTAAGTTCGTTTAAACGAATTTCGGATGACCGAGGTGTCACTGTTAAAAAATTAAGTGCATCATTTACATATCTACATAGCCTACTAATTACCGACGAGGGCGAGGTGTTGGGAGATGTTTTTCCGTATCCCCTCATTTACGCATCTGGAAAACTAATTTCTTCAAATAATCCGCTCAACATTAAAGGAAAGCAATTTGATCGAAGGAAACGTGTCAGCACGTTACGTAGCTTTTTTGACCGTTATTTGCGCTTCGCTTTAAAAACCTTTTCTTTAAGCATGTTACAGAAATAGAGTGTAACGTCTATTTACCGATTGTCATAGGACTTGCGGAAATAATCGCTGAATCGAGGAATGCGTTAAATCGGGGGAACGCATTTATGGAAAACAATGACGCACCCACGGAGCGAGGTCAGATGGATCTCCGGTCTTTCCTTGAGCTAAAAATTTACATATACAGCAAGTTAAAAGTAGCGAGTATCACATTAAAAAACAATGTTTCTTGCGTTTTCGATCATTCTCCAAGCAAATACCCTGGTTAAGGTATTGATCGTAATGAAAATAAGAAATTATCGAAAAGAAGAATCATAAAGATTCTTGCCAGTATTCTGAGGAGGATACGTATTAATTTTAATATACGCAAGGACAACGAGTAAGTACGTAATTACTACTTTGAAAAGAAATCTCTGGTTGACGTTTCTTTTATTTTAATTGGTAGTTGGCATTTAATACCGCTTTTTGATTGCTTCACGTGGATTAGAAAGATCATCGTTAACGTCAAAACGTAGTAAATACTCCTTCACACACTATAAACAAGAAATGGCATTAGCTAACTCAATTGAAGTTGATTTTCTAACTGAAATTCTACTTACAGCTACAGATTAATGACAAAACATTATCGTTAAATTGATGAAATCAAACGCCAAATTGAAGAAATAAAACGTTATATCGAAGAAAACGTAACACTGGACTCAATGCTACTCAACCCGGGCGAATAAAACCATTCGTTAAATCGACGAAGTTTTTAAATCGAACTTTGAGTAATTTTCTGCACACACGTTTCAACTCTTAAAGGTGGAGTACTAATTAAAACTCTCCTTCTCATTATTAGAATTCTCAGCATACTTTGCCATCTGAAGATATTTTGAAACAAACTTATAGTTACAATGAACGCTTTTAATTTTTAATATATGTGATTACTTATCTAAATTATCACACACACACACACGTGTTAACATATAGTATATATATATGTTCAGTATTTTAATAAAATTCCTGGCCACACTTTCTAATCAATTTACCCTTTAGTTTCGCTTTCTTCTACAGGCCATTTTGATATTATCCAGGTTTCTTCATTGTGGAAGAAATCATTTTCTAAATGCTCCTTAAAGCATTTTATTTTTTTTATATATAAGCCTTAAATTGATAATTTTAACATTTCACATATAGTCCATTCGCGAAAAATTGGCGGGTAGAGCCGTTAGAATTTAAGGGAGCCGACGTCACAGACGGCTTGTTTCATTTCAGTAGAGGGTAGAACTTTTTACATAACTCGTTTTTGGTGCGTAAAAAATGAGTTATATAAGACGCTCTACTGCAATGAAACAAGCAGTCTGTAACGTTAGCTCCATTAAATTCTAACGGTTCTATCCGCCACTTTTCAGTGAACGGACTATGCATTGCTGTCCTCTATTAACCACTTTTTTTACAATAAAATAGAAACATTAATTAACTATCAAACCTTAATGACAAGAAGAGATTGTATAAATTTTTGCGAAGAAAACTTTGGTGCCTAGTGTATTCATTTTATCAATGCCATGTGTTATTTTTCCCAGAATATATATCTCTCTTCCATCCAGAAAAACTCATTGGGTTCATAGACGATGGAATTTTAACTGTCTGCGCATTGTGCCAAAAAGGGTTTTAAACTAGCTTTGTATTCTCGGGGAGGTCTATTCTGAGATCTCCAATCACCTATGAATGGGGAACGAAGCATCAATTTTAGCATTATAAATTGGGAGAATATTCCGGCTCGATTTCATGGTCCTTTACAAATCATACATGGTCAATGCGGCAAGTTTCTACAATCTGCAAAAACTATCTTCTTCATGGCACAAATAATTATTCCTAGCAATGTGGTTTGTCTATATTGATTTCACGTAATTTAATCCCTGTAGTTTTCGATATTTTATGATTTACGAGCTCAAGACCTAGCTAATAATTTTATGTGATTACCTCAACAATATAAAAAAACACACTTTATTTCTCTGTTAATTAGAAGATAAGGTTTCCGTATTGGGTAATTATGTTTCAGCAAATAATTTGAACAGCTCATTTTATATTTATAAAATAAAGTTGTTATATGATGATATAAAGTCGTTGTATAATGATATAAAATATGAGCTATCAAGATCAAAACATAAAATTATAGTTTATTGCATTACATTCATAATAAATAAGATTACAGAATTTCAAGTCTCATTTCTTTAATAGTCTTCAATATTTATCGTCATTTCATATAATTAAGACACCAAATTATCATTTTTCTCTAATCGTCGTAATATAAAATTAAATGCTCGCTAAAGGAATTTAATGTTGACAGAAGAAAAAGTCCTCAAAAACAATCCGAAAAAGTGGATAGTTTAACAAAATGGGACGCTTTTTAGTAAATAAAATAAAATAAAATAATATTCTCTTGTAAGCTCCTTTTCCAGAAAATATAAAAAGAGCAACTAATCCAATTTTCCAGTCTTTACTCTGGAATAATTTATGAGAAAACTAAGAAATGAAATCTTTAAAAAAAGAAAATAATCCACTTCAGAGAAATGATTAGTTTACCTCCTAATTATTTGCAAATGTTAACAACAAAAAGGTTTATCCTAATTACTTTCTTTGAAGTGGTTTGAAGTAGTTTTTAGAAAAGGGAGCGGAATGAGGAAGAAATCACAATGCCAATTTCGAAACGTCAGTTTCTTGATTGGAGTGCACAGAGTCGTTCAGTAAATCCCTCGTCGATACTTCGCCAGAATTTGTTATTAGCTTCCTAGAGCATGAGCCCTCCCAATGTAATAAAACGTGTGTGTAGTAAACCGCTTGCTTTTCATATAATTTTACTATCATTGTATTGAAATTCACAAATATTTTCTGCGACAGAAGATAGCTTGAACACAAACAATGGCCTGTTATTATTTTATCACTTAAATAAATTATTGAAAATTACAAGATTTTGGACAAACAAGGAACATGTCTTCCTTTTCAGAAGAGATCAAGATGATGAAAGTACTTTTTCAATGTGTTTCGCATTCACTCGCGTCATCATCAAACTTTATTATTTTCTTCGAACTCCAAAGAATTTACATTCTATGTTGCTCCTACAGAGAATCTGTTATAATGTGGCATATTCGGTGGACATGGTTGCCTACTCTTCTCCTCTATTCTTATTAAGATTTCAGATGCATATTTCCAATTTCAAAAAAGTTTTTAAATTACACTTCTGCCCATTGAAATTGTTACACCATGAAGGCAGCATGTAGGTACAGCGAAATTTACATGGAAGGTAGATCAAGCTGGGATATGCAAATTATTACCATTTCAACGCCTGCTCGCAAAACAGGAGTAACGCCACCGACACCCTGTATAAAAGGAGAGATAATAAAGCTGGTTTCTCATACGGAAATCGCTTTCTCACATTGGTTGCTTGTGTAAAGGTCTTGTTATGTCTCGGATAAAGAGGACGAACACCTACCAGCACGTGTCAGATTTTAATCGCGGTAAAATCGTAGCCTTCCAGGACTATGGTCAAGGGCGGATCCATTATTTTATTACGGAGGCCCTTACTGAGAAAATTTTTAGTTTTGGACTATTAAATAGTTTAGGTAAATGTTGATATATTACTAGCCTTCCTTTATATCAGGGTTGTCCAGCATATGGCCAGCGGGCCATAATCCGGCCTGCCTACAACTGTTTGAAATAAAAAAAATTCACAAACAAAAATTTTAGACTTTTTCAGAAATAAGGAAAAATCGTGGGAACAGCAGAGGCGTTCACTTTCTATACCGCATTTGCAGAAACAAATAAGTGAAAGAAACTCTAAAGGGTGGCTATTGAGTGTAAGTTAGTTTTTTTCTTTTTTTTAAGAAACCACTAGACAGCGAGATCCGTGAAAATTCTTTAAGTGGCCCGCTACCCAAAAAGGTTGGACAACCCTGCTTTATACTCACCAAAATATTTAATTTACTACAATGAATTAAAACTGTGCTTTTCTGTAATTGAACTATATGGTTTAATTCAGATTATAGTCAAGTATGACAGAAGGATAACTTAGCAAAGGAGATATATACAATAACCAAAAACGATAATTTACAATGTAATTAATAGAACAAGTTTAAATTTAAACTACAAAAACATCGTAATTATTTCACTTTTTTCATAACAAGCAACTTTTTAAAAAATTTGAAGTTTATAGTGCAAAGTCGAGCCATCTTGGTTTCTTTGAAAATTTGTCAATTACTTTATTTACATCAATATGAATGTCTCTGTGGGTGTGTATTAAAAGTCTCTTCTGTCATCCGCGTTCGAAGCCAAGTTTAACGGCGCTTCAAGGATAAAAAACTACGTTATGCTGAAGTAACCCTTACTGAAAACGTAGTTTGAAAGGCGAATAGCTTGTAGATTCATGGAAAAACGTCTAGATTGCATTTCTCCAAGGCTTGGAGACTTTGGTGTAAGATTTTAGTTTATTACGGTAGTAACAAACAACACATAAAATATTCTTCATCAACTTTATTTTTTTCTATTTACCCATGACATGCGGGGGATTTACATCGCCATTTTCAACCCTGAAATAATGCGTAAATATGATATTCTACCAATAAACAAATTATTGAGTTATAAACTAGCTCTTATCATGTTCGACAATTTAAGACAGAACATTGGCTCCTCTATTTTGATATTCAATTACCATTTTCATCCAACCTCGTGTAGCGCTAGCCAGATCTTATCGCAAAAGTGAAATCTTGCCAGTAGAAAATGGGTAATGCTGGTACAAAAATATGGAACTCTCTTCCACAATCAACTAAATCCATTACCTCTTGTTTAAAATGCAGGAATGATGTGCGGAAATTCCTTATTACACATTAAATACTAATCAAATATTTGACTTCCTTTATCTAACCTCTCATATCTGGTTTTTTTTACTAATAATAAAATTTCTGCAGCGCTTGTGCGTCATGGGACTGACTCTACATCACTGTTTGTTTGGTTTTTGTTTGTTTGTTTGTTTTTGTCGTTTTATATCTCGTTTATCAAAGTCTAAATCTTACTCTCGGGCGCTATGGGCTTTGTTAGACTCCCCTCTTTAACCATTACTGCCCGGGTGGTTATAAAATATGTTCCTTATTGTAGTATCAAGATCAATGTTTAGTTGCTTTACCATGTTCATTTGTATGTACTATTATTATTGTTCATTAACCACCCAAAATAAAGTTGTTAAAAAAATTAAAAGATGATAGAATAAACGTGCATACGAAGTCAGAAAGTATAAAATGAAGATCTCTACCCTGGGCATTTAGTCATCAAAACGAATGGGCCAAATCACTTCAGTTTTATTTGAATCTAGCGGGGAGTCGGGAATTGCGATTAATATGAGAGAAAAGATAAACGGATAGACTATCGAGGGCGTCATCGGTGTTTTACCAGAACAAATTAAAATTCGTCTAGCATATATATAATGCGATGGAAGGGTAAAAATCATCCCAAGAAAGAGCTGAAAAACGAAAATAAGAAATCCGCGAAATGTTCATATAGGAAATATAAAAAACAAAGCAAAATCTTCAATGTTACTGACAATTAGAATGTTGAAAACATATTTAATAATAGTGAAGATTTTTTTCTGCGCAATTTCGCGCATGAAGAATGACAGTCAAATTTAAACGGAATAGAAAAACGACATGCGTGCCCGTCAAAACTTGAATAAATACTACTAAACAAAAAGAGAAAAAGCGCCCTCTGGCAGTTCGTGCCTATCGGGTTACCCATGGAAACCAAAATTAAAAAGGAAATAATTAAGCAAAATAGACATTTTTTCATACAGCTCTTATTAATTCCACCAGAATATAGTGGCAACAATTATTTTTCATTGGTTTCAACGCAAATGATTGTATTATTAATATTATCATAATAAAGTGGCAACAACATCCTACCTTTATTAAAACGTCCCGCGAAAGGATAACGAAAAAATGTGACGTTTATTTTAATTGACTTCCATAAAAATATTTTCGACGTTAAAAATTGGATTCGTATAAAAGTATACAAGGATAACATCTTGATGTGATATCGTTTTCTGGAAATATACTGACATTTATACACATACATTCAATTCTCAGAAAAACTGGAATGGTCCCTTCTATTACCTGTACACGTCATCACATATATCAAATATATATATATATATAATATGTCAAATATATATCACATAATCAAATAACATATATCACATAATCAAATAACATATACCACATAATCAAATAACATATATCACATAATCAAATATATATCACATAATCAAATAATATATATCACATATATCAAATAACTTGATTTCGTTGCATTAAAATTTATAGCAAATACTATAAGGAACTAAAATTTTGAATAAGACTTGATATACAAAGGAGACAGATCACTACCTCTGATATATAAATACGGAATTTTTGATTTTCCAAACCGTATAATTTTTACTGTTTAATTATAATTCATGAAATATTTTATTTTCATAAATTTAAGTTTCCTAAACTTTTGGTAGTTAAATATTGGCCTATTTAGAATAAATAGTTTTTATTTACTTAAACCTTAATCCGTGTTTGGCAAACAATCATTCTAATCGAACTTTACATCACATAAATATAACTTTATGTAAATAATATATAAAAAATCTACACAGATTCCACAAAATACTGTCTTTGTATTAGTTTCAATAGACAGATACATTTGGAATTGAGATTAGGAAAGCATAAATCTAGTAAATCAATGTAAAAGAAAGGTTTTCTGGAGGAATGTAATTTTAAAATGCAATAGAGTTTGGAAATGGTTCATTTACTTGCAGCCTAGCCCTGCCATGATCTAGCAGAAGATGCCTCCTTTATTGAAAAAGCTCGAAGAGTCCGATATTGCAAAGGAATTCCGTGTCAGATCTTCGATTTTAGGGTTTTCGAAACAATAACTCAGAAAACAAAAGATTCCGGGATCGCAATTTCTTTTGGCTGGATTCCTCGTAAAGAACTGAAGGCCGCAGTTTTTATCTGAGTTCTTTGGAAAATCCGGGTGACCTTCTGTCAACGACCCGTGTTTTGTGATCCCGTTTTTCCATCCAGAATTATCGGATTTCTAAATGTTTCAGGAAGACAGAAGCAAAAACTCTAAAGATTTGACAGTTCGAATTTCCAATAACTGCTGATTTCAGATATTCAGGTTAGCGAAACGATAAGGCTTCGTATTAGAGGAGGAACAGTAAGGAATTCTGTAATGCTTCTGATTGATTTTCTGAAATAATTTTATTTGTCTTTAATCCGACGCCCCAAGTTTGGACGATGAATCAGAAAACTTTTGATAGACATGTCTATTTCAACTTTTTTGACTTCCTGCCTTTTAAAGCAGTGGAAACACCAATTTTTCTCAATAAATTGCAGGCTCTTAAAAGCGAAGTTTTCAAACTTAAAAAAAGGAATAATTTCAGTTTCAGATTGTAAAATTCTTTCATATACATAAGCTTCCTTTATATTTCCTTTCTTATATAAATCCATTATTTGTGCTTGTTTAAATTTATAATTAATATATATAATATATAATAACTCTTTTGCACAGTATGTAATTACAATATTTTATTTTATTAATGAGTTAAACTCTTTCTGTATTAAGTTTAAAAGCACAAATACTGAAGTTTATGTTATAGGTAGGAATTTTTCATCGCGATACAGAGAATCACGTTCTTTAAATGGTAAAAAAGGCCCAATTTCCTTTTAAAAAATTCAATTAACATTATTAGTGATCGTGTATAGAATACTTTACACCAGATATTCGCGGCTAACAAAAAAATTCGAAAAAGAGCTTATACATTATTTAACACAAGAGTGATGTTTTCTAATATGATTTAACATTTCAAACGTGAGCACTCGGCCGTTGAAGTGAGAGGAATACAAAACATCGGGTTTCTCACATACAGACTCCTCTCATGCAGCCTATTAGGTATAATGAACCTGGTTGTATGTGCCCTCTGTAGATGAAATAAGCTCTCGAACAGTTTATTGTGCTGCCATCTGCCTATTTCTCTTCGCAGTTAAAGTTATGGAATGGTCTTCTGATATGGTTGTAATTTGTGACCAGCTTTGCCCTGGACCACAGAATACTTCTCCTGTCTTTCTAAACTTTCTCCACAACCTAGAGAGGACATCATTTTGGGTACATTTAATTTATTAGGTACCTCTAACAAATTCCGCGGCTTCCATCTTCCCGATCGCCCACCATTTTTCACCATCATTGAAATGTCTTATTCTTAACAGATTTTAGCATAGATTATCCGAAATGCATTGTCACTAACTGACAAAACACATATAATTCTTGTTGCAGAAGTGTTAATTCTACCTCTCTGATGCGCCCCTCTAAGGCGCCCCTAATGTGCATGTTCTTTGCTTTGCGGGCACTTTCGATACCGTAATTGGACAATGCATTTCATGGCCAGAGCTATCGCCAAATTTCACTCAAATCAGTCCACTAAAACGCAAGCTTTGACATTTTATCCAATTATCCTTCTCCTTTAACTCCAGTTTGTCAAGAGCTTTACTAACGGCATATATATATATTGAGACGCACGTACTGTACTTCGGCTGTGATGGCGTTTGACACTTTAGAACTGAAGTGAAGTGAATGTGTGTTCGCGCATGAGCGTTTGTGCTGGGATTCTATCAGTCAGATAGATTTGTTCCATATCATCGGACCGAGCGGTCGCGTATAACGTTCATCGTTGTTTTAATGTAATATGTATTTCTTTGTAGTTTAAAATCGCAAGATTTTGAGTCTGTTATAAATAAATTTGCTTTCCTTTTCTTTTGTGAATTCGGTGTCGTCTCATTTTGGCGCAGCCGGTAGGATTTCGTGTATTCTATCATCGATTCCATTGAACCTCAACGAACTTCATTGAAAAACGACATCAAATTTCATATTCGAATCATAGCCATGCATCTATACAGGTTTGTTTCATTTTTGAAACTGATTTTAATTTGGTTTCGAAATCCATGATCTTGGTACTGTGCTTTTTGAAGAATCCGAATTCGACGGAATTCAATAAATATTGTTTACTAACTAACGTAGTAGAACTTCGAAGAACAGTACCCTTTTCGAGAAAGCGGTCCACTTGATATTTTCTGAATTAGCAGTAAGCATATGTCCACCTGGAAATTTATCGAATAAGCAATAATTTTGTAACACTTGGCTTTGTTTCCATATCAAACGATGCCAACGAAGAAGAAACGAGGACAATCTCTTGGAGAGCAACCACTCGACGCACAACTCTTAGCAGACGCTATCCTTCAACTCAAGGACGATGTTCGCCAATCAATTTGAATTAATGCAGGAAGAAATGAACAAGAAAATACTCGATCTCCGAAAATTAATGGATGAAAGACCACCGTCCCCCAAAGAATTTGGTGAAGAAATTGACATTGAAGAGCGAAAAACGACGCCGTCACTGCTAATTGACAACGCTCTCGTCATTGATAACAACATCTTGCCAACAACAATGCTCTCATCAACGACAACAATGCTCCTGCTAACAATAACGACGCTCTCGCCAACGTCAACAAAACTCAACTTATGGCCAACAACACTAACGCCAAAGACAAGGTTACTACAACTTGTACAAACTATGTAATTTATTTCAAAAAGCCTTCAGCCCAAGAAACCTGCAAATAACTATCCTATCTTCCTTCCCAAGATAGGTGGGTTCTTTCGTTCAAAACTAAACAGTTTCTTGAGCGGTAAAAATAAACGTACTGTACTTAGGACTTTGTGGGCCATCCAGCATCTTACATAATTCCATGTTGATGAGATTCGAGGAATCCTTTTATTATTAGACAGGAAAATGCACCTTTTAAATACCAACAATTTATTTACGTAAATTAAAAAGATATATAAGATCCAGCTATTTATTTCATTTTAACATGTAACAGGATTCCCATTTTCAAGCTATGCCCGGCCGCGCTTACATTCGGTTCCAGACCAGATTCAAAGGCATTCTCCTTGAGTTTGTTGTATGTTTCTCATTTATAGTTTTGATACATCCGAAACTTTATCCAATGGGACTATTGGAATTTAACCAATGGGAAGAGATGTTACGGGAGCCAATGAAATCTTTTATAGATCCATATGGACCATGTACGCCATAAGTTCAATGCTTTGGTTATTACATATTGAGCGCGTGTACAAGATTTTCAAGCTAGCTGCTATTATATATTTAAATACATTGGAAAAACGAAATATTTAATACTATTGGATCTTAATTAATTTAATTTGGTTTAAGGGCTTTAACTTTTATTTAATGGCCCAACAGTAGCAAACTATTTTGAACTAAAAATTATTTTACAACTCGAATTATGCTAATTCAAAGTAAACTACTTAAAATTTCTTAACTTAATTTCTTAACTTCTACTTAAAATTTAAGGATCTAATCCTTAATATTTAAAAAATGAATTTTTTTGTATGCATAATGTTCGCGCTAACTAAGCGTACATGTTCTTTCTATCTCTCAACTCGGCGTATTTTCACAAATTAAGTTACTTTCAGGCCGCTCTCCTGTTCTAGAGTAAATGTGCTCGTTGAGCGATCTGTAAATACGCGCTTAAAACAGCTAGATGCTAAAGACAAAAATGCAAAAACGCATAGGCAAAAAAGAAAATGCAAAAAAAGCAAAGGCAAAAATCAAACAATAAGCAAAGGCAAAAAATGCAAAATGCTAAAACAGTAAAGCGAAATTCAAGAAATGCAAAGCCGCGTAAGTAAAGCAAATGCGCAGGTAAACAGTGATCAGATTGGAAAAAACATTCTAATTTTATGTTCATACATTGTATATTTTGTACGTTAACTTTATAAAAAAAACTACATTTTTTTCTTCTCTAAACAGGGGAATATATTGTGGGCTCCCACAATAGAATTTCTAGTTCGTTTTGCAGGCTTTTTCTAATTGTTGCCACTTATTAACATAAAGAAATAAAACTGAACATTACTAATTTCTAAACTTGGCAAACTGCCAAATAGTTTCCTTTTACATAATCTTTTCTGATTGCACGAATTTTACTTTCTGCATCTGGCAACAGATTTTGTATAATTATAATTTCGTTTCATATATTTGGCAACAGTATATGTGATTGTTTTCGGAATACTTTTAACTGGATTGAATTATTGCATATCATCAAAACATATTTCTGAAACTGCACTTCTTATTTCTGCAATCAGAACAAGTGTGGGCCGCGTAAAAACCGAAGTTATCATAGGAAAAACGACAGAATTAGTTGAGATCCATGTTTTCGAAAATTTTGACGATGATTTGTTAATTGGATCTCAAGAAACAAATGACGAAACACGTAAATTGAGTCAAGTGGTTAACGGATTTGAAGGGCAGTCAATGTTATGACAGAGAGGACCGAAAAAGAAGAAGACTTAACTGCAATCGAAAGACCCATATTTGCAGAAAATCGAAACGCCATCGGACGAATTAACATAACGAAGCATCACATCCGAATCATTGATAACACACCGCCAATCAATTTACACCCATATCGGCAGTCTCCCGCAATGATCGACACCATCCGTCAACACGTTGACGAAATACTCCAAGCTGGCATTTGCAATTGTCATAAAAATTTTGTTGCCTGCAATTTATATTTAAATAGATGAGAATATTGATGAGTAACTTGACTTTTAATTTGTTTTTTAATTTGTTTTTAAGAAATTACAGAAGCCGCCTCATACAAGGCTTGTATGCAAAAGTGGGTGCATTTGCTAGCAGTATCACAACAGTGATAGTACTGAAAACTTCTATGAGAAATTGTCTTTTTTTAGTGGAAGAACATTTCCTCAATATTTAGTGGAAAAATAAATTTCATGGAAGTGTACAAAAAAAAATTCTTGATATAAATATTTTTCATAGTGGTCACAAATATATCGCGTTTTACTCCTACAGTTTTCATTCTTGCACTTTCGAGAAAATTTACCATCAAACTTTTTGGATAATATTTCCCATTGTTATATCTTAGTTCTTTTGCGACTTGAGACAATTTTCATTTCTTAACTTGACATTCGGAAGCAGGAGAACCGCTTACGGATGGTCGACCCCTTTTCTTTGTTATCGATGTATGTAGTTAGTTCCTGTATATATTATTATACTTGATGCTATGCTACTTTTGAACTCCAATAAATCATTAGCTGCTCGTCCATTTTCTCTCCATTGAAGCCAGGTACTGAAAATACAAAAGGAAATTCGCCTATACCACAGTTTATTTCTTTGGGAATGACGACAGGGTGCCGCATGTGAGTTTACTGAGGCCACACCTCATATGTGAAGGTTATATATCTGCGATAAGTGTGGCTTATCTGCTTCAAAAACAGATTTAGTTACATGACCAAAAAGTTTTGCTTTGTTCATTGGTTGAACTCCAGCAAAAGATGGCACCACGTGTACAATAGATTCATCAACCCATCAAGTCACTTTTACGTTCTCCTCAGTAGTTACAGAAACTAATCCCCCTTCCATCTTTCAGGAGAGATTTAATATCCTTCAGCGTTTTCTCGGCGCTCTTTTTTCTGTTAGCTCGAATGGTTAAAAAAAAGTAAATTTTTCGGTTTTTTAATTCCGCAGTAAGCGGAATAATAATAATTTTGCAGCAATGGAGTGTCCAGCCTTTCCCGTGGCCTTTTTTAGTACTTCACTTTAATTATCGATCTAACCAATTTAATCAAAGAGCTCCATTCTGTGCTTTTGAGCCCTTAATAATAGAAATTAAAATGCTGAGGTTCGATCTTATATCCGTACATTCCAAATTTCCTTCTACTTTTTCCTGAGAGAACAGATATTGCGCAATTTGAATAGATGGTACATCCTCTGGCTGAAAATCGTTTACTGTCGCTTCTACAGTATCAAAATTTTTGCTAGAAGAAACATGCATTCACTGAGCATCCAACAAAATTCTCCAACGTATTATCGAAGGATTTGGTGATTGGTTGGCTTATTGGAAAAGAACAAGTGTATTCTGTGCCAGACAAGATGAGACTGTACATGCTGTTTAAAAAAATAAATTAAAATTCCAAAAGGAAAATACACGTACAAAGAAGAACGATGTGGTAAAGTCAGATGAGATTTAAAAGGCCAATATTGGACAAAAAAATTAAAAATGATTTCATGATTAAAAGAATTGCAAAATGTCACGAAGGGTAAAATTATTTTGGTTAAAAGCTAATGGAAGTTGAGGATTAAAGCTTGAGCAAATGGTTAAATATGTAAAATATTTAGTGGTTTACAACATGTGGCAAACCATGGGGCATCTTCTCACTTTAAGATATGTTGATGGGAGAAGCGTGTGTGTGCCGGATACGAAGTCTAGCCAGAGTGACCTCTTTATGACAGTCACTACTATAGCTAGACTGCCACACCTCAATATGTGGTTTGATATATTATGTCGCAGTTCCGTAAAAACTTACTCATCCCATTCCAATTCCAATTTTTTGCATAGATGGGATGAGACGAGTGTTAAACCTTGAAATGGAATGGTCATTCATCCCGGTTCTGTAGTTGCTGTTTTCGCAGCAATGTCAGACTGCTCACTATCGGAAATTTCGACGTGACCTGGAACCCAACAAAATTTCACAATATAGTGTGCGTTTTCTATATCCGCTAACTGTTTATGAATTCTGCGAATTCCAGAATGGTGCGAGATTTTGAATGAAGACAGGCTCTGCAGAACGCTGAGTAAACCTGTACAGATGACATTTGGGTGGATTTAGCGGTAAAGTTAAACTAGGAGATCGCGTTTTATGGGCTTCTGTACGATAAAAAGATTTCATGAATTTTTTTTAATATTACAAAAAAGTTTATCTATATTCGGATAATTTGCCTGAATTTCCTCAGCATCCCTATGTAAGGCATAATCAAGGCAAGTGACATGCACTAGCTTTGGATAAAAACATTTAATTGTTTTCCAGTATTTACTATGTTTGGTGTAGCATCCGTTAAAAAAGAGCAAAACGTTGTTACATTTCACTCCGTTTGGCCATAAAAGATTTTTCAAATAGCAGACAGATGGTTGAATGATTAACCTTTTCAAGTGCCTCCTAATTCAATAAAATATTAAACATAAGGTAACATTCGTGATAAGCGACCGCAGGGTTGAAATAAAAGTTGGGAATAGCGCTAAAGGCAAAATAAAAAAGGTTGCAATTGATATACATAGTTGACTGAACATGAAAACTATGGCAGATTTTTTCTTCAAGAGATCCTAGTTTTAGTTATTGCAGCTTGTTAATAATCCTTACAAAAATTTAATTTTATAAAAAAGTCGGCAAAAAATGACCTAAAATTAGAAAAAATCGCCGAAAATGCCCTAAAAACAGAAAAAATCCAAAAATGCAAAAAGAAAGGCCAATGTCATCAGCATCCGGGCTCTAATAGTGAACAACGTACAGAACTTGTTCGGTTATATAAAAATAGAACGAAAATTAGATATCTGTGTGTTTCCTAGATGATAGAGCAATAATAAATGAGATAAAGGGACAAAAATATTGAAGGTTGATGGGAAAACGTTTTGGGGAAATTGACTTTACATATGACACCAAGGTTTTGCCGAAAATAGTCCTTGTCATCATGGAATATAACGTTAACGAAAGGTAATTTATTTTTGTTGTATGCCTTGCTGAATATTTCTGTTCGGGAAATATTTCTATAATTTTACTTTCGATTTTTGAGTTCTTTATGTAAATTAATTTTGATCCACAACTTCGTTTTCTCTAAAAATTGATTTCGTTGAGCAAGGATTCACAAAAATAATGTCGATACTTCACGTTTTTATTCCAACTTCACTGTAATATAACCATGTTTGTAAAAATTGCAACACCATGAAGGACTCGTCCGAATTGAATGAAATTTAATGTACAAACGACCTGTGTTGATACAAATAAACGATTAAAATTACAAAGCAAAAAAATAATATTGCATGTCGAAAATCAGTATTTGGTGAAGCCACCACGCGTTGCAATAAGTGATGCTATACGACGTGGCATGGAATCAAACAGATGTTGAATGTGTGCCTGGGGAAGAGTATTCCAGTTTGCTTGTATGCCATCCGAAAGTTCATCTGTAGTAGCTATGGGACGAGGATCACGAGCGAGACGCCGACCAACGAAATCCCACACATGTTCAATCGGCGACATATCCGGCGAATAGGCAGGCCAAGGAAGAAGCTGTATCTGTTGTGATGAAAAGAAGTCTTGAACATTCCTGGCAATATGTGGGCGGGCATTGTCCTGTTGAAATACAGCTCCGGGAATGCCTTGAAGGAAGGGAACAACTTCGGGCTCCAGAACTTCATTGATGTACCGGTTGCTGTTAAGATTACCCACAATTCGTAGCAGCTGAGATCGTCCATGATACGCAATCGCACCCCAGACCATAACGCTGGGGGTTCGTCCACTATGACGTTGGATAATGCACTCCGGAAGGTGGCGTTCACCGGTATAGCGTCTAACACGGATGCGGCCATCACTGTACCCCAAATTAAAGCGGGATTCATCAGAAAACACCACTTGTTGCCAATCAGCACGCCAGTCTCTATGTCCATGAGCCCATTGTAGCCGCAGGTGCGGATGGTTTTGCGTCAGAGGGATCCTGTATAAAGGAACTCTTGCACGCAGTCCACGGTGCAATAGACGCCGACGAATTGATGAAGCACACAATGATGCACCTGTAGCAGTGCACCAACGTTCTGCCAACTGTCCAGATGAAGCAAAACGGTCCGTCACCGCCATGCGGACCAGGTGTCTATCATCCCGTGCTGACGTCACCTTTCGGCGTCCACTCCCGGATTTCCGAGTTGTCTGGTTCTCTTGAACCCACTGCTTCCACACTCGCATCACTGTGCTGCTGTTACGCCCCATACGAGCTGCTATTGCACGATAAGAAAACCCTCCTTCACGAAGGCCGATCATTCGTCCCCGTTCAAACTCCGTAACTTGCTGAAATGTCGCCCTCTTTCGTCGTAGAGGCATAGTGACGTCTCATGTAACGTTTACCACTAGCAGATAACCATACACGCCCCGCTACAGCCCTCTATTTATACGAATCCATCAGCAGTTCAGAGGGCGCTGTTCAGCCCACGCACACGCGATGACTCTGAAATTCTAATCATTTGAATAGCATACCCGAATTTGCATTTCCTGAAAGTTTCAGCTCAATCACGTGACTCCTTCATGGTGTTGCAATTTTTAAAATCATGGGTTACATGCAGAGGCTGGAAGAAAAATTTCATACTCTCGGCCAAGATAACATTGTACACAGTTAAGTATACGGCAACCTATTCACGCCGATGCAACAAGTATTCGTTCGAAAATTGGCGAAAAATGAGGTAACCCTCAACATTATTAGGCTATTTATCTCCTAATTTGGAATGCAAGAAAAGGCGTTTGCCAAAATTTCAGGTGCAATATCTCCCACCAAGCGAACAAAGTCCTCTGAGTGGTCAGTTACTTTAATGACGTCAGCGCTTGCTATAATGAGTCTTTTTTCTAAATTTAATAAATACCAGATTTTAATTGCACAAATATGCCTATGTTTTATGTATTTGAGCATTATTTTAATGTTTTATGTACAAAATGTATCTTCTATTAACTCAACGTAACAGAGGGCTAACTATATCTCACTGGCAGAATCAAACTTTTCTACACCTTGTCAATATACAAGGTTAGCTTCACCGCGAGTTCAGAAATGGAAAATTAAAAAAAAATGACATGCAAAATTACTGAATGGGATACAAAATATCCATAGTCACCAGTTATAATATTAAATATAACGTAATTTGCAGTCAAACTGCCGAATACAGCTATGTATGTGCCACTTTGTGCAGCTATATACGTCTGCCACTTTGCAGAATGGAACTTAATATACTTCGCCAACTATTGTATTTTAAGTACGCTTCTATTCTTCAAAAGTCTAATGTGATATTAAGACCTCTCGTGGAACAATAAAGCGTCAAGTTCCTAATTACGCGTAACCAGAAATAGATAAAAGATGAGATATAAAATTTCCCTTTGCATACATAAGTCTCTGGGAAATTAATAGCCCCAAGAAACGAAATTCAAATTCCCATTCACAGAAGCAAATTGTGGAAAGTAGCATTATATGTAAATCTTTATTGCTCTTAATGATGTGATTGTGACTTTAAGGCAAAATTCTGCTCAGTTAAAACCAGCTTAATTATTTTTTATCATGTAACAGAATACCTGTATCTTTAGCTTTTTTAAAAAAGCCCTGACACGAAATACGCACTATAACAAAAAAATCGACGTACAAAGTACGAATTGTCCAATTACGATAAAAATTGGTGGATATGAAGAAATGCTGTAAAGCTTTTTTTTTGTTATATATATATATATATATATATATATATATATATGTCTGTTATTATTAATTTTAAATTTTTTTCATAAAATAAATGGCATGTGGTTGACTTAATTCTTAGCTATCAGTATTCCTTTTATAGGCTTACAAATTTAGATAACATACCCGCAATACCTCCCAGATTCCTAGGGGCCCCAGAAAAACGAACACCAAAGTTATGCTGAATTCAAAATTATTAACATAAAGTAATATTTATTTATATATTTTTTAATTTATCTTCAGGTATTCAAACAAAAAAAACACATATTTCCTAGTTAGTAGATACTATTACAATGTCATTTCAACCATGTTGTCACTACGATGGACATACTTGTCATTTCTTTTAAGACAACTTCAACATTGGTAACACATTTTTTTTTCTTTTCTCTTATTAAATCCTACCGGAATTCAAAACTAAACAAAATACAATTAATGGGAAATATCCCTTTCAGCATTGGTTTGGTTCTCGAGATATAATTTAATGACATAAAGATTATAATGGGGGGAATGAAAAGAGAGAGAGAATAAACCGGTTAAAGGAAGAAAAATTGCACTTACACTATTGAAGGGGGCTGGCCATGGTTCTCTAAAGGCGAGCTTAAATTCTGCTCTCTCAGTCGTCTGCAGAGGGTCATGCTGGACACGTGTGTGCGGTCCACATGTTGAATAGTTGATAATGACGAATCCGGTGCTGTGACAGCTGCTCTGACAATCGCTCTGTCTTCCTGTTCTGTTGTGGCCCTAGGTCGACCGCTGCCGTCCCGACGCTGACATCTGCCGTTGTTGACCCACTCTTGCCAGCACCGTCCAATCGCCGCATCGCTTCGACCCACATGTCCAGCGATTCTTCGATTCGTCCAACCAGCCTCTTTCAATCCGATAGCACGACCTCTTTCAAACTCTGACATATGCTCGTAATGAGCACGAATCTTTCGGCGAGGCATTGTTACAGTCGACGTAAGATATCCACAGTCAAAATGCAACAGACATTTATTGAGAATCGCTCCTTATATACACCTACTGAATGGGCAGTTCCTTTGCTCTGGAGTTTCCGCTATTCATTCATCGGACACTAAAGTTTAATCACTTGCATGTTCGGTTAAAATGTCTTTGCATACGAAATTTTATTACAACTAGACAACTCCTTCTTGGTGCATCGATTTTTTTTGTTATAAAATGTATACCAAGAAAAAATCGTTTGTTTTTGCCCTTGTAACCGAACCATGAGCCACAAAAAGACAGAAGAGGATGAAACTACCGCAAAAAAACGTAATTATCGCAAAAATTTATGTTTCACCACCAAGTGAAGGCAAATGTGTTTTTTTTCCCCTGTGCTCTAAAAACTATTTGATTTATTCTAGTAAATGGCATGGTCTTCCATAATTAAAGCAAACCCATTAGCAACTAAAAACCAATTGAGCGTTTCCCAAGCTTCTATAGAAGTTAACTACAGCTACTGTATCATGTCTTGAGCTCGATTACAGAAATGCAGAGGGTTTTTTTTCATTAAACTTTGCTTTCGTCCTGGTAAATAAAACCATTTATAACATGAGAAGAGAGGGAAATAATAAGTATGTAAAAGCTACAGAATTATGGCTGAAAGTTGAGTTACGTCACCGCTATTAAGGTCCAGAATTCAATTCCAGGTATGCGAGCGTGTTGCTTCTTTTCACCTTGAATCGATTTTGGCCTCACAGATGAAACCATATGCTATAGAAAAAAAGATAGGCCTTTAATAACTGAAAACTAGTTTTGAAAACCTTGAGCCGTTAAATTACAAACAAAAACGGCTCAAGGACTACAGTAATCATTCTGGGCCGGGACCTACTGTTTTTGGAGGAATCCAAACTTTTTAAGGCCTAGGGAACCAACCCCCGGAATACAGTGAAAAGTGCGATCTTCATGAGATCTCGAGTAAGCGTTCTTTGCAACGTTGGGGGTCGAACACGAATTAACGACGCACTATGCGAACGCGTTACCACACTGCACCACCGCAGGGCATTTGAAAATACTGTCACTGAATGTCTAGTTTTATTGCGATATTTGGTCCTGATATCAATCTCGGGAACGTGAAAGGCTTCTTTTTTTTTCCGCTATAATATTTTGTTTTACTCTACAACGTTAAACCATATGCCGTAGAAAGCTAACGGATCTTATAATAATTAAAACACGTCTGAGACGAATTTTCGATGATTGTCGAAAGAGTTATTGTCGAAGATTTATCGAAAGAGTAGTCAAGGAAAATAACACTTTGAATTTTTTTTACTAGTTCACCATGAGTGTGGTTTCTAGCATAACGATAAAAATTTGTTAATATTTTAATAGATGTATCAACACGAAGGCTTTTCTGTTGAAACTAAAATAGCATACATAGTAAGCCATGATATTGGAGGAAAGCTCCTGTGGACCTTTAGAGCACAGAGGCAGATGTTTGCTGGAAGAAAGCTTTTACCATGATATCTCGAAAACGATCTCGAATTGCTTTTAGGGTTCTTATGGGATTTGAATAACGTTCGGTTGCATATAAAATAGTTCAATGAATGCGACGTTTGTTCAACAATACTATTTCATGTACAAGGTCTCCCAGAATGGCCGCAACAACCCTAACTCCGGTTCTTCTTAATGTAAAATCTTTTGGCATTTCATTTTATAGATTATTGATTGCGCCCGCTTTCTGTGTCATGTAGGATTCACTAAAGGTGTGGAGGGCGTGTTAAAAATATATAAAACATACTTCTATAAATATGCAGAACTTCTTTTATTTCAAATTTCACCCTGAATGCTATTTTATATTAAATAGAAGGAGGAGACCAAATTATGATTCTAACAAGATCAAAACAGCTTTTTTCGATCAATAAGACGAGAGATATTAAGAATTATATTTTAAAAAATACATACAATTGTGCAGACATTCCTGGATAAAAACTATTTCATATTTTCGTAAAAACTTGCTAATTAGAGTGCAAATTAAAAATAGAAACACAAGCAAAATTTTTTCTGTAAAATTTTTATTTCTTGCTAAATACCTTTTTTTAACCACAGCAAGTTTTCGGAATCTTTTCTGCCATCTTGGCAATGTTGTTACGGACTTTCTTCGAAAAATTTATATTCGCATAATGACTGAAGACGGTATTTTGGTAATTTTATTTATTAAAAGTTTTGTTTGGCGTTTCTGATTGAATTGGTTCTCCAATTTGTAAAAGAAACTTTGAACTTGTTTTCATCCAACAGAGAATGTGATTTAATGTATTTGTTAAAAATTAAGTCATGATATTTCCAGCACTATTTGCTTCAAAAATCTCGTCTGCTTTCGTTTAAAAATATAAATATGTAATCTTTCTTTAAATATAACACAATTTATAAAGGGAAATTTGAAATAAAAGGAAAAGTATTTTTGAATTTAACACAATCCACATATCCACGGCATTCTGCATGAACATTAAGCATTCAAAAATCTGTAACAAGGTACATCAATAAACTTCTGTTATTGCGAAAAACTCAAGTTAAAAAGGGTAGTAGGATCATTCTGGGACACCCTGTATATTTTGATTTGTATAGAACTTCAAAAAAAAAACATAAATTCGCTTTAAGCGTCACTACATACCTTAGTTATAATCTAACAAGTTTAATAAAGATTAGGCAAACTTCTGGTTCCGTATAGCTGACATATGCGCAGAAACTGTAGAATATGGTTGTCCATATGAACGTGGTCAAGTATGGAAGGTTTACAATATAATGCCAATTTAGCGCAGTAGGGGAATGGATTCGAATTGAATTCAATCATGCACGTTTTGCGATGTCCAGGGACTAATAATTATCACGTTGGATAATTCATAGACAAGATCCTAATTACTATCAAATTATTCATGCCATCATTCAGAAGATACTGCATCCCCTCTCATCGAATATTACAAATTTTAAAGTTAACGACTTAAACGTTAAGTTAACGACTAAAGTTAGGGATTTTTTGACTCGGAGGTAGGGAAAAATACAAGCTAAAAGAAAGTCTGAGGCTAAAAAAAAGCATGGGCTGTTTCACAAAAAATTTGAGTAGCGCAAAGAACCTAATGCACGTCAGATACTAATTAGCTTTTAATAGACAGCGATCACGTGTCTGGTCCAGTAGATAAAAATATACTCATCAGTAATCGATAGACATTGATTTTTGAAGCTGGACATTTCTCATACAAGGATATCTTCTCAGCTTATGATTAACTAACGCATATAAAACCAAGGCTTTTTTCGCTAACACATTATCAGTTCCTACGAATTAAGCTGCCATGGTAGAACATTGCTTTCATTTTGCAACCGTGCACAGGTTTAATTGTAGCGTGCAATTTTTGGTGCGTTTTATTTTCCTCTACCGTATCATGTTCGCGTGTTTGAATACGCCCGCATGTGCCTTTTTATCTCATCGACTTTCATGTTATCGTCATTCTAGAAATCATTAAAATTTTTACATGATAACCGATTGATAACAGATACACAATTGAAGAGAATAATTACAATGTTTTAGGAACAGTAGATTTTAATGAAGAACGATGTTTAACAAACTACATTGGGAAAAGGTCTCGCCCGTCCCTCGTCAGGAATGCAAGTAGTCCATAAATAAACAACACAATTGCAAACACATAACAGTTATGGGCCACTTCCATTCTTGCGGAGGGACGACCGAGGACCTGTCCGAAACTTACATCGCTAAACACCGTTTTATCATTGAAATTTATTACGCCTAAAACATTACATTTATTCTCTTTATTTATGCCACGTAGTATCGTGTCTTCATACTAATCTTAGTTGCAAAATTTGAATAATCGCGGAGGACTTAAGAATTTTAGCGTAACTGTCAAATTATAGCTACGATCGAGTGTGTTATGAGAGTTCGACTGGACATTTTTAAATTATGAATCTGGTGCATATACACAGTGCGGCAAAAAATTTTAAGACTGGGTCTGTAAAATGAAATTGAAACAAGAAATTATGATCTGTTTTGTTTTTTAATTCAAAGTAAGCCCCTCTGGCTTCAATACACTTGTTACAGCGATTTAATAATGAATCGAATGCCTGTTCCAGTTCATTTTGTGGAATTGACTCCAAAGCATGCGTAGAAACTGTTTGTATGGTTGAAATATCATCAAATAACAAACTTTTAACTTCATTTTAAGTTTTGGGAATAAAGAGAAGTCGCAGGGTGCTAAATCAGGCGAATATGGTGGATGATTCAACGACCAACTTTATTTTTTGCCAAAAATCTACGAACCATATGTGACGTGTGAATGGGTGCATTATCATGCAATAAACACCAACTGTCTTCATCTCGATATTCTGGACGAATGCGACGAATTCTGGCCATTAAACGCTTCAAAACATTTAAGTAATACTCACTAGTAATTGTTTGTCCAGTTGGAACAAATTCTTTATGGATAATACCCTGACCATCGAAGAATGTAATGAGCGTTGGTTTGATTTTTGATGGAACTTTTATTGTTTTTTTGGTTAGTGGTGAATTTTTTGCCTTCCATTCCTCAATTTGACGCTTTGTTTCAGGATCAAACTGAAAACACCATGTTTCATCGCCTGTAACATTGGTTTTTAAGAAGTTTGGATCATTTTCAGCGGCTGAAATGATATCTGCAATGTGCACTTCTCCTTGCTTTTTGTTCGTTGGTTAAAGTGTGTGGAACAAATTTAGCATATACTTTTGTTTTGGCCAAACCTTCATGCAGGATGGTTCGAATCGTTTCTTTGTTGATGTTTAAAAACTCTGCCATCATTCTTAGTGACGCACAGCGATTGTTTACAATGAATGCACACACTTTTTCGATAATTCCAGGTGTCCTGGATGAACTTGGTCTTCCAGTATGCTTATCATCTTCTAGCGTATCTCTTCCGTCCAAAAAACGTTTGTACCATAGAAAAACATTTGATCTACACCGTAAACTTGTTACATCAATTCGTACGTTTCCGATGCGCTTTTACCAAGTTTTGCATTAAATTTAATTGTACCCCTTTGTTCCATCTCAATAGTTCAACATGAAAGAATTTTACTTCTGAAATAAACGACCGTATCGTTTGAGTTAGTTTAGCAAATCCGTCCAACTTTTGGCAGTGTGCCAGCAGACAATCAAGGTTCATCACGCATGCGCGATTACGCTGATCGAGCCACTGTGCACTGACATCTAGCACCAGGTTTAAAAATTCTTTGCCACACTGTGTATGTTTTACCAATTATGTATTGTAAGATGTCGGTAATAAATATTTGTTTGCGCCAAAATTTATATTGCATTAGAGTATGGTTCACCTTTAAATTTATTTAAAGCACTTAAAAATTAGCAGTGATTTACGAGATATTTACTGAAGTGTGTTTGAATTACATTGAATGAAATGTTTATTTGTGTGGATTTTTATGGCGCAAGAGCATCTGGGCTATACTGCGCCAAACATGGTCGAAGATGTTGTAGAAAACAATTCT
This sequence comes from Dysdera silvatica, assembly GCA_006491805.2. Classification (NCBI taxonomy): domain Eukaryota; kingdom Metazoa; phylum Arthropoda; class Arachnida; order Araneae; family Dysderidae; genus Dysdera; species Dysdera silvatica. The sequence continues at coordinate 51,800,509 of QLNU02015003.1, read as the reverse complement.
CTCTAAAAAGTTAAAGACGTGTGTGGTCAGCATAGTCCTTTAAAATATTAGAGGGTGATGAAGAGTTAAGAGAACTACAAGGTTAAAATAAGGGTACTGGATTAAAATATGTAAAATATATATTCTCTCTCTCTCTCTCTCTCTGTGTGTGTGATGGGTTCATTGCACACTTGGCAAATTGGTGCTGGTTTTCCTTCCACCAGATGTCTATGGGTGAGATGGGAATGCGCAATGCGAAGTCTGGCAAGGAGAACCTCCTCTTTCCGATTTTTACGGTATGAGGAGGGCCAGTCACCAATTGTATGTTTAATATTATGCACTTTATGATTGGTTTGACAATCCCATTCTTCCTACCATTTTCGATTCAGACAAGTCTTGATAATCGACTTTAGATCAGAGAATGAAATAGCTGACCAAAAGCATGTGGTAAGTTTATCTTCGCAGCTGCATCAGCAGCCTCATTCCCTGTGATACCAATGTGAGCAGGGATCCAGCAGAATTTAATATTGGAATGATTGTGCAGGCGCATTGCGCATGGATTCAATGCGGTCATTTCATTTACCTAACACAGACCTTGCATCTACTACATACAAAAGCCTAGCCTGTCTCTGTTTTTTTCCACTATTACTAAAGTTTCCAGAAAAATGTTTGCCTGTAGGATTCACAACTTTTAAACTGGCAGCTTATCTGCAAGATGTTATCTTCAATGATGAAATATATAATGCCTTGCTTATAAAAAGCATGCGGTGTTTTGAATATCTATTGGCAATTTATTTCACTAACAAGGTGCGGGTCGTGAAATTTATACTCGAGGCCTTAATGCCGAATAAACATTTTAGAAATAACGCAGCAGAGTGCAAATGTAGTTTAGAAACTTAAGACAGTTTTTCTGCATTTCCTATTCACGTGGAAAGTTAAATCACATCTCGTTTAACTGAAGCTAAAGAATGAGGTAAATGGTGCCCAAGAGGAAGAGATTCCTTTAGCTATGCCTTCCAGCCCTCTGCCGAATATCGTCACCGTC
>QLNU02015003.1:51780774-51799385 GCA_006491805.2 Dysdera silvatica | reverse complement strand
AACATAAATGAACGAACACATTGCTGTAAGTCCAGGAACATGAATGAACAAACCAGAGTAATATTTCGTACACTGGAGATTGAGGAAAAGCATGAGTACACTGTGTTCAATAAATATTAGGTACTTAATAGATTGAAATATAATAAAATTTTTCATTCGATATGCAAATCGAATCTCTCTTCCGGAAATATTTACTCAATGGGATGTGAACGGAAATTGTTAAAGTTTTAGGTAACTCCTCAAAAATTGTTTAATACCATTTAATAAATTTTAGAACTATTATTCTTGTTTAGTAATGGATACACATGCCATTCTTTTATTTTCGTACGCATAACGTGTGCTTTTGACACACAAATTATGTCTCAAAACGAATTAATAAAGTATTTAATAAGAGTTTCAAGTTGAGCTTCTTCGATTACCTTTAATTGCTACACTGTATTTGGAGTCGCTGAAATCCAGCAGAACTACATTTGACGGCCGGTTATATTTCATAACCTGCGTATTTAACGTGACATTTATAACCCTTTGGACTGTGCATTGGAATTCAAAATATAATTACGCGAAATGTATGCATTAAACGGAAGGAAACGTGAAAAGTTGTTCACTAACAAAGCGCCATGTTTATCATCTCTCGAATAAACAGTTTAGATTAGCAGGCTCCTTATTTGACTTCTGTAAATTCTTTAAAACTAACTCATTTTAAAAACCAATATATTACAAATTATCATTGGCAAACACATTGTAAATGCTATTTCCATCAGCTCTAACTGTAAATGCGTATACCGTTAATGTCATTGTAATCGCCCAAATCTGCTTCTAATGGTTTTCGTTTCTCGCGCCTTTAGATAGGTTTTGAGTTGACAGTTGGTTTCCTTTTCTTTTTTTTCATTTAAAAGGAATTTTACTTGATTTAGTTACCAGAAATGGTGAATTAAAGAAAATATTGCTGTTCTTACTTCAATAGTGAGCCCTTCCTTAACGTCATTCAATGCGTTTTCCATGTTTTGTACATTAAATGCACTGGAAAGTGAAGTTAGACGCTCAGTAGATCGTAGCGACATAGAAAATCACTCAGCGTTCACTCGAAGTTTACTTCAGCCAAATTCCAATAAAAGACAGCAATGTTAATTTGATTAGCTGATTTTATTTTTGTGGCGCAAGGACAGCTCGAGTCTTTATGCGACAAACAAGGTAATGTTACTAACATAAATAAATTTAACACCCACGTTGAAGCACATGTTAGATCTTTTTTTTTTTGTGTGTGTAAGAGAAAAAGAGACATCGTTCCCGTCTTGGAGTCGAAACAGCCCCCCCCCCATCCATTGAGCCCTCAGCGCCTTGTCCGCTAGAGCAATGAGAACAGGTATAGCGCTCTCTTTCTCCGTGTATAAGGAAATAAGATATTATTAACCATCTCAGAGCTAACACAATTACCAAACAATGGTCAATATACAAATCCACTGGGGCGAGTTTTTGTTTAGTACTTTATTTGGTGCAGGAGAAAAGGTGAAATCATCCCCTTCCAAGAGTCGAACTAGGTCCCCCCCCCACCTCTTGAGCCCGGTGTGTCTTGATTGCTATCCCAACGAAGGCAGGAATTACGCTCTCCTTTACCGTATGTAAGGATTTAAGATATTATTACCCTTCTCAAGGCTAACGCAATTTCCAAATTATCGTCAACACATAAAGCCACAGGGGCGGGTTTTTTGTGAGTTTTTCTAGTGGAAACGAGTCTGTTTTTTCTCTTATACTGAAAAAAGTTCCAGTATGAGCATTAACGTGGGTGTCGAATTTATTAATCGTGAAAAAAGTCCCCCACGAAAAAGTCACAAAAGACTCAACCGGTGGCTTTGTGTGTTGACTATTGTTTGACAATCGTGTTAGCCTGCAAAGAGTGATAATACCTTACATCCTTATATACGGAGAAAGAGAGCGTTGTTCCTGTCCTCGTTGGTCTAGTTGTCAAGGCTCTCCGGGCTCAACTGGAGGGTGGGACCTGGTTCGACTCCAAGACACGGACAATGCCTTTTTTCCTATTCCAAAAACAGATTTAGTATGAGTTTCAACGTGGGTGCCAAATTTATTAATCCTAATAAAAGTCCTCCACGAAAAATTCACAAAAAATTCGCCCCAATTGTTTTGTGGTTTGACCATTATTTAGCAATTGTGTCAGCTCCGAGAAAGGTGATATCTCACAAGGTAATGCTAGTTTGCAATTATATAATGTGGTGTAGTATAAACTTAGCTGTTCTTTAGTCACAGAACTGGGAAAATGTTTGAATATTGGGCTTAGGTCATTTCTTGAATGATACGAAGGTACCAATAATTTCTATTTTTAATAAATACTTTTAGTGCAGTTCAATGGATCTAATTTTATCCATGGTGGACATCCTGAGGATGTATAGAACGTCTTTAGAACGTACCAAAGACAATCTTTGTAATCTGGGTGTGGGAAAATCCCATAATTAACATAATGAGAAAATAAACATAATGAGAAAATAAACATAATGAGATAATGAACATAATTCCAACAGTCGCCGTTTGCTTTAATCATTAACCAATATTTTAATGCTTATTGCAAAACCGATGAATTTGAAGATTAATAATAATCTCCATTCTTTGAAATGACAAAAGATTTATCTCTCTCTTATTTATCGTCTCTTTCAACAACTAAAAAAAATAATCGGATCTTACCGATAAAAAAACGTGAACGTTAAGTTCAATGAATATCCTATAATTGTTGCCAAATTACAGAAAAGAAAAGAATCATTTTACCAAATTATTTTAATGGAAAGTCTCATTCTTTCTCTTAGAGAAACTGACTTCTCAACATTGAATTTTTGTTTTCCTCGAAAGCAGCAAAAATGCAAAAATTATTTTCAACATACCTAAGGTTGGATAGCCTTATATGGCGTTTCGTAATTGAACTCATGTGGAAGCTATTTTTTGATGAAGACGTTGTTATTATCATTGACATAGAGAGAGAGATGGGTAAAGCAAATGCATAATGAATGAGGTTTTGATCATTTCTATGCAAATTAAATGCCATCATACGCGAGTTCCGTTTTCCCATTGTCAAAAATCCAGAAACAATTTCCATCGCGAGGAAAAGGGAGAAAATTATATACTTTGCCATTTAATGTTTCCAAAATTACTTTTTATCGCATTTCCGATGCAGGCGCGCTTTTGCGCCAAAGTAAACTTTCTATTTTATTTCCTAGCATTTAACGTAGCATTTAAATACTTGGGATATTAGATATTCCTAACTTTTTGGAAACGTATTTGCATAAAATTTTACTTTCGCTGCTCGCGCCTAGTTTTCTGGTATCTGTTTTACAGGAGCTTTTAATCGTATCTGCCTGAAAATGTATTAAGATTTTTAAATATACTGTTCAAGCTGAAAGTAAATATCAAGCTTTAGTTTAAATACAGTGCAACCTCGTTGATGCGGAATGTCAATAGCTGCCAATTCTTATCCTCACTAACCGAGTCCGCATCATGCGGAAGGCAGATTGCACTAGATAAAACTTCAGGCTATTCAGCAATTACTGATACAGTAATACAGTCCATAAAGTAACTAAATCAATAAAACCAAATACAGTTTTATCTCGTCATTCACGGGATTACCATCCACGAATAATAAGACCGCCAATAGCAAAGCTATATGTGAAAAAGAGTGTTACTCCCACAATAATTGTCTGTCTGTTTGTGGTTTTACAGTCCAAAGACTGCAGTGGTCCTTGTTCCCGGCTGCGCCGAGACCCACTCTTTTCCGAGGAATCCCATTTTCTGGACCTCCAATTTTCCGAGTTATCCGAACTTCTTTATCTTAACAGTTTTATCATGAATTTCTTAAGGCCTAGGAAACCAAACTCAGGACTACGGTGAGCAGTGCGATCTTTATGAGATCTCTGAGTAAGCGTTCTTTGCACCATTGGGAGTCGAATCCGAGTTAACGACGGACTAGGCAAACACGTTACGGCACTGCGCCACCTCAGGGCACAATAATTGTCTTGCATATTGAATGCTGTACATTACTTTTTTTTACGAAAAAATGCAGAAAGAAAAATTTTTCCTTACCATTATTTTTGTATAAACTATAAAGAGATTAGTACCCATAAACAGAATTACCTAGTAACAACACTAGAATTATATCCGTACGTGCGTACACTCTATCTTAATCCGTTTATTTTTACAACGTTATACAGTAGGCCTATACCTAAATACATATATACCTATACATAAATATGTATGCATTATTTTGACTTGAAAACTGAAATTTTATTTGAAAAAACCTTTTTGCAAATTAAAAAAACGAGAATAATTGAAAGTGAGAATAGCGAGGGCCGACTGTATTGTATTATGAAAGAATACTCCGGAAGAATTGAAAATGAAACAAAAACTCAACATGCACGTATACTGGAAACATATTAAGTTTTACTTCATGCCATATAAAAAATCCCAAAATATATAACAGGCTGTTTTTTAAAAATTAGTAACCACACTTATGTCAAAAATCATACCGTGTCTTCAATACTTATGGAATTGTTTTCAGAAAAACGCATTTGTTTCTTCTACGCAAAAGATTTTTTTCCGCACTTTCCGATAAGCCGTATGCATCGAACGAAGTATAATATTGAATATACATATGGTTCAGGCGGTAAAAAAAATTGTTCGCACTGACGAGAAGTTCGTCTTAAGCGAAGTCGCATTAACGAGATTCCACTGTAGTTAGTGAATTTTATGTTTCAACGGGATCATTATTATTGATATTTCGTTAGAAATTACAGATTAAACTACCTTCTCCAACGCTTGAACACATTTTTGTTACAGTTTTACAGGATTAATTTCGGGAAAACTTTTAACCTTGAAATTGACCGTTGTTGGACGCATGTGATTATATATATATAGATTATATCTGATAATATACAGTCGAAATGGAAGTAAAATGACTCACTGTGCTGAATATATCACAAAACTTGTAAAATAACACAATGGGCACAGTTTCTGAACTATATGTTTTAATATAGCTTTAAAACGTTCTCTCGAAGGCTTTTAGCCCTCTTCAAAGAAGGTTACATAATACTGGAACTATTAAGACTGAACTAATAATAAACAAAATTTTCAAACACTGTCACACTATCTAAAGTCACGTACAATTGACTAAAACCAAATGAGTTTAATAAAATTATTAAAAATACACTTAAAGAAAAACTGTGAAGGATAATAATATCTTATAACTGGTTACTGTTGACAGTTCTAGCTAATATTACTTTTTCTATCCTCTTGCTATTCGACAAACATAATAATATTGAAAACTAAAATACGCTGCTGAGAAATAAATGTACATTAATAGATTTGTAATTATAATAAATTTAGAAATACATTACTTATTATCCTTATGCATTTGATTATTTTATTTTTACACCTGATACATGCCGTTACATTACTCCCCTGCTAGTAACTACGTTACCATACAAAAAAATTACTATATACAGGGTTTTATGTTCTAGTTAAGGAATGTAACGATGGCCTAAAAGTGCACAAGTGGTTTTATTCTCCTTCCTGATCTTGAGGACTTCGGATTTTCTTCTGTCCTTGTCCTATTCACATTCTGTGGTGTCAGTGTTTTAACAGGAGGTGTTAATGCATTGTTCGGCACCTTCAACTTTGGTTCACAATCCTCTGGTGCCAATAGGTATGCTGGGTTTAGTTTATCAATTGATACGTTAACTTCCTTACATTTAATTTGTATTAAAAAGTACTTCTCATTTCTTTTCAACACTGGAAAAGATCCCTAGTACGCTGCTTAGAGTGACTTTTTCACTCAATACAGTCTAAGGAACACATGAGTGCATGACTCTTATTCCTTATGCCAAATACTTTGTTTTTGTAGTGATGTGATGTGGTTGGCTTAATCATTTCTCCATTTGTTTTTGCAAGTTGCTTGCAAACGTCTAAGGGTTTACTTCCACTTTGGGTCCTTCAAAGAATTCTCCATGAAGTTTGATGGTTTTCCCATGAACCATTTGGGCAATAGAGCGGTTTTTGTCTTTTAATAACGCTCCCCGCAGTCCCAAGAGCACCGTTGGTAACATTTCCATCCACCGTATGGAATTATGAGCTTTGATTGCTGTTTTCAAAGTACTATGCAGGCGTTCGATTTTACCGTTAAACGGGGGATGGTAGGTTGTGGTATGTTGTACTTTGATCCCGCATATTGCTGTCAGGCTTCTAAATACTTCCGACTCGTATTGTGCTCCTTGATCGGTTACCACTTGATAGGGAACACCGAATCTTGTTATCCAATTTCCATAGACTGCCCTTGAAACTCTTTCTGCCTTGATATCTTCCAAGGGAATCGCCTCCATCCAACCAGAGAAACGGTCGATGCACGTTAATCAATAAATTTTGTCATTTGATGGCGGTATTGGTCCCATTAAGTCCATGTGAACGACTGCAAATATTTTATCTGTTGGCTGGTACTCACCAAACTGTGATTTTGTATGTCTAATGATTTTATTCTTTTGACAATTAATACAGGCCTTAGCCTATTTGCCAAGAGTTTTCTTGATGTCCGTCCAGATAAACCTACATGTCATCTGTTTAACGTTTGATTTGAGTCCAGGATAGGTCAAACCATAAATTTGGTGAAAACAGTCCTTTATGAAAGGTTTGGGTATAAGTGGTCGTATATTTTCCGTCGAAATATCACAGCAAAGAAATTTCCCCGATGGTAGCGGATATTGTTTAAACTTCAGTGACAAGTCGTTCTTTCGAAGTTGGTTCCGATGTTTCTCTTCGGCTGAGGAAGCAAACAAAATATCGTTCAAATATGGTAAGTGAAGTTTAAGTCGCGTAAGTAATCTTTGAAATGAGAATGGTGCGTTACGCAGCCCAAAACTCATCACATTGAACTCGAACAGTCCGAAAGGTGTTATGACAGCAGTGTTGGATTTGACTTCTTCCACAATGGGGATTTGGAAATAGGCTTTAAATATCTCAATTTTGGAGAAAATCATCTTAACTTTTAGGATGTAATGGAAATCCTCTATTCTTGGAATCGGATAGCGATCAGGTAGTATTCTCTCGTTCAACCTTCTATAGTCCCTACACGATAGGAACGTACTTACTTTTTTCCTTACAAGATGGAGTGGACTTGCCCACTGTGATCTTGACGGTCGAATTATATTGCTATCTAACATAAATTTAAATTCCTGTTTCGCAATTTCTGACCTTTTTTGGGTCTAATTGCCTAGCTCTAGCGTACACAGGCTGTCCTTTGGTAACAATATGGTGCTTAACTTTATGTATGAATTCAGTAATTAATAAATTTGGTTGCGTTATACCAGAATGCAATAAAAGCAAATTTGAAAATATTGACGTCTTATATATATTGTACTTGCGCTGTTTTCGTTTCTTATTGCTGTTACTTCAATAAACACACTGAATTTGTTAACATCATCTATTGGTACGGTTTTGTTTATATCAATTATTAAATTGAATTTATTCAGGAAATCTGCACATAATATTCATTTGCTGGTTTTCGCTATGATAAATGGCCACTGAAAGTCACGGCGAAGTCCTAAATCCAGATTTGGGATTTTAATGCCATACGTATCAATTTCAGTTCCATTTGCAGCATACAACTTATAGTCGTTTGTAGGTATGTCCTTTTCTGCATCAGGAATCAAACTTACGTCTGTGCCACTGTCCACTAGGAGTTGCAATCCCGTTTCTTTTTCTTTGACAAATAGACGGAATTTGCGGCAATCCGTTAACTCCTCGGCAGCAGGGCTTGCCGCTAATTCTGCTACCCGTTGTCGTTTCTCGGGTTCTTTCAACTGCATGTCGGTGCATACTTTTCTGGATAACATCTTTTCCCGAACTTGGTAAGGAAATAGCACAACTCTGAACTGGGATTGAATCGCTTCCTTTTGACCGGCTCCGTGTCCTGGTGTGGTCGCTCCTGGCGCTACGACGTGGTTCGCTCATACTTATTTCCGCAATTTCTCGCTCCAAAGTTGGTATTCTTTGAAGCAGGGCATCAACAGAACTCGCACTAGTGCCGTCTACGGGACACAGTTCTAATTTCGGATTCACATCTAAAATTTTATCAGCCATGGTTGCTAATTTCTCTAGCTCTGCATCGCTGACAATTAAAATGTCTTTATGGCATCTGATAATTTTTCCATCCACATAGTCTGACACATTGTCCGAGATACCACCGGTAGATAACTATCACATTTTCTGTAACAGTTGGCTAGGCTTATAGTTTCCCAACTGGATTCCTGTCACTAATCTACGTAATTGCTTGTTTTGGCTTTCTTTAAAAATGTTCAACGATCTTGTTTTTGCTTCCGAGTGTTTAGCGTTGGAATCACTGTTTATCACATCCCAAATGTTTTCGATAATTTTGGGTTCTCGCTGAGAAATTAGGTAATTAAACTTCGTTTCTTCTGCAGTTATATTCGCTATTTTAAATTGGGCCTCCACTTGGTAAAATCATATCTCCGGTTTCTCTATCCAAAAAGACGGAATTTTAACGCTCACCTTTTCTGCTTCCATCTTTTTGTTTTTGCGTCGGCTAGTCAATCCGTGTGCATCCGGTTCCTTTTGGGCTCAATCCGTGAAAATCAGGCTTTTATTTCTTTTCAAGTGGTATTTCTGTCTATATATATCGGCTTATTTCAACACCATTCAGTATTCATCCACGTTTTCGAGTCGTCCGAAAACTGCCACATGTTTCCTATACGTGCATGCTTTAGGAAAATGGAAAAGTTCACGATTTTGGGTCACCAATGTATAATGTTTTAACTCGGAGGGTCATGGACATTAACTAAACGTTATTTAAAACATAACATCAAACTTTTATTAATGGATTAGCATGGATACTATACAAACAACACAGCAGACAGCTACTCGTGTGCCACTTCTTGGCGTGGTTACAAATCATCAACTAACTGGTTACTGTTGCCAGTTTTAGGTAACATTTCCTTTTCTATGCTGTTGCTATTCGACAAACATAATGATATTGAAAAATAAAATACACTGCCGAGAAATATACATTAATAGATTTACAATTAGAATAAATTTAAATTTAGAAATACATTACTTATTGTCATTATGTATTTAATTGTTATACTTTTACACCTGATATATGCCGTTATAGTTTCACTAGGAGCGTAATTACAGTTACACTAGGAATATTTCAACATAGAGCAATATTGTTCTGCATTTAATTAGTTATATACCAAAGAATGAAATTTTATAATTTCATTTTGATGTGCTACATCAATTTTGATTTTATTCAGAGTAGCTCTTCTTGTAATTTCTTGGCGAAACTTTTATACTTCATGCCGATATCGCCAAGTCTTCTATACTATAGTCAAAGTTTTATATAATTTTTTAAAATACTCTGAATGAGTGTTTGTGCAACTTTATAATTTTATCTGCTAAATGCAATCACCCTCTTTATTCGAATTGATTTCTCGAAATTGCTTTATAATTTCTTTATCGAATTGATTTCAAGTGTTTTCATTTTCCTATACAGTGCGAATAAAAATATCAAACTTCACTTGAAAAGTCAGATTTTGGGATTTAATTATTAATACATTTTTTTATGCTATTCGCAAAAAACTGATTTCATGCTCTAAATAAGGAATTTAGGGACTATCATTTGTATTAAATCTTGTCTCAAAGTGCGAGCTTCCACAAAAATGGTTCCCTTGTTAGTTAAGTAGTTGAAACTTTCACTAAAAATTTTTTTTAGTTACAAAATTATTGCTTTAGAATAATTTTGTCTGATGTATCAAAAATTGAACTAAAAAATTGTCCACATCAAGTTCCTTCAAATTTAAATATGCTTTCCATTTTCTATGGTTCTCTACTTAAAAAAAATCAGGGTGCACTCTTAACATCCATTTTAAAATATGTATTGTAAGTTCATTTTGACGAAAGATGTTTTAAATATCTTTTTATGCAACAATTTGTTACTAACGAAACTGCAACGAAGCTATGTAACTTGGCAAACCCAAAGTAAAAGGGACTTACACTTTTTTACACTTAAGAATGTAAAAGAAAATTACACTGAAATAAAAGGAACTTACACTTTTTACACTTAAGAAAGTAAAAAGAAGTTACACTAAAGTAAAAGGAACTTACACTATTTTCGCCCTCCTCTTTTTTAAGAAAATGAATTATTTGCCCATAAATACTGAAATTCAAATATATTTTCATCAGAAAATTATCAAAGCAATCGACAAATAACTAACAAGTTGGACATAAGACTAGTTTGTGAAAACCGATAAATATTTAATGCTTTTCGCCAGCGTCAAGTACCATTTAATAAGTCGCCAATTCTCCTTAAAATGGACGAAAGATCTTAAAACTAAAATTTCTGCTGATATCATTTTCCACAATCGTTGATGGAAAGCTTCAATTTATAAGTGAAGAGTACTTTTTTAAAATATCTTGGGGCAGACGTTGAGAAATCCCGTCAGAATTTTCACGCTGCGCATTCTCATCACGTTATATTATATTTTAATTTTAATTTTGGCTTTAATTATTCTACACGTCGTTTTAGCCGGTTTCTTTCGTCGACGTAAAAATGAACGAGAGATTATTGTATATATATATATATAGAGAGAGAGAGAGAGACAACGCAAAGGAGCATGGAGAGGTGCATGCTTGGAATAACTAGGAGAGATCGAAAAAGAAACACTTGGGTGAGAGAGCAAACTAGAGTAGAGGACATCATTGTTAAAGTAAAAGGGCTGAAATGGCGATGGGCTGGGCATATTGCAAGAAGAACTGATCAACGATGGACAACAGAAATTCTGAACTGGATTCCAAGAGACCACCGAAGACCTAGAAAACGTCCTCAAACTAGATGGGTGGATGAAATAAGAAAACAGGTTGGGGTGACGTGGAAACGAATGGCCCAGGATAGACTTGTGTGGAAAGCATTTGGAGAGACCTTCATCCAGCAGTGGATAGATAATGGTTGAATATGATGATGATGATGATGATATATATATGTGTGTGTGTAAAGAAAAATAACTTTATTCTCTTCGGTGTTGAAACTAACGGGTTGTACTTTTAAGCTGATTCAAGTTTTTAATGTTTTTTGTAAAAATATGTAAGGTACATAAAACTTTGTTTGATGAAATATATTTACTTACAAATATTATCTTTGAATCTAAAATTACTTAATATCATAAATAGAAATAAAAGTTATAAGCACTTATGAAGTTGATTTCTACTTATTCTTATCTGCGTGGTGCTACATTAAATTATATTATTCAATATTGCTGGAAATACAATATACAGGGTGTGGATATAAATCTGTTCTGTCGAACAGCGTGTTCGTAAGAATACACAATTCCATATTTCATTTTCCTCCAAATTGCAATAATTAATTAAACTACAAAACTCAATTCCTTTATTAATTACGTGGCAACGATCAGTTTTTTCTGCTAAGTTAGAATAATCCTGTGAACTCATGTGCATTGTTTGTCGCGTGGAGATATTACATTTATTTTTCACATGAAGGTAGGTGGTGTTGTCTTGTTAAGTATTTCTGAAATTCCTTTGCATTTGTGTCAGTGATTTAGTCTTAAAACCCATATTGCACAAGTATCCTTTTCTTATATCGATGCCATCACTGTTTTCGGTGTTTTCTACATTCTGTGAACTCACGTGCACTGTTCGTCATGTACAGAGTAACAGACACTGAAAACAGTGACGGCGTAGACACGACTCACAAATGTGAAAATGTGAAAAAAACACACATCAAACGCTACTTGTACAATATTGGTTTTGAGACAAAATCACTGCAGCTGAATTTCAGAAACATGTAAAAAGAGAACACCTCCATTTATTTACAAAATAAGCGTAACTGCTGATTATATACTTAAAGAGTCCAGTAGCGAAGTCCTCCTCAGTATAAAGCCAGACATTCTGTAGCGAAGCCCTCCTCAGTATAAAGCCAGACATTCTGTATCGAAGCTCTCCTCAGTATAAAACCAGACATTCTGTAGCGAAGCCCTCCTCAGTATAAAGCCAGACATTCTGTATCGAAGCTCTCCTCAGTATAAAGCCAGACATTCTGTAGCGAAGCACTCCTCAGTATAAAGCCAGACATTCTGAAGCGAATGTGCATGGAACGGAGCTTTCGTATGTACACTATCGTGGAAACATTTTAACTATACAGAACAAAACTAGATGTTAGATACGTAATTACAAAAAAAGTTTTACACTCTCGTAGTTTCGATGCAAATGAAATTTGAATTGCTTACTTCTTTTATGCACACCCGGTATACAAAGTAATTTTCACATTTGCAAATTCATGAACACGTGTTCCGTATTTCGGTAATTCATGACTATAAGGGACGTATACTAGCTTGGTGCAACTTTCCAACTGCGATATCCGAATATTTAAATCAAGATTAAAGTTATTAAGATCCCGAAAGTCCAAGTTCGTTCATGTAGCCGCTGAATAACTGAAGCGCCTAATTATCCTGTAACATTAATCCTTTATCTATAATTATTCATAAGAAACAGCATCTGAAACATTAAAGGAGAAATATTAAGCATTTATTTAATGATATCAAATATATTTGAAGTTAAGCCCGGCTATTCACCAGGAGGTTCAGCTGAATTGCGACCTAAGGGGCACTTTCTCTGGGATCAAGCTGTTAACGGATTTCAAAAGCTACACAAAATATTGGCCGTGTTAGTCTCAATGACATAGTATCGCCATATTGATCTAATTAGCAAAACACGTTTATCAGAAGCGAATTCGCCAACAAACGGAACGCGTGAGTAGAAGCGGAGATAAATTCATGTTTAATTTATCCAGAGGGAAGCTGTAATGTCATCCGCATGAACCATGGTTCGAGGATTGATGGATGTACTGCAATTTGAGCTGAGTAATCGCAACCGTTTTCCAGAGCAATGCATTTCTTGCTTCAATGTGTTAAGTCCAGGACAATCGGATTTGCTTAAATGGTTATTAATAGTAAGATTCAGGGCCGGATTTTTGCATAGACAATATCTAGGACCCGCTATTTTTGAAGGGCCCGGCGAAGTGAAGTCTCAACGCTATTGCAAAATCGTTGCCAATCAAACCTTATCACTAGGGCAGTAAATTTTATCGCAAAGGGAATTTTCGCAACTTTTTCCACGAAGTTTTAGAGTTTTTTGTATATTTGTAAATAGGTTATCTATATCTACTTTATTTCCAAAGTTTAAAATTTAAACTCTAAAATGGATTCAGCAAGCATTTATGTTGGTCCCAAGATCCTTGTTGCTGGCCCCAATATAATCACACAAACTCAATTTCTCCTAAAAGGGACTCGGAAAAAATTGTCTAGCGTCCATGGAACCTTAAATCCGATACTAGTAAAAACTAGCAGTAGGCAGATCCGTTGTAAATTCTATTGAGGTTTAAGGTAAAGTTTTCTTAATTGCAGGTATTTAAGTGTCATGCCCTATACATTATTTAGCATATGCACGCAGCATACTTATACCTAAGAAGTGCATTGCAATATGTCATGCACTGTATGGGTATTTAAATAATTTTAACTACATAATTTTAACTTTAACTAAATAATTTTAACTTTAACTAAATAATTTTAACTTTAACTAAATAATTTTAACTTTAACTAAATAATTTTAACTTTATCAAAACACATTTACAAGTTTAAATTGTATGCAAAGACAATCGTATATAGTTATTTCGAAGTGTTCAAGTTTTCTTTTTCAAAATTGCTTATAAAACATGAGAAAATATTTACTTTAACCTAAATATTCATGTATAGTATTTTGAATAAAACGTAAAAGAAGTTAAGGATTTTTAAATATTTGAATGTGTACATGAAAAGAATATCCGGTATTTACCCTGTTTTAAGTTGCAATGATAAGTTACCTAAGGAGGAGGAGGGGTTCAGTATTTTCAAAGCAACACTTGTTATTCTACTTGCAAATGTGACACTCAAATAATTGTATCCCGACAAATCAAGGCGAATTATACTCGCAAGGTTAGAGTCGTACACGGCCGCTTATGATCAGAACTTACTGGAAAATGATTTCGTACACGTCAATTACAACGATCTAGTTCGCAATGGTGATTCATGGATTTGTAGATTTTAGATAGTTCATTTCTATAGCAGTATACTCAAATATGGGAGTAGTGCAGATTACAGAGATTACGCCATTTTGAAAAACCAACTTTTTTTCGTAATAGGAAAGAGTTTTGAAACTGTAATATCTGGAATAAATTCTATTATTAAAATTTGCAAACAATGCTCCGTTAACGGGAAAATACGACTTTCTTTATATAAAAGTAATTTTATTTATTTATTGTTTTTTGACTGCGCGACTGCTAATTATGCAAATGAGTGGGATTAATTGAATTAACAGAATCGCGTCTTACGTAATTGGTTTTCTTATTTCATTTTTTTTTGTCCAAGTGCGTTCCCTGAATTAGTATATGCCCAGTGGGGGAGTGCCCTCTGTTTACTGAAAACATCAGTACGTCACAGCATCGTAATCTCTTGAATTCATAAATCTTGCAATAGTAAAATAAAAGCAATCGCAAAAACAAAGTTTCAAACCATTCCACTATTAACGAAAAAAATTTTTTTTTTCAAAATGAAGGAATAGCGGTTCGCATACGCGTCCGTCATGACGAGTTTTAAAGAAGTCGCTAACTGTTACCGTAATCTGTACTAGCGCCCTACAATATATATATATATGCTTGTGAATAGAAATTCACCCGCATCCAAATTATATATCAGACACACGCTTGTGACGTATTTACTTAGAATTTATATCACGAACAACACATTTATTAAGAATCCTTACTATATGGATTTTCAATCTGTCAAACCAATACTAGGACGCTACAATATTGGCAACCAAAGAGCTGGAAAATGACGCTAGATAAAAAAAATTTGGTATCTTTAAGTTGGCCATTGAAAATAAGCTATTTTAATAGGTATACTTGATTTTAACATAGTAAAGGAAATTGCACAGAGGAAAAATAATTACCTCTGATATGCACGTAGGCGTGGATATTCAGAAGTAAATGTGAAAGTTTCTTGGTTGGCTTAATTTTTATAGCGCAAAGACAGCAAGGATCATTCTATGCCAAATATTATGAGGCCATAGGTACGAAATACCGATTTATAACACATTTTTGATTAGTGTATAACCCCAAGTATACAGGGTGTTCGCAAACTATTTTGACGAAATAGGAGTGGTGATAGTACCCATCTAGAAGAACATTTACTATGGCAACCAGGATCGCATTCCACCCAGAGGGACATAAACGAATAACTTCAAAACAAGTCCGTCATGCATAATTATTTATTAGCAGCGCATGAAATGCATAAGATGAAAATCGGGTTAACTTATCCAATATGTAGACGATCAAGACATAGTAATTTGTGGTTTTATGCACAGATTGTAAATATTTGTGCATGCTGGGCATTTTTCGACTTTATCTTTTCTGACACTATGAATGGAATGCGATAGTATGTTCCATAGTAAATATTGTTCATCTTAATGAGTAATATCACACCTTTTATTCTGATTACAGTTTACGAACACCCTATATGTAGTTTTTAGCCCGTGAACAACGAGTTATGAAAGACGCCCTTCCCTCTACTGGAATGAAATAAGCCGTCTGTGATGTCAGCTCCCTTGAATTCTAACGGTACTACCCGCCAATTTTCCGAGAACGGATTATACATATATACAGCAACGAAGAAATAATTTAGTTTTAAACACATTTCAGCTAAATGGTTGAGAACAGTGCTGCTCAATATGAGTTCTGCGAAGCCACAGAGTTCAGTGATGTTCCTGCAGTAGTTCCACAGGCAATATACAAAGCATCGTCGACATTTTGACAACTTTTTGATTCCGCAATTTTCTTTGATAAAAACTCCCCAGAAAAGTTAACAATAATAACTAATTCGAACTGTGCGGCACGGTTGCATAGAATCCAGTGGCGTAGCTAGATAGTTTGTCGACCGGGGCGAATGACTGTCATCGCCGTAATTTTTGTGCCTGTCATTGTTTTTAAAGGCTGATTTCCGACCCTCGAATTGTGGCGTCATGGCGACTGCCCTCCTTGCCTCCCTTAGCTAAGATACTGATGGGACCTCACGGATTTCAGTAAAGGGCGTCGAGATATAGACTAACATTTTATATAGAATGGTACATGAAAATAAAATATTCATTTTGATCATTTCGGTGTACATAAATATACATTTTAGCAAGCCTGTTTTAGGCGAAGCTTATTAATTTTTACGATTCCTTCACCAGCAGAAACAATAGAAAAACTATCCCTACTTAATACTGTACATAATGCAATTATAGTGTATATTGTTCTTTCGATGTAATTAAAAATTAGCAGAAACCATTTATTTTGCTTTACGTCGTTTACTGGAAATGGGCATTTCTTTAGTAAAATTTTATTATCATGTTTCAGAAAATGTGTGTGAATTCAACCTCCAGAAAAGTAATATCTTCACACAATTCTATTTTTTGGAATATAGTCCACTTATCGTAAAACAGACGATCATGGAGTCAATAAATAATGCTCTATCCTTGCAACGAAAACGTATTTTATCGCCTCTTTCAAAAAGTAAAAGAACCAAGCGCTACAAATGAAAGCAATGTGAAAGTGAAGATCGATAAATTATCAGAAAATCCTTTTTCGTATCGCGGGTAATCAAAACTATTTTATTCAGTTATTTCGATGAAAGGAAGCGCTTTCGCGAAACTAAATTCTGCTATACTCGAAGACAGCAAAACTTAAAAACCACATCCAATTCTCCCATGGTTTCATAATCTTATATGGTGTCCCGTAAAAATCCCTGAGGGAAAGCTATTTTCCGATATAAAGGTTATTATTTTCATCGAAATACAAAGGTGGGGAAAACGAATGCATAATGAATGAGGTTTTAATTATTTCTATGCAAATGGCAGGCGAATTTCACATTATCCGTTTTCGAAATCAAAAAGCGATTTTCGAAGCGAAAAAAATTTAAATACCTCAGCTGCCAATGCTTCGAAAATTACTTCGTATCGTAATACCGATATTGGTACGGTTTTATGCTGAAACAACTTCATTTGACTTCGCAACATTTCACATTTTATCAATATTTGAGCTTTTAGGTACTAGATATCATCTGAGAAAATGTTTGCATGAAATGTAATTTTCTTAGCAGCTCATTTTCTAATGTTCGGTTCATATAAAATTTCAATTTTATCTCCTAAAAGCGTTTATAATGATGTTTCGATAGACGTGCCTGTCGAACTGAGATTATTGCGTATTATGCTTGAATTTAAATATCAAGCAAATTGCATAATGAAATCTAAATTCTATTTATTTATAACGTTTGAGTTTACAGATCGCAATTTAACCTTCTTCTGCGCTTATGTACTTCCTTCATATTGTGTGTGCTTATAAATAGATTTAACTTCGTAAAAACGTTAAAATTTTGAAATGACATCTAGCCACATATGATTTGATTAAAATACAAGTCAGATCTTACGAATGCGTTGGAGATGCATTACTTAAACACGAACTGTTTTCAAAGGAGCGCACTTATATACGAATTATTTAATAACTTCGTCGAAACGTATCTGGATAACGCGAAGTACTTTTAATATCAACAACATTGTCACGGTGAATATTCTCATTAACCATAATCGAATGTCTAAAGAAAAATAAGATGATATTAAACTTCTCAGGAATAACACAATTGCCAATAATTGAACAACATACAAATCCGCCGGAGCGAAATTTTTGTGAGTTTTTCATGGGGGAATTTATTATATACAATATCTTTCAAAACACCCACGCATGATTAGCTCAATCTAGAGCATTTTTTCATGTAGGAGAAAAAAAAACGCCGTCTTCATCCTGGATTCGAACTATGGTCCCTGTTTTAAGCCCGGGGTGTCTTGTTCTCTGGGGGAAAGAGGACAGGAACAACGCTCTCTTTCTCCGTATATAAGGATGTAAGATATTATTACCCTTCTCAGGGATAACACAATTGCCAAATAATGGTCAACACACAAAGCTACTGCAGTAATAGTATCTTACATCTACTTATATACTCAGAAAGAGAGCGTTGTTCCTGTCATCGGTCATCTAGGGATCAAGACACTTCAGGGTCAACGGAGGAAGTTTGGTTCGAATCCAGGATGAGGACGGCGTCTGTTTTCTCCTAAACAAAAAAACTTTATATCGAGCTAATTAACGTGGGAGTTGAAATTTATTGTGTAACAGTAAAATTTTTAGTTAAAAAATTGACGGAATTTGGTTGTGTGAAGTAAAAATGTCGATACAGATATTATTTAGAAAGATTCAAAACATTAAGAAATTGTATAACTAAATCAATTGTTTGGCACAAAAAAAGATATTTAGATGAAAACTTGATTAATGTAGATAATAAAAATAATTGAAAGTTTATAAATAAATTAGTATATATTATATTATATCATATATTTTTACAATAATATATTAGTATATATTATATTATATATTTATATAATATAATATATTAGTATATATTATATATTATATTATATAT
>QLNU02015003.1:51762985-51780674 GCA_006491805.2 Dysdera silvatica | reverse complement strand
CAACAATTAGAATTTTTGGGAGTTCATCTAACGGATAAATGAAATTTCAATCCTCAAGTAAATTCTGTGACAAAAAAAGCAAGTACAGGCATAGGCATACTAAGAAGAATAGGTAATATATTGACAGATAAAATTAATATTGACCTTTATTACCCCATGATATAGAATCATCTTATGTATTGCAACTGTATATGGCGAGATGTTGGCATAGTTAATGGAAATATATTGAAAAATATACAGCAAAGGAGAATGAAACTAATTAACAAGAGCAATAGAATGAACTGGAAAAATATATTAATTAAATACAATATCATACCCTTTGAATTAATGCATGAATGCTATATTTTGATTAAAATGTTTGAAAGAATTAAGGAAAACAAGCACATGGAGTTAATAAAAAATAAATATAATGAAAGAGGAAGAAATATTTGCCGAAAATATAATGACTTAATCTTGCCGAAAATAAGAACTGAAACAAGGAGAAGTAACATTAATTTCAAGGGCCTTAACCTCTGGAATAAATTACCTGAGAATATAAAAAAAATAAATGGAATTAAAAAATTTAAAAATAAATTAAGAGAGTACTTGATCTCAACATTGGTCTCGTAACGAATTAAATTTATAATGTACTAACGACCTGGTGGATTGTGGTGAACTAATATCAAATAGATTATTTTTTTTATTTAACTTGCTGCTATTAAAATGATTAACTTTGATTAATCTACTTAAGGTCCTAAATTTATTATATCCAAAAAGATATTTTCCTGGAACCCTTCCTTGTATGGTGAAATTGTTTCCACATGAAAGAAGAAATAATATAATGTACATTATTTGAACTGCACAAGTGAAAATAAATAAAACTTATTATTATTATTATTGTTATTATTATCGCATACATTTACGAAATACGGAGAATACAAAGGAATCAAGGAAGAAAAAGTTAATCTACTTCTCCAAACCGATGAAAAGATGTAAATATTGGGTTAAGCGTCAGTGAGTAATACTGCAATAACAGGAACTTCAGTAAACTGGGAGAAAATGTAGAGGCTACATTTCTTTCTTCCAACACTACAAATTACAGTCTAATTACAGTCAAATATACAGTCTAATTACAGTCAAATTATAGTCTAATTACAGTTAGTTCGATTTACCGATACCCGAGTTAAAGATATCCTCAATTTAACAATTCTTTTTATTAGTCTCAGTTGAGTTACATCGAGTCCCGTGTTATATTTTCCTCAGTTTAACGTTAGTTTTCCTGTATATAACGATAACTCTTCGTCATTATCCTGTAGCTGTAAATTTATTTCAGTTAGAAATAAAATACTGTCAAAAAATCAACTTCAATCGAATCTATTGAATTGAAGAGAATGATGGTATGTTAAGAAATATCTATTGAGTTTTGACGTCAACAATGATCTTGTCGATGCATTTGAAAAAATCGAAAAGGTAATATTAAAATACCGACTATCAAGAAAAAGACAAATAAACATCAATGGTTTTATTTCGAAGTAATAATTACGTACGTACATATCTTATATTTACTGGAAATAACATATTTTCCGGAACGCTGGTAAGCAATTTTATGATTTTACTTTTCCATAAACTCTTATTTCCGTTCCGACCACTAGCGCACCCATTCTATTTATTCTAGGGATGGCCAGAAATACAAAAAATATTGTTATTTTTATTTAATACAATAGCTCTTACTTTTAACGCATTTTACGTGTCAATTTTCTCCCCAAGGAAGAGCCCGGGATCCATCGCCTCCACTTGTGGATGCATCATTGTTTCCGATAGATCAGTTCCTCCGATTTAACAAATTACTCGATTTAATAATTATTTTCACTTATCCGGTGACAACCGATAAATCGAAGTACTGTACCCCCAATCACTCGATATAAAAACTATGAATACCTAAGCACGAGCATGCCCGAATTGTCCTCCACTTACCGTACCATATGCCATGGAAAAAAAACTTAACAAAGGAAGGCACGCTTCATCAGCTTCATAACCAAATCATCTGCATTCAACACCATGTCAGTATGAGTTCCAAAAGACGATGATTGAAGTAGACATTCCCAACGACAGATCTGTGAAACAGGTGCGCTTTACGATAGAGAAGATGGAATAAATTGTCACACAAAATTCATTGGTGCCGTAAATTAATAACGGCCATCGTCAGAAATCATGTTCTGATAAGAGTCACGTGCTATCGAAACAGCCGCGTTAAGGTTTATTATTATTCAAATGCATCAATAAATTTTACGTAATTATTCCTTCCATTCTATTAGGGCAATGTGTCATCAACAAATCGGAAAGAGGAGCTCTTCAGAAAATGCGAAAACCGGCCGCTGTTTAAGTGTGCCTAGCGCAAGCAAACTGCGTTTTATACATTTATATCCCACACAGAATTATACCACTAACAAGCAGTACAAATAACCAGTTTCAAATTATATTTATTTATATAATATATATAATACACTCCATAAATAAAAAATCGACGCACCAAGAAGGACTTGTCCGATTGTAATAAAATTTCGTATGCACAGGCATTTCGACTGAACATGCAAATAATTAAAATATGGTGTCCAATGAATGAATGGCGGGAACTCCAGCGCATCGGAACAGCGCATTCAGCAGATGTATATAAGGAGCGATTCTCAATATGTGGTCAAACAAAATTTCTGTTGCATTCTGACTGCGGATATCTTACGTCGATTGTAACAATGCCTCGCCGAAAGATTCGTGCTCATTACGAGCATATGTCAGAGTTTGAAAGAGGTCGTGCTATCGGATTGAAAGAGGGTGGTTGGACGAATCGAAGAATCGCTGGACATGTGGGTCGAAGCGATGCGGCGATTGGACGGTGCTGTCGAGAGTTGACCAACAACGGAAGATGTCAACGTCGGGACGGAAGCGGTCAACCTAGGACCACAACAGAACGGGAAGACAGAGCGATTGTCAGAGCAGATGTTGGATTTTCGTCATTATCAACTATCCAACGTGTGGCCCACTCACATATTTCCAACATAAACCTATGCAGACGACTGAGAGAGCGGAATTTAATCTCGCGCCGACTGTTAGACCTTTTATCTCTCACGCCTGTACACCGTCAAGTCCGATTACAGTTGCGCCAGGCTCAATCAACTTGGAACTGCGCTGACTGGGGACGTATAGTCTTTAGAGATGAGTCCCGTTTCCAACTGTGTCTTGACGACAACCGCAGACGTATCTGGAGACGTCCAAGGCAGCGTGGGGATCCTGCCCTTACTATCGCACGCCACACATGCCCACAACACGTCGTTATGGTTTGGGGTGCCATCTCCTTTGACAGCCTGACCCCCTTTGGTAGACATTTCTGGTACACTTACGTTTCCACAAGACAATGCCCGGCCGCACACGGCACGTGTTGCTATGAATTGTCTTCAAGCTTCCCTAACATTTATTTGGCCAGCTAGGTCTCCTGAGCTCTCTGCCATAGAGAACACTTAGGACGCTATGGGAAGGCGATTGCAATCATCCCGGAATGTTGACGATTTACCCCGACGGAGATAATTTGGCAAGGAATTCCGAAGGCCACCATCCGGGATCTTTATTTATCTATGCCACGCCGGATGACATAGCTTGATTCTAGGCTGGAGATGGAACAACCTCCCTTTGTAACGGTCAAACTCTGCAATAAATCATTCAATTGTTCTGAAATTTTAATCGTTTCTTTTTCTATGTATGTTCTTCACATCCACCAATTTTTATCGCAATCGGACAACTCCTTCTTTGTGCGTCGGTTTGTTTTTTTTTGTTATAGTGTGTATATGCGATTAATACCGCATTTGTGGAAATCGGACACACACGCCTGTTGCATTGTTTTCCTAATGAATAAAACTTACAAATTTCTAAAAAAGTTTACGTTCAGTTCATTTCGTATTTTGTGTCAAATACGACCGAACTGTTTGGGGTTGCATTTTAAAAATTCAGTTTTGTCTAATAGTTAGTATTTCAAGTCTGATGCAGGGCTTAAAAATAGTACATTTAAGTATTTAACTGCACATAATTTAAGTGCAGTGAAATTGCTTAGTTCATACACCCACCTGGAGGAACCCCCTACACTGGATAACACCAGATGGGGATCCCCAAAATGAGGGGTCTCAAAAAAACTCTGAATTTTCGCTAAGTCGTCTTTCTGTCGTTACTTGACAACAGGGGAAAATGGCCTACAAAGCATCGTCTTTTTAAATCTTATACCCCTGTTGAAATAATGGTTATGGAATATCATTATGAACATTAATATTGTTTTGAGACGAATAAGATTTCTAAAATTTGTTTTTCTATTGAATTACGTTCCTTCAATAACGTTTATAATGTAAATAAAATTTATGTAAAATTAGTCAACGGGCATTTTGAACACAAATACTTCGCACAAAAATTAAAATTCCCTTTGTCGTTGAATTTGTAAAAATTCTTCAAAAATATCGGAGCAACAAAACTGTAAAAAACGATTTTTATAATATCTCATTCACCTGAAATAATGCTATGAAAAGAGGTATATATTTTTCTGCTCTATTTCTAACTTAATCGTCAGTTTAGATTTTTATGTTAAAAATTATCGACGTAAAATAAAAATTATTACATAAAATATGTGTCAGCAAAAACTGTAAATAAGGTGAATAAATTTAATATTTTTCTAAATACATGCTTGGCATCTAAAGGTAAATAAATATCGTAATTTCCCAATACACCTAATATTAAAAGCCTTTCTAATTTTAGAATGATTTGTTAAATAACATAGTCAATTAAATCTGCGCAGTTTTCTCATTTCTTTGCTTTTATCTAACTACGAACGCATGCAGATTAACTTCATTTAAATTTTAAGAAACTTGAAAAGTGTTCAGCCAGTAGGAAGCCGTGGAAAAACGTTTTAATGACTTTTTATTATGTCAGATATATATAGCAGACAGTGATAGTAAACACATACGAACATTTGTTTATATGTCTTTATAAACACAATATATATAACAAGAAAGACTAATTTAGTAATATCACGGTAATAAAAAAGTTTCTTCCCGTTCCTTATTACCCGTGATCAACATAAAAACGAACGCCAAAGAAATCTAAGGTAAAAAGCCGTGCAGGTTAAATAAATGAATTGGGTTTTCAGTTCAGTGTTTTTATGTGAACTGAATTTAAATTTCTTTATTTTGACCTCATTACAACGCATGTGTTGCCGAACGATTGTCAAGGGCAAAATCGTACTTTGTTATTCCATTCCCATAATTAACGTTCTTGCTCGATTTTATTTGAATATTCATTATTTACATATTACTATTGTTTGTTATTTCAACAATTTGTCGAAAATATTTTTTTACCATTATTCGTATTTTTCCAATTTTGTTTTGCATTGATTATAAATTTGTTTTCGCTTGTACTCTTTTGCCTCATTTAATGTTCCGATGTTTGGAGTAAAGGAGTGTATTACTGATTCTCTTCTTATCATCATTGAAGTTATCATTATTTATGTTATCTTTTTCGTTATTAATAACTGTCGATAGGAACTCCATCGACCTGTACCTAGTCTTTTCTCTTGATTACTAAAATTTCGCGATCTTGGACCACACCTTTTTTAGTGTTATTTGTCTCTCCTGGAGATCATTTTCTTGAGGTTGTTTTCTTGCACGTTGCTTTCTAGACTACTATGGATTTCTGCCTGCTTAAATACCGGATAAATTTTCATCGACTGAAATTGATAAATTTTTCGAAATTGTCAAAAATCAACTTATCAATTGTCTTTCTATACATACAGGATTTGTTTTACTTTAACGCTGGCCTTTGTAAACGTACTCTAATATTTTTATCTTCATTCTTCAGTAGTTTTATCTAATTAAGAAAGTTTTGAGGTATTTTTCTAATTGCTTTTTTTTTGGAGGATTATAATTTATTTAAATTTCGAATCTGAAACACGTTTCTACCATAGACGTGCAAGTATGTTTTAAATAAAAGTATACAAGAGACCGAAAATAAGGCATTTTATATGTAAATTTTGTCTGAAAACTAGGGTTTAAAAACAGTTAAACATGGGCTAATGAGAAGAAATTAGATTGGTTTATGTGTAATTAGTTAAAAAGACTAAATAAACAATTCAGCATCGTTGGTTGGGGAATAAAATAGTCGATTAATGTTAATTCCCAATGCCAATTATTCTTCATTTAAACAAGGTTATGGCTAAATCCTTCCTCCTGTTATTTTCCGACAAAACTGAATATCTTTATCCCTAATCATTCACAATTTGCAAGTTTATATTATTATTAAATGCATTTTTTTATAATTTTAAAACAGAGACAGACATGTGTATCGTAATGTTGATAACACTTGTAACAAATAATTTTATGTTTTATTGTGAATGATTAAAACAAAAAAAGGAAATAACGATATATTTTATAATTTAATTGATTTATTTGGAAGATTTTGAATTTTAAATTAGTGAAATAACTTCATTTCTTTCGCTCTTAAACGAAAAGTGAGTGGCAGCGAAATTTTAATTGAAATATTAAGACACTGACATAATCAATGTAATATATGTGCTTAATAGGAAAGTTCTGGTGCTAAGGTTCTAATTCAAAGGAAATATTTATAAAAACTCAGTTAAGACTGATAATATAAAAAGCACAACAATAAGGTTCAAATTTCCGTCACAGGAAAGCACGGATTTGTTCACCTTCCTATATTAACTCAAATACAGACTAGTATTTGAACCATATTTATATCAAACAATATTATAGAATATGGAATGTTTAATACACACTTCTATTAGTTATGGTTTCCCTTTATAGAAACATGTTCTTCCGACAACAAGTAAAGTTTTCTTATAATGCTTGCAAATCTATGGAATGTAACGTAAATTTCTATTGCAAATATACGATATGCGCCGGTGAATTTGTTTTTAACGCAGTTGAAGGGAACAACTAAAGTATACGATATACGCGAACATGTATATACTCGGAGTGAGTGCCTGCCATAACTGTTACGATGTTCAAGGAATAAGGAAAAACTTCGATGTACGTGAAATATATCGATCTCGATATACGTGAGGCTTCAACATACGCGAAATACCGATATAATAAAATATCGACATCGATATTCTGAAATATCGATATACTTGAATATCGATAAAACCGAGCTCGATATAAGCGGGTCCGTATTTTTAAATGAATTCAGGAAAAAAATCCAATGTCAAAATGCTTCCAAGGTTCCTTTTATACTCTTTGAAGGAATTTTCGGTAATTTTCTTTGTGTTTGAAATTTCAAAATAAAATCTATATACAACAGAACTTCCATATGATTAAGTCGAAGCTTCCATAAAAATCAATGTATGAAAGCAATTATTCCAATTAAGTTCCAGGCATTTTAAACCATGGGGTTCACTAGAACTTTATTATTTAGGGAATTTCAATATACAGAATTTCTATGCAAGAAACTTTTCAACTTTGTTTTGCATTATATATTTGATGAACTCAGTAGTTCTTCAAGAAATTAAATGATAAAATTAAGTCTTCTCTAAAAACGCTATCTCTCATAGAGGAATCAAATTATTCATTAAAAGAAAAAATAGTTGAAATAATGGTATGCTTGTTTTAGAAGATTTATTTTTACTCACACTAAAGTAATTGCTATACATACCGCATCATAGGCGTACGCAGAAAGTTTGTAAGGGGGGTTATAGGCTCAATGGGGGTTACAGAGCTATAACTCATATATTCCTATATTAAATATACAAAATTTCATTGCAATGGGGGGTTACAACCCCCATCAACACCCCTCTGCGTACGTCAATGTACTGCATACACAGACTTTAAGTACACACACGTATCTTGAATAAATACCTATTTCACAATAAATCTTGGTGAGAAAAGATCCTAAGATATATAAAATAACCTACTTCAAATATATGATCTCCTACTTGCGATATCATTTGTCACAGGTAATTTTAGATATTTATGTATATTAAGGTGCATTTAATATAGGCTTAACGTTTAACTGGTCTGGTGAAAAAGGAATGCACTAAAACTCTAGTGGGGTCTGTCAAACCCCAATGCAAAAAATCTGATTCTAGTACAGATATTTACATTTAATTGCCATATAAGTTACTTACATTTGCATGTGTACATACATAAAGTGCATACATGTGCAATGTTATTTTGCAGAGTCTGGGAATATACATAAGCTGTGTTCCAAACAAAGGAGCTTCTCACACTGTACACAAGAGAAATTCGAATTTCTCTTTCTTTTTCAAGGACACAGCTCGCAACGTCCTTTCCGAACACGTGGAACTGGTTGTTCTCGTCCTTCATCTGCATCTCCAATCTTCATCGCAAGCTGCTGAAACTCACTTGGAAGATATTTGATTTCTCGGCAACCAATGTGCTCTTTGATAAGGGCCATGCCTTAGGAAGTCAAAAATTTTCTTCGTGGCATCTTCTGCGATGTTGAATTAGGCTTATAGTATGATATAATGGCGCTGTTTACACTGGCAATGTCCAACAAGAAAAAATAGCCGTATGCCATCTCCTTGTGCGTTTCGAAGTTGAGCATGTACCATATAGCTGTTCAAGGGTATCCACTCTATCCTTTGTGTCATTGTAAGTAGTTATCATTTCTGGTTTTCCAAAGTTGGTGATCTTCTGGTCATAATGCATGATAGACAATAAAATTACTATCATGCATTATGACCAGAATGCATGATAGACAATAAAATTACTGTTTTGTTTCTCTTCGGAACATATAAACAAAGAGTAAGGTCTGCGGTATGTCCAAAGAGAGTAGATCCACTTTTTCTAGACCAGTTACATTTGATTGCTTGCGGTATTTCACGTTTATTTACCTTCGCTGTTCACAGAACTGTGATCCTCTCTGTCTTTAGTTTATTGGCAAGTTCAATGAAATTGAACCAATTGTCAACGGTCACATTCCGGTTTGCTCCTTTGATAGGTTTGATTAGTCGCAGGACTGTTTGCGCTGGCACTGACACATTCCCACGAATCTTACTATCTTTCCCAACATAAATGAACGCATTATTCATATAGAAGTTTCTCGAACCTGCAAGGCACAGGACTTTGATCCGATATTTATTAGGTTTCTTTGGTATATACATTTTAAACGGGCATCGTCCCCGAAATGGCACCAGTATTTCGTCAACAATCATATAGCTTCCGATAACAAAATATTGTAAACAATTGTGAATGAATGCTTCCCAAATTTCACGCACAGTAGCAAGTTTATCAGTTTTCCTACTCTCAGTTCTTATCTGGGCACAGTCAAAGCGCAAGAAAGCAAGAATGGACAAGAATCTCTTTATGCTCATGGTGGCATGGAAGGTATCTCTACCTGTACCGTCGGCAGCAAAAAGGCTAGAAGCGTATTCGTTTCCCGATTTCATAACGCCTGCCAGGTATAACAAGCCTACCACTGCTTTGATTTCAACCATATCGGCTTCGCTCACAAACAATGGCAGAGGTTCTTTATACTTGCTTCTAATTTGTCGGATTTTAGTATTTGTGTTGCTTACCATAATTTGTAGCATGCCATCAATGACATACAATTGCCACGCACCTAATACGTCACCATCATGGATATCCTTTGTGGCTCCTCGAACACCTGGCAACCTAATAACTATGTTCTGTGCACGTGCACGCCCCTGTGCATGGGGTTTCTTGTTCCATTTAAAAGTTTTATTCTTTCCATAAAAATAGTTTGAAGTACAAGCAGGCACATCATCATCTTCACTGACATTAGTTTCCTTTGAGGCTGATTTTTCATCAGACTCTAGAACACCGTCAGAGATTTCCGAGGGAGATGATAATTCATCTCCATTGTCATCACTGAGAGTTGAGTCATCCAGCAGACGCTGGATTTCTTCATCCATCAAAAACTTCTTACTTGCCATTGGACATCAACTTCTGAAAATATTACAAAATTTTAATGCACAAAACCGGGAGAAAGTTTCACAGAAGTTTTCACTTCAATCAAAAAAAACCACTAACGTAAACACTCTGGTGGTTTCTCACACACCCATGACTACTCTCAACTGTCAGGCAGCACGGAATAAATTCAAAGTAATGCCACCTACAAAATCATCTGTGGGCTAAAAGGGAATACCAAAACTGGCAACGCCATCTGTTGTCCAGTTTGGAAGATACGTGCAGAAAAAAGATGGCATGGTGTCTATCAGACCCCACTAGACCAGTTAAGGGTTAATTAAATAATTTCAACCAGAATAAAATTAAGTTTTTCGTTTGAAAACTTATTTCAAAAAGATGATTATTATGTACACCCGTGAGTGCCCATATGAATATATTTAGAGGGGGTAGAAATACTATCACCTCTTTCACAAGACTATCAAATATTTTAGTGCACGCACAAGATACTAAAATGCTGCAAAAATAATTGATACTGCTTGACAATTAGTGGTGAACTAAAACGTACCTTATTTTAAAATGTGACTGTAAAACTTTTGAAAGTAAATGCATAGCAGGTTCGAGCAAATCGTATTTTGAAACGGCTAAGGTGAGGACTCGAGCCCCCTCTGCCCTCTTATATGGGCGCCCATTTGCACGCAATATAAAATTATGTTAAAAATTTCCACGCTCAACTTGGTAAATTCTCAACTCATGCTTCCTTTTTCTGCGATTAACAGTTTGAATTTAGTTTGCGCCTTCTAAATAACATCCTTTTTATTTATACAAGTTAAATATTACGCACATTAAATTAAGAAATAATTTTTATAAACTTTTTAGGCATAGTAATAGTAACGCCGATGTTATAGCCGGGTTAGATGGTGAAGTATTCGCAAAGAAAAGGAATGTTTTGTGCGTCTGGTGGGGCACGATCCCACGACCTTCTATAAGTTGGTACAGCTCCTGCAGGATTGTAGAAAGTCCTGGGATCGTTCCCCACCGGACGCAGAAAATATTTTTCTTTTCTTTGCGAACGTTTCATCATCTATTCATGCCATACCACCGGCGTTAATACCACTACGTCTAAAAAACCGTGATAAGAATTGTTTAACAGCCTGTTAATTTACAAAATATTTGTTTAGCAGTTTTGATGCTTACATTTAAGTTCAAACTATAGACAGAGTTGGTAAGAAAAATAGAAGCTAAAGCATATATGCTGCGATAAAATGGTAAACGTAGTTTTATTTTAACTAAATTTTATAAATCAGTGAAACAAGAAATAGCACTAACGTCAGTTAATTGCCAAATATATCTGCTTTTTCATGAAACAATCGGCAGTTTTTCTGGCGATGTGTAACCAGTGGAGCTGCGAGTGTAGAAAATGAAATTAGACTGTTTCGAGCGCAAAGTAAAATGTCATCGCAAATATATTTTGGCCCAACACCGTCCAAATTGCCTCATTCTCTGCCAAGAACGCTGGTTTTCGACAGAGCACCAGATTTGCAGCAGCTTGGACAGCAATCACTCCCTGGGAGGGTGACAAAATGGGTCCCGCCCTAAGCGAAGGATTTCGCTTGTAGTGATCTAGGTTCGGAATCCTCGTAGAACTGTATGCTCAGCTGGACAAACGCGTTCGGCCACCATGATGCGCTTAAGGTTAATTCCTTTATTTCTTTCACCATACTACGCATATGTGTGATAGCAGAAACCTATTTTTAAAATGGTGGTTATTATATACATGGCTCCATTTTATTTGAAGAAAAATTATTAATTTCTCCCAAACGCTAAGATTCAAATTATTTTCATCGGAAAAATATTAATGTATTCCCAGAATTACAAAAAAAAAATTGGATTTCAATTAAGACTAGTGCGTGAATACGTCTAAAAGTTTAATGCTATTCAATGTCAAAGATCATTTAAAAAAGCGCTGGTTCTCCATCAAAAGATGAAAGGTTTCAAAATTAAAATACGAGCTAAAACAGCTTCTTGGAATCGTTAATATATAGCTTAAATTAATAAGTTAAGTGTAATTTATTGAGATACTTTCTGGCAGTCATCGTACAACAAATTCTAGCCCTATTTTCGTGTTTCTTCCACTTCAGTGATTAATCAATATCGAAAAGCTTTCGACCTTATCCTTACTACATATCTGCCACACAGTAGTACGACAAACATTAATAATGCTCTACCAGATGCGACATCACGTTTATGAGAATAAACGTGAACTCATTTTCAGGAGATTTCATAAAAATGCAATATGTTTATTTAATATTTATCATGTTATATTAACTAAAAATGTATGCAGCACTGTATGACACCAAAGTTGTTATTATTTTCTTAAAGCTCATATCTACTTTTAATACAGTCGAACCTCCTTAAGACGGACACCAAGAGGAACAGAAAATCTGTTCGTATTAACAGTAATTCGTATTATCCGTAATAAATGGGGGATCGTATTACTAAGTTATTTATTTCATCTTTGATTATCATATGCACATTTTGCTATTATATATGTGTTATTAATTGATTCTTGTATTCTGTTATATGTTTACCAGTATTATTATTATTATTTTATTATAGAGTACACATTTTGAAACAAAAACTATAGTATATACGTATTTTAATATGGATTTTATGTACGGTTGGTGGATTCAAAAAATCCTTGTTTTACTATAAATGCATATTTTGATTTAGTAAATAATTGTTGGGCATTACATACTAAGCAACTTTTTTTTAAATTGTAGTAGTAAACTTAAAAAATCTATCAATTGCAGATCGTTTTCGCTTTTTGTCCACACAATATCGCCAAAAGTCATCAAGTTTGTCCACAGTGTCTAGAGTAGAACCAGAATCTACATTTTGTATCACTCACAAAACAACGCGCAGTTTGCAAAGAAGTGAAGAACTTCATCACATTAACAGGATTTTCGTTTGAAGGGGCAGAGTTCATGAATGTCACCCATGTGGGAGCAAGGGGGCTTGAACTTTCATCCATTGTTTAAAAATTTCATTTTCGATATTATACTCCGCGTTTACATTCAAAGTTTTACAATCACATTTTAAAGTAAGATACTTTTTAGCTCATTACTAATTGCCAAGCAGTATCAATTATTTTTGTAGCATTTTAGTATCTTGTACATTCACTAAAATGTTTGACAGTCTTGAGAAGAAAGTAATAATTTTTCTTAGACCCCCCCACAAGTACTCCGATATACGCCACTGGCAGATTTGTCAATGTCGCTATCAGTAGCTGGAAAATAATGATTACAATCTGACAATGGTTCAATCACGCCTTTAGCTGTCTCAACAATTTGGGCGTTGATTGAAATACTGCACATCAGGATGATGACCACTGAGGCATATGTTTCGTTTCTATCGCATGTAAACAACAGAGAAATATTTGTTACGCAATTATATATAAAATCCCAATTTCGCATGCTTAGTTTGGAAACTACAGTCTGTTGGAACTATGGATGAGAAGTTCTGATCTTATAAAGTGTGTTTTGTTTGCATTAAGCAAAGGGAATTTTCCAAGGGCCATTGATTATCAGTTCGTAGTAAACAGTATTTCGTCTTAACCATGTTTGTGTTAAAGGAAAAAATAGCATGGGGATTCCTATACAATTTGACATGACTTCAGAAAGCTGGTCGTGTTAAAAGTAATTCATCTTAAGCGTGCTCGTTTCGACGAGGTTCGACTCTATAGTATTCGTAATTTGTGTTTAGCAAGAATTATAATACTCCTTTCGTCTCTTAAGATTTATACTTTCCAACTTAACGAATGCTTTTGTATATAAATTACGTAACTGGAGTTTGCTGATTCAATATTGCTACATAATCCCCATTAAAGTCGCGCTGAAATTTTTATTTTAATCAAAACCCTTCAAGTTTATATGAACATCGGATTTGATGCTCTGCCTTCAAGCTCATACTTTTCTTCTCCCCAAGGAGTAAAAGTCACATTCCAACAATCCGATTACAAACAAGCAAAGAAAGTTTTTCATCATTGTCATTTTCAGAGACGCACCGGAGGAAAAGAGAATCTCCTATCTTTTATGTACTTCCTTTCATTTCGCTTCTTTTTTCTACTTCTGTTATGTACAGAATCAACAACTTTGTCCTGCTTCAAAAGTTCATTGCTTTGCTACGAAGATTTTTGGCAAACACACCATTTCTGATATCCTCTGCCTAAAAGGCAGAGGATATCAGAAATGTAGGGACGACAAACGTAGGATGTAGTATTTGAATTAAGGGCTGTCCTCTTTGCAAATTCGAAAACAATATCTCCGTTGTACTTGTTGTCAGTTTCTACCTAAAGTTTAGTTTGAAATCCAAATATACACTTCTCATTTAATCAAATACTGTATTACAAATTTCATGGAGTGTGTATATGGCTCACGTTTTTTCTCATACTAATACATGTACTCTATACTAATACATAAACCATTCTGTTAATTTTAGTTGTAGTTGATATATAGAACGATACATGAAATTGAATGGAAACATACGTATTAAATTAAGTAACCATTTCCTAAGTTAATAAATACCTTGTCAGCAATGAGAAAGTTGAAACTTTCATACAGGTACTGGATTCAAATATCTAAAGTGGAAAAAGTAAAACTAGAATCATTTGCGCTTTCCTCATTTCTCGAATTTTCCAAATATCGAATTTGTGAAAATATTCCAAATTCATTATGAAAACATTTAACGAATACATAAATTCGAAAAATTCCCTATGTATCCATCTGGATCAAAGACAAATACTTCACAATAAATTCATAAGCAAAGATTTCCTGGCACTTTTATTTCAAATTAACTGAATGATTCTGTCCTTGGCATTTTGAAATTCATACTTTCTAACACAAAAAAGGGGAAAGGCGGAAATTTCTAAACG
The DNA here is from genome assembly GCA_006491805.2 of Dysdera silvatica. Lineage (NCBI taxonomy): Eukaryota > Metazoa > Arthropoda > Arachnida > Araneae > Dysderidae > Dysdera > Dysdera silvatica. The sequence goes on along the minus strand of QLNU02015003.1, from coordinate 51,765,833 downwards.
AATACAAATAGACACTAGTCCAATGTAAATTTAAATTAACAAGAGAAATATTAAAACAATTTTTTAAATATAATAAAACTGTGAAACATAATAATTGAAAATATTAGAGTTCATGATTTGATATAACTTTTTCCATTTTTTTTATTCTTTTTATTTTTGTTTTAAGCTTGCACAATATTTTAGTGTACCGCTCCATAGTTCTAAAACTCATTTATATTTAGTCAGAAATATCCTGTTTTTTACATCGTGTAAGGATTTTTCCCTGAGTAAAAGGGTTCGTGGTTGTCCCATTTCGCTTAGTTTAATTTCGTGTGTGGTTGTTTACATTCGGTTACTTTCTTTTCATTCTGGATGTGGGTTAGGTTTTAAACTGACTAAACGGTAAAAAATATCATAGTTTATTTGATATTAGATGGTACCTGCGCTTTACGGATTTTTGCATAAAATTTAGGACTAAAGTTAATTTTTTTTCTGATTTCTTTTTGAAGTTAATGTGTAAAGGTATATACACAGATGCATAATGCATTCAGAATTAATAAAAGATGTGACTTATTAAGGAAAGTTGAGTCCACGCACAAGAATAGATTTATCGTAAAGGAAAAATTATCACTATACCCGAAGAACACAGGTTTTATCAAATTTGCTTTACCGTTTCTCTATTATTTGTCAAAAACGCAGATTCTATCAACAAATACAGAGGTTATAAATAACCCAAAAGTACGTGATACATTAAGCAACAATTTTTATCAACTACGCCTAAAAAGCGTTGATAAAAATTGTTGCTTAACTTAGTATTCCTAGTGTTCGACTTGTATAAAAAAAGGAGTGATACATGCTTCAAGTAACTAGGATACTGAAAATTAAGTACTTGAGTAAGGGAATAAACAAGAATTCAAACATTGGAGTCGTCATTTTTAAAGTGAAAAGCTCAAATCGCAATACATTTGGCACATCGCTAGTGAAACTGATCAAAGACGAAAAATCCATATTTCCAACTGGACCCCAGAAGACCATCGCAAAGCAGAAAGCTCGTCCTTGGACAAGATAGATGAACCAGAAAGTAGGATGGGGTGACAAATGTCATGTGTAGGCGAATCTCTATATCTCAAGTACCTAGGCATTCTGAAAACTTTTTCTCTCTGTACTTTCGGCTTTAAGTCAATGTATTTTCCATAAACATAGCATTTTTTTTATATTATGCGAATATTAAATTACAAACTATGAAAGAAATGAAAAGTTGTTATGAAAAGAACATGCATTCAAATATTTGTGTGCCCATTTATGTGTTTTAATTTGTTTTAACTTTCAACAGATACCTAAAATTGAAGACTCTCATATCGTAACTTAACTAGCGTACATCATATTTCTTGGTACGTGAAGGAATATCCAGTGAACGATTTAGAACGAAGATACAAAAGTTAACTTTTAAGGAGTTTTCATCTTAATATCTGGAAAACTCTTTAGCCATACTTTTTGCTCTTGTAAGACGCGAAATAACAAGATTCGGCAGTATGTAAAGAACTCAGTGAACACATGTGCTGTCAAAAAATTATTTCGTATGTATAAAATGAATTAAAATATATACGAAAAGTTCAGTGAAGGTACACATTAACTTCAAATGCCATTATTCAGTCTTTCCTAGCTATTAACGGCTTTAGTATTTAAGGTTTGATTATTCGCGGCCATATCGTTACTTCTCAGAAAATAAAATTTTTAGGTCAAAACTGTATAATATACACATACTATTACGTATAAACATAATGCGTTACGTACTAAAAATAAACTGATAAATGTAGAGTATAAGAATTAACAGAAAACGAACTGGAAGAATCGATAACAAGGCATTTACCGATCATAGAGGACGAGGATGAAAAGGAAGTTACATCTGAATTAAATTTAAAATCGGTGAATGAAATTTTTTGTTTGACTTGACAGCTAGCTACTCGAGTTTCGGAGAACGATTCTTTTCTGGAACGGTCAATAAAATTCAAACGAGGACTCCAACCGGCAAGAGTTCCGTACAATGGAGTGGGCAAAGAGCTGGAAGAGAAAGGAAAAACAGAGAAAAATGACAAATTTGTTTAATAAAAATTAAAACCCTTTTTTTCGGTGATTTAATTTTAGGGTACAATTTTGTTTAAAATAGTTTTGACTTTGAAAGGTTAAGAAGGCAATTGATTAAAGGCAAGGAAATTGATCGTTTGGGCATTGTTACTACGTACTATTGTGTATGATTCCCAAACATTTTTTAGTTTGTACAAGAACAAATAGGATACAAAAATAACGGTAAGTAAAACATTTATTTTTCTACAATTTTTTTGTAAATACGTATATTGTAGTAATTTACAGCATTCAATAGTCAAGACAACTGTTGTAAATATAACCCTCCTTTTATATATAATGTTGGTCTTGCCATTTGCGGGTTAGCCATCCGCTTATAGTTCACGGAACGTAACCCCCGCGAATAGCCATGGCCGACTGTATTTAAATTATTATCTAACTGTATAATAATCAGTGATTAGGTAAAGCCTTTCGTTTATTATAGTATGCGCGCGGGTCAAGACTGTGGAACAAGATTGCTCATATCAATGATGTCGAGCATGGGAGATTTCCAATATAATATCAATTCTATACAACCGGGAATTTAGATTTGAATTGAAGCATCCGTGTTTATGACAATGTCCAAACTAATAATTATCGCTTAGGATAATTAGTCAACGTCCTAATTATTATTAAATTAATCATACCATTATCTAGAGAGAATAATAGACCTATTCTCATAAGATATATAAAAAACATTGAGGGTTAACGAGTTTGCCTATTTGAATGATTTACGAAAAGCTGGAAA
>QLNU02015003.1:51743093-51762885 GCA_006491805.2 Dysdera silvatica | reverse complement strand
CCCAGAAAAATTATGTTTAGAAGATACGGAGCTAGAATTATCATAATTAAAATTTCGTTATATATTTATATATAAGATAAAATAATCTTTGGAATTTTTAAATATTTTCAATTCATAACTCCACGCTATTTCTTTACATGTTTCATTCTTACCATTCATCGTTCAATTTACATTCTCAACTATAAATGCATGTTCTAAAGCAGCCTAACTAGATTGTATTAAAGTATGAAAAATAATATATTCCAGCATATCAAACCAAATATTATGAGTTTTGCGAATGTGGAGAAGGTTTTGCATACTTGGCATTTGAAGATATTGAAAAACTGATGTTGTGATTGAGGGCAATTAAGTTAAATAAAGTATCAGTAAATGCTTGTGGTTGGCTGTTTTTATGGCGCAAGGACAGCAATGGTCATTCTGCGCTAATCACGATGAGATCGTATATACGATATAATATAGTAAATTAAAACCAAAAAGGTCAACATATTCTGGATGTAATGTGTTAAATTTAACCAATGACACTATAAAAAATTAGATGAGATGAGAGAAGCCAAATCTAGATAAAAAGTTAAAAATGAATTCGTGATTAAAAGAATTGGTTAAAAAGATCACGAAGGGTAAAATTATTTTGATTAAAAGTTAATGTACGTTGCTGGTTAAAATAGAGAAAAATACATTAAATATTAAAAACATTTAATGGTTCACCACATGTGGCACACATCGGGGCATCTTCCCCTTTTAAGAGATGTTGATGGAAGAAGCGTATATGCCTGATGCGAAATCTAGCCAGAGTGACCTCGTTACGACGGTCACTTCTATAGCTAGATTTCCACACCTCAATAAGAAGTTTAATGTGGTGAAGCTTATTAAAAACTTGCTTGTCCCAATCCAACTGCCATTTTCTGTACAGATGGGATAAGACATGAGTGTTAAAATCTCCAAATGGAATGATCGTACACCCAGTTTCTGCAGTTGTCGCTCTCGCAGCAATGTCAGGCTGTTGATTGCTGGAAATTCCGACATGACCTGGAACCCACAGAATTTCACAATATACTGATAGTGCTTTATATCCACAAGTTGTTTTCACGAACTCTGTGGATTCCAGTGTGATGCGAGACGTTGAATGAAGTCAGGCTTTGCAGAACGCTGAGTGAATCTGTACAGATGACAGTTGGAGATACGGCATTATTCAAGATGTATTGTAGAACTAACTGAATGGCATGGATTTCTGTTGTAAATATTAAGCAGAATTTTGGCAGTTCTTGACCCTTTATGACATCTCCACAGACAAAAGCCGCACCGACATAGTCATCCGCTTCTGATCCATCTGTGAAAATGAAAGAATACCCTTCATACGTACTAGACAGATCAGCGAATGCCTGCCGATAGGCAATGTCTGGGGTATTGTCTTTTGGATAGATTCAAACAGATGTCTGTGCCAATATCAAACCATGGAGGAATGATGTTTGGTAAAAATTCCGCTACCATGGTTGAAATGCCCAATTCACTTGCAGCATTTTCCATCCTCAGTCCAAAGGTTGGAATACATAAGGGACGAGCGTTGAAAAGTGAAATGAAACGTGGTTGATGAAGTGATTCCGATGCAGGATGGCCTTTTAGTGATAGAATTTTAATATAATAATTGAGAGATAGACGTTGGCATCGTAAAACTAATGGTGGTTCTACTGCTTCAGCATATAAACTAGTGACTGGAATAGTCCGAAATTCCCCAATTCACAGTCGTAGACACTCATGATGTATGGTGTTAAGTTGTTGTCCCGCACAGTATATTTATATATTTCAGGATGATAGGGGAAATAATCATTGCCCAAAGGATCTTGCTTGGCTTCCCATGTCCATACCAGGAGAAGAGATGGAGAACAAATTGAAAGGTCTGTTGCTGAGAAACTTTAGTTTGCGTGTATGCATGCTGCTTTATGCTTTATGCATTATTGTAAGTGACTAATTGTAAACAAAAGGCTTCTATTGTATGTCCTCTTTGATTGGTGTTCTCACAGTCCTATAAAGTGCTGCGAGAATTAAAATCCCCAAGAAGGAAGAATAGTGTTGGTAGTTGATTAACAAAATCAGAAAGGAATTCAAATTTATATTTTGATTTGATGGAAGATATAAAGTACATATTATAATTTCAGCTGCTATTGAGAGGCGAATGGCTATTGCTTGTAGTGGGGTATTGAGGTTAATGTTTGTGGTGGTGTATTGATGTTAATGCTTGTGAATTGAAATTGATTATTGAAACCAACCGGAACTTCTCCACAAGCTCTGTTATTATCTCTATTGTCTTTTCAAATGACAGTATAATTTCTTATAGAAGTCCTATTGTTATTTTTAAGCAGAATTTTCTGAATAGCAAAGAAGGCAGGTTGACAGGTCTTAATAATTTAATATCTTCGACAATGCAACGGAAACCACTACAGTTCCATTATAGAAAAGAACGCAGAGACATTATGGATAGGTAGTGTCCAGTTTTACTCCACGATTCAGCTTTTTTGCTCATCGAAGGCTTTTTTTTTTGTTGAAATGAAGGGTATTATTTCATCCTGCATTTCAGAAAAGGAATTTTCACCGTCTTCCAAAGAGGTGTAGTCCCAATCCTTTTTAAAGTTTTTTGTAATTTTTTCAGGATCTAATTTCAGAAAATCCTCCCTTCGAAATTGTATTTTTTTATTATACGTTTCTTTGTTTCTCCTTTTTCTTTGTTATAGTTTTAAGTTTCTGTGGCTTGGTTTTTATTTTATTTTCAGTGTTAGCTGGTCGGTCTGAATCTGGTATTGTTATCTGCGTTTGTGCATCTATTGTTTTTTTAATGATAGGTTGGGTTACTGGAGCAGCATGTGATTTATTTTGAGTTGGTTAGGTTAATTGGTATTGTTTTTTGCTTCCGGATATGAGATGTTGCTGTCTCCAGCAACATCTCATATCCGGAAAAAATATTCCGGTAAAATCAACCTTGATTGCTGTATTCTACCTGCCATTTCTGACAGAATCGAGAACATTCCGTATGCTCCGCTTTGCAATTGATTCAACTCAAGGTGTTATTTTGGCATGAATCATCGCCGCGACCTATCATGCCACACTTGAAGTAGGTAGTCTTGACACGGCGGCAAACAACCTTTGAATGGCCGTATTGCTGGCATTGGAAGCATCTTGTGGTGTTTAGTACATAGGGTCTGATTTTACGTAGTAAATATCCTGCTTCGATTGTGGTTGGTAATTTTGGTTTACTAAATGTCAAATGATGTGCTTAGTTTTAATGGTATTGCCATTTCTGCGAATAGATATTCCTTTGGCAGCAGTAACTCCTTGTTCTGAAAATTCAGTGACTATTTCATCTTAATCTATATCAATTAAGTCTATTTCGGAAATTCGACCTCGAGAGCTATTTAAGGTTTTATGTGGTGAGACTTTGACTTCTAGGTTTACTATTTTTTGACGCGTAAAGATGAAGGTTGTTACTGGCTATTGATTTCTATTAGTAGGTCACCTGATCTTAGTTTTTTAATATTGTTTACGATACTGCATATTCCTTTGATGGCTTTTTCAATTGGGAATGCAGACAATTTTTTAGAAACTGGTGTTTTCAGAAGATACAATTATGAAGGTGGGTAGGATTTTGTTAGGGGTATTTTCTTTATCGCTTTCAGTTTTCGTTCTCTTGGTCATCGGTCCATCGTTCGTTTTGTTTTTATTTTTTGTAGAATTCATGCGTGTTTAAATTACTGGAAGAATATATACTGTCGTCGGCTGAGGTACATCCACTGCAGCCGGAAGGCTAATTGCAACAGGGTTTCGCTTGTACCCCCTGAGATGGTAGTTCGCGACACTATACCTTCAGTACCACTCAGCCCTCAACACGACCTCACCTTGGCTACGGTTGTGGGCATTCAGGATCCAAAGATACTGATCTGTAGTAAACAGCAGTACCTTAGGGTGGGCCCCTCACCACGCAGAGGAACCTACATTGAGGGGCTTAAATGCTGGTGACTGTGGATAAAATGACAAAGAAGAAATATTTTCTAATAACATTGAATTGAAGGACTGACTGGTTGATAATTTGGAGAATCATTTCATGGTAACTGATCCCAATGTTGAAAGAAAAGCACGATTCCAAAGGGATTTGAGAACTTGCACGTTAGTCACAAACAACTATTGAAAGAAAATGACAAGCGTCACTGAAGTTGACACTATCCAGTAAAATAAGAGATTTTTGAGAGATAAAAGTGATTTTTGCTCAAAGATAAGAAAACTAAATTGTTGTTACAATAGAAAGCGACATAAAAGGTCGATTGATTTTCGAAAAACGTTTTCCTGTAGGAATCCTCAACATATTTACTTTTATATGTTTATTAAATAGCAGGTTTTTAGGGAATGCATTTTTATATTTTAATTTGCTTTATGAATAATTTTTATTAAACGGTAGTTTTATGCTTTTTGTTGCATATCATTATTTTGCACCAGGGTTTTCATATGGTAGGCATTCACCACGCAAAATGGTGGCACTAGTCGTTGGGGTTAAAATAGAAATATTACGGGGTGTGTTTTGCACCCATCATTTTCCTCAAACCTATGTTCAAAGTTCCACAACTACTTTCAAATATTTACAATTTTACAGTTAATTTGGTAAGTGACACTTTCTGGTTAAACCCGATGTTCAGACAGTTAATAGACAAACACTCAAATTACGATTTCATTATTTAAATCCGGAATGTTCAATCTATGCAAGTAACCATAAAGTAACTGACGCGCCTAATTTCTGTATAACACTTATATTCTACCGTCTACATTTACATATGAGGATGGTTACCCCGCATCACTAAAAATAAATGCTCGGTATTTTTACCATTAAGGGGACACGGGAGCAAAAAATGAAAAAAATTATCTTTTAGAAATTTACTATTTTAAGAAATTCTTTATTTCATTGCGCATATAACTGTAGTTTCAGTTTTAAAATTTAAAAATTTCCAAACGCTGAATAACAACATTTAAATTAACCTTTCGTTGCTGTATATAAGAATTTTTATTATAAAGACCTTTTTTCGCCTTTCGGATTTATGCAAAATGTTCATTTTGATTCAATTTCTCATGAATTGTTTTAAAACTTAGTAAATATGTTTTCACTTATAATAGATATAAACTGTGGCACGGATTTTGTTATTACAAATTTTCTTGTAAAATTTTATTCATGATTACACACGAAAACGTAAAAAAAGACTATTTTTTGATGAATACTCAATTAAAAGGGTTTTTTCACTCACTATTAATTGAATTTAAAAACCATGCTAAAATTTATTAGTTATGAGTTTAGACATATCACAGAATTTTTAAATGAAAGTTAAAAAATATTTAAATCGCAAAGAGCGTTTTTCTTAACAGGTAAAAATGGGTTAAAAATACAAAAAAATTGTGAATCTCAAAAACTACTTTGCATAGCATCACAATATATAGTATATATATATATTGCATATGAGACTTTTCATATTTCTGCCAAATTTAAAAGAGATATGTCAAAAATTGCAAAAGATGATGATGTTTCTCCTTTGTCCCCTTAATGTTATAAAATACATTTAAGGTTAGGCCCGCTATTCATCAGAAGGTTAATCTGAATTTCGACCTATAGTACATTTTGTCTTGGACCAAATGGTTACCAGATTTCGAGACTTACACGAAATATGGATCGCAGTCATGTCAGACTCAGTGACATGGTATCGCCATATGGAATTTTTCGCCAAACACGATTATCGGGAGAAAATTCTCGAATTGACGAACCACGTGAGTTGAAGTGAGAATACACTTATGTTTAATTTAATCCATCTAGGGGGCTCAAATGGTATTCGTATGATTATAGCTCGAGCACCACTAAATCTGCATACTGTGTAAATTGGAGTCATTTTGCAGGACTTTGCCGTTTCTTCGTTCATGGCAGTCTAGAAACATCGAACATTTGGATTCGTTTAAATGGCTTTTTCTAATAAGATCAGCAGCAGAAGTTAATCCATTATATTTAAGGGAAACATGTTTCCGTTCTTTTCCAGAGAAAGTATTACTTGCTGTCATTTGGAATGTTCCATTCAATATATTTTTTAACATATACATACGGCATATGCATGCAAAAATGATGTTCCACTTAAAATGGTGTGTTCAATTTTTAAATAAAATTATCCACGTGCAGAGTCTCCAGAATGCCGTTTCATAAATATTTCATGAAAGTATAGTATTACGAAAAGTCTACATCTTTCCTTTTTCCGACTCCATACTACTTCTTTGGGAAGTAACTGCATACCTTGTGTTTGATTCAAAATGACGTTGATAAACATGAGCTCACCTTTTACTAACGAAATACAACAATTTATTCATCCAACAACAATTACAACTTCTTTGGCACTGGTAGTATTCCTACTGACTAGAACTGATAACTTAACACTAAATGATTAGAACGAGGTATGTTAGCAAACACTCAAAATTAAGCGGCATCGTAAACTATTCATACGCCGGCCAAAACTCAGGGTTCAGAGAGGAAAGAAAAAAGCAAGAAAATATAAGCTGAATTAAACGTTGTTATTTAACCTCTGAACAGAAAATACTGCGCTTGCGCCATAATGACCATGCGTCACAATTATTCAAACCTGATGCGGCCCTGCGGTGGCGCAGTGTGGTAACGCGTTCTCCTATTGCGCGGCTAATCCGGGTTCGACTCCCAGCAGTGCAAAAAGAACGCTTACTCAGAGATCTCATAAAGATCGCACTGCTCACTGTAGTCCGGGGTTTGGTTCCCTAGGCCTTAAGAGGTTCGGATTCCTCGGAAAACAGTAGGTCCCGGCGCAGCATGACCACTGTAGTCTTTGAGCCGTAAAACCAAAAAACAAACCAAACCAAACCTGACGCGCACAAACAGCGCCACGTCTGCTGCCACAGGATTCACTCACGAATAACTTACTAAGATGCAAGTAAAATAATTATACGTGGAATTTAACTTTACGACCATAACGTGTCGTGTATTGAGTATTAGACTTATTTTCCGACATGCTATTGCTGTTGGCAGCAGATACAGCAATACGTTACAAAAATTAAAAGCAAAAGTTACAAATTATTATTCGTCAGCGAATACCTGAGCAGGTTCAATCCTGTCTATTGATACATTAACCGTTTTACCGTTGAGATCTAACGTATAAACTTTGAACGTCTATTGATTACCTTATAAGGTCCAGAATATGGTCTTTGTAGAGGTTTGCGCACAAAATCATTGCACAAAAAAAAAACATTTGTAACAATAGGTAGATATTTATGTATAAAAACACCTTTAGAAGAAGAAATGCGAGTATGTACGGGTTCTTTAAGTGAAGTACCGAATTCAGTAATAGACCTATTCTGTTTTGTACCATCAATAAACTCGCCAGGGCATCTAATCCATATACTAATTCAGCTGTGGTAACGCCGAGATCCTCGTGCAATGATGCACGAATACCCAAAACAACGGGTGGGTAATTCCTTAGTCCAGCACTCGGTATGATGGCGTTTTAAAGCAGCCTTGAGGTACCTATGCGATCTCTCAACCATACCGTTAGATTTGGGGTGGTAAGCTGTTGTGCGTATTTTATGAATACCAAGAAATCATGTTAAAGCTTGAAACAAATTACTCTCCATCTGGAGCCCCTGATCAGCAGTTAACTGCTCAGGGACACCAAATCGAGTAATCCAGCCCTCGTAAAAAAGTACAAGCAACAGTTTCGATAGTGATATACTGCATAGATAAAGCTTCTAACCATTTTGTAAATCTATCTATGCACGTGAGAAAGTAAGTATATCCTCTAGAGCAATATAAAGGTCCAAATATGTCGAGGTGGATTTGCTAAAAACGACATTAGTTATGTCCATAACAAAGTCTGTCTTGCATAGCGACCTGTCTATGGTGAGGGTCGCATTCCTAAAGGTGGTGCCTTTAGGCAGGTTCCACTGTATTTTAGTTTCGTGAAAATTATTTACGAGGCAATAAACTCAAATCAATCTAACCCAAATAACACCTGTACATTGCGTTAAATTAAATTCCGAAGAGATTGATAATCAGAATCCGAAGACACCAATAATCTAAAACGAGAGAAGGTAGAATACAAATTTATTTTTGTCCTAATAAGTTCTTCTATGAGTCAGTTTAAAAAAATTAATACAAAGCTTCATGAACGCGGTGACTTTTATTTTCCTCACTGTAATACATCAATCTAATGCTTTTAAAAGTAAATTTCTGACATTTCAATTTTTGCATAATAAATAATAAACTTTTGCATGAATCTTTAATTTGCGAGTTAAATTTTGGGCAGTAGTTAATACGAATGTCTCCACACAACTCAGGGCCAGATTTAGGGTACCAGGCGCCCTGCGTAAAACAATTTTAGGCGATCAATCCACTTGCGTAACTACGGGGGGATAACTCCCTAGGAATTCCCTCCTAAACATCGAGATATACGGTTGCGACCCATAGAAAATAGGTTGGACCCTCCTCTAGACTTAAAAGCTAGTTACGCTCATGCCTCCTCATCCCGCTGTACTAGTGGTAACAAAATACTGTCGTACCGCCTCCTCAAATGCGACGAAATACCGCGACGAATAGGGAAGGAGCGACATTTATGGTTAGCCTACCTTATATGCATTATTATAAGATATAATAATGATATTTTTATAAATAAATTTAGTTTATTTGACGAGGATTTTTTTTAGATATTGGGGGGAGGAGGAAAGGGCGGATGCAGAATAAAATTTCAGGGAGAGCGCAAAGCTTGAAAATTCCACTTGTAAGTTCAGTTTTAATTAATTTTTACTTGATAATAATCATTTTTTATGTAAATTTATTATTTTCAGGGGGTACATGAAATCTTCGTGGATCTGGCCTAGGGGTTGTTTCACACAATTTTTCAGAATTTCAGATTTAGAAAATAATGGTGGAGGGCGCCTTCTCGGGGAGAGCTGATCGACAGAATTCTACGGTAAATAATTTGCAATTAAAAAAAATTCCCCTGCCCCTTGCGCACCTGGAAATAATGCGCCCTTGGCAAGAGCCCAACGTTCCCATTAATCAACCCGGCACTGACACAAACTCGTCCGTTTTAAGGTTACTAAGGTTATAGGCCCGTGCTAAGTAAAATATTTGGACTATATTGCATACTGTATTAAATATTTTTTTTATAATTAGCGTTCAGCATAAATATTTTAAATATAAGGATATGCTTTTACATTCTTTCTCAGGTACTTGCGACCAACATAATGAAACAAAAGGAACGATTTATAACATAGCAATAGTAGGTAGTTTTATTAGATGAAAAATTGTTTTTTATATATGAGATATTATTACCCTTTGCAGGGTTAGCGCAATTGCCAAATGGTTGGCATACGGGTGTATTTTTTGTAACTTTCTCGCAAAGAATGTCAGGCACAGTGCCTGGTGGGAACCGAACCCAGATGTCCCCTTGGTAACCAGTCAAGGGCTCTTCCAACTGAGCTACAGTCGACCTGTCACCCTTCAAAATATAAAGCTTCAATATAAACAAGTTTTGAAATGGGGAAGTGCATGGACTGCTTTTAAATCAAACCAACATCAAAGAAGCGAACGTCCGAAAAGCGGAACTAACGTGATATAAAAGACTTAAAATTTTTTCTCGTCATAGTTGACGTGGTGGTAATATTAGATGATAAATTATTTCTCATGTATGATTTATTATTACCATTCACAGGGTTAACACAATTGCCAAATGGTCGACATTTCTCATTCAAAAAGCAGTCCATGCACTGCCCTATTTCAAAACTGTGAGTGAGTGCCATTGTAGTGTAACTTTAAGTGTGTTTGCAGAAGAGAAGATGACAGGTCATCTGTAGCTCAGTTGGAAGAGCCTTGGTCGGGTACCAGAAGGTCGTGGGTTGGTTCCTACCAAGCACCGTGAAACCATTCTTTCCTTTGCGAGCAATTTACAAAAAATACGCCCCGGTGGCTCTATGTGCTGGCTATTTGGCAATTGTGCTAACTCTGTGAAGGGTAATAATATCACACATACAAAAAGCAATTTATCATGTAATATTACCACATCATCGGCTATGGGGTAAACAAATTTCCCGTCTTAACAATTTTGTGCCTGAAATTATGGTCTAAACGTATAGTGTACTAAACTAATATATCAAACCGTATATATTAATATATAAACGTATATATATATATATATATATATATTAAAACGTATATATTAAAAGTAGTGATCCTAACGTATTCATTTCAAACTACTTTATGTGTAATTATTTGGGAAAATCCAGCAATCATATTAGGAATCAAGAAATATTGCATTGTCACAGTTGACACTAAACGGTTACTACCATATTTTATATTACCCTTTTATGAACCTTTGAGAATATTTAAATATTTGTTTAAATTTAAATTGAACTTTGAGACATTAAGAGTGTAAGACTTTAAAAGCTGATTAAAATTAAATGTTTCTGATATATAGTATTTACTTATTTTGTGCCACTCTTTGTACTACAGTACAATTTGATGAAATATATTCCTAAAAATTTATGCCCGGGCAATTTGATCAGTCCCCTCTGACTTGACTTGCACACGATTATCTGCTCACAAAGTCTGAGTTACAGATTAAGCATTGATGCAGACAGAATTTTTTATTTCTCTTTAAAATTAAAAAAAAAAACAGATCGCCCTTCAAAGCAAAACAATGCTTTAAAAAATCGAACTTATTTCAACTTCACACAAGTAGAGAATGTCCCTTTTCCAAAACAGATGAATTCAAAGATTTAAATAATATTCGTTCTTTCAAATAAAATATTTATTGTCTCTTTCGATAAGCTGAAAAAATGTTTGGATGTTGCTTATAAAAATAATCCAAATTTAAGACAAACTATTAGAATAATTATTTTCCAAATAACATATAAGCAAGAATATTTTTATTGAATTGTTTTAATGGAGAGTCGATTTCCAAACGAAACTCACTCACAAATCTAAATTTTTTCTTGGAAGATAGAAAATTGCATATATATATATATAAACTACGTAAAATAAATCTGTGGTTGGATAATCTTCTTTTACAGTTCGTAAAACAACCTTGAGAAAGCTATTTTCGATGGAAACCTTGTTATTCTCTTTTGAACAAAAATGGTGGGAGAAAAGGTGTTTTAATCATTTTTATGCAAATTAGACATTATATGCGCTTTTCACCTTTCCGTCATCGAAATCAAAAAGCAAATTCGTCGTTGGAAAAAGCAAGGAAAATTATATACTTCACCGTCTAATGCTTCAGAAATTATTTTGCATCCTACTACCGACGCTATTACTTCTGGAATAACTACGTAGCATTTGACATCGTACTTAAATATTTGCATTATTAAATATTCGAGAGTGAAATCTTGGAAAAATATTTGCACAAAAAGAAACTTTCATCGCAACTTGTATTCTAGTATTTGTTTTGCAAAAATTTTAAATTTTATCCGCATGGAAGCGTTTTTAATATAATTTGAAAATATACTTTGCAAACAGAAATTATTAAATTCGCGTTTGAATTCTATTAGCAAGTAAGTTTGTTAATAAAACCGAGTCTCTATTTATTAATATTTCTTTACAGGCGTTAAATTAAAATTTTTTCAATCACACTAACAAAAATTCATGTTGAATGTGCGGCCATGTGGAAATAATTTCGCCAGAAACATTTATATTTTTTAATTAATTATTTAAATGCATGCTCATTAGTTTTGTAGAGTCGACTTTTGTTGAGGCTAACACTCGTAAGTTCAATCATTTTAACACGACCTACTTCCTCAATTGCAGTTAAATTTAAACAACGTAATGCGATCCAATTCGTTCGGTATAACGCGAACTGCTTACAACGAAAACGATTTTTTTTTACCATAGGTTCCTTCCTCAACCAGTTTTGATTCCTCATACTACATTCAATAGTGCATAGTACATACTACATATAATAGTATATACTACATTAATTTTATAACTCTTTGAAAAGTTTTCCTTGACGCTATTTTTCTACAAACCGTGTCTCACTAAACTGTACAGGAATTGCGCGCAACTGGTTTCATTTACGTTCTTGTGAGTTCAAGAAAATCAATGGCTTCCACGGATACTTTGTTTCAATTCTAATTAGAAATTATTCAATTATCTGGAGAGCTGACTACGAGCTCATGATATATCACGAAGCCCACCATATTCTTTGCGATAGATACTTCTGAAATGCTTGGTAACAATTCCACCAACCTAAATGCAACGTCTGATTGAAAGACTCTATCTGTTTTCATTCGGACTAAAAGTGGACGAACACGCTACTAGATAAGTGTGTATAATAATTTTCTCTGTTAACGAATTAAGCTGATATCTAAGTAATTCAGTATACAGTATCGCCATTCAGCGCACTCAAAATTACCTAATGTGGATCTAAGAAAATTTACTTGACTTTGTCAAGACAATATCTTAACAGGTTTAGAACCTGAAGAGATTGAGTACCGCAATAATAATCACTTAGATGCCCTTTCAATCAATATGTATATAGGTATAACCAGTTTATACCTATGGAGTGGAATTATGCATTTTAAGACAGAAATTATATTACGTATAGAAAATATAGATATACATTGATGCAGATCGTCACTTAGTGTTGTAATTTGAAGACGGTGTTAGCAAACTTACGTAACACTGTTTTAAAAAATTAAACTGTCACAATTAGTAAAATACTTCGTCTTGGCAACAGGATTCATAGCTTCTTGTGGTCGCCCAATCATGCTATTCTCAGGTGCGTTAAAGTTGGATTTCGGATTCATTTGAACAGACTGTCAACACATTCGTTTTCACTCCAATTTCCTAATGGCTTCGACCTGAATCAATTTTTTGCCAATATTTGAATTCAGCGAAGGTGTTTGAAATGCGCAGGGCCGGATTATGGAATAGAAGAACAAGACAAATGTTTTGTGCCCTCCTTTTTGGGAGCCCCAGCGCGGTGAAGACTCGACGCTAATTTAAAATCCTTGACGATCAGACCATATCACTAAGGCAGGAACTTTATCGCGGAGGGTAGTTCCTCGAAGTTTTCCACGAATTTTATAATTTTTTGAATGTACTTTGCCTGCAAATATATAAAAACTTTATTTTTCAAAGTTTAAAATTTAAGTTCCAGAACGGATTTAACGAGCGCTAGGATATAGCGAGCAATTTCGATGGTCGCAAGATCCTCGTTATATACGGGTCCTACTGTAAAGAGGCTTATTTTATACTAGGCCCAGAAAAATTCATCAAGGGGCCCCACGAAATCTTTATCCGGCCCTTGTAGTACGCATACGGCTATCGTTCGTAGAAAGTTCTGTATTAGGTCATTGGGATATACTCGATTAAATTTCTTGTTATTTATTATGATACGAGATGGATAGAACTTGAGAAGAGTACCAATTGGCGTTTCAAAGAGCGTTTACCCGCTGCAAGCAAGCTTACTTGAACCATCATAGGCACCCATGTAAGTGGTCAGGTGGGCTCGAGCCCGTCCCAGCAGTTCAAAAATTTGATTTCCCGATTCTGATACGTATTTACTTTAAAAAAATTCACCGTCACATTTTAAAATAAGGTACTTTTTAGCTTATTGCTAATTGTTAAGCAGTATCAATTATTTTTGTAGCATTTTAGCATCTTTTATAATCACTAAAATATTTGACAGCCTTGAAGAGGAGGTAATAATTTTTCTCAGTCCACCTAGAAGTACTCATATGAGCCCTCAAATATGCTCAAATGCAGATATTGCGCGAAATATTCCTGAAAGTTTGCAACTACCATAATAAAAAACAGTATCCTTTGCACCAACTATCTGCTTTCATCTCCTTTTATAGTTATATTACCCTAAATTTCTCATAACAGGAACTGCTCTTTGCTTATGACAATCAATAGACTTGTAGGGACTCAATCAACGATCATCGATACGTGAGTCCACACTTCATTTTTAAAAGGTTTTATCATGATTTAATGTTCACCATTTTGTTTCCCCGCATATACGCTTTTCCCATCCAGAATCCAGATGGACCGACTCATCAGCGGTTCGCTCTGTTTCCGGCGACGGAAAAGATATTAGCTGCAGGCGACGATTGAGTTTAGTGTACAACACGGTACGGCGCAAAAATAACTTAATTGTATTTCTTCAAACTCCTTGACAGACATTTCTTGCTTATAAATACCCCTGATAGACATGGTGATTACGACCCTCCGAGTAAGATGTTACGAAACCGTGACTAGAACAACAAATCGTCGATTAGTGTTAAAGGGGTAACCAATGAACATTTGCGTATGAAAAGGGTGAACAGCCAATAAGAGTGATTGCGAGTGTAGAGACGATGAGGCGAACACCAATAAAAGACATTCTTTCGGTAGGACTCTTAGCGAGATGGTCACGCTGCCCATGATGTACATTCATAATGTCTTATAATAATAATGTCAATTCTTAATCGTAACAATTTAAGTTATTTTGCTATGTGATTGTAAATAAATTGTTTAACCCAGAGACATGCTGTCTACATGGTTCATCTGTATCTTGGTATTTCTGACTCAATTTCGATAAGGTTCCAGGGTAACAATCCACGTGAGTTGTCGCAGGAGCTAAAACCCTTCTGATATAACTTATAATCTATCGGTGATATTATGAAGTCTATCACCGCTCCATCGTTCTGCAATCCGTCATAGAACGATAACCAAATCTATAAATGTAGAAACTGCAATTGGTAACCCTACAGACACAATTGACCACATTAGTTACAGTCACGTGTTCCGTAGTTCAATTAACAGTATAATTTATATATTGCAATCTATCCTTTAATGGGATGGAAAATAGTGTAAGCTTAATTTTCTGTATTAGTTTTCCAAGAAATAGTTGAATTTACGTCTAGAATTTGAAAGAATTATAATAAAATTGTGCAATAAAATTTATTGCCGCGAGAATATTTCTGTTTCTTGTCTATAAAGTCCACATCCATTATCGCTAGAACGCGTCTATCTGTACGGATCATTTGAGATATCCAGTAGATTAAATTTTCCACCAAATTTAAAATGCAACTCCCCTAAACGGGAGTTCAATGAAAGTTTACTATTCCATTCAACAAACCAAAATAAATAGTATTATCTTAAGAAAACTGATCAATAACAGTTTATGTCATTACTTATTTTCATTTTCAACATCTTTTCCCACGTTTTTATAGGAAAAAGCAGATATTCTATTTAAGGGAGCCCAAAGTCACGCGATTCAGTAAGAATTTATAATTTACTCTAGTCTCTGTCAGGGAATCTGCAGAGCATTACCAAAGCTTAACATTTGCGCTTGATGCTTTTCGGAGAAGCTTACGACTTTAATTTCATTATCGTTAAGCTGGATTTATTTATTCGAGAATCACTGATTCCGTTGATTTGATAAACGACTTATATTCGTATATACTAATGTTTTTGAGTAAAGTCAGGTAAACGCACCGTAATTCACGATTAATATATCCTTTAAATGCAAAATATACATCAGCACACAAACACACACAGACAAGAACGCATGCTGGGTGTTATTACGGGGGGGGGCGGTTTCGGGGCCCCTTACGGGGAAAATTTTTAACTTTGGGCTACTAAATACTCTCTATAACAAAAAAAAAACAAAAACGACGCACCAAGAAGAATTTGTTCGATTGTAATGAAATTTCGTACGCAAAGACATTTTGACCGAACATGCAAATGATTAAAATTTGGTATCCACTGAATGAATAACGGGAACTCCAGCGCACCGAAACTGCGCATTCAGCAGGTGTATATAAGGAGCGATTCTCAATATGTGGTCAAAATTTCTGTTGCATTTTGACTGTGGATATCTTACGTCGACTGTAACAATGCTTGCCGAAAGATTCGTGCTCATTACGAGCATATATCAAAATTTGAAAGAGGTTGTGCTACCGGATTGAAAAAGGCTGGAGATCGGATTGAGAATCGCTGGACATGTGGGTCGAAGCGATGCGGCGATTGGACGGTGCTGGCAAGAGTGGGTCAACAACGGCAGATGTCAGCGCGGGATGGCAGCGGTCGACCTAGAGTTAAAACAGAACGGGAAGACAGAGCGATTGTCAGAGCAGCTGTCACAGCACCGGATTCGTCGTTATCAGCTATCCACTGTGTGGTCCGCACACATGTGTCCAACATGACCCTCTGCAGACGACTGAGAGAGCGGAATTTACGCTCGCGCTGACCGTTACGCCGCTTACCTCTCACGCCTTTACACCGTCAAGTCCGATTACAGTGGTGCCGGGCTCGATCAACTTGGAACTGCGCTGACTGGGGACGTATAGTCTTTAGTGACGAGTCCCGTTTCCAACTGTGTCCTGACGACAACCGCAGACGTGTCTGGAGACGTCCAGGGCAGCGTGGGGATCCTGCCCTTACTATCGCACGCCACACATGCCCACAACAGGTCATTATGGTCAGGGGGTGCCATCTCCTTTGATACCGGACCCCTTTGCTGGTAATTTCTGGCACATTTACATCACAGCGGTACGTAGACGACATTCTACGACCGGTTGCGTTGCCGTTCCTTTTGCTACACCCTAGACTTACGTTTCAACAAGACAATGCCTGGCCCCACACTGCACGTGTTGCTATGAATTGTCTTCAAGCTTGCCCAACACTTCCTTGGCAAGCTAGGTCTCCTGATCTCTCTCCTATAGAGCACATTTGGGACGCTATGAAAAGTCGATTGCAACCATCTCGGAATATTGACGATTTATTATGACAGTCGGGGACAATTTGGCAAGAAATTCTGCAGGACACCATCCGGGATCTTTATCAGTCTATGCCACGCCGAGTGACAGTTTTTTTCCTGGCCAGAAGTGGACCAACGCCTTAATGACTTCCTTTTCCATATTTGTAATGGTCAAACTCTATAATAAATCATTCTATTGTTCTGAAATTTTAATCGTTTCTTTTTCTATGTATGTTCTTCACATCTACCAATTTTTATCGCAATCGGATAAATTCTTGGTGCGTCGATTTTTTTGTTATAGAGTGTAATTTAGGTAAATGTTGTTATATTACTAGCCTTCCTCTATATTCACCAAAATATTTAATTTACGAAAATGAATTAAAGCTGGGCTTTTCTTTAATTAAACTAAAAATTTTGGGTAGAATATTGTTAAGTGTGACAAAGATAAGCTAGTAAAAATGACATAAAATAACCAAAACGATAATCTACAATGTAATTAATAGAATAAGTTTAAATTTAAACTTCAAAAACTTTGTAATTATTTTACTTTTTTATAACAAGCAACTTTTTAAAAAATTTGAAGTTTATAGTGCAAAGTCGAATCATCTTGGTTTCTTTGAAAATTTGTCAATCACTTTATTTACATCAATATGAAGATCTCTGTGAGTGTGTATTAAAAGTCTCTCTTCTGGCATCTGCGTTCGAAGCCAAGTTTGAAGGCGCTTCAACGATAAAAAACTACGTTCTGCTGAAGTAACCCTTACTGAAAAAGTAGTTGGAAGGAGAAGAAAACTTGTAGATTTGTGGAAAAAGTCTGGATCGCATCTGTCCAAGATTTGGAGACTTTGGAAGCTAATATAAGCCTTTTGCTTATTAGAGTCGTAACAAACAACATATGAAATATTCTTCATTATCCTTACTTTTTTCCTATTTAAAAATAATGGGGGCACGGTTTCCCCTGTCCCTCGGTGGATCCTCCCTTGTACACATATGCATATGCTTGTGCGATTATATGAGAATGACGTTTTGCGATATGACTTTTGTATGTTGTGAAGTAGTTTGTTGTCTGGTTGATCGAAGCGAAGCAGATAGGGAGGAAGGGAATTATGGAGAACGGAAATTAAAGTTCTTGCTCGAGGGACAGGTTCGTCCTTGTCATTTCCGGATTTGGCGTTGACAATCCTGGACGATCCCTTTTGAGGAAATTGTTGAGACATTTTTAAGAGGATTAATGTTAGCGTTTTCGTAACTTGTGCTATTCCTGTTGAACAAAGAAAACTTAGTATGATAAGCTCTCTTTGTTATTTTAATTGTGGTGGCGAAAAACTATTTTAACATTTTATTTCGTTGCGTTACACTAATTACTTCAGCACATGATATGAATAGTATTAAATCGCTTAGTATTTAATAAACCTAGTTTGAAAAAGTTCAGATTCTATTTTGATATTCTCAAGGAAGTCTGTACTTGAGAACAATAAAGATGCATTAAAGCGTTATATATCTATATGCTTTTTGTTAATCGTTTAAACGCCACACTAACAATTGCAGAGCCAGTCGTAGCATCCGGGACACAGGACGAGTGATATCTCATTGGAAAGCTATGAATACATAGATTATGAATATGGGAATTAAGTAATTGGAATGGTGAGAACTCCTTCGGAGTTATTGGAATAAAAGATCGCAAATTGTGCTTTGCGAGGAAAGCAACGCATAGGTGAAACACTTTGTTTTAAAGCTGATTGTTATTTTTTGTTTCTTTTTTTTTTTTGTCCCATAGTTCAAGTAGTAATTGAGGTTTAAGCCTGCCATGGCTTCATTAGTACAAGGACATCACTCGAAGACCCTAAAATGTGGGGAAAAATATGTGAATAGTCACAGATATATTACGATTTTCACACTGTGCAACGAAAGTGAGTGATAATTAAAAATTAAACGTAGACTGTATTGTGTGAAATTGAAAAAAGAAACAGTCAAAACAAAGAATAATCATGCATCTACTACATATAGTGGATCTGTCATTGTCGTATCCTGCAACACAGCAGCTAAAACCATCAGTTGTAGAAATCGTAAAACAAACTTGTTTCACATTTTCCAGAAGAATGAAATGAATAAAAAATCATATTTTGAAATGCTGATGCAGATAACTGATGATGAATGAGAGAATGCATGCAAATAATATTCTTCCTTTGGTATAGTCGGTTTTCTGGATGTAGTCCTTTCTGTTCTTCAAACACGGCTACATGATTTAACAAAGTTCGTGCAAAGTATTTCACTTGCCGATGGAATGTCGTACCTAAGGGCTGGCAGAATTTTGTGCAATGTTCCGGAATCATCTTCAATGTGCATTTCGGCCTACCGAAAATTTCATTGAAATAAGCATCATGAATTTCAGGTTTACTTTGACCAGACCATGAATGAATCACAAGAAGGAAATCTCCAGTTACGTATTTGCCTATTATTTCTTCAAGATACTGCTCGTATATGGCTGTTGATAATTTCCCTGATGTGTTGCAAGTTATGGTAACGTTTGGAGCAGCTGCTTCTTGCATGATATTCTCAGTGACTTTGGGATCAAGCTTTCCACTGACTTCTTGCAAACATAAAAAGTTTAGGCATTTATAAAATAGACTGTGAATGCGGATTGTCCTACGTTGGCCAAACACGTAGAGCCCTGCGTTTCAGGCTCAAAGAGCACCAATCGTACGTTCACAAACAAGATTTTGAAAAATCGGCCATTGCAAAACACTCATGGAAACATGGCCATCGTTTCTGTTTTGCCGATGCAAAAATAATTGAAAAAGTCCGTTCACCCTCAGATCTCAATTTTTTCGAGGCCTTTCATATCTTCAGTAATTCCTGTACAATAGTCAACGAGCCGGTTGAGAACGATTTTTCCCCCACTTGTTACAAACCTCTCTTTCAATCAACATAATTTCTTCTTCCAATAATAATTGTTCCCTTTTTCAGTTTACTTAGCGTCAGGCATTTGGATATGTTACCTTTTCCGCTTTTTTCACTTTTTCGTT
>QLNU02015003.1:51685430-51734749 GCA_006491805.2 Dysdera silvatica | reverse complement strand
AAAGTTGTTTCGAATACATTTTTAACGTCAAAGAACAATTCCCATTGTTATGTACAATTTCGTACAAAATAAAAAATTTAAAATAAAATTCTACAATATTTGATTTTGAGAAAAAAATATTTTTCAGGGGGGCTGACTACATTTCTGGGAGGATTCAGCACCCCTATAGCCCCAGTCTGGCTACGGCTCTGATCCAAAGTTCTTAAGGGCTTGGAAAACGAACCCACGTACTAGTGTGGGGTATTTATAAATAAGCATTCTGTTTTGGCACCACTGGGACTTGATTGTGAGCTAACGGAATGCAAGGCAAAAGAGTTACCGCTGCCGAAGTACTTGAAAACAATAGTTCGCTAAACTGTTTAATTTATGGGTTCGAAGCCCTAAAATTCCAATATTACTGTGTTGACATAGAGGTGGTTGTTGATTTACAAAAGTTACGTATTTCTGGGTAAATTGAAAGTACTTTATATTATAAATCAAACACATGTGTGACCCAGATATTCAAATATTGTTGGGTAATACACATATATTGTCATTGTATTTAAAACTTAGAAATAAATATAATGAATCGGATTTAAAAATATATTTGTATACTTGAAATAAGGAGCAGAGAAAGAACAGTGTTAATTCTTCTGAATAAATCTACCTTATTAAATTTACCAACATGTCGTTACGAAGCAAAGATTTAATAGCATACCATTTTCATTATTTAATTGTATACGAAATTGGAATAAAAAAGCACGTTTAATATATAATGCAGAATTATTAAAATTGAATGTCTTTAGGGTGATAAAATAATTGTTGCTATTACGACTATTACAAGAACTCCGCTTCCTTATCTGATCCTCCTTTTCCCAATCTATAATTTCTTATAGAAAAGCTTTTGCATTTTGTAGCGACATCTTTCTTCCAATTCGATATATTGCAGATATGCGTCTACATGAAACGTTATTTTTGATTGAATTGAACAAAACCATTTAGAAATACTACTTTCTTTAGTTATATTCGATGACATTACACTCTCTTCAGAACAAACGTTGCCTCATCAACTACTCAAACTTTAGGTACTCAACATAAGAGAGAACAAATTTATTTTGTCCTTGCGAATATACATCTGGGGACATTTCCTAAAAGCATTGTCTACGTCTGTTGACGAAACGTTTTTCCCAGCCATAATGCAGTAGTTAGAAAGACTTGTATAATACTATGCCTATTTCAATTCCATTCTCTCTTCTAGTATGATCGTAGTGGCCGATTCTATTTAAATCTTTTAAGTTTCGAGGGTGAGACCTTCCTATTGAGAGTTTTAGGTTTAACCATAGCACAATATAACCTAGCGGTATCGAACAAAAGGTATTTTTATTCAAAAGTTTTTTTTTTAAGTATTACTTAAAAAGTATTTTCTCCATCGCTACTTTACGTTTCCAGGATCTGATAAAATACCTTTCTATATCCTTTCGCCTCGAAATTGAAACTCACTTTGGTGTCTGAAAGTTCCAGTGCTGTATAATACCACTGCGGAGATAACTGTAAATCCGAAGAATTATTTATACAATCGGACATGTTCTTCCATTTACTTTAACTTGCTGCAAAACTGAATTGCTAAAAAAGTAGAACTTTCGAATCTATGAAACTTAAATTAGTGTAAAAAAGAATCTGTGAATGATGTATAGTCCCAGTTTCAACTTGAATTTTGTGTGTTTCTGAAGTTTAATAATTATATCCACCATTTGAATTTCACAGAATTTAAGGTAGATTTTTTGGGCACATAATAATATTCAGAGATGCAAATCTTCTAAAAAATGAATTATTAGAACATCGTGGTTTTAATCACCAACGATGTCGTTGAAAACTTTTCAAGCGTTCCAAATTATTTATCATTCTTGAAGTCATGAAATTACAGACTTTCCACCACGATCTTGGCTCAATTTGCATTATTATTATGAAATCATTTTAATACCTTATACCGGGTTTGGATTTATAAATGGGTAGATCCTGCCAATGCCCAGCCAGGTCGCCAAATTTTTAGAGGCGCAAAATTTAATAAAATCGGAGAAATTTTTTTTCAAAGAAATGAAATTTATTAATAGTGGAATTCCCTCGAGCTGTTTTTCACGAGAAAGCACCCTAAGTGTATCTTAATTTAAGAAATTATTTAAGGGGGAGGGGAGCATCGTAACAAAATACTTCCTTCATATAAAAGAATTTTATTCATAAAAAGCTTTCCCTTATAATAATGTATATATATAAAGTACTCATAATTGCCCACCTCCATATACTCCTAATTTTTAAGTCACATTTAATGGGGGTAGATTGACGAAATTTGGATGAGGGCGCCGCAAAAAAACGTTGTGCCATAGGCGACTCGCCTTCTAAATCTCGGCTTGTAACCTGCATGATCTCTGTAATTTTTACACCATCCGTTTCTAAAATTTTATTTTCAAAAAAAAATCTAACTCCTTTAGATTTGATAATTGTACCTTGAAATATACTCCTGTGATTAAATGTTGGTCAAGCGGATTATCTTGTTTTATTGAAATGTCCATATTTTCTATAATTTAAATAATAAATTATCTTGAGCATAAACTACCAAGGTGTGCCAACGGAGAGAATATAGAACCAGGTTGCCAGCCCTACCAGTTCATCTCACCTTTTCCAACAATCTTCGCCTAGGTCCCGTTTCAATTAAATTTTTGTAACTCATCATAGACAATGTATGTACACATACAGATATTTGAGCAACAATTTTTATCAACGATTTTTAGGCGTAGTAATATTAACGCCGATGTTATGGCGTGGTTAGATGGTGAAACGTTCGAAAGAAAATAAAATGTTTTTACGTTCAGTGAGGCACGAACCCACGACCTTCCGTCTGTCTGACAGTTCGTGCCCCACTGAACGCAAAAAATTATTTTCTTTGCGAACCTTTTTATCATCTAACCACACCATAACATCGGCGTTGATAACGCTACGCCAAAACGCGTTAATAAAAATTGTTGCTTTATTTAATCTGCGTAGTGTTTGACTTGTGTAAATTAATACTGGTGTTCAATGTAAAGAAAATCATAAGCAACACTAATGAATACAGTGGTACCTCGGCACTCGTCGGCTTCGGAACTCATCGAATTCAGTATTCGATGTAATCTGACGAGGAAAGATGCTTGAACCCTCAACGCTTGCTCAGCCCTCCTCGTAAAACTTACAACGCCGCGTCCCACACCCGTTTGAAGAACATAGAAAAGAGCTCAGCACTGAAGATCTTAAGGCGTTTCAAAGGGAGCAGCAACAAACAGTGGCTGAGAAACTCCTTTTAGGTGAAGAAGAGGGAAGAGAGGAAGTCTTTATTGCATTGCTAAAAGAAATGTATTCTAAGTGGGTTGAATTACAAAATTTTGTTGAAAAGTATTGCCCTGAGAAAGCTCTAACAAGCCGACTTATGGACTTGTTTAATAATAGCGCAATGTCTCACTTCCGAAATACTTTGAAACGTAGGCAGAAGCAAGTTTTTGATCGGTTTCTAGTGAAACTCCTTAATTCTGTGTCTTCAACAGGATTCGGTTACGTTAAGAGACAGAAAAAAGGTACCCCTGTGCAAGTGGCCTGGTGTTTCATTGAAAGGAGATTCCCCTTCCAAGTAACAGTAATAACCACTCTAATTTGATTTAGTACGCACATGATTGTTGTTCTTTTTATTTTTCTGTCTAGTTTTAAAGTTTATTATAAAACAACAGCCCTATAAATGTATAAGTTACGAAGTAAAATATGAAATTTTTTTTGTTCAGAAACGGATCATTTCAATTAACATTGTTCCTTGTGGGACAAATTTGTTCGGTACTCGTCATTTTCGCAACTCATTGTGCCTTCTGGAATCAATTAACGACGAGTACGAGTACCACTATATTTTCTTTTCTCAAAATGCGTATTTCAGATGAGATGTACCTTGTCTTCATACAATCTAGCACAGTATTATTACATTATGTTTAAATTTGATATCAGCGTCTAAGGTAAGATCCATATCTCTGTGAAGAACAAACACAAATCGCATTTTTTCTCGCCGTCTGCAGTTTCAATTACACTTTTTCCTAAAAGACAAAGAGAATTGAAATTTCCAAGAAATAAAGTAGGCAATATTTGTATCCACTGAGGTAACGCATTTTTTCGAATTTTCTGAAACGTTTTATTTGATTTCCTGAAAAATAAAAAACCTTCGTAACGAGTTATCTAGTTTTTGTTAAAAGGCTAGAAGCGATATATGAGTAATAAAAACTATTTTTTTAGATTTCCCTAAGAATTCTTACGTTTAAAGTGATGCGTTTTCTTCGATGTATTATTTATAATTCTATTTCTAGCAATTGTTATTTTTAACCTTTTCTCGAGAGTTTCATTTAATATTTAACAAGTATCCGTGTATTGAGTTAGCATAAGCAGCAAATGTTGCTTTAGGCGAGAAGTACACTTTTGGAAAAATGCAAAAAGCATTGCAGTCCCAATTTGATGCACTGATCTAAGAGTAAAAAATATAAAGTCTAACTGTAATAAAATTCCTTTACAAATATAACAGGAATTACTAAACAAACATGCATTTGCTCTGCAATAATTCTTTTTCAAAACATTCTTTGCATAAAAAATAGTTTTCCATTAAAAAAGTAGCTTTGAAAACACGTTTTGCAATTGATTAAATTTGATACAAGGGAAAAAAACAGCAGCAATTAAAAAAAACGATTAAAATCACTATTTGAGAGACAATTGTCAATTGTTACAACCAATGCAATATTAATGCACTGTTTGAACTGAAGTTTATATATAAATTTCCCTGTAAATACGTATTCTTGGAAATTTACACTTGACAATTGTTTGTATATTTTATGGAGGTGATCTTGTAATTAATGACATTATTTTGAAAAATTAATGTTGTTGCTTTGAGGATTTTTGATATTTTTCGGTCAGAAAGTCAAGTTTGAATTATTGGGAAATATATTCATATAAGTTTCAAGGGAAGACGCTTCTGATACAGATACATGCCTATTTAATTTGTTTAACCCTATTTGTAAAGTAAATGCTTGATAATACAGGGTGTTCCAAAAACATCGAGTCAAAAGTATATAGCCGTGATGCTTGTGCAAAATGGACCATAATGACCCTTTACATGGGGGGGGGGGTCGGAAATGAATATCCACGGAGTTATGCATACTTTTATTTTTCAGAGGCGGGATCTATAATGACCAATGGCGCCTTCAAACCAAAAATGAGCCTTACTTTAAATTTGAAATTCGGCGCTAAATTGGTTTTGAGGTGTGTTGGCATTTTTTGTGATTGCCTTTGACAACTTGGTCTGATAATTGGCGCAATTTCATAGATAAAGATTATACAATAATGTTTGCCACCCACGTATATTTAGCTCAAACTAGAGCTTTTTTTATATTTGGAGAAAAAGAGGCGCCGTCCTCATCCTGGGCTCGAACCAGGGTCCCCGCATTGAGCCCGCGGTGTCTTGACCTACTAGACGAATGAGGACAAGAACAAACGCATTTTTCTCCGTATATGAGGATGTAAGATATTATTACCCTTCACAGGGATAACACAATTGCCAAATATGGTCAACACAGAAAAGCCTCCGGGGCGAGATTTTTGTGAGTTTTTCGTGGGGGAATTTATTATACAATAATTTTTGCCACCCACGTATTAATTAGCTCAAACTAGAGCTTATGTAATTTTGGAGAAAAAGAGGCGCCATCCTCATCCTAGAGTCGAACCAGGGTCCCCGCGTTGAGCCCGCGGTGTCTTGACCTACTAGACAAACAAGGACAAGAACAAACGCATTTTTATTTTTCTCCATATATGAGGATGTAAGATATTATTACCCTTCACAGGGATAACACAATTGCCAATTGTAGCAATTGTGTTATCCCTGTGAAGGGTAATAATATCTTACATAGATAAAGATTTCAGAGTTCCTACGTAAGGCTGCAACTTCCAATACTTCCCGGGGGAACTGTATGAAAACCGGGATGCCCCTAGGTTTGTAAAAACCTTCTTGGTTCAAAATAAGAAGTTTAGTTTGAAAAATCAAATTTTCAAACCTCGCAACACCGATTACAGTTTTGCTCAACAGTTCAGAATTTCACAAAGGGCAGGGTAGGCGATAGGGGAGCGAAAAGGGAATTGTACAAGGGCCCCATGTGGCCCAGTACTAAAAGGAACAAACCCTCCGCCCAGTACACATTAGCAAGATACGTAGGCTTACCGACTCGCTACTGGGACGCCCCTTCCCACTGCAACTTAACTATCTGACTGCTTATCCCGCGATTTCCACGGGCAACATGAAAGTAACAAAATTTGCTCATCCAGCGGGTATGCAATTTTTCCATCTATTTAAAAGCGCATCCCGCTTCTCCACCGTTTAACTGTCGGTAATGCATTTTCTACAATATTTAGACTTCTAGTCGTAGTTTGGTCAACAAATGGCGTTATTGTCGCCTAAATTTTCGTATTTGCATAGAGTTCACTAACTGATTTTGCAAGCGCTCCCTTTGTTATCGGTTTTTGTATTCAGAATATGGCTTGTAGGAAACGTTCAGCGAGTGATTTTTATTAGTATACATGCTTTATATTTGTATTCTATAAAGTGAGGAAGTGGTCAAGCATTACGTAAGCATCTTTGTGGGGGAAGTTGCCAATTATCTTATTTTCCTATGTTGGTCAATGTTAATTTTTGCTTACCCGGAGGGAGGGGGGATTGAAATGGCCAAAATATTGCTTACGTAATACTTGAACACTTCCTAAATCGTAATTTAATCAAGATTTATTTTCAGAATTTTTGAATTTAAACGATTACTCTTAAAATTGATTTTTATGAAAGCCTGTTCTTATGCACGAAATTTATATTAAAAAAATCTTGTTTACAAAAATGTGCTACATATTTTAACTCTCAAATGCATGTAGATTTGAAATATGTAATAAAAATATATGCAATTTTTGAAGCGACTTTAAGAAAATGATTAAGCAGTTAAGAGGGTTCAAATTATTTTGCATACTTCCATACAAATCGCCACCCTCCCCACCTCTAGGATTCATACTAGATCCATCAATGCCCTCCACCTGCCAATCGTAAACATTCATGCTTCGAAAATTCTTTTATTTTTGTTCAGGATTTACAGTCAAAAATTCACCATTCTGGCTAAAAATTTGCGACGACGAAAAGTGGGAAATTAAAGGCCAAACTTTCAAATACAATTTTCATTGGCTCGAAATTGTTAACTCCCACATGCCACAAATATACAGCGAATAAGCTATCCTTTTTTTTTATAATACAGCCCAGATGCTGTGTATTGGATAAATGCGTTCATTTTGGGTGTGCCGTTTTTTCATCCCACAATCATGCCTTTTTATTTGTTTATGGTCATAACTCCCTGGGTATTCAATTCGGACCACCCATGTAATTGTCCATTATGGCCCATTTTGCATAAGGATCACGACTATATACTTTTGATGTGGTGTTTCGGAACACCCTGTATAAAAATGGCCATTAAAACATCGTTTGTATTATTAGCTTAGAAATGCTATCTTATTCATCATTGTTCCTGAAAGGGAACACATATAACGTAATCACTTTTTGCGTATTTTATGGGTGCGCTTTTAATTTGAACTTGAAAATAAGATGTGTTTGTTATCGACCAAATTATAATGTGCCAACCAAATTATAATGAAGAGAATGGCATGACAGTAAACCAAGGTAAAATGATTTGTTAATGGTTCACGCTTAACAGAAAAAACTTCTGTCCTAAGTTACAATAAGAAAACTCTGATATTCGATGCACAGATTGCACAACCTACCTGGGATGTGTATTTGACTCCCATCTGACCTGGAAGGATAATGTGAAAAAAGTAAAGAACAGAGCAGGTAAAAAAATGCCCATATTAAAAAGGCTAGCTGGTGCGACTTGGGGATGCGCTCTGAGTACTCTGACTGCAACTCATAAGATATTTATAAAATCAGATTTTGGCTATTTTAATGAACTCCTGGTCCCGACCGCGCGTGGCATAATACAAGAACTTCAGCTTTTAGAGAACAAGGCGCTGCGGCTCGTCACTGGAGCAGTTAGAACCACCCCTATTGCTGCAATGCAACTTCTTGTGAGCATTGTTCCCATCGAAAATGAAATCAAGAAAAATCCAATTACATTGCTTGAGGAATTGAGAAGGCTTCCTGATAATAACTACTGGGAGGGGAGGGGACTATGACATCAAACGCATTAGAAATTTAAAAATACAGTCCGATTTTACACAATATGGGGCCAGAATTGCATATGAGCTAAATCTAAATCACAATTTTTCGGTTATCGAAGATCCTGTTTGCCCTCTTGACTATATTCTCGCTGATATCAATTTGGACTTAGTCACAGAGATCGATAAAAAGCGGATGCCTTGCTCACAGATCCATGCTATTGCGCTGAAAACTATCCACAGTAGATACCCTGAGGAAAATTGGCTTCATACCTATAGAGACGGGTCTCTGATATAGCTTATGGTACTGGTGTTTTCTGTAATCCTTTCTCATTTTATATTCGTGTGGGAACTTTTACTTTTCACTTTGATGGTGAAATTGAAGCCGTATTTGTTGCACTTAATCAATTCCTTTTTCGTAAGAACGCCTTCAATAATGCTGTCATTCCCTCCGATTCTAAAGCTGCACTTGAACCATTTCCAACAACAAAAAACACTTTTGCAACGGCATTTATGGCTGTATGTCCGTATTGAAAGATTTGAAGGAAAAGATCAGCCTACAGTTGGTCCCTACACATATTGGGTTGGAAGGAAGCAAAATTTCTGATCATCTGGCCAAGAAAGGTACATATATCTTGCAGAGACCAGAAGGGACCACGACATTTCACTCATCGAAACTATTTATGTGTCACTATTTTAGTAAATACAACGATCTGGAGATTTCAAACAAAGCTTTAAATAAACCCTGGGGCGTACATCTCCATCCTAAATCAATTATTCCGGATACTCCCAGAACTGGCAAAATTATTCATGTTAACTGGACATGACTGTTTGCAGGCATAATTGTTTAATTTTGGCCTGGCTGGAAACCCTGATTGCAAGCTGTGAAACAGTAACCAACCAATGACATCGGATTATGTTAACGTGTGCAGTGAACTAAAAACTTCTCAAGGTATTGTTAGCAAATATTGGAAAGCTCGAAGTTGAATGACTAAATAGTCAAATACCTGGCATTTGTAATAATAATAATAATAATGTGCCTTAGTACTGAAAATGGTTCAACAACATGACTAATTTTCACAATCAACATAACTTTGTCAGATAATTTGGCGTAGCATTACGTAGATTAGATTTATAAGTAAATAAAACCTTATAATATTTTACTTACGCTTAAAGCGTTGTATTTACTTATAAATATACCTTTGTTTCATAATTGATTCAACAATATACATTGATTAGTAAAACGAATTCTCTCGCCTATTTTTTATATTAAATAAATCCATTAATATTTACTTGGAGCACGTGATGCAATTCAAATACCTCACTCTGTGCATCGCCATTTTCGGACAAATTTTCTACCATTCCAAATCAACTTCCATTCTACCACTATATTTTATAAAAATTATTTAACTCTAAAATTCACCTCTCGCTCACCTCTTCATATTTCCCCTCTTCACTAATAACTACAAGACTCATAATACGCATGAAGATGGAACGTGAATTGCGCTGGTACTCCTTAACTCAAATATCTGTTTGGTTTGGTGTATCGCCTAAATACAAAAGGCAGATACACTAAATAGTATCTCGAGATAGCAGAGGCAGATACAACAAATAGTATCTCGAGATAGCAGAGGCAGATACAACAAATAGTATCTCGAGATAGCAGAGGCAGATATATGACTAGTTAAATGAGAAACCCTATTATAAGCTTCAAATAATACACTGATAAGACATGAAGATTTGGGAAAAGAAGCGACCTCCCCTCTTTTTATGCTGCTGATTAGTTATTCTATTTTAAGCAGCTCTATCAGATAACTCGCCTAATTAGTAGTTATGGAGGGTTAAGGTTGAAATAAAGGTAAAGTATTTATTTAATCTCGTTATTACGTTGTTGAGTTCTAGCTTCTCTTTAAAATATAATGAAATTTAAAAATTAGAATAGGGAACTTCTTTGGAAGTTTTATTAATATAACTTCGCAGCCTAAGCAGCAATCTCATTTTACAATTTGGAAAGAATGATATCGTGTCTTAAATTTTTATGGTTAGGTATTTTAATTAAAATGTGAAATATCTTATTAAAAACGGAGATCGTTCTTTTCTTTAGTAATATTTTTTCCCCTTTAGCTGAGAAATTTCCATCTTCGAAGGAAACTCTCAATCAGGAGCGAAGGCTCCCCCATGGAGAAAGGTCCAAAAGGAGATCCCATGCCATCGTCAACCATGCGCGTGCAAGTGACACCTCGCCTTTTCTCGACAAAGGCGTTTTCTGCTGTGCTTGTCGTTTTCTCCGCTCATTATTCTTGATGCTCCAGACATTTCTTCCTCGAAATAAAAGAATATGAATAGTTGCATTAAAGGACGGTTGAGTTCGCTCAATCTCAATGTTCGTAATAAAAAACGAAGTCTCATGGGAAAAATGAACTGAAACAACATATTGACTTCAGAAAGCAGAAGAAAGTGTATTGCTTAGAACTGTAAAAGGATGGGGATTTAAATTATATATGCGACCAAAGATACGTCCGGAATATTTTGGGTAATTGAATTTTACCTTTTATATAAAGTATTTTTTAGTTAAATTTAGAATGTACAATAACTTTTGCATGTAGTTGCCAATTTCCACATATGTCACAAAAAGTAACTAATAAAAAAATATATATTTTTATTCTGTCATATAAAAATTAAAACTGATTTCTTTAACAAATATTACTCAACTCAGATGCATAACCCACGCATCATATATTACTTCGGTGTTTCATCAAACCACACGTCCAGATATTCTTAAGATTTCAAAATCAGGTCTGTCCCTCTAATATAATAAATGTTCTAAATTTCTGCTCGTATTGTCTCAAATTATTATATTTTACTAAATCATACTTTGAATAAAGGATGCAAAATTTAAAATAAGGACGTCATCTCAATCCTATGGTTCTTCATGGTTCATTCTTAACGAAATGCAGAAATCCTCTAAAATGAAATCCGCAGATAAACTCTTTTAGTACCTTCCAAATTTTACTATAGTTTCTCTCTTCCAAGCACTTGCGTGTTTTACATTTCAAATAACAATCAAGTAAACAATTTTAGGAATTATTTAATCCGTGCATTTGATATTCCGAAAATTTGATTTCCCAAAGTAATTGCACCATCGCTTATTTCAGCTTCACGATTTTCTAGCGAGTCTTTTCTGACTCACATTATCAGTATATTACCTTCTTAAGTGCAATTTAATTACAGTCCGTCCCAAAAGCTTATAGACTCCATTAAAATGCATTTTAATAATTAAAAGAAGGAATATTGCTACGATTCCAAAAAGGTTTACTACAAAATAATGTGACTAGCACTTAACTAAAAAAGAAAATGGCACTTCAACTTGCATAATAGCTATATGGGGAAAGTGAAAAATGTTGTGACCCAAAATTATATAGGATAAATAGAACTTCTGAAAAATTTAAATGAACGTCTGCTTCTCAGAACCTTGTAGATTTTCTATTGTTTAGTAGAATCCGCATGCATGATTTTCCATGGAAAGTACTAAAGTTTATAATATTAAAGGATCTCAGTTTTACCATGCAAGTACGATTCTAACCTGCAAGTAAGTTACGGATAGTGATAAGATGTCCATTGGCATAAACTCGTCAAGTTAGAATAGCCCATACTTTCTCAATTGGGCTCACGTCCGGGCTGATTTGTGGCCAGTCCAGAATGGATATATTTCTTTTGTTTAGGTAATCTTTTGTGGCGTGAAAAGTATGGATGGAGGCTTTTAACTGTTAAACATTTAATTCGGTCCCCCCTAAAATTTCTCCGAATGGCATCAAATGAGCCTGTAGTGCCTCAGCATACGTCTCTATGCTATGTCGCCCATGTAAAATTGCTATAGAAGCTTGACCATTGTATGAAAAGGCCGCCCATACCATCAAAGATGCACCACTTTGTTGTTCGCTGAAAAATGTTCTAAGCTCTTTCCTCAAATCATGTCAACAACTTACATATCCACCAGGACCATCCAGATTCCATTTTTTTTTCTGTCACTGAACAGCACGTTGAGCCTAGTGTCGCTATACAACATGTGTCTACGAGCCCACTGCAACCGCTTATCTTGGTGAAGCTTTGTGAGTGGAGGTTTGCGTGTCTTTTTGTAAACCATGCACTCAATTTTTTTTAATACGTCTGTGTACGGTATTTTGGGATATTTTTGTCTTGGAACCCCTAGTTATTTGACGTACAGATGTCTTTGGGAAGAAGACAGTCTCTGTAATCGTCGAATCACGAGAATTTTCCGCACGTGGCCTTCCTGAACGAAGTTCAGGGCTGGGCTTACGGTGTTAGCGGCCCTGGAAAACGCTTTAGCAAAGCAAACTGATTTCTCAGTACTTGCACTACAACTTTTGGCGGCCCTAAATTTTAGCGGCCCTGGGCGGCCGCCCAGCTCGCACCCCCACAAGCATGGCACTGACAAGGTTTTTGTGTATGTGGTTACTAGACATGTTTATGTGGTGTGTAGGCTGTTAACTAGACTGAATAGAAGACAGAACGTTAACTTAGACAAAATAGACTCTTAGCTCTATAGCAAAATAGACTCCTTAACTCTATAGAAATGACTCAGCTCTATAGCAAAAGAGACTCTTAGCTCCATAGCAAATAGACCCTTAGCCTCATAGTAAAATAGACTCAGCTTCTATAGCAAAATAGACTCTTAGCTCTATAGCAAAATAGGCTCTTAGCTCTATAGCAAAATAGGCTCTTAGCTCTATAGCAAAATAGACTCTTAGCTCTATTGCAAAATAGGCTCTTAGTTCTATAGCAAAATAGACTCTTATCTCTATAGTAAAATAGACTCTTTGCTCCATAGTAAAATAGACTCTTAGCTCCATAACAAAATAGGCTCTTAGCTCTATAGCAAAATAGGCTCTTAGCTCTATAGCAAAATAGACTCTTAGCTCTATAGCAAAATAGACTTTTAGCTCTATAGCAAAATAGACTCTTTTCGTTTAGCAAAATAGTTACACTGTTCGTACGCCCCAAACCTAGCGTCACTGACTAGGTATTTAAAATTTGCATAAACTTAAACTTTTCGATAAAGTTCTTGGAAACTTAAATTTTAAATATTTTGAGGTAAGGATTTGAGTTTCAATTTTTTTCTGAAAATAGGAATTTGTATCACTTCGTAATCGGAATCCATTGGATCATCATTATAAGACGGAATAAAACCCATGACATAATAAAAAAATTATTCACAACAAAACAACAATCTATAAACTTCTGGGACAGACTGTAGTTAGGAAAATAATAAAGAAATTTAACTCAATCGCGTATTTTAACCATCAAATATGCTTGTCAGTTACTGTATTTTCATTCCTCTCATGGGTAAGCTTTTTGGAGAATATAAATTCTGTAAAATATTATTACATATCGTGGTTATGGATATATATTTTGTATGTAAGTAGCTTTCTTACGAAATAATATCGGTGCACGTATGTCTATAATTCCTTATTGGAAACGTGAGCGGTAAAGGAAAACATCTCTTTCAAAAGATGCATAGAATGATAAC
This sequence comes from Dysdera silvatica, assembly GCA_006491805.2. Lineage (NCBI taxonomy): Eukaryota > Metazoa > Arthropoda > Arachnida > Araneae > Dysderidae > Dysdera > Dysdera silvatica. Next base: position 51,720,978 of record QLNU02015003.1, on the reverse strand, counting down.
AGGATATATATTTCTATATATATATTATACATCATATTATTCCAGAAAATTTATAGGTGCATTTTAAGATACTACTTTTCAAAGGTGACGGAAGATAAATTCTCTTACAATTTTAGATTTGAAACTGGCACGAATATTTTCCGTAAATCTAAATCCTTTCATTTGATACGATTTGCAGCTCACGAAAAGCCATGGAGTCTAATACATTTCACTACATTACTAAAAGAACTTGTAATTATGCACTAACGCTTTACATTTAGGGATTTCTTTTCGGATGTCATGCTAGTGACCTTCCATTGCTACGGTTGTAGCAGTGCAAGCGAACAATGGAAACGAACGAGAGAGGCCGAACCCATTACCATGGACTGCGTGTTCATCTGTAATTAAATAAAGTGGGGCTAAACCTCGCATCTAACTAATGTAGCACATTTGGCCTCTGTTGTAAACCAGGTAATGGCATTTAATTTGTGACGTAAATGAATGGCTGAGAATAATCGCTAATTGTTTTAAAGAAATTTATTCATTTTGTGGAGAAATTCCTTCGGTTTATGGAAGTATTAGTTGTCACAAGAGAAGCTGCAGCAGCTGATCTTATCCGATATATAAAAATTTCTAAGCTGTCTCCAAATATTCTAGTATATTACTCAGTGCTTATAAAAGTAGACACAGAGTTCGCTCAGATTGTTTCGTTTATTAAAGGAAATGCAAAATTAATACTCGTATTATTATTATTATTTATCGGTATATATGCGTCAATCAATCAATTAATCTTTATTCTCATCAACGTACAACTTCTTACAATCAGTAAATCATATAATTTTAAAGTTAATTAGCATCGTATATTTAACTTAATACAAAATTATCTAAAAATAAAAATTAGGAAGCAATTGTACAAAGATATTGGAGACACCGGAAAAAGACCAGTTTAACTGATCTGACTAGTCCAGTGCCTACCACCGCAACGTAATTGATCTGTTAGCACCCGAACTATGCTGTTCATAAAAAAATGTGTAATTTCAATAAATAAAAAATAGGGATAACACAATTGCCAAATAATGATCAACATGCAAAGTCACTGGGGCAAGTTTTTGTGAGTTTTCATGGGGGAATTTATTTTTACTTAATAATTTTCGACACCCACGTAGAAATAAGTTCAAACTAGAGCTGTTTTTGTTTAGGAGAAAAAGAAGCCCCCCCTAAACAGCTTTAGCCTGAGCTTGTTTCTACGTGGGTGTCGAAAATTATTAAGTATAAATAAATCCCCCCCACGAAAACTCACAAAAAACTCGCCCCGGTGGCTTTGTGTGTTGACCATTATTTGGCAATTGTGTTATCCCTGTGAAGGGTAATAATATCTTACAAGCTTAATTATGGAGAAAAGGGCCTCTGTTCTTGTCCTCGTTCGTCTGGTAGATCAAGACACTCCGGACTAAACGGAAGGACCCTGGTTCGAATCCAGGATGAAAACGGCGCTTCTTTTTCTTCTAGACGAATACAGCTCTAGCTTGAGCTTATTTGTACGTGGGCATTGAAAATTATTAAGTAAATCATTAATGTATATTAAGAATAGTGCGGAACCCAAAGGAGAGAGAGAGAGAGAGAGAGAGAGAGAGAACCCTGAGGAAAACCAACATTAGCCAAGGAAAGTTTTCAGGCACCATCACTAGTTACAATTGACTGTTTTCGATTTTGATGGAAAAACAAAAAGAACGAATGAGTAATACCACGAATACCGATATATTTCAGTTTTCAAGTAAACTATTCATGAGAAACCGAGTCAAAAGCTTCTGTTATATCTAAGATAATGGTAAATGGGCGATTATCAAATGACAAGGAAATAATATTATGGGCATGTAAAGTTCAGTCTCAATAGAAATACCAGTTGTGCATTTAGTTTATAGTGGCGTCATTGCAGTAAAGACGTACTGCACACTAAATAAGTTTTCGGATGAATTCAAACCTCTGCAAGGCTAGGGTACCGATATCTGGACTACAATCTATAGGTTGACAGTAAGCGCTATATTTAAGCGCCCTTGGGGTGTCGAATCCGTGTTAACGGTATATTAGGCCAACCCGCCTCACACCTGAACGAATTCAGCGTCCTGTTATTTATATTTTGTCATTCTTAGATAATTAGTAACACTTTTGGTTAGACACTGGTTAAACAGCAAATACACTTTGGCCAAGCTTTCGAACGCGTCAGCAGCAGTTCTCAATCCAGATAAAAAACTGCTTTTGTCGCATACAAAATCTTGGTTGATCTTCTTAAATTTCTATTTGACCTGTGTGTGTGTGTGTTCGACTATTCGTATGCAAATTTTTTCCCTGGTGCTTGGCATCTTATTTATATTTTAGTTAATTATTTAAAATCAATATCTTGTTTCGACAAAATGATACATGAAGAAGTCATTAGTTATCTTCAAATGAATTATACTTGCATTATTCTGTAACTTTAGTGTAAAGTACCGTGGAGGTAGTTTTATTGTAAACAAATTCTCCGGCAAAATAATCACAGAATACTGATTGTAACGTATAGATATATAAAGTTCATCACCGTAAATTTTATTGAGAGTAAAAACCCCGCTTCACAAATATGGTTTTCTGAGATATATCTTTACTATATCTTTAATACTTCGCAATCATTTTTACATGTACAACCATGGGCCATAAATTGATATCACTGAGTGGAAAATGGGAGGGAGTATAATTAATGGCCGATCATGATCACTGCTTACAAGCGATAGAGGTTCGCTAAAATGTTCTAGTCTACCGCTGTACATCCATTTATAGAGGAAAAGGCACCGAATTTATCATTGTAACCACAGCAGCTATAGGAGAAGCTCTATGATGATAAATTGAAATTGCAGATGCTTAGAATAATTAGGAACTTCTGCACGCAGCCAAATGAAACAAATGCTTCCATAACGCAGAATGCTGGATCCAGTACTGTCGAACCAGAATGACATTTACGAAGAAAACTACATGGGTTTTGGTCTTTCGGTCGTGATACATGAACACATTGTACTAAAGCTTATATTTTTTTTTATATATTTTTTGTGCGGCGTGCATAATTAGTTGGTAAGTTGGATGTTATTTTTATTCGTCATCCCTTTTTGGCCCAAAAACTAGTGCTAATTAAAACAAATCAAACAAGATATTTCTATATAACTTGGATGCCTTATGTCTTTTAACCATAGATTTTTTATTTCTATTTAACTTAGATGCCTTACAAAAACCGAAAGCTCTGAAACTAAATAAAATTTAAAATTAATCTTCAGTATCATCATATTCAATACGCATCTGTATTGCTTTTAAATTCTAAATTGCCTTATCAGTAAAGAAGAAATTATTTGATTGGCCATCTCCAAAATATGATTAAATTATAAAAAATAATATAAAATGTAGCATTTTATTTTCGATGTTGTAGGTTTGTGGTAGGTAACTATGGCATTAGGTTTTATTTCTCATATTCTAGTATCTTGGAAAGTTTTCGAAAGAAATTTCAGTAGATATGAATAAAATTTAATTCTAAATAATTTTAAATAATTAACCCCGGCTCTGTTTATTATCTTGACTCTACGTTGTTTTTAGCTTTGATATTCCGAACTTAAAAATCTTTAAAATTATGACATGATCTACTTGTAAATACTATGAATATTTAAGGATAAACAAATAGGAAGTAGACTTAATTTAATTAAAGAATCCAAAGTAATTTGTCTTGTTTAATATGAGGATTGAAAAAACATTAGCTACCTCAAACAATTTGTGAAAGTTCATGAAATTTCAAAAACGAAAAAAAATTAAAATAAAAGCCGAAGTTTAATTTTTATAAACATTGTGTTAAAAAGTTGCAATTCTTCAAACGACACATGGCAAATTAAAGTAGAAATTTTATCTTAATGTTCGAAGATGAGGACATACTATAAATAAATTTCCGTAAAGTGCCGGAAGAAATGATTGCAGATTTTTTATAAATAGAAAAAGAAGCACTGTTTCTAACAAATCTGCGAAATTTTTCCATTAATTTTACTACTGCGAACTCTCTTGTAGCCTCTACTTTTATTTCCGAGAATCAGAGTTGGTACAAGAAGAAAATCCCCAAAGCACAAACATCTGCTCCGGCAGTAATCGACAAAGGTCGGAAGGCTTCTACTGCCACCAGGGTCGCATTGGCAAATACTACTTTTCCGGGGAGAGAAAGCATGTGCTTCACTACGGCGAATACGTAATCATCAGAGCGCAACCGACCGCCAGTAACAGCGGAACTCCTGGAGCAAAATCCGCCCTTCATTGCTTCATCTTTCCTTCTTCGATCGGAAAAAGTTAGCCAACCTCGTGGCCTCTTCGACTCGGTAACTTTGGGACGGCTCTCGCATCCGTGGAAATTTTCAAAACTTTTATATTCGTGACTCGACGACTTCCGTGAATTCGTAAATTCTATGTTTATTAATATTTGAACGAACTTCGTTCGCGGCTGGATATATTGTGCTATAATGGAGGCAATAGAAATGTATTTAAAAAGAAGTAAGGGCCATACTAACGATTTTTGAAAGTGTAGATATTACTGACAACGATGCTGAATGTTAACTTGCAGTCATCTCATACGTTTCTTACTTTGAATTAAGACATATTGAAGATACACTACCGTATTGATCAATTACAAGGTGATAATTGCGTGACAAACTCTTCTATAAGGAACTTAAAATCTGATGTCTTTAAACCATCCGGACTCACATAAAGCTAAGAACGATTAAATAAGTGTTTCCAATAATGTATGTTAATTTGTTGCCGAAGTCTGGTTTTCAGCACAGCGTCTAAAATAATTTTATACAATACATTCTGTTCAATTCTGCATGGAGTAACTGTTGAACGCTTTGAATTCCCTTGGGTTATCACCATCGTTTTCACCGGCAAGTACTTCCAAATGAAAAACGGCCGAAAAACTAAGCATAATTCCATTATTTTTGGGAACGTGAAACGAATGCAAAAATGCTAATCAGTTTTGCGTTAAGGATATGAATACGGGATTCATAAAACTCTCCTGAATTGCTTGCAATGAACGCAGAGCGGCTCGCGTAATTCCCAAAATAGGCAGTTATGAAGAAAGAATTCTGAGCTAGGAAATTTCTATTTATGTGAAACTCATCAAGCGCATTAAAGTGGGGATTTCATCGTCACAAACTATTATTAGTTTTTGTGATCAATGCTTGAAACTTTTTAACAATGATTATTTTTGTACTCAGACATTTTGAAAAGCTAACTATTTTTATTTTGGCCTTCGTTCTACATGGAAATTTTGGTGAGTACATTAGCAACGTTGTTTCTGTATTTTTAGTTATACGATTCATTTTTTTTAAAAGGGTGAAACCCTGTTTTTCATATAAAGACGTTTGAGAATGGTGTAAAAGGAATATATTCAAGTAACACAAACATTAAAAATATATTTCAATTCACAAGACGTATTGAATTATATCTGGCTATTAGGCATATAAACTCGATTTTCAGTTTATTGCATAAATATTTTCTTAAATTTAATTTATATTTAAAGATTGTAATTTATGGAAAATGTTCATAATACTATTTTGCCTTTACTATAGATTATCTGTAGCTAATATAAATGCAACAACGTAAAATGCAATGTATATGGTGAATTTCAATACTTTACCGATTTTTTTACTCCGTAATCGTGTACTTTTCAATTTCTTTACTTGGAATTTTACATACCTTCGTCAGTCCTTCGTTCACTTACTACACTTCGCCCAAAAATAAGGCAATTAAAATTTTTGAGTAAAATTTTAGGCTCGATGAATAAAAGCAGAATTAGGATGATTTATAAAAAAATAGAAATTTAAAGAAAATTAGCTTGATTTATTTGAAGTGGAATTCGATTTCTACATATTTCTAAATTAGATTTTTTTCCTTATTGTAAATGCAAGTCTTGAATACCAGATAGAAACTACGGAACACTAAAATCTTTTACTTTACTAAAATGTATTTTTTAGATGTAAGTATGTAAAATTAAATTTATAACTATATTAAATAAAAGCCTAAGAGTTTAACGAAATATGTGCTTCAATGAAACATTAAATTTCATTTTTTCGCCTAACACCATTTTTAACACGTACGGTACTGTAAATGTAAAGACTTTATTTGTTGATTTTAAATTTAGTATGGCTGACGTAATTTTTAGTAGGAATTAAGGATCTAATTTTACAAAAAATCCATTTTATTTTTTTTTTGTATATTAAACAATTTACCATTTTGTGTAATAATTTACTATTCTGTAAAGAGGATAATGCGCATTTGCTTAAAATTATACAAGGTACAAACAGTTTTTATTAACCATCAAATAACCTGCAAATTTCACTCGTTTAAACCAATGACCACAGGAATTTTTTTAAATAATAGCATGATAGTACATCTTTATATTTAATAATTCTAAACTTTTGCATACTTTAATTTCATATATGTATATATATATATTCAAAAGTTTTATAAACATTTATAATTTTTAATCTGAACTTATTAATAAATATGTATTTATGCTTCTTTTTACTTTCTAGTTAATCACGAAATTCGTTTTTTTTTATGACCAAATATTTCAAATTTAAGGTTCTTTTCAGTGGTCGTATTTGTTCTGAGTCCCTCTACCAAATACAGTGATTTAAATAAAAACATTCATTATGAAATGATAGCGAAATTTGATTTCGAAAGTACGTCCGTGGCATACTTCTATTACATATCTATCCACAAGACTTTACGCAAGCGACATATTTAATGCATTGTGGCGAACCTGCTTTGGCGGGCCAACTGTGCCACTTCCAAATATAATTAGAGTATAATATAACGTTTATAATGAGTGGCAACGATTAAAATGTTGACCGACAACATGTTGGAGTTAAAAGAGTAAGTGGACTGTTGATTGTATCAAATTCGACTTGGTTGCGTTCCACTCAATCGTCTTGCATATAAATATTCTTTAAATTCATGTTTCGTTAAAGTGACGCTTGTTATGCGTTTCACGTGAACTTTCTGTGTTATGTGATGCAAACAAAAATTCGAAAATGTTCGGGTTTTGAAATATTGGAGTCCGTGTTGTTGATACAAATGCGTTCCTGTTACTTCAGGACAATGAGTGGAACTTGTATTTATTTCAGATAAAGCAACGCTAATTATGCTGTCACATTTTAACGAATAACTTAACGAAGTAGACGCACACGAGTTATTGAAGTCAAGCGTAGCGTCGTTTAGAATAGCAATTGATAGTTGCGTGTTATATTACATTACATTGAACAGCTAGAGCTATGTTGCATCCTATTGCCTTCACGCCTGTTCATACTCTACCGCTTTAATCAATACACCATAAGAGCGGGTCTTTAACTGTCCTGGACCGCGGAACCCCAAGAATTAACTCAAAGCATGAGATCCGGAATTTGCAACACACACACACATATTTATTTCTAGTGTTTCATCACTGATTTTCACCATTTAAGGAAGGAATTTTTCGTTCCCTCATAATTTATTCTTAGCATTAAAGAGTAAATGTTCATGTCCTAGTATTTTTCCGAACCTTTGCGGAACACGGAGACGGTCCCGCGGACCATAGCTAAAACCGCTACGTTATAATATAAAAGAATGTTAAAACGAGTTTGTTTTATAATGGTTCCGTCTGTATGCAGTTGGTCATTATAATCGGTCTACTTACGAACGATTGCCGATGCATCTAAAAACTTTCTCTGTTGGTCTTAATTTATGTTTAAAGAACTACATAATTTACTCAATATGCCTAATACCCTGGCAAATGCGGTTGGCGTCCATATGGAAAATTTAATTACTATATCACTGGACCATTTTAAACTTTAACATGATAGAGTCATAATTAAATTACTAAAATCTATAGAAAGTCCGCAACTGGTACTGAGAAATTTATAAAGAACGAGCGTAATCGATTTGGACCTCGAAACTAGTGTTAACTGAGTCAAAGAACGGTAAGTAATCTATTCAAGTGCATTTAATTTATAAAGAAAAGTCATGATTCGCTTGATGGCGTAAGTCGTCCTACGGCTTTTTAAATCTATTTAGGACAGCGTGAAATTAGAGTATGAAAGGTTCTCATTAACTACAAAGCCGCCCAATAATCAGCCTCAGTGTATTAACTAAAATAAGTCTATAAAACATCACGCCGAATTAAACAGCCCAGAAAAATATATACTTTGTGTGCCATTATAACGAAAGTTGTCTGCGGAATTCCATACGAGAATGAAACGCAAATTTTGCAAATTTTTACGCAGCAAAAAATATATATGCAAAGGTATATATTCTAGAAACTAGAATTTATATCCCACAGAAACGTGCCTTCCATTCGTTAGGAAACTCGTATTTTCTCCATGAAGTGTTTCGTATGTAGTATGAGACCTAAGCTCATTCAAATTGAAAGTTCTACGTGCCGATAAAATTCTACTCAAATATAACTTTAATGGGTCTCTTGGGTATCTGAAACAGTCCGTAAAACTAACAAAACTTTGCTCGCAAAAAAAATTCTGAAGACATAGATCTTGATACGATATCTTTTATTTTAAAAATGAATAGGATTCTTTATTATTATTCGAATTTAACATTGTGTATGGTTATTTGATATATTTAAATTTGATACATAAAAGTATATATCATTTTCATAAGCTTTCAAATATTTCGATTTCAAAATAACATTCTAAAAATTTTAAAGTTTATTTCTGTTCTATATTTAATGCATTATGAAATATTCAAAGGTCTAGGCTAAATATTTACCGTTTTACAAAATAAAATACGAAGAAAATAAAGATATTTGTTCTAAAATAATGGGGGAGAATACGAACATTTATAACACGATATTTAATAACAATATTACAGAAGTTTTACGAAAATTTTAACTTTTTATTTTAGCACACATGATTTCAATATTTTAGCCCTAAAACAAATCAATTTTAAAGAAGTGAGCCTTAAAATATGTTGTAAAGAATTAAGCCTTAAAACATGCAAAATAATGCCTTAGAATATACTTAAAATAGAGAATAAATCCTTAATGTTCAATAGATAATCAAATCTTAAAATAATATGATGTACAAAAGTGAAAGTATTATGTTTATTACTCAGAAGTATATTTTTAGAAATAGTTGGTTGGTTGTATTTTTATGGAGCAAGTCTTTAAAAATGATTGGATATCAAATAAAACAAAGGTGGCCGTCCCTTTGGTAATAGTAAGTGTTTTGCAAACATCCATGGGTACACATAATATTTGTACAAAATGGATCTTTTAAGAAAACTACAATCACGATCAATACAGTATCCGATCGTCGTCTTCCCCATATGCCAAACAATAGTGTCTGACGTTTCCGTGTGGACGAAAATATTCACAGTAGGGTATTAACAGTGCGATGTTCAAGGTTACGTGCAAATATCCATAATATTCCTATTCATTTATTTTTTACTCAGGAGTTTATTTTCGAAATTAACATTTTTTCAATATTTTCCCCCATGTGTTCATAAAGAGAATTATTACTAAGACGCGAATTCAAAACAATAAATAACCTAATTAATGAATTATGAACAATTAAATAGAGTCAACGGTGGGCGCCCACACGAGTACTTCCAGGCGGGGGGGTGTGAAAAATTGACGAGTATTTTTAGGGGGCTGCAAAAAATTATTACCTCCTTCTCAAAGCTGTCGAGAATTTGAGTGAATGTACAAGATACCAAAACGCTACGAAAATAATTGATACTGCTTGACAATTAGTAATGAGCTAAAAAGTACCTTATTTTAAAACGTGACTGTAAAACTTTTGAAAGTAAATGCATAGCAGTTTCGGGAAAATACAATTTTTAAACAGATAGGGTGGCTTGATCTCCCTTTGCACCCTCATACGGGCGCCCCCGGTGTTAACCATGTATACTCAGGTGGCAACCATGGTGTTTACTCAGGTGGCCACCATGGTGTTAACCATGTTTACTCAGGCGGCCACCATGGTGTTAACCATGTTTACTCAGGCTGTGATGATTCCATAGCCGGAGAGCAAAGCTAAGGAAGAGAAATATGGCAGAATATATCAGATAATGTATAATTTCAATACCCGGAATAAAAAGTTTAAGCATTAGCATTTTCTGACTTAACACTGCTCAATTTCCCTTTAGTGTACTTAATTACACACAGTAGCACATTAAGAGGACATCGGTTTTAGAAACTGAGGGAAAATTGAAGTGGTTATAATATTCAACAAAACGTACTCAAGGGTTAGTTCTCTATGCAATCAACTTTTGGATCTTTTGAAAGTGTAGGTCTTAGCACAATGCAATTTTAGCCATCTCTGTTCATAAAATACAAATATTATCCAGTTTATGGCAGCACTTCTTAATTTCTGCTCCGCGAAACCTTTACAACTGCCCCGCGTGCTCCAGTGCTCAAAACTTACAAAAAAATGCTGGATAAATTTAATAAAAGGATACATAATTTCCTGTTGAAAAAGTTGAAAGATTTATAAAACATCCCCGGTGGTGGCTGAATCCAAAATTTTCCAGCCAAGGGACGTTTTTTATCACTATTTTTTCTTCCTGTAATTAAGTTCCGAATTTCTCCGAAATTTGTGAGAAATATAAAATTTCGAATAAAACTTGACGTTTTCATGCTCAAATGCTTAAAAATACGTTCCATCGTTAATTACTTCTGTCATTCGGTTTAGCAGTTATGTTGGTGAAATTATCGTCGCCCTTATGAGAAAAGAAAAGTAGAAAAAAAAACCAAAAAGCATATAAGAAAGTATATGCATAATCGATGTTTTCAGAAAACAATATTTATTTAAAGTTCCAGTTTTTAATAACTTCCATTGGGAAAGATAAAATTTAAATTCAAATTTAAGCAATTCACAATTCGAAAATAAATTCGTTTTTTTACTATTATACAATAAAATGTCGATTAACAACTTGAAAACTATAGTTATGTAAAAGCAGCCAAAAATGCATATACGTGCCTTTGACATAAGAGCGAAGATAGTGCTTACCGAATAAGTTTTCTCTTGAAAAGCACTCCGCGATGTAAAAAAGTTGAGAATCGTTGGTTTAGGGAATTATTGAAATGTACTTCAATACTATGCTACTATCCCATTCTATTAAGTTTCATGCAAGAGCAGATAAATGTCTTTAGAATTCTATAGGATTTCAATTTATTAAAATTTTATGCATATTCTAAGGTTTTCGTCCTACTTTTGTATTCAACGCAAAATTAATGATTTAATTTCCCACGCTTATATAAAATTATAATTCGCAATAAGTATTACACTTAGAAATTTATGCATATATCTTTGAATCATTTTCGCGATTTTTTGAATTATACATAAAATTATTAATACGGCATACATTTCCCCGTATGTTTTTGTAGGCGCACCATGATTTTATAGCCCTGATACGTATTATTCTAAAGGAAGTTAGCAAACAAGCTATTGAAAATAGCCTAAATATAAACGCAATTAAATGAGGGCAGTAGTTCCTCCACCTTGCATTTCCGTAGCTCCAAAGTATTGAATAAAAAATTCCAAATATGAATTCATTCATTTATTCACATGAATACATGAATTTTCAGATACGATAATTTCCAGATATGAATATTTACAAACTACGCGGCATTCTTAGGAATATGGTGAATTCTTCCCACACTGTCTCTCTGAGTATATTATTTTTCCTTTCTGCCATCTGTACACATTCTCTTTCTTTGCTAGAATCCAGTTAGCCTCTAACGTTTTTCCTGCGCGCTTTCTTTGCCATATAGTGCAGATAAAATTCCGCAAATATTCTCAATTATGCTGAAGAAAGGTGATTGGGCGCAAAAGTATCGAAGCTATGGCATTTTTTAGCAATAAATTTGTATATATGCATGAAAATATTTAAATTATGCGTACATGTTTCCGCCGATCCACCGTCCCTTGAGAGTTAAGGTGGCAGAATCGGCTTTATTCGAGAGAAAAAGCTCTATGTATGTTTTCCATCCGTTGTTTTGGGTATCCACTGTTTATCTTAGAAAGCATGACCTGCAGATAAAGTGGAGATAACCTATTTTATTAATAAAATTCATTTGAGCAAACTACATGCTTAATTTCACAGAAATGTTCTTTCAGAATTATAATCCACTATATTTCTTAATACATTACAAAGAGAAGCAAGTGAGTTCAACCAAATTAAATTCTATGTAATATTTCGCCTCTTTAATTTGTGAAAGGCTTAACCTTTCCTAGAAGCTTTTCGAAATCACTTAAAATTTTCTTAATGCTGTCTTATGTCAAATACTTCTGATCAAAAATTTAAATTTTGCGGTAGAAAAGGCCCGAGGAACAAAGTTTAATCATATTTTGATATGATGAAACGCTAATGAAGTTACTTCGAGACTGGCCTGGGAGTTGCTGTTTTACTTACACCCCGATTTTTATCAATATTTTTTTCTTTTCCTCTTTAAACTCTAATTAAATTATCGTTGAAAGGTATTCCCTCATGACGTGAGCGCAGCACAATTTCTAAAATAAACATTAGTTATTTTAAATAAGATTTGTTTAGATAAGAAATTTAAAAAAGTTTTAGAGCAGAAATTAAAGAGATTGAAGGATTTGCTAATTCCCGTTTTTGTTAAACAGACGTTTAACTTATAAACAATTCTCACGTAGTTGAAAATTGAATTGATCGAGTTTTTATAGCGTGAGGTTACATACACATGATGGTAATTTATTAAAATTATATACAGGGTGTCCCAAAAGCCTTGAGCGCCCCCTCTAATTCCTTAAATATTGATCCTAGACATATGTATTAAATTGGAAAGTGGCGTAAAAAAAAGGTGCAGAATTTTATGAAATCGATTAAAGTTGCAGAGGATTATTTTTTGAAGAAATACAAAATTTAAATTTTTATACAGTCCCTGTACACAAAAATGTCCAATAAGTGAAATGTGCCCCATACTCCAATAGGTCAATATACAAAATTTCAGCATTCTAGTGGATAAAAGAACCAGAGATATGAAGACCCAAAATAACGTGGCTTAGCAGAATGAATTTTCCCTCTTCTCGGCATGCACCTACTGCTCCTTTCATAAAGTGTTATAAGTCAATCACTTTCGACTTTCATCTCTGGTTCTTTTCCTACTAAAATGTTGAAATTTTGTGCATTAACCTGTTGGAGTATGGTGAATATTTTACTTATTGGACATTTTTGTGTACAGGGACCGTACAAAAATTTAAATTTTGTATTTCTTCGAAAAATAATCCTCTGCAATTTTAATCGATTTCATAAAATTCTGCATTCTGCACCTTTTTTTATGCCACTTTTCAATTTAGTACATGTGTCTAGGATCAGCATTTAAATAATTAGAGGGGCGGTCAAGGGTTTTAGGAACACACTGTATAGTAGTATTTTATTCAAATTTAATACCGGTTGTCCACAAGTTAGTAAACAATGGAAATATTAAATTTTTATTAACGATTTTTTTCATGGTGTGAAATGTTAAAACATTAACAGCGTCAGTTAATTTTTCACTGGGTTTCTTATATACTTAATCATATTTTCCAGAAAATATATATAAATATAAGTTTAAATGATATATGGCAAATTAATCACGCTGTAATTGAAGACACAGATTTATCAGGGATTTTAGGGAAATATCTTATATAAATACGTACACTTCTATAAACATTTATATATATATACATGCACGCATACAATATATATGTGTGTGCGTATATACAGTGCCATTGTCTTCCTTATAACATTTGGTGGTGATTCTTTTGAACTATGTTGCTGGAGATGATTTGTAGGAATTCCTTCGATAGAGAAGTTCACCAACAACGACGTATTTGAAAGTATGGAGCCAGCAACATCATTGGAGGTAAAGTGTGCAAGATTTCAGTTCTATTTTAGTCGTCTTATGCGTGATGCCTCTTGAGAAGGCAATGATGCTGGGACTGCTTTGTGGAGTCAAAAAAAGGCAAAGAACACGATGGCCGGACGACACTAAAAGCGATCCCAACATGTGTATCTGCCATTTAAAAAGTGCAGAGATTCATGAAAGAGACTGGAAGAATTTTGTATATGAAATCTCGTTGGGTTGGACACGACTAAATGGATATATCATCATCATGCATGGACTGGACATCTTAACTGTTTCCCTCTGCTCAAGCCTAAGAAAGTAATAATGGCTCACCAAATGTGATAACGCCTTAAGAAACAAAGGAAGGTGATGAGGGGTAAATGCAAGACGACTCGGATTCTGACACCCCAGTTTTGTATGGTTCATTTGAAAACCTATATTTTAGGTAGAGGTGGGAAATTGAAGGAAACACATTTCATGATCCGTTCTGGTGAAAGCAACAGATGCTACTAAAACAGTTGTAAAAAAGTAGAATAACTTTTAAATGTACATTATTGTGTCTGATGTTCTCTATTAGTTTTAGTGCAGTATATCACGCAAATGTATGATTTTAGGGCTGCATACAACTTGCTACTGCGTGTCTCTTCTTAATTAAATAATTATCTTTCTCCATAATAATTACAAAATTTTCATTAAATTCGAGAAATTTTTACTCTTTTAATCTATCAATTTTCAGATTAACTGGCAACGGTTCTCTTTCTGCAATGGTCGGTTAAAACAGGGATTCCAGACATGTTTCCTGGTATTACAAAATGTCTGTTTCTATGTCGATTTCTAAACTGTGAAATGAACTGCCTGCGTTATTTAAAAATGTAACGTCACTTTAAAAATGAAAGAAAAAGCAATAAAATTTTAATTGTTCTTAGCATAGAATTCCTTAATTGAATTAAAAGGAACATAATGGATTTGTGCATTTATCTTCTCTAATTAACAGAAAACTACATTGTTTCATAAATTATTGGACCCCTTATCTTTGCTCCGAAACAATGTGAAAACGATGGTCGCAATTCGGTAATCGGTTCATCTTTTCACCGCCTAACGGTTTGCCTTAAGTCACTTTTGATAGAAAAGATAAAAAAAATTAAGTCCCTCACTTATTTTTCAAGAAATTTCAAATTGCACTTTAATGATTGGTGTGGATACATTTTCGGCGCTATTGATTTGAAACAAAAAAATACATCGGCCTCGAAACTCAGAAAATAAAAATTCCCTATCTGTTCTTAAATGAAGAATAAAGCGTTTGCGAGACCATAAAAAACAAGTTTGCGATAATTTTCAAGCTTTACACGTTGATATAATATCCTTCCGCAGTACTCGGTGTACTATTGAATCATGGTACAAATAGCAATAATCAGAACGGAAGAGATTTTCAAGAGCAGATTGCGATTTAAAGGAAACTCCCAGCTTGTCTTCTTTAAATGTTAATTAACAGGGGGGATTAAATGTCGGTAAGAAAGCGAATCATCGTTACGATCCTCCGAGTTAAAAAAGACTAGCACTTAAGTACACTTTAAGGACTTAACGATTCTTTAAAACCAGAATAGCACAAAAAAACAGGAAGTCTTTCAACAGCTCAACTAACTTGAACTTTTAAAAATTTATACATAGCTCGTTCTCTTTCGACTGTGACAAAACTAAATTATTGCTGAGTTTACATGTGTATTTTTAGTTTAATGAATTATTCAAAAGAAGCCTTAATTTTTATACAAATCGAACACTACGAAGATTAAATTAAGGAACAAATATTATCATTTTTTTAGGCGTAGTAATAGTAGCACTAACGTTAAGATGGTGAAACTTTCGTAAGAAAAAAAAATGTTTTTTCTGCGTCCGGTGGGGTGCGATCCCACGATCTTCTGCTATCCAGGCAGGTACTCTTACCAACTGAGCTACACAGGGCAAACACTTAATCCCGTACGAACGTATTTAAATCGTATTTTAAGAAGCCGGTTAATTCGCAGAATGGGGCAGTACATGGACTGCTTTTTAAACCAAATTGCGAAGAGATCGGTATTAAATTCATCGAAAAGCTCCTTGCAGCAGATATATTTATACAAATCGGACACTACGCAGATTAAATTAAGATTAGATTCGCAAATTAAGAAGAGAAAGCTTTTTTACCGAAGTTCTTTAGACGCAGTAATTTTAATATAAGTTAAGGTTGGTTGGTTGCTTGCATTTGCATGGCGTAAGGACTGCAGGGTTCAATCAGCGCCAATTAAGGTGAGATTGTACATTCGGAATAAATAGCTTAATTTAAAATAAAAGCGTATTCTATAACTCCGTACACATATGCGGGTTCCGTCGACAAATAACGAAACGTCTCGTAAGTGCTTGACTTATTTGGCAATGTCTCAGCCCTGTGAGTGGGTGATCATTACTTTCTACGTACCCATAATGATAAATTCATCCAGTTTATATTTCATTTGTTCAAGCTGAAGATAGCTTTGAATGAGTAACCCTTGTTTGGGATAATTAGCGAATAAGGACGATACTTACCACAATATAAATGAAAAATTAAGAAAAAAGGCAATTTTTCAGCGTGGAATTGTTTGCAGTCTCAATACCATTTCGAAACAGGTAAGCGCTAATTTTGGTCGGGAGCAAATGTAAACACGGTGATGTGTTGCCATCCTTCGGATGTGTTACCGAGAAGTTTTTTTCGCCGGTGAATATTAGACCATGTTCACACTTGCAACAGAACACCGTATCGTAACACCGTCGCGTATAAAGTCTGGACCGCACTCCGTGACAGAAACCGTAACATTTCCGCTTTCCATCAGTTGTCAGTTTTTTCCGTTGTCTCAAAGAAATGCTACGTGGCTATGTTTCACCCCATGTTTGTATGTGTATTTGGACCGATATACGAAAAACAGCGTTTCGTCAGTATAGACTGGCTATCTGCATGAACTGATGAGACGCAGTGATGTTAAGGCACTGGTGTTACTCGGCGATATTCGCCTAGTAACATCGCGTAACACGGTATGTTACGCGACAATCTTTTGTTACAGTATTCTGTTGCGCGCCTGTACGCACCCTTAGGTAACTTGGGTGGAGGTGGTTTCTTATGGTAGAAAGGCCCACGAGCCAAGGGCGGATCCAGGATGTCGTTACGAGGGGGACGGTTTAGGGGGGCCCTCACCGGGAAAATTTTTAGTTTTGGACTGTTAAATAGTTTAGGTAAATGTTGTTATATTACTAGCCTTCCTTTATATTCACCAAAATATTTAATTTACGACAATGAATTAAAGCTGGGCTTTTCTTTAATTAAACTATATGGTTTAGGGCAGACTATAGTCGAGTATGACAGAAGGATAAGCTAGTAAAGGAGACATATACAATAACCAAAAACGATAATTTACAATGTAATTAATAGAACAAGTTTAAATTTAAATTGCAAAAACTTCGTAATGGTTTTACTTTTTTTATAACAAGCAGCTTTTAAAAAAAATTAAGTTTAGTAAGTTAAGTAAAGTAGTTTAGTAATTTATGTTACTTATTTTTATTATATTTTTATGTGAGTGTTGAAAATTATTGTGTAGTTTAGTAAGCTAAGTGCAAAGTCTAGCCATCTTGGTTTCTTTGAAAATTTGTCAATCACTTTATTTACATCAATATGAATGTCTCTATGGATGTGTATTAAAAGTCTCTTCTGTCATCCGCGTTCGAAGCCAAGTTTAACGGCGCTTCAGCAGACGCAGAACTTACTAAACACCTAGTATAAACGGTGAGAAGCTTATAGATTCGTGTGAAACTTTTGGATTGCTTTTCTCGAAGTCTTGGAGACTTTGGACGCACTGTAAGACTTTTGTTCATTACAGTCTTAACAAAAATTACATAAAATATTTTTCATCTTCTTTAATATTTTTTCTATTTAACCTTGACGAGGGGGAGATGGCTCCCTCCTCCCCTCGCTGGATCCGCCAATGCCACGAGCGAGTGCATTATGAAGTAGACTCTGAATTTTCTGGCGTAAGGGCAGGAAAGGTCATGCTGTGACGGAACCTACGAGTCTCCTAGGAATCGAACCTCTTACAGCCTAGGTAACTAAGCTCCGAACTACAGTGAGTAGTTTGTCAGTAGGAGTTCTTTTTTTGACACCGTTAGAAGCCGAACACGGCATTATGGCCCGTTAAACGAATCCTTTGACACTGCAGGGCTCTATCGTTAATCGCAATGAAAATGATTATTGCTTCACCACTTTCCAAATGTGATTATGTAGATAATTGGGTTTCGTTATTTATACAAAAATAATTGATACTGCTTGACAATTAGTAATGAGCTAAAAAGTACCTTATTTTAAAATGTGACTGTAAAACTCTTTTGATATAGTCAATGCATAGCAGAAACTATCAAATCAAATTTTTAAACAAAGACTTGGTGGGCTGAAGCCTCTTCTGCCCCAATATGTGCGATCATTGTCCACTGTACATAAATTGCTGGACACAAAGATTTCAACTCGCTAACCGGATGTATGTTTCCTTCCTCCTCTCAGGCATTTGCATTCGGCATCGGGTCTCGTATATTTCACTGCTTTCAACGTCGGATGGTTACTTTTATGCGTAATAAAAATGTAAACTTCGTAAATATCCTTATTTAACTCAAAAACATCAGAAAAAATACCTTACGATTGATTCATATATATGAAGAATATTATGATATTTGTAGTAAAATAAAAGGTGTCCCATTTATAAGCTTTGTGATTTTTTAAATTCGATATATCACGTATCCCTTCTGCATAAAAAGTAACTCAAAATCTAGGATTCTAGTGACAGTGGTTCTAGATGATAAATTACTCACAAGCAGAACAATCGTTTCTCTGCGCCTATTGGAAACCGAAAGCACAAGCCCTTGATAACAAGTACCCTTACCCAATGAACTACAGGTGTCAATGAAACTACTCTGCGAGTGAATGAAAAATTTCACTATGAACAAATTCGCAAGTGATTTATTATCTAATATCACCACATCATCAGCCATGATAGGAATTGTTTGACTTATAATAATGGATATCTAGCGGAGTTGCTTTAATTTCGAAATGAGGGAAAAGGTAACCCGCAGATAAGAGTTTTCAATATTAAAAAATAATTTGGTACACTTTTCCAGGGGTCAAAACTGCAGACTATTCTGCTCATCAAAAAGAAAGAGACGAAACCGGTTAAAGCAAACATTGATAATGACAACATTTATTCAAGTTACGGATAGTTTACATTATCCGGAAAGGATGTATCTCGTTTTACTATGTTATTCCGATCTAACGGAGATTCAGGAAGTAGTTCATTTTAAGTGATTCACGTTTACTGAGTTCCATGTAGAGCCATTTCACAAACTCGGGCAAGCATGGCTAAGTATGAATAACGTTTTTATAATTCGAAAAAAAGGTTAGCTTCTTCTTTTTTCCAATTTTTCTATCGCTGTCTTATATTTAAATAAGATATTTCAACGTCTGAATTTCCATTAGTTTATTTCTTAGAAATTATTCGTGTTCTATTGCCAAAGTATTCCGTTGAGATGTGAATACAGATCGCTACGAAGAGCAATCCTCGTCGGATTCAATTCAATCTTTGACTAGCCTGGTTCATGAATAAATTTGCCCTTTATATTTTCTACAACTTAAATGAATGAAACTCTACAATTGCAGAGTTACCTTACATACAAATCTTATTGTTTCATTCTAAAGTGAAGACTCTCTCGCTAATCGAACATGTGTATATTTAGACCTTTAAGGAAATATTTAACGCTATTACAATTACCAATTAATGTCTTCTCTTAAACTTCAATTAACTTTCATAAAAATACACCAATTCAGAAATATCCATCAGTTGAAAGCAAACTGCTAACTAAACACAAATCAGATACCCATTAACAAATGATCATTCTTTTTCTACTACAGTTTGTATTGAAGGTTCCGAAATATTCGTTCAGCTGGGATATTTAATTATACGGGAAGCAAAACATACAGTAGCATAGTGTATTAGCATATTCAAGAATCTAATATCAACTGTACAAAATTTAAATGAAATATTGTTGAAAAGCATACTACGTACAAAAGAAATTTCTGCGTGTGTATATTATTTAATGAAAAATAATTTTTTACTATAATACACTTTTTACATTATTTGTGCTAAAAGAAATTTTTCCTAACTTTTGTTCTCCCCTTCTTAATTGGGAGAATATATTTGAGGTTTGATGACGAGAGGGGACGTTTGTAAAGATAATTTTGTTTTGCACATATTTTTTCCTTTTAAGCAATGATTTCCATAATAAGAGATTATCTATACCAAGGCCGTTTCAAGTTCAAATGCCAATTTTGGTTATTATTGTGCGTTTGAGGGCCGCACTACTCTACCAGTAATGCTAGGACTAAACGAAAGCGCATCCAGGGGCCCACACCTCTTGTCTCACTGGATCAGGCTCAGTTGCCGTTTTTTGATTAAGTCCTTAGATTAGTTTCTGTCCACCCGAATATATTTTCTGGGTACACCTCTGGGAACGAATATATGTACAATAGGACCTGCTTAAATTGGCCACTTTTGGAACCGAATATATATACAGTGGAACCTGCCTAAATCGTCCACCTTTGGGAATGAACTTCAATGGTCCCCATAGACAGGTATGTGTTACTATACACGACAAATTTTGGTATAAGCATGACTAAGTCCCGACCAGTTCTGTGTTGGAAAAAGTGTCAATTTATTCAGGTGATCAATTTACCATGTTCCACTGTATATTACAATGTAAAATATGTATGGACGCAAAAAAACATTTACAATACTTTTAGTTATTAATATGTAAAGCGAAATCAAACCTTTTAGTGAGATTTTTGTCACTGCTTATTTTCAATAATCCTGCTAATATCAGGTCTTATTTTATGTTGCAAAACCTAAAAATGAGTTTAGCTGAGAGTCAGCTATCTGGGTCTAACTTTTAAATTTACCAATTTCATTCTTGAAGAAAACAGCTGGTCACGCAAGACGCATTTGTGTAGGCAAAGGTGGTTGATGGGGATTGTAACCTCCTAATGCTATGTAGTTTTGTATGTTTACTTATGAATATATGGAACTAAAGTTTTATTATCCCCCACTGGAAGCCTGTATTCACTCCTTATAAACTTTCTGCCTACGCTTATGAGCAGTTGTGAGTGCTGTCGAAAAAACATTTTTGAAAGCATGTATTCGGATGGTTGGGAAGATATTCTTATCGATTTATTTAGAATAAAATTCTACAGGTTTCAAGTTTATCCTAATTTTTTTTTAAATTACATTTATCAATAAAACAATCACTCATGCCTATACATTCTAGAAAACTGAAGTAAAAACCAATTGAGGGAAGACGGCGTGTTACTTTAGTTTTCTAGCTTTTTAAGGTATTTATTACGAAACGTGAACGGAACAAAATACGTAGATTTAAGACGAAAAATATGAGGTCTTATTTTGTATGAAAGAATTTGTATGTTGTCATGAGCTAGCGGGCCGCATAAAACATCTCAACATGCCACAAGTGGGCAGCAGGTTACAAACCCCCAGTCTATACTATTCGATTATCCATGGACATTTTATCGAAACTAATGAACAACAGAGAGGACGAAAAACGACTTCATTGAGACGATCTGAATTTGTATCCAGTAACGAAGATATACAGCAGACGCGCTTTTTTTATGAACCTCTAGTACACGAACTGCACTTATTTATTAATTTTTATGAACAGAAGGATACAATAAACCAGGACTTGCCACAAACACTAAAATTTGGTACTAGTTGGGAGGCGGAGGAAAAGGGAAATGAGAGCATTAAAAGAATAGAGAAATAAATAAATTAATGTTATTGAAAGTGTATATAAATGGTAAGGTTAGCAGATCGAAGGAAGGGAAAAAATTGAAAAAACAAAACAAAACGGAAGAGAGTGAAGATGCGAAATAAAATAGAAAATAATTGAAAGAGTAAAACACAAAATTAATCAACATCATGTAAAGAAATTTAAGACGTTTTAAACAATAATACCTTTTTTATCAAGTATTGTGAAATTATGTTCTGTATTTATGGTCTCCCTAGCGGATCTGGATTTCTGTATTTCTTTCCCAGAGCAATCCCACGCTAGAAGTCAAAATCTGTCACTCCTAGCTCTCCCCCACATAAAAAGGATGATTTAAGCGAGTAAAAATCATTTACGAATTTAAAGTTTGGCTTGAAATAATTTGATGACAGTGCGCGTTATTAAATTAATTAAAAAAAGGACAATAAATTAACACAGTTTAATTAAGTTTAATCGTTTACAGACTGTTTCAATAGCCCTGGGCTATTTTCGTCAAAACGGTCGACGATATATACACAATATGTAATGACAAATGCGTGTTACAAACGGCGGTTATAAGTCACAAGTATAATAAAATGAACAGTAAATAATAAAAACATGTGTTAAGGGCAACGTCTCTGGTAATGGAACATTAAGTTTAGAGAACCATCTCTAGTAGTATAACATGAGTTTAAAATGAAACAGACTAGGAAAATAATTATGCTATATGAGTGGAAATGCGTAATGTGAGTCGAAAGTGTCATTTTATGAAGAAATATTGTTCGATGTGGGGAGAAAATTCGTCCAAAAGGGAGAAATGAAATTGGACGGCAACAGGTCCTTAACGGTGTTGGCGATTATATACAAGGCCTCAAAAAAAGTTGAGGTCCAGTGGAGAGGAAACTTTTTGGATAAGTTGTGCTTTATGAAATAAAAATTTATGGCAAGATTCCCACGAGTGTTTAGCCAAAGCAGAGCTGTGGAGTTATTGTTTCCACACATAAGCGTCATATTCTTTTAAGCGTTTGTGATAAGTAACAAAGTTATACGTAGCATTTTTACTTGCTAATATATGTTAGTTTTCGAATCTGAACTTGGCATTTGGTAGTAGTGCATACAAATGTGCAGTTTTCATTCGGAAAGCAAAACCGTGGTTACCTTCTGCAACTTGCAATCAAACCTACATATACCTTAACCACTTACTATTCTTGTGTAGAGTGTTACTTTTAGCATAATAAATAATCACATTCGTTTTATGAGTATTGTGCAGAATTTAAATTCCACCGTCTTTCGGCGACGCCATTTTTCAGAATGAAATCCCTTTTCTGTTTTGTGTAAGCACGTAGGTAAAATAAATGGCAACTGTGTCCATGAGTGTTGAAATTTACAATCCCAACGCAAAATCAGGTTTCAAAACAGTTTTTATTGCTTATAATTTTTGTATATAATGCTAAAACATTTTCCATTCGATTATTATAGAGCAACGAATTTATTATTACGAATAATATTATTTAATGCGAAATAAATTATGACTGGTATTAGAGAAACTAATACATTAGAATTCTGAGAAACAGCCATTAAGAAATATATAATTAATTAAAGAGATATATAATTAAGGAATATATAATTATAATTATGTGAAGCCATTGAGAAATATATAATGAAAGCAGGCGTTTCGAAACTACCGCTGCTTCATGATCAATGATTGAAATCCATAATTTTAGCCATTTCGCACTGAAGATGAAGCTACGATAGCTTCGGAAAGTCTGCTTTCAACTTGTTTAATTATATATTTCTTAATTGTTGGTTCTTAGAATTATAATGTATTACTATTTTTAATACTATAAACTATATTTATGCAAGTCGAACACTACGCAGATTAAATTAAGAAACAATTTTTAGGCGTAGTAATAGTAACGCCCATGTTATACATGGTTAGATTGTAAATCGTCCGTACAGGAAAGGAAATGTTTTTTCTGCGTCTGGTGGAGTACGATCCTACGACCTTCTGCTCTCAGGGCAGGCGCTCATACCAACTGAGCTACAGCCGACAAACATTCAATCCCCTACGGGGGTACTTAAAGCGTTTTTTCCTAAACTGCTTATTTTCTTGGAATGGGACATTATATGAACTGCTTTTTAAACCAAATTGGGAAGAGATCGGTATTGAATAGGTCGAAAAGCTCGTTGCAGCAGATATATTTATACAAGTCGAACACTACGCAGATTAAATTAAGAAACAATTTTTATCCTTAGTTGGTAACAGCACCTGCCCGGATAGAAGAAGGTCGCGGGATCGTGCCCCACCAGACGGAAAAACATTTCTTTTCTTTACGAACGTTTCACCATCTAACTATGCCATAACATCGTCGTTACTATTATGACGCCTAAAAAACGTTGATAAAAATTGTTTCTTTTGTCTGCGTAATTTTCAATTTGTATAAATATATTTGCTGCAAAAGGCTTTTCGATGGATTTAATACTGGTCTCTTTTCAATTTGGTTTACAAAACAGTCCATGTACAGCCCCATTCCGCGAAAATAACAGGTTTCGGAAAACACGCTTTAAATACCTTCGTAATTGAGTGAGTGTTTGTTGTCTGTAGCTCAATAATAGCACCTGGCACGATAGTAGAAGGTCGTGGGCTAGTGCCCCACCAGACGCAGAAAAAACATTCTGTTTTCTGAACGTTTCGCCATCTAACCATGTCTTAACATTGGCGTTACTATTACTACGCCTAAAAAAGTTGATAAAAATTGTTTTTTTAATTCAACAATTTTTTTCTATATTCTAGATTTCTCAATTTTTTTCTAGAAACTAATTTTTAGGACTTTAAAATTCTAACGAAAACATTTGATACACTATAAAATTTGTATTTTTAAATCTACAGTTGATATTTTGTGTGCGTGTTCAAATAAATTTATTAAAATAATCTTTTTAATATATATTTTGAAATTGTAAATACAATTTTACCTATGTACGTAGTATAACGGACGGTTATCACTGTCGTTACAGAACTGTATTGTTGAAGCTCACTGCCAACAGTGTCATTATATTCTTTAATACGAGTGAATTGGCGATGACACTCGGCTGTGCTGACGTCATCCCTAATATAAGAATTCGGGACTGTTTTCTGATAGTCCTGGCTTGCGTGCTGCTTATTGTGGAAACTAGTTAGAGGATGTCGCTGGTTGAACCTATTCGTTGTACTTCTTGTGGGTCAGGCTGGTCACCGAATCTAAGCCGATGTGAAGCAAAGGTGAATCCCGAGTACATTGCTGGAGTCACTTGGGTGTGAAGCCTCTTTGAACTGTAGTACTGATGAACAGCTTAAAGTATTTCCAGTTTAAGTTGTGGGAGCAAGTTGCGTGCTCAGGGAGCAAAGAGCCATGAAGATATGTTGCTTAACGGTTTGTGTCTAGTAATATAGGGCATTTGCTGAGACGTCGAACCTTCTACGCCTGTTGGTCACGGTGGTTTGACTGGTTATAGAGCAATGCACCTTGTTTCGGCGGAAGTGCGAAATCAGTTTCCATATTGACTGACTACTCATACAGACTTTTATGTGTATGCTGGATTGTGGCTGTAATTGATCCCTGAATTGACTCTTGTCGTCTCACGATGTCTTCCGTTCGGTGATGTTGACTTAATTTTATTTGTTATTGTAAATAAACTTGTTATTGATAACGAAGTGTATCTGGTTTTGATCTTGCACCGCATACAGTTGCATAGAACCAAAATACACTGATACCGTTATTATCTTGTGTTCAATGCCAATTTCCTTGGTCAGATATGTGAAAATATGAAAGGTCGCAGTAGTTTGTAAGCTTTACTCCAGAAGGATCATGTGACCTACAGTTTTAATATGATTGTGAGCTTCTTAAGGCCCAGAAAACCACCCCTCGACTACAAAAAGTTTTGCACATAGTAAAATACAAGTTATGAGGGAAAATTGGAACACTTCGTTTAAATTTTAATGTGCAGGATGTCGGTCAGAATTTTATCCATTATAGCTCATTCCAAAGCAAAAGTGCAATGATTAGTGGTTTCTCGAACTACTGCAAATTAGAGGCGCAATATCCAAACTGTCACAGACGAAGAGGCGTCAAAATGTAATTTATTATTACACAATTTATCACGCTAAATATCTCGAATATGTAATCAAAAATTATCGAATCGAGTAACGGGGCCTTGATTACGCCCTCTAAATAGGCCAACCACAATTTTATCACCTATCTTCCTTAAAAAATGACGACGCCATTACAAATGCAAGACACATCTTAAGAGCTCATACGTTTCAGATTGTTTCTTTCCGATACTATTTTTATACTTATATTTAAGGCCGCTATGCAAATGAAGAAAATACCCGAAAGTTTTAAACGGTACGACGCGAAACTTAGTTTTTAACATTTTACAAAAATTGTCAAAAAAATCACTAGCTTCACGATCATCGCTTGAAAAACTTTGGGGTTGCCCAATCTTCTTAACATAGCCTAGAGGACCTGTAGCCTATTGCTATATGCCAATATAAATATGTAACTGAATCGAATTCACTGTGTAACGATATATTTAAATTAAAAAAAAATCACAAACTAATATACAATTGCGTAGATACGTAAATTATCGAAATATTTTTAAAAAATACGTTAACTGGCGTAATTTTGTGCAAGAGTATTTACAATACAATACGATTTATTTTTCGGGTATATTAAGGTGTTATAGTTCTTCATATATATACCACATAAAATTTAAACTAATAAAATATACCTGAGGGATGACTGGAAAAAAAGCTAGCAAGTTCCAGCTTGATGATTCCCAGTAGCCCCTATAAATAGGGATAAATATAATCACATAATAATATATATATCCCTATAAATAGGGATAATATAATGATATAATGACATAATAATATATATATCCCTATAAATAGGGATAATATAATGACATAATAATATATTATCCCTATAAATAGGGATAATATAATGACATAGCCCCTATAAATAATGATATAATATAATGACATAAAATTTAAAATAAATTAAGGATAGACAGAAAAAGAACTAATTCAATAATAATAATAGATATTTACGAAGCTTAATCTTAAACAGACGCTCTCCTTGAATGTTTTTAAGTTCATCTGGAAATAGAATGCACAATCTCGCAGCCACCGATTCTATATGATTGAATAAATAATGTGAAATGGCCTGTAACGGAAGATATGGTCCAGCCGCTCAGGATGGATAGAGCACGGAACGGGGGTTGAGACGGATAATAACATTGTAGAAGCTAAGATCAATTCGGCGAAACTTTAATATTTTTATTCTTAGTTGATAAAGTTTAGAAAAAGGTATGATAAAAAAAAAAAAAAAGACCAGAGATTATCAGAATTTGTCATAAGTTTAGAATTCATTCTCTGAAGAACGTGATATGGTATTTTTTCGATTTTATAAATATTAGCGCGAGTAGTTTCGGCCCAGATATTACAACAGTAAACTAAATGAGAGTGAATAAGAGAAAAATATATTGCTATAATGGCTTGTAATGGAAGGAAGAATTGAGTTCTCCTAGGAATACCCAAAGATCGAACTATTTTTGATATTACTGCATTACATTGCGCAGTCCAAGAGAGCTTATAGCGTAATATTATGTCTAAAAATTTATGAGTAGTGGAAAATGGAACAGAATAATTGCCAAGAGGGACAGAAGAACAGGGAAGGGATAGACGCTTATTACGGAATAGTATATAGTGTGTCTTAGAGACATTGACTTTATGTATGTTGGAAAAGAACCAGCTAAAAACAAGAGAAGTTTGAGTTTGTACATTTTCAATTAAATTACCAAGGGAAGAGTGGGAAAATTGAATTAACTATTATCTGAAAATATAGTAGGGGTGCCTATAGTAAATGTCTGAAAAGTATCATGGATCTAGATTAAAAATAAAAGAGGACCTAATGTAGATCCCTGGGGAACTCACACTGGATTAAAAACAACAGCAGAATTCACACCATTACAACAGACAAATTGTTTTCGATCTGTTAAAAAGTTAGTAAATAAATCAAGACTGGGGCCTCTGATACCAAATAGTTCAGTTTATGGAGAAGAACGTCGTGATGTATGGTATCGGCGGCTTTAGAAATGACCAAGCTAATAGCCATTGAGAACAAATGGGAATTAAGATCTCTTCGAATTGAATCAAGAAAGTGTAGAAGTGACAGCTCTGTGGACTTTTTCTCCAGAAAACCAAATAAAGGTGAGTGAATAAGACGACATTTAAAAAAAAAAGACGATAATCTTTTAAATATCAATGTCTCAAAGAGTGCAGGGAAAATAGAAATAATTGAAATAGGATGATAGTTGGAAGGGTCTTTATGGTCACCTTTTTTAAAAACAGGGATGACTTTGGTTAATTTAAATTGTGAGGGAATCCCAGATTTTAGTGGAAACAGATTAAAATGTTGAGTAAGGTGAGGGATAACAATATCAGCTATAAAAACTATGGGTTTAGGATGGAGGCCATCACTTCCAGGAAAGCATTTCTGTTTCATATATCTTAATGAAGTATCAATCTCATCAGTTGAAAATGTCGCAAAAAACACAGAAGAATTAGGATTATGAAGGTATCTTTGAAACTCAGATAAATCTGGTATAAATGAAGAACAAATATTGCTAGATGTCTAAGTTAAATGTTGATTAATTAATTTTAATTAATTTCCATTTAAATGGCGCAAACGAATCTAATTTTTACATAAGAAAGGTTTTGAGTGGACATATAATTATTCCATTAACCTTCGGTCGGGCGCAAATTACCTCATTGTCACAGCTCACATTTTATGTCTCCGGATCCCTCTGAATCTATTTCTATAAATTTTACATTTTGGTTTTTAAAAAATCTCAAAAATGTACGTGATAAAAGTAAGATTTAAAGTAAAAGCATGATTTTATTTTATGAACAGTTTTCCTTTTACAGAAAGTACATGTTCCGGCTCAAAGGACCCAACTGCTAACTCATTATATTGCGCTCGATCGAATGTTAAAAAAAATAATAAAATCCATTGCAATCGTACTTGACTTCTGAAAATAAGCCATTTAAATAGAGTTCGTTATCCTCAATATCGGCTCTACACAGTTTTTAACAAACTGAAATCATGTGTTCATGATTTGCTATATAATCCCAAACCTTATCCTTCGAAAATATTACAAAGTAGTATAAAAAGTATTAAAGTTTTAAATGTGCCTAAACTCTTTCTTCCCGAAAAATACTGTTGATGCATCTGCTACAAGTGAGTATCGCTTTAAAAGACGTCCTCTGTATTTGACCTTGCCAAAAAATGAAAAAATTGGAGCGCCGAGGGAAATGTCCTGCTTCTATTGACGAGCCCAATATTTCGAAAGATGTCAGGCCGTGGACGATAACAGGTTTTTCTTTGTCCAAATAGACAGACCGTCGGTCATTTTTTATTGCAGCTGGTCAGTGCCGTGTTACGTGTCAGACCTCGTCCTCGTCAGTGGATAATGGAGATAAACGTTTTCTTTTGATAGAAACATCAGGCAAAGATAAAAGAACGCCATTTTTCTTTGTTCTTCCGATGTTCTTATAAACACAGTAATAGAGATATTTATCATAGTTAGGAATGTGGTTTCCTGCAATCTTTGTAAAACATTCTTAGTTTTTAAAGTAAATGCAAAGGATTTTTAACATCCTCAAGGAATGAAAAATAGAGTCGGCCGCCCTTAATTAGATTATGACTAGTCAAATATCCCGCTTGTAAGAGTAAGATAAACTAGAACAAAAATTATTTTCAAGGGAGTTAGATTAAATTTCCGCGCTTTAGCAAATAATCTTGATCGGCCGTCCTCAGAAAATCGAATAAAGGCTGCACAATCTTAGTATGAAAATCAGTACTCAAGCAAGGGTGTAATTTAGTACATTCCTATAATATTTATTATAGTTTTTTATTTTTATGGTTATAATATTTTATATTTGTAATATTATGTAATATACAATTTGTATTATTTGTAATATTTCTGCGCTTAGAAATAAATTTCTTAAATTAATTAATACTAGAACCTGTCGAACTTCATTAGAGATTGCTCGATAACATATTTTAATAGATAATCTCGTAAATTATAAAATCTCAATTTTTATGTTTGGGTTTATTAAATTTGAAAATAACGTAGATATCTCTCTACCATGTCTGCCTGGATACAGATATCATACCCGTATGGCTTCTACTTTTAGACCAAATGTTACGCGAACAAATTTTTGCTTGTCACACATCGGATCTCTGGGCCTTCGGGTGTGGAACTCCCTTCCGAATGAGCTGAGACAACTCAGCTCACTTCTTTCATTTAAAATACGATTGCTTGATTTGCTAAATAATTTATGAGTTTGTATTTTTATTATATCTTATTTATATTTTTGTTCACTCATTTCTCCTTTAATTTTCTTTTCATTGTACATGGATTATTGTTGTTCTGTTTGGAGTAGCTTGTATAGAACCTGGGCAGCATGTGCTTTGTCAGATGTGAAAGCCTTTACCTTTGCTACCCGGGCAAGATTGTTATAATATTTAGATAATAGGCTATATATGTTCCATGTATAATTTTTCCCAAAATAAAGAAATTTATTATTATATTTAATTTTTTAAGAAATACTTTAATGTACTTCTCAAATTCCTTTAAATATTATCCGTTCAAACTTAAGAAAATGAATATCTGTAAATTTTTAGAAATTTAATAATCTATCAGTTTTCGTCGCCTATTTTTTACTTCTGAAGTTCTAATGTTACAATAGATAAGAATTTGAACTGAAAAATCAAAAGTATACCTTTTTCTTAAAATAAAATTAAATGCGTCTTACTTAGTAAGAAAAGGAATTCATGGTTTCCTTGAACTTATTTTTAAAGAAGGTAAATTATAAACTCTTTAGAAATAATGATGTCCGCATTGCCTAAATTTTAATTGAGCTAAACACACTTCACGTTTCAGAGACGAAAAAATTATCTTCAAAAGAATTAAGTCTTCTTTAGAAAGTTACATTTTAGTAATCTTTTCACAAAAACGAATTTTTCTTAAACCGCGTCGCTTCAAAATATGTAATTTTAATTGAAAATTGCACTGTTAAATTAAGATTGCAGACTTTCAATATAAAGTGAAAACTTAAAATATGTTGCTCTATCTACAATGGAACCCTGTTTTACAAAATACGGATGTAATGAATTTGCAGTTAAAATAAAAAAAAAATCTTTGGTTAGTTGCTTAATTTCTCACAAGTGGAACAGCATGCAGATATAAAGATCCAATTTTAATTTATAATTTAATCTTTACGTTTATATGAAAAGATTTAATGCTGCATATAATTTAAAAACATGATTTATGCTACGAAAACCTTGTAAAACAGGCTTTAGATTTCAATAACATTTATTTTGAGTTCACTTGGATTTCATTCTTACTATTTTTCTTCTCTCCTTGTAAAACGGACTCTTTTATATAATGGTCAATATAAAGTGGTATAAGTTTTGCCTTAAGTATTATAATCCCTTTTAGAACTTCAAAAATAATGTTTGTTAAGCATATTCTGTTAAGATATTATATATACTAAAATTTATACACAAGTACGAATTTTGTTAAATGGATTATATTAAACAATTCTCAAAACAGGTAACTTCTCTATCACGGAAATTCTATCATTTGATGTTTCCTATAAATGTCTTCGGTTCTATATTTTGTCAATTTTCCGATATGTAAAGTGTCATGTAACCTTTTATGGAAAGTATACAGGGGTCTTTCTTGAAGAATTTCGCTGTAGGAAACTATCACTCAAAATTTTGTCAGATTTAATGAAATTCTATTGGTTTTGATAAATACAATGTAACCAATTACCATGCAATTTTCATTTGTTAACGCCTTTCATTGTGAGGTTAAAGCGAATTGAAACTTAGTTTTGAAAAGGTGCAATATAAAAATTTTAGACCGTTTATTTGGAGGTTTTGCATCTAAAGCAAAAACATACGCATTTCTTTATAGTTAATACGAAAATTTAAATCACAATCAGAGATCTCAGTATGGTAACTCACTGAGATTCTAAAACTGATATCCCATTCAGAAACCATGACAAATTGATGAACAGAAATTTATCAAATCTTGTAAAAAATTAACATTTCTTATTAGGATACTGAAATTATGGGACTGCATAAGCTTTTCCATTTTATTTGCTCGATAAATAAGTTTGATGAACCTTCGTCATTTCATAATTGATGCCCATATCAATAATTGATACCAAAGAGGGTTACATAAAAATCAGAATTATTTTCTTACAGAAAACACACAATCTATTAATATTATTTAGATCAGATTTATGACCACGTTGGAGTGATTAAAATTTCAATATATAAACATGTTTTCACACCCATTCAAAGTTATGGTCATCATCAGACGTTACAAGAGGTTCTGTAACATATGACGATGACCATCGCTTTGAATGTTTGAAAGCATGTTTATGTATTCAAATTTTAACCACTTCAAAGTTGTTCAAAATCTGATTTATATTTTGTGCTGTAGTGATTTGTGTTTATTTTAAAGAAATTAAAATAAATACAAGTTACTTTGCCACCTTGAAGTTTAGGTTTTTTTAAGTGTATTTGTAAATAATATTTCCCTAAACTCGTTGATATAATTCCGCAGTGTATTCCACATGAATTAGAAAAATCCTAAACGCAATTTTGAGAGACTAAACACTTCTTTGCTTTATGATTGAGGAAAAAATTCCTAAGGCATCTTTTCTCAATTTTCCAAATTATGTTTGAAAAAATTTGCGTAATTATTTTCCTGAAGTACTATCAAAGTCAAACCACAATCAAGTCATGGTAAAGACAACATGAATTCACAATTACTCGGCGTAAGAAGTGAATTTATACATCAATAATTGCAAAACGATGTGTTTCAATATTATAACCACTTGTTGTATAATTACCTTCTCATCATTTAATCCGAACGATAGTTGTATTTTTCTTTCGTAGGTGAAACCCATCACTTGTATTATCAATTCAATGAACAATTTTCAAATTATTACGTGGCCATTAACTCTTTTTCCAAAATGCACAGTTGACAAAAAATGAAAATATTAACCAAAGTGCCGTATCTTTCATGATAGTGTTATCCTAAAAACATTTCTTAATTTTAAAGTTACGTAAAGATCATGATATTGAATAGGGAGTTTTAGAGAAATTAGGAATTTTCTGTGTGTATAATTAATGAATATTGTATGCTAAAAAAGTATGAAAAATAAACAGAAACCTATGGAAGTAATTAAAACGAGGGATAAATGAGGGAACAAATTGGGAGAAGCGAAGAAATTACATATTGGGTAAAACCCTGGTTTGAATTTAGGATGAGGACGGCGTCTCTTTTTCTCCTAAAACAGCTCTAGTTTGAGCTTATTTCTACTTGGGTGTCGAAAATTATTAAGTAAAAAATAATTCCCCCCAAAAAAATGCACCCCGGTGGTCATTATATGGCAATGGTGTAATTCCTGTGAAGGGTAATAATATCTTACCTCCAAAATAAAGCAAGTAAGAGCCGATTAAAGATAAAGTTTCGGATCCTACAGAAAATTCAATTTGAAGTGTAAAGTTGCAACGTTTATCCAAAAGTAGGTTTAATTGCATACTACTAAACTAATATATTGAGAATGAAAACCGAATAAAATGTATGTTAATTATGATATCAGCTTTGTGAAAATAATGGCCTGATACCTTTTTAATCTTAATTTTTCAATCGCATCTAATCCTATACTAATCTTAAGGCACATCTATTGAAATTAATTTGGTATTATTTTTCGTCATATCACAATATTATAATAATAGTCCGTACTTATAATACAGTTTACTGTAATTAACAATATGTTACCACAAAATCGCATTTTTAACGATGACAAAGTGGAGTAAGATATATATGAAATATTCTATTTTATTATGGCAAATTTTTTGTTCTAAATGATGTTACGTATAGCGGAAAAGATGTGTGAATTACTATTAATCACATAATAAAGCACTTTGCGAAACAATCTGGTTTTTACGGTAGGTAAACTTGCCAATTTTGGCAGCCGGTGTTAACTTTGTGTAATACATATTATGCCACTGCTCCAGTTTTGTCGTTAAAATGGTTTATGCTTGAAAGAGCGAATTCTTGTGTTTAATGTAGTAGTCGCTTTTGATTATAAGAGCTAAGGCTCAGTAATATGCTTTTAATTGGTGTTCGTCAAGACCGTCCAAGTTTTGTCATGATTGGTTAGATTTTAATCATTAATATCACCAAAGTATTGATTTGACGACGCTTTAAGTGGCAATTTGTTAAATTAAAATTTAAGAAATATTCCCATACACTTTTCTTTCGAGGCCCTGATTTTCTCATGACGCCCTGCATATATGTATGTA
Source organism: Dysdera silvatica (assembly GCA_006491805.2). Taxonomy (NCBI): domain Eukaryota; kingdom Metazoa; phylum Arthropoda; class Arachnida; order Araneae; family Dysderidae; genus Dysdera; species Dysdera silvatica. The sequence continues at coordinate 51,686,820 of QLNU02015003.1, read as the reverse complement.
ACTTTCAAAAGAAAAATAAGCCAAAGCCATTAGATGGCATGTTGGGAAAAATCTAGAAAAATTATGTACTAACTTGCTTTTCTTTGGCTTACACACCTAACTACTGCTTAAACTACTACTTAACTACTGCGTATTATTATAACTACTACGTAACTACTGCTTAAAGAAACGTAAAGGGAATTTAGGCTCTTCAATACTACAAGAAATAATATTTTATGCAACTGCAGTCATTCCTTTAAGTCCTATTTATGAATACATTACGCATTCAATCGATCCCGACCCATAGACGTAGAGTTATATAGGCCCGTGGGCATAAGATCCCCGCAATAATTTGAAATAAATTGCAATTTTACATATACTGTAATGTATAAATGTACATAAAATGTGCTTGGCCACCCAATAATTCTGAAAACACTACGTTGATGTCCAGATCAGTTAACATTTAGGGAAAGTATCTAGCAATAATCGGAAAATCCTTTTTATAGGTCATTTCTACTTCATTTTAAATATCGCCACGCTATTAGGATTTAACTCTTCGCATAACTTAAACATTTAGGCCTTAGAATATTGTTTTTCCTTTAACGCTATTATATTTATCGTTTTATGACATGCAATATTTCACATCTATTTTTCTGAACAAGATTTTGGCTTCACATACGTCATCGGGTCAATCGTTCTGTCCGTGAAATTGCGAGCATTTGGGAATTAGTTTGTGAGTAACTCATTTTAATTCACGTACGCTTTCTCTCAACCTTCTCATAAACTGGATTATTCGGGTTTATTGATTAGTTTATAGTTTTAATCACACATTCCTGGTATTTTGATAAACATGTTCTTTTAAGACGATATCTGTGAAATTGTGTTTCGTGACGTTCTATAACATTTCGTTCTAAATAAACCATCTTTTAACGAAGTCGATACTAATCTTATAAAATACATTCTTAATTCCGCAGGTATTGTATCAAAGCCAATTTAAAACGTGTAGCAGGCACGCCATTGTCTTTGTGAAACATTAAACGATTAACCTTAAATTCTTGTAAAAGGTTTGTTTACACGAAAGTTTTATTCAAATTTCCGTGGATAGAGCCAATCTGCATGCATACCGAGCAGTGACTTTAAAGTCATGCTTGGATTTGCATTCACTGCTAGAAGAATATATTTGCACAAGACTTTGCTTTGCTAGGCTTGATCTAGTTGCATTGTTTTTCTCAGATATTTAAACATTGTTTCCTTTCAATTCCATTTTTTTACACGATATCCCCAATTTTAATAACAGCGTGAATTTTTCACTCGCATGGATATTTAATCTTTGTTTAATCTCTGCATTATTCAATGAGTATAAATGTAATATTTTGATTATGCAAATCAATCCATAGCAATGTTCACGTGA
>QLNU02015003.1:51662023-51680218 GCA_006491805.2 Dysdera silvatica | reverse complement strand
TACTTTGAGCTACTTACCCGTGGGTGGCAAAAATTATTGTATAATAAATTCCCCCACGATAAACTCACAAAAATCTCGCCCCGGAGGCTTTTCTGTGTTGACCATTATTTGGCAATTGTGTTATCCCTGTGAAGGGTAATAATATCTTACAACTGATTTCTTGTCTGTCAGGATATAGTCAATTTCGCTGGTTCTTCCGTTAGTGTATTTCCATGTAAATGTCTTTTGATTCTTTCTTAAAAAATGAACGCATGGTGCCCAGAGTTTCAGTTTCTGCAAATTTAAATTTGACGAGTTGATCGCCACATTCACCCATTTCCCCTTATCCATATTCATGAACCTATGTCTCTTTTTCCTGTTCTCTAATTCTTGCATTGAAATCCCCCAAGATGAGCTGGATATGTTGTCTCCTCCTTTTATGTAACTGTTTGCTTTCTTCATAAAATACTTTCACCTCTTCCAGAGTATGACTTGATGTTGAAGAATATGCCTGTATTATCTGAAATTGTTGTTGCTGAAATTATTTGTTGAAATCGTTGTAATTGGTCGGTTGAACAACGAGCCTCGCTGCTCGATCTGACGTGCTTTCGACTTCAAGAAGGTAGTCTTTAATTCTTTTGTTGATTAAGAAGCCAACACCACTTGTTCTTCCAGTTTCCGTTCCTCTATAATAAAACAAATGTCCGCTTTTCAGTTCCACCAACTCTTCACCTTTTCTTCTAACTTCACTGAGTCCTACAATGTCCCATTTGATCTTGTCAAGTTCCTCTTCCAATTCCTGAAGTTTTGCTTCAGAAGCAAGGGATCGTCCATTATACGTAGCCAAGGTCAATAACAAACGGCAGCCTGGGCCATTCCAGTGATTCTTAGCACCCCCCGCTTACAGCCATTCTGACCGCTTCCTTGAACAGGAGCACTCTAGAATCTTGAGAATGGGAGCCATAGGTTTAGTGCGTCAGCATGGTGAATGAAATAACCATCATTTCACTACGCTGGCTAGATGATTCATAAATTAGCCCTCCTCTTCCGCCATTCTATCCGTGAGTAAATATTAATGTACTTCATAAATAGAAAGCCTACCCACACCACTTGAAAGTGGGGTAGGACACTAGGTTACTTACCAGCTGGTGCCACACATCTTCACATATGTTCAGCGTGTGGATCCCCTTCCAATTAGATACCAGCAACCCTTTTGCAGGTCGGTATATTTCATAATATATATTATATTTTTCCCTATAAATATTATTACCCTTCTTAGGACTAACGCAATTGCCAAATATTAGAAAATTCCTAAATCCACGGGGCGAGTTTTGTGGTTTTTCATGGGAAATTTATTACACTTAATAATTTTGACACCTACGTTTTAGGTCAGACGAATTTTGTTTAGTTATAGGAGAAAAAAAAGGCATCATCCCCGACCGAGATTCAAACCAGGGTCTCACCGTTTAGTCCTTCGAGCGCCTTAATCGTTAGGCCGTCGAGGACAGGAATGTAGCTTCATTTCTCCTTATATAAGGATTATATGCGGAGAACTATGTGTACTTTATACAGGGCGTCCACAAAGTCTGACCCAGGGTCATTTATTCGGAAACGGTTGGCTAGTTGGAAAAATCGGCGAACACATATCACATTTTTTGGGGGCGCACTTTTTCAGTGAAAAATTTTTGGTGTGTGACCCCCCGGGGGGTTGTGCGCGGGGGTCAACTTAAAAATTTTCAAATGAAAAGGTATGTCAAGTTGTATGTCCTTAGAAAGATCTGAATTAAATAACGATTATTAACGTTGGTACAAGGTCGATGCACCCAACCAATGGTGAGAGCTTAAAATTTGAGCACGAAATCCCTTTTTCTACCAAAATTTCCCACACACAGGTGTTATCCTGTTCCGTGCTTGTTTCTGTAGAGAGTGCGCTTCTGAGCATGTGTAGATGCAGAGGAGATTTTATAGGTGGTGGGGGGGATCTCCTCAGCCCCAATAGGATCAAATTCCTATTCAAATTACACGGCGTACTACTAGATTGAACTTTATATCAATAACTGCTCAAAATGCTCACCACTCGCTTCCTGACAATAAAATAAACGATTTTCAAATTCTTAACGCACGTGCTGAAAAGTAAGTGACGGTATCTCTCTATAAGCTGTAGTAATTTCGTTTTTTAATTCGAGTAACGAAGTTGGCTGGGTTTCATAGACTACAGTTTTCAGGTGTCCCCATAAGAAAAAAATCAGTCATAGACAAATCTGTGGATCGAGCCTGCCACTCAATCGCCTACCAATCCATTTGTTTGGGAATCTGTTATCCAGATACTGACGCACAGCGCGCTCATAATGTGCAGGGCAACCATCTTGTTGAAATACAATTCCATCTACATCAAATTCTAGCTCTCCTTCTTCAGTTGTAGCATTTTCGACAACCTTTGTAATTAGAGGGTCTACTAAATTTTCTAGCAGATCTAAATAACTTTTTCCGGTTAAAGTGCCATCAATGAAAAGAGACCCTATGATATGGTTGCCTAATATTCCCGTCCAAACATTTAATTTTTGTGGTCGTTGAGTATATCCTTCACTTAAAATATGGGGATTTTTATCCCTCCAGTAACGTACGTTTTGGATATTCACATGTCCATAAGAAAGAATGTGCTTTAATAGCTGAAACCAATGTTTTGTAAAACTTATTATTTTCAGCGATTCGTGTGGTCATTACTTCACATGAATGAAGACGACCATCAAAGTCATTCTCACTGAACTCCTGGGTAATGTGCATTTTATACGGATAAAACGAATGTTTTTTAAGGATTTTGCCGATTGTGGATTTGGGAATGTTCGTGCAGTCACTCATTTCACTCAAGGATTGCTGGGGTGTTATACTAGCAGTGCCAGCACTGCATCCTCAGCCACCTTAGGTCGACCAGAGCGTGGCCGATATTTTACACTTTGTGTTTCGCGAAATTTTTTTACTAAATCGGACACGCACTTACGATCGATTGATCGGTCAGGAAATAATTCGTTGAACCTTCTAGAGGTTGCCTTGCAGTTTCGACCACATTCCCCATAAAGAAAAATTATTCCCACTTTGTCTTCCACTGAGCATACCATTGTATGGCCGTTAAATGATAAAACAAAGAGAGTAATTACATAAGAAATGAAAGTTTAATAAAGATTTATTTAAACTTCCATTGCTTTGAACGAAGCCAAACGTGCATAGTAATATGTACAATTTTTTACTGCCGCATCTATCGATGTTTCTAACACGTAAACAAATCACCGTGTCTACACATACGCGCAAGCACATTCTCTTCAGAAATAAGCACAGAACGGGATTTTAAGTACCTGTGTGTGGGGGAATTTTGGTAAAGAAAGGGATTTTATACCCAAATTTTAAGCATTCGCCATTTATTATTGGTTGGTTGTATCGACCTGGAACCAACGTTAATAATCTTTTTTATTCAAAATTTTCGAACGACATTCAACTTGATATACCTTTTCATTTCAAATTTTTGAGTTGACCCCCTCCCCCAATCACCCCAGATGTCACACGCGACAAATTTTTCACTCAAAAAATGAGCCCCCAAATATATGGGATACGTCTTCGCTGATTTTTCCATCTACCCAACCGTTTCCGAAAAAATGACCCGGGCTCAGACTTTTTGGACATCCTGTATATAAGGAGGGAGGAGCTTCTTCGCCTAGCGGTTAAGGTCTTCTTGGCTAGAAGGATAGACTCTAGTGCGAATCTAAGCCGATGGTTTTAATCTTTCTGCTGTAACTAAAAAAAGATCGTCTGAACTAAAACGTTAGTATCAAAATCGTTGTGTATTTTTTCTATTGCAAAAATATGCAAATTTTTAAGTTAGTGCAAAAGAGGAACCAAAACTAGTCCAGTCAATGCCCATGAATAAGTCGGCCCTGCAGTCCAATCTGAAGAGCCTCCTCTCGTGTCATCAGGACGCTCTGAACTAACCTATTTACCAGTCAGCATTACTTTAATTCTAGAAACATTAATATAGCAAAGTTACGAAACAAATCGACCAGCGATAGCTGCACATACAGTTGAACAAACTTATTTTTATTCTTACCTCCTGCTTATTCACTGTCTGACATTTTAAATGACCATGCTGACCATACGCACGTTTTAAAATTTTTAAAAAGTACTGGCTTTTACTACAGTCTTTGATTTTACCATGTTTGGCGCAGTATAGCCCAGATGCTCTTGCGCCATAAAAATCCAAACAAACCTCCAGCTTATTGCAAGAGGCGCTCCCTTGGCAGAAAAGGGTCTTTTCGATTGATCAACTTGCTCCCGAATATTTGCTTTTGCCTCAGTTTTTGTTAGCGGGTTTCAATAGATATTGAACCCGCTATTGCTTTTGGTTTTTCTGTCTGCCTGTCTATACGCAATGAAAAGGACAAGGTAAAGGTCTTCCGTAAATGCAATAATGATGGCTGTTGTTAACGTTGAAAACCTACCGAGTTATTTGTGTTGGGAATTGGATGTGTTGCGAATTGGGAGTTGCGAATTACAGATTTGCAATTACAGAGTTACGAATGGGAGAGTTGTGAATTGGAGAGTGCGAATTGTGAGCTGTGAATTGAAGAGCTGCGAATTGAAGAGTTGCGAATTGGAGTGTTTGGAATTAGAGAGTTGCGAATTGGAGAATTGCGGATTAGAGAGTTACGGATTAGTTTCGGATTAGAGTTATAAAATAGGGAATTGCCAATTAGGCATTTTGAAATTAGCGAGTTACAAATTACAGCGTTACGAACTAGAAAGCTGGAATCACAGAGTTGCTAACTAGAAAGTTGCGAATTTGAGAGTCGGGGATTAGAGAAATTAGGAGTTGGAATATGGAAAGTAAACTACAACTCGCCAACTAACGGCTCGTCAAATTCCAACTCTCCAACTTTCAACTCTCGCGAGTTCGGAAGTTTTGTGAATTGAAATTTTGCGAGTTGGAATTTCGAAGTTTTGCGAGTTGAAATTTGAAAGTCTTACGAGTTGGAAATTGACGAATTGAAATTTGGAAAACAATCTACAACTCGCCAGTTTCCGAATGGTCAGCTTTCAACTCGCCAACTTTCAATTTTCAACTCACAAAAATTAGGCGAGTTGGAATTTAGAAGTTTTGTGAGTTGAAAAATGGCGAATTGGAATTTGGAAAATAATCTACAACTCGCCAACTCCGAATGGTCAATTTTCAACTCACTAACTTTCAATTTTCCACTCGCCAAAATTTATTAAAAAAAAAACCAGACCAATATTTGTTTCAATATTAATTGAAACCCGCTAAATTTAAATATCGACCTTAGGCAATTTTCTTTCACATGCTTGTTTTATTTTCACCTCAGTATACGTCTCTGATCAATGCATTTGCAGTATTTTGTATAATCATTCGCTAGAACTTCACCCATTCCCTACGAGAAGTATTCTGCTCTTATCAGCGGCCAGCCTACCCAGTGCCATTCTGACGAGACAGACTGTTATACGAGCGCAATTAAGGCAATTTAAATAAAGGTTTGAACTCCCTAAATAACTAACATTTATAAACACGCTGAGTAACTTTAACATCGGGCTTAAAGATGCCAAATCTAAGGAAAACACGTTCACTCCCTCAGCATATAAACGTATTGATAAAAAATTGTGATTTCTAAAGCAGCTATAAAAAATATATAATATCCAGTAGCACAACGGTTAAACGTTTTATATAAGCATTTCCGAAAATTTAAAGAATATTTTATTTATAGCTTTAGAACAAATATGTAGCCGAAATAAAATGTTCTATTGTAAAATATTCGAAAACTACAGGCATAAACTTCGATAAAAGTTGGATTCGTATAGCACATTATTTCATGTACATTTCCCAAGAGTTTTAACGGAATATTTATTGGCATCGCGAGTCTAATATTTGGTCAGTGAAGAAATTGTTGCAGTATAGTTTTTGAGAGCAGTATTATTTTTTCCACTTTGTTTCGGGGACATTTTTTCGCAGAAGTGTAAATAAATTTATTAATCATCAACTAAACGCTTTTTTGATATGTTGCTGCTTCGCTTTCAGACTATTAATTTGTTTGTATCAAAGGCGTTAGCTAACCAAGTTTAATTACAGAAGGTGATGGATGAAAATAAAGAATAAAAGGCTCTTAATTATAGCAGGTTGGATATTCTCGAAAAGTTAATTTTTTTGTGGCGGAGTACCCGGTTGTTTTCAAAGTTACAAAGTTATGCATTTAATATCGCTTCCGAAAAATCTGACTATTTTTACTTCACGGAGAACAGAAAGTAAAGTACTCTAGCATCATTGATCATTTTCAATGCTAGAGGTAGTTTTTCTAAGCTAAAAATAATTAAAAAGGCTGCTATGATATTGGGAAAATTATCTTTTTACTGACACTATTAAGCAGAAACTTGAATCTTGTAGATAAAAATTCTTTTACGGAGAATTTTCAGGGCAGTTTCAGTTTCTTTTCCGATGTTAAAGCATTTACTAAATGAATATAATAACCTATGAATGAGCTTGGTTATTATATGTATATACAACCTTATTTTGTTTTCCAATGAATAGTTTCAATAGGCAGAAAAAGGTAACAAGAACGGTAACATTTAACCATTGGACAGCTACTTTGGTTACTAACCCAACTTTCAGTTTAGTAAATAGGCTGAATCTGTCTTATATCAGCCTAACCTACTTGTGGAGTACCACACCATCAAGAATATTATAAACACCAAAGTAAAAATTTTTGGCCATAAAAGATATAAAACCCACATCTAAGGGAAAAGATCGAGAACATTGCAAAACTCAGATTCCTTGGGGTTTGCCTATAACGGCAGGAGTGGCATGTTTTAGATTGATTACGGGCCATGACTATTTGCAGAAACATTTACTTAGACTTGGGTTGGTAGAATGGCCGACATGCCCACTCTGTGAACTTTCCTACATGGACAGAATCCACCTCAAAGTGTACCCATGACTTAGGATGCGGCAGACTGCAACAGGAATGGAAGTGTCGTTGGATATCTGGCTGAATCTAACTTGTATTGAGCTGACAGAAATGGGCTGACGGCTGAAAGGCTTTCGTCTGGCGTAGAATTAAAAAAAAAGTTACGACGATATTAAATCTTTTAAAAAATTCAATCCTGCAATTATTTAAAATTAAAGTGTATTGATTATATTGCTTACATTTGTGATGGTTATTTCTATTTAAACAGTATATTTTCAGAAAATTTAAGCTCTTGTAACAATAAAACAGATTAATTAGAATAAATTGCATTAAATTCCTAATTATCCTTTGAAAACGCGGTCAAAAACTGAAAAAAAATTGAAACAAGGAAGTGTGACGACTTTGGTGCGTTATATTTTTATCATGCAAGTTATGAATGCTCATTCTGCACTAATTCAGGTAGGACAGTAAACACGGTTTGGATAAAACAATGATGTAAAATACTTAGAAGCAAATACTTGGTGATTGGTTGATTGTATTTGTATGGGTCAAGGAGGGCAAAATCAATTAGGAAATTTATTTGAAAAATAACCTGGTTGCAACGTTAAATGAATTCTGAAAAGCTTTCACTGATTCTACGAAATCCGTCAACTTTCTTTTCGACGATAAATCGAGATCAGCCTTTTTATTAAACAAATCGGCAATAAGGCCAATACTTACGAGGGGGTCATAAATATTGATACGCTCGGCAGATTTTAGAGTAGAGAGCCCCCACCAGAGCCGGTTCCATGGCTTGCCAATCCGCCCAGGGCCCCGCAGTCTTTTATTAACGACGCTCTACTAATGTAAAATGTTTGTCATTACATTGTAGACCCCTATTCATTATAAAACGTAAACGTAATTTATTCGAATTTCAATAACGCTAAAATGATCTTTATTGTTCTTACAATTCATTTGTTATACTTTTATCAAATTAAGATTCTTGTTATTAACAACGGACCACAAGAAGACAAAACTATTTACCATCTCCCATCAAATGGCTTAAAAAACTGGTTTTAAGGAGTTCATTTTTCAAATTTTTCCCTCTTTTCTCTGGGGTCTATTTCATACCCCAGTCTACCCGGTAAAGCCTCCTTTCCAAAATATTAGGGCCCCGCAACTTCCCCCCCCCCCAAGTTATCATGAACATATTTAAATAAGAGACAGAAAACTACGTTTTAAAAGCGTATTTATGGCAAGATTGAATCCAATCTTGCCATAAATACGCAGAAGAACAGGAGTGGCCATGTTGTACCGAATGATTTGATGCTAGCATAAGCTCCGCGACTAGTGAATGTGTTTCGTCAGGTGCTATAAAACCCTTGTTATAATCGTTTTTTATACCGAACTGTGACCTCAGATGAAAAATGAGATTTCGATCATAATCCAAACGTAAAAAAATCAATGGTTAGGCCCGGGTCAGCTAACAGAACCAGTAACCAAACGTGGAAGGTTTGAACACTGATGTTGCACATATGGAGAAAAAGTGAAGGTGTGATTTACCACTTTTTGTCAATTTGTTCCAAATTTCTATGGAATAACAGCTGAACTTTATTCTGAACAAATTCAGAGAATGCATGCTGCTTTGTTAAAGAAATATTCAAATTTGGTCAACTGTAGACGAGTTCTACTGCAGCATGAAAACGCTCCATCACACGTGGCAAGATCAACCCTTACGCAAATACAAGAACTTTGTGTGTGGAAATTTTACCTCACCGAGCTTATAGCTCAGATTTTGCTCTCAGTGATTATCTCAGTGACATCTTTTCAGGTACATGGCTCACTTCCACGTGGTAGGAATTTCAGAAATCAAGGGGAGGTGGAAACCAGGGTCCAGGATTTCTTTGCTTCCAAGCCAAAAGGCTGGTGTCATGCCGCAATTCAAAGTTTAGCTCAGCGTTGGCTAAATACCATCGAACATGGACTTTATTTTAAAGATTCATGAACTTTGTCTTATGAGATATTTTTCAATAAAGTATGTACCTCCAAGGGTATAAATATTTATGACTCATCTTGGTACATAAGCTACGAGTGTGGGGAAGCATTCTGAAAGCTTAAAATAAAACGTACTCTGTAGATATACGAAACATTTTTCATTGCAAATCCCATATTTTAATTGTTATTTCTCTCTCTCTCTGTTTGCTTGTGGTTTAACGGCTCAAGGACTACAATGTCATGCTGCGCCGCGACCTACTGTTTTCCCAGGAATCCTAACCCTTGGAATTACAATTTTTAGAGGATTCTGAACCTCTTAAAACCTAGGGAACCAAATCCCCGACTACAGTGAGCAGTGCGTTCTTTGCAAGATCCCACCTTAATTGTCAAATTATCCAGTTAACGTATATCTCTGAAATGAGAAATATCTTTAAGAGATTTTTTCTATAGATTAACCTAGATATAATTTCTGACACTTTTCCCAAAAGTAGACTAACCTATGCTACCCTCAATTGCATTTATTATTCATACCATTTGTTCATTAATTCACTCTTCTGCCTCATTGCAGCACGCATTCTCGATTATTTGTTTGTCTAAGCCCTCTATATTCCTCTTTACCTACCGGATATATTCACGTTATCGACAAAATATCAAGCACACTGCACATTTTTTAAAACGCGCAAAAATTAATCATAAAATTACCTGAAATAACTACAAATTTTACTTTACTGGCTGCAATGTTCCAATAAGCTTTATATGAAACCTCGTCAGAAAAGCTTGACTATTGTTTTTATCTAATACAGCAAAAGTTAAGCAACTTTAATGTGGCACTCATTGTTTTTAAAGAGAGATTTCTATTATTCATGTCGTCGGATTGTCTGACATACTAGTCATAGATTAACGACGGTTGCACGAGTCTGGGTAGCCTACAGTGAATGTGTATGGTGGGATTATTGTAACAGAAATGAAGGTTCTAGGGTTAAGATCACTTCAAGGTACCCGTACAATGAAAGGATCTTTTTCCACTACTTAAAATACCGATATCTGCTCTCTGCTTTATCCAATTTTGGTGAGTACCATTGCCAGGCGTGCACATAACAAAAGACTAGTCAAATCATCCAGCGCGGCGCCTACCTCTGTCAGCGCGTCGTTGGCGATTTAGATTAGAGTTACTCATGAGGATCTTGGGCGGCGACAGAATGGGCGATGTACTGTTCGAAGTCAATCCTTCATCGCCATACATAGCAAGAAGGGTATAATGGTGTTGGGTACTGCATCCAACGAAGATAATTATTTGCATCATTACCAGTAGCTTGATAATTCTCCGGCATGTCGCTAAAGTTTTACATAATGCTGCTCCATTCACCCTCCATGAGCAGTCTATCCCAGTTCAAGTTTTTGGATTAACAACACTCGATTATATATGGTTGCCACGTCCAGAAGCCTCCTCCGTCATGTTTCAACTATTCCCTGCCCAGCCATCGATCCCGTTGAATTTGGGTATATACCGTAGACAGTGAATTAATTACAAATATCTGTCCACACGGAAATTCAGAAAATAATTAAAAACTAGTTGAACAACGTTTTACATGATATAATCAGCAGTACCTACAACAAAATACTAACCAATGCTGCTTATAGAAGATGGAGTGCACACGTTTTAGCCATAATTTTGAAGCGTATACAGAAAAGCGTACAGTATAAAAGGCTCATTTAGTCTCACATTTACATATTTTCTTAACTAACCCATTTCTCATTCCCAATGCAATTTTATACCCACATACACACATACAGGAGTGTGTACAGTAACCTTTAAAAAATAATTAACGGTTAATAGTTAACGGACGAAAACGTAAATATTGTGAAATACATTGACAGGAGTAAGATGGTATTTGAACAGAAGGATATAATCTGATAAGAAATTCAAACATCCTTTCAGAGTTACTCAGTTTATTTAATATATATTCCTTTTTTTATATATATTTGCCAAAAGTAAAGAAAACTACCCGCATGGATTTTTTGTCATCTTAGAGTGATGAAATTTCCATCTTTCAGTATGGTGTTTCATTTAACGTTTACGAAGACATGTAATGTAAAATGTTATTACTTTCCGCAAGAAGAATACAATTTTCAAATAATGCTGAGCATTTAAACCTACCGGGTCGAGATTTTATGATTTTTCATGGGAGAACTTATTATATTTAATAATTTCGACATCCACATATAAGCAACTCAATCTAGAGCTTTTTAAGTACAGGAGAACAAGAATATAAATGTGTATATATATATATATATATATATATATATATATATCATCATCATCATATTCAACCATTATCTATCCACTGCTGGATGAAGGTCTCTCCAAATGCTTTCCACACAAGTCTATCCTGGGCCATTCGTTTCCACGTCACCCCAACCTCTTTTCTTATTTCATCCACCCATCTAGTTTGAGGACGTTTTCTAGGTCTTCGGTGGTCTCTTGGAATCCAGTTCAGAATTTCTGTTGTCCATCGTTGATCAGTTCTTCTTGCAATATGCCCAGCCCATCGCCATTTCAGTCCTTTTACTTTAACAATGATGTCCTCTACTCTAGTTTGCTCTCTCACCCAAGTGTTTCTTTTTCGATCTCTCCTAGTTATTCCAAGCATGCACCTCTCCATGCTCCTTTGCGTTGTCTGTAACTTTCGTATTGCTCCAACTGTTAGACTCCATGTCTCTGATCCATAAGAGAGGACTGGCAATACACACTGGTTGAAGACCTTTCTTTTTAGACACAAAGGCAATTTCCCCTTCAGGATAAAACTGTTTCTTCCAAATGCACTCCAGCCAAGTTTAATACGTCTGTTGAGTTCTTTCATAATATTGTCTATTGAAAAATTTGTTTTCTCTACGAAATTATTGAACATGATCTTAGTTTTTTGTAGGTTCATCTTGAGTCCAACTTCTTTACTTCTAGTTGAGAGCTCCTGTACCATGTCTTGGAGTTCTGATGGGTTCGTTGAAAAAATAACAATGTCATCAGCAAACCGCAAATGATTTAAATATTCACCATTTATTTTTATTCCCTTGTTATTCCAATTTATCTGCTGAAAAATCATCTGTAAAGCTGAAGTAAAAAGTTTTGGAGAAATGGTATCTCCCTGCCTCACCCCTTTGCCAAGTTTGATAGTTTTGGTATCTTTATGTAACCGAAATTTTGCACTTGCATTTTTATACACACGTTTCACCATGTCAATGTACACATCCTCAATGTCTGTTGATCTTAAAGAGTTGATGACTGCTGATGTTTTAATAGAGTCAAAGGCCTTCTCATAGTCAATAAATGCAACACACAATGGAAGTTCATATTCATGTGTTCTTTCAATTAATTCTCTTAATACTTGAATATGGTCCACTGTACTGAATCCACTTCGAAATCCAGCTTGTTCTCTTGGTTGAGCTGCATCTAATTTTTTCTGCAGGCGATGTGTTAGCACTTTTGTGAAGATTTTATAAATAGCAGGTAACAAGCTAATTGGTCGGTAATTTTTCAAATCCTCTTTATCACCTTTTTTATGCAAAAGAATTACTGTTGCAGAATCCCATTGGTTTGGTATGTTACCGCTGTTAAGACATTTGGTAAAGAATTTTGCAAGTATGTCTTCTACATATTCTCCAGCTTCTTTTAGGATATCTAATGTAATACCATCATCACCAGGGGCTCTTCCTTTCTTCATACTTTTTATTGCAAATGAAACTTCTTCTTTTAAGATTTTAGGAGCTGTTCCTTCGACTATTTCAATGTCTTCGTTTAATCCACTGTTACTTTCGTATAGATTTTTGTAGAATTCTTCAACTCTTCTAAGTATTTCTTCCCTATTTCTTGTTACGGTGCCATCCTCTCCTTTTAATGCAATGATGTGTTTCTTCCCAACAGATAAACTTCCTTTAACAACCCTAAGGCTCTTGTTATTTTCAATGGCTTTCCTTACTAGCTCACAGTTGAATTTTCTTATGTCTTCTTTCATGCTTTTGCGCAGAGTTTTACAAAGTTCTATGTACTCAATCCTGGAACTGGTATTTTGATTGTCCACCTTCATATCTCTTCGCCTTTTCATGAGCTGTTTCGTCTTCTCAGATAATTTGCTATTGTGCTTTTTACAGGTTACACCACCAATTTCCCCAGCAGTTTCAACTATTGTCTTAACAATGTTTTCATTTGCTTCTGAGATATCACTTTCATCAATAAGTCCTTCCAGTGCAGAAAAGCGATTTTTTAATTCCAACTTGAATGCCTCGGTATTTTCTTTTAATTTCTTTAAATCCACCCTCTTACTTACTTGTTTCCTAATGAGCTTCTGTCGTTCTAATTTAGTATTTAAGTGCACTTTACATCTCACCATTCGATGATCACTTCCAGTATTAAATCTGTTCAGTACACTGCAATCTTCAATAATTGATTTCTTGTTTGCCAGGATATAGTCAATTTCACTAGTTCCCCCATTTGGGTGTTTCCATGTCCATTTTCTTTGCGGTTTCTTCTTAAAAAATGAATTCATGATGCTAAGATTTTCAGCTTCTGCAAATTCGATGAGTTGATCGCCACGTTCATTCCTTTCCCCATATCCGTATTTACCAACCGATGTCTCTCCTTGTTCCTGTTGTCCAATTCTTGCATTGAAATCCCCCATGATGAGCTTGATATGTTGTTTCCCTTTGGTGTGTAACTGTTTGATTTCTTCATAAAATTCTTCAACCTCTTCGTCGGTATGGCTTGATGTTGGTGCATATACCTGTACTATTTGAAGTTGGTATCGCTGGGTTAGTTGAACAACAAGCCTCGCTGCTCGATCTGATGTACTTTCAACTTCCAGAAGACAGTCTTTAATTCTTTTGAGATAATTCCAATAATTCCAATTCCTGAAGTTTTGCTTCAGAAGCAAGGGATCGTCCATTAAACGTAGCCAAGGTCAATAACAAACGGCAGCCTGGGCCATTCCAGTGATTCTTAGCACCCCCTGCTTTCATGCCACACTGACCGCTGCCTTGATCAGGAGCACTCCAGCACCTGGAGACTAGGGGCCATGGTTTCTGGTGTGTCAACATAATGGAGGAATTAGCCATAATTTCACCACGCTGGCTAGACGGGTTGGTGAATTAGCCCTCCCCTTCCGCCTTTCTATCCGTGTAGCAAATATTAATTTGCCACATAAATAGAAAGCTCAGCCTGCACCACTTGAAGGCGGGGTAGGACACTAGGTTACTGGCCTGGCCGGTTCCACACATCGTCACATACGTTCAGCGTGTGGGTCTCCTTCCAGTTAGATACCAGCAACCCTTTTGCAGGCCACACACACACACACACACACACATATATATATATATAAAAGAATACCTTTCATCCTTACGTAAGGAGAAAGAGAGCGTTGCTCCAGTCCTCGTTGGCTTAGTGGTCAAGGCACTCCGGGCTCAACGAAGGAACCCTAGTTCAACTCCAGAGAGGGGAGGGGGTGGCGTCTCTTTTTCTCCTAGATCTTAAAAGCTCTAGCTTGTGCTGCAGATAAGTGGGTGTAGAAAATTAAGACACGCAATATACATTCGCGGATAGCTCTGACAATGTATCAAGGGAATTAGTTTCAAGCCCTAGATGCCTTCGCAAGAATTTCAGATCACAATTATTCGAAATTCCTAACCCGTGTACGTACTACCAATCTGTGTCTCAACAATGTATCCATCAATGAGCTAAACAGCATTACCGTACAATCCCACCTAGTCACCATTCATTGGGAAATATCTGCTTTGTATCACACAGATTGTGAAAGGCGAGAGTAATTAGTTTTACTGAAAGGAAGACCGAATTTGGTTAGTATTATGCTGACACCGAACACGTTGGGCACAGTCGACAAGTAATTGTTCCGCCCTCATCCCATTGAGGTCTGACTATGTTTTGAATAAGATGTTAGATTAACCTTTTAGGCAGAGCTGGCTTGATTTCTTTAGATTGCATTTGAAATTCAACTCTTAATTCACTGAAGGTGGGCCCCGGTTGAACTGGATATTGAGGCCCTAAACAGAACTTGCATATATAAATAATTAAATCAAACCCCAATGGAATAAATATTAAGTTTTATAGATTTTTGTGTTACGTTACTCGCCTTCTGTTCTCAATTTCTTTATTTTCCATCGGTTTTGGATAGAGATGAGCAACGATGGTAACTGGTAGCTGTTTCGATGATGAGTGACATCTTTGGAGACCAGCGATGTTTTTAATATCGATATATAATAATGCAAGAGATTTGAAATTTAACCTTGGGTTTCGACAAATTAAAACCCTGGTTTTAGTAATAATAAAACCATTCGGAATATGATTTACGATCGCTTATATTTAGTCTAAAGTTTAACTGACTAAGCAGGGGTTCTCAAATTTTATCACTCGCTTGCCCTTTCGTCCTGCACGAGTGTGCTGGCATACCCCGTGCATGATACCTATTCTATGGCATTCATAAATTCTATGACAGAGAAGTAGTATTTCTTTACAATTTTAGTTAGAGCAAAACCTCCGAATAACGGTTACCGGATGGACTCTGAAAAGATGGCCGGCCTTCGGAGGTAGCTGTTATTCAGAGGTTTAGTATAAGAATGCTTGTAATTAATGAAATTATCGATAAAAATTAATCATTTTAAATCAATTAGTCTATCTCTTTTAATTTACATTAAAAAAAACAATGTTTCCTAATTGTTTCGTTTTTTATGGCAAATATTTTCTAAGAAAATAATATTTGTAGCCTATTGTATATCTCTTCATCCATTTTGCTCAGGGCAAACTTTTAGAGCTTCCGAAAATTTGTCAAAACATCAAAATATGTTTTAATGTTGAAATTTTATGACAGTTCCACACTCTCTTCCGCGTCCATTTCCTCATCACTTTCTTTCCCTTCCATCATATTTTCTAACAATTCCTGAATAGTATTATGCGTAACAGAAAGTTCTAAATCTTCGTCCACGCAAACAAATTCGCTGGCTTTCATATTTGTTTATCTCTGTGTATATTTGCAAGTTCATCTGGTAAGGAAAAATTCTGCATTAAAAAATATTTTAATGGCAGGATTTTTGATGCGAAGTTTTTTGATCCACAGTTGGAAAGCTAACTATAATATCACTTTGTCAAGTCCTTCATTTCCGGTCTCCCAATACTTCTTATTGCTGTCTGAGTTCACGCTTTGAAAGGACTGTGACAAATAATCTTCACTATTTTTTAAGATATCATCTATCTGACCTCCAACAACCATAAAACGTTAATTTTTGTGCACTTGCACTTTATTATCTTAGATAACCTCGATTTTCTCCTTTAAACATAAAAAATTTCCGCGAATTCATTGTATTACAAACTGGCGTTCATATGACAAAGTCAGGTTGATACGACACTATTGAATGGTAACAAGGCATAAAGAACCCAAATTGTCAAAAACCAATTTCTAGTGGACAAAGCTTGTTTGAACAGAAGAAATATTGGGTAGTTGGTCATAAACAGCGACATTTTAAGTATAAAGCTACAAAGTGAACGTATGTTTCAATAGAGTACTTAGAAAGTACTGTCAAGCAAATTTTACTATACTTAGTTGAAAATTTTGGTTATACACATAATTGAAAAATTTCAATAAAATTTTCCTTGCGTGATGTTTAGCAGGTGGCCATTGATCGGAGTTCGTTGTTTGGAGGCATTAATAACTTTTTAGCACTAAAGTCAATCTTATGGAATGCGTTTGGTTCCATTGATATGTGGCCGGACTTCGGAGGTTACCGTTGTTTAGAGGTGATCGTTAAAGGAGGTTTACTGTAATACATAGTTACACATTTAATGGGATGGATGAGCTTGGATTTTTTCAATAAATAAATCAATCGTTTCCGAGAGAGAAGTCACGCATATAATTTTCAATTGACACTTATACGCGGTACTTGGTTTCGATCATACACATTGTTGGAAAACATTGCTCACAACGGTAAGTCGATGAAAACAGCAAAAAGTAGAGGACCAGGGAAACGAATTTAGAAAGCCTATTTCCCTTTTCCTATTTTGGACAAAGGACAGAAGGGGTATGAACGTCAAGTCATAAAAAGGAGCAAAGTGCTAATTCGATAGCGTAACCCCCTCCCCCCCCCACTCCAGGGATAGGCATACCTCCATTTGGGAATCCATGGACTGGTGTATTGGGAATCGGTAAGCCTGTATAGTAAGTCAGCTCACACATTCAGTTGGTCACTATTGGGCTTATATGAGGGAACTTCTTATCTGAAAGTACGGAAGTGTGGGGCTTTAACGTCATTTGAAATAAACAATGATCTGTGGCTGTTTAGAACGCTCATATCTGTTTAATTTTGTAGGCCCTATTGGAAGTAAACAAGAGTGGTAGACTTTGGTGGGAAATTTTATAACCGACCGATACGGGGAGGGAATTACTATGCATGACCCCTGTAAATTTGGAGTCAGTCGTTAGTAAAAATCCAAATGCTGTCTTTTTAGCGTGACCCCTGGCTACCGGATAGATTTACAAAAAGTGTTAATACCTAATTTTCTTACATTCTGTATATGATGACATATAGGCCTACTGATTTATTATATCTACTGCAGTATGAGGCACATTTGAATTCCAAAACTATAGTTCATTTTATGAAAGATATTCATTTTATTTATACACACTCACACATGACGTTGCATATATTAATTCCGAAGAAAGTTGTAAAAAATGCATATAAATTCGAATTTAATTTGTATTCGGCTTCTAGAAACAGGTTAATAGCTACGAATCTAATGCTGATGTAGTCTGAAAAAAAAGAAAGGTTCATTTTTAGAATTTGAATCGTTTGTAAGATTTTGTGCAGGATTTACTTTAAAAATATCACTTGCCAGCTGTATTTTATGGTTAAGAAAATTGACTGCCCACTAATAGATATTAACAAATAGTCTAAACTGTACATTCTTTCTTTAGAGCAATCCTGTTCTTTGATTTAAAGCTTCGTCTAAGCTCGCACGATTTTGTTGATGTTGAAGAGATGGAGACTGACTTTGTTGACTTTTTTGTTAACAACAGCTAAATTTATCTGTATAAAACGAAGCTTCATTTTTGACATAGTAATTTTTCAGTGTTTGAAGAGAGAGAGAGAATTATCAAGTTTATATTTTTGGCTGAACAGATATATTAAGAATTTATTTCCTTATAGAACATGAACTGCCAAAGTCATGAAGAACATAGATTTAAAGTTTGCCAAAGAATATTTATATATATATATATTCCAGGCTTTTACA
>QLNU02015003.1:51623059-51661923 GCA_006491805.2 Dysdera silvatica | reverse complement strand
AAATGTTTCAAAATGTTGTCTACACGTCTATTTTGTGAGTAATTATTTCCCACACAACCAGAATATTAAGAAAATGCGTAGGCCATACGTATTATGTATAGCCTACTCATAACCACTCGTATACTTAAAGTATAAAAATACGCCATTTTTTCATTTAAATTTTACCTCGGTAAAGAATGCTTTTGAATTGTTATTTTTAAATTAATTGGAGTTTGTCCATATTTAAATGTAATTCCTACACAACCGATTTGCCGGTTTTATTGAAATTAAAATATTCAATGAACGGAATTACTGATAATTGTGGTGCTGCTTTCGTTTCCATTCAAAATAACAATTGTTTTTACACCTGAATTAAATAACAATCGCTATTGATAGTAGTATGTAGAATAGGGCAGAGAGCAAAAACTTTTTTTTTAAATTCTTTTCGGCCTAGCGCGGAAAAGTTGTGGAGTGATTTCAGAAACATATGTAAAAAATTTCAGATTAATCAGTAAGTACCTTTCGGTTCCACTTTGGGGTCTAAATATGCAAATGTAGTCGAAAACGATGTTAATTTTCACATTTCAGTGAATTTTTTAATTTCCGATTTTCTATTTCCGCTGCCGCGGAAAAGTTGGAAGAACGCATAAGAAATATAAGTGCAAATATGTATAGTAATAAAATAAATATCTTCCGGTTCCACTTTGGGGTCTAAATATGCAAAATTGTAGGACGACATGTCCAATGTTATAGACAGGCATAAGATAAGAAGGGAAAGAAAAAAATAACGCGTGAAACGGAGAGTCCAAGACTTCAATTTCTTTGACACCAATAACTTAAAAGGACTGCATTTTGACGATCGAAAAGATCAAACTTTAACTCAAGAGGACATTGAGGGAACGTTGCATCAGCAAAATGTGCTTAAAGTACACGTCACAATAGAAGAATTTGGCTGCAATTACGTAGGGCACGTGTCACCAATAACCTCTTCTGCTAAAGACATTACTGAAAGTATTACGAAATTTTGCAAAAAACGTCATATTGATTTCACTACACTGTTAGCATTAGGAAGCGGTGGGACCGCAGTAAACACGGGAAATAATGGTGGTGTTTTACGTCGTATAGAACTATTTTGTAAGAAATCTTTACGTTAATTCGTGTGCCGAAATGCGACCGATAACTTTTAAACAAAGATAGTTATTGCAACCAAAGTTAGGCACTGGTTTATTAAAATGACTATGCACTATCAGATGAGATGAATAGCAGCGTGCCTGGTGGCGAATTGAATAAGTTAAAAATTTTATTTCGAAAAATAAGGAAGACAGGAAAATATTTTCAATTAGAAAGTTGTAGAGCGTCCTATAATTACTAAGAAAAAATATACAGCTCACATGCAATGTGTACATGTACTGTCACAAAGTGAGGTTTTCAGAAGTTTTACTGCATCGTTTTCAGTTAATGGTTTCTGGTGTTTTAAAAGTTGAGTTGAAGTTCTTACAGGAGAAAGACCATGATTTCTTTCCTATAAGAATTTCAACTCAATATCTAAAGCGCCAGAAAGCAAAGTCTACATATGCTTTAATTCTATAGATGAGTTTCAACTCTCTCGAAAATTGTATATCATATCGTGGCTTGACAATCTTGCTTTAACTACATAGACTTCAAACATAAGAAATATTTCACAAATATTACGCTATCTTGTCTTAAAAGCAGCACTAATTATTCCGGTATTTGCAATGTATTTGACCAATATATATTTTGTAAGCAGTTTTCGAATGCGAACTCTGTGTAAATGCGAAAATTGTTTAATTATTCGAAGAAACTTAACGTTCCGCCTGAAAGTTCCCGAAGATGAACCGAAAGATCAAACGTTTTTGAATAATTAAACTCATTTAATTTTTTAACATAGTCTGTACACAAAGACAGTTTGCAATTTAAAATGGAACTCTTCGTGAAACCTGTATATTTTACTGTGAATTTAACTTATTTTTCCGTTTATTATTATAAATATTTCATATAAACGTGTTAGGTAATTTTAGTTTCATCCATTCAATAGTCGAATATTTTATCCTAAATCACTGAGTAAAGTTCAATTCGAACTGGTCTCTGAAAAAAAATTATCATAATTTCTTATTAAGTGGTCTGGTTCTTCTTTGAAATGCAAATGAAAACCTTAATTTTCTTAGAAAATTCGAAGTGTTGTTTAAAGATATACCAAAATTATGTTTTTGATATATGAACTAACATCGATATTGGTCGAATAATCAATATCAATTGGTATACATGTTTTAAACGCGAAAACTGAACATTTTACCGAATTCTATTCTTTTACTTCCCTCACAATAATGATTAGGCCGTAAATTCCAAATTATTCCAAACTTGGTTATAATAGCCGAAACAGCAAATTCTCCATTTTAAAAATGAAATATTCGGATGCAATTTTTAAGTCCTTTGGCAAAAGCGGAGAAGGCAATCTCATATAATGGCTTTGCCTTAAAATGTCCGATATGGATAAGAGCCCTTCTCAATCTTCAAAAATCCGATTTTCAAAGCAGTGAAAGTTAAGCAAATTTCTGTTGAAACTAATTAAGAAAATTCGCTAAGTTGAAAATTCCTTTACATCTCGCTCTGTTACATCAAAAACATTAATTTTTCATGAAAAATGAAAAAATACTTTTATGATAGATGCCATCTATCTCTTGTATTGGAAAATATTTTGAGTTTCGGAATATAATCCCTTAGATATTTGGCTTATTCCCTCACACGGAAATAACATGTTTCTCTCTTTATGCTAAATAAACGGAACTTTACAAACTAATTTTTTTTAAATTTATGGATTTTATTTTTAAAAAAAATCGGAAAAGGCGATGCTGCAGAAGAACTCTACAACAGTTGCAAAAGTAGAAAGAATTACCTAAGAATTTTGATAAAAAAAATAGTATTTACATTCTTTAGGATCAAATGTACGCTCTGACCCTCATATTACGAATTTTAATATTATTGGCATTCCCAGAGTCATCAGAATGGCCACACAAGTTATTAGAATTTGGCCAAAAAATGATAGAGATATATTAAAAAATAATTTCCTCATCGAAGGTAAAAGCTACTTCTTGGAGAACCGCGTGTTGAGACATCCGTGATTGCCTACCATATTCGTAATAATTATTCTAACTCTAGAAAGGTAAGGCCATAAAAATTTGTAACACATGGGTCAAAGGACTCTAGATTTAATCAAAAATGTAAGTGTCAAAATTTAATTTCTTTAATTCGCCAAGAACATTTGCGTTAAAAAAAACGTGCTATCTAAATTAAAAAGTTAATTGCTTTCACAAATAACACCCATGGAAATCATTCTATTGTCCGATGACGTTAAGGCGCGTTTTCGTGGATGCGCATATTTTGCGGGGCAACAACGTAAAACGCTTAAAACAGACTCAAACAATAGAAAACCAATGAAGGATTTTACTGGAGCGCACAATACGCTTCCATTGGGTTTTATTGTCCTAGTTTGGTTTAGGCGCTTGATTTTGTGGCTGCGCAAAATATGCGCATCTCGAAAACTCGCCTTTTACACTCTCAAAATAAGAGAAGACTCTCAGAAGAGAGGACTCTCTGAAGACAACTCAGAGGTGCTTAAAAGGTATCTTCACGTCATGGTGAACACCGATAAGAAACAATACAAAGCAATGGAGTTTCATCTAGAAAACCTCACGACTCAGCGGCCTACTGCAGTCTGCGTCAGATTCTAACTAATCTGTATTTAGCTGAAGTCTTTCAGGCAGTCTGTTATATATATTATATACACATACATCGGGCGGTTGCATTGAACAAGTGTCCGGAGTAGTGTCCAATGTAGCGGGTTAGAAGGGCTACTAACTTGATGAATTAAGGAGCCGTAAAATAAATCCAAGTGAATTCCAATTAATTTGGCGTGCAATATTTATTAAACAATTAAATAAATCAAATGATACAATTATGAACATACGAAGTTAAATAATATAGTAAACCATTTTATGGCGGAGCCTCTAATAGCACGTGCAGGTTGATGATCGATAGAACATCAGAGGTCGATTTATTTCAAGCATTTTGATTAGAGACTTTTGGGAAAGGAATATTCCATGCTCTGATTGGTTGCTTTCAACCTGATCTATGAAGGTGTGGCTTAGAGCGATGACGTCATCACATATGTATTCAGACCTAACTAAATATATATAATAAAGTCTATACAAACGGACAGCGAGGGGTTTACCCCCCCGAAGGGGAATCTGTGATTCTCCCACCCCCACTAACCCTTCTCTGATAATGGTAAAAGCAATTAGTTTTCAGGTATACATTATGTCAAAGTAAATACTAACCTTGTAAAATATTTTTATATATAAGCACCACCCTCAGGTTTAGAGCATAGCCACATCCTCAGGTTAAATGCAACCAATCCGAGAATGAAATCTTCCACTCCCCAAATGCACTATTTGGAATATACTGTATTAGCAGAATAGTGTTGCAAAATATAAAATGGGAAATTCGCCAACGTAAATAAAAGAGAACAATTGACTGTTGCCAAATATCAAAATATAAAATTCAAATTTGTATTTTTATTGATTAAAAATGTAACTATAGAAGTTATATTGCTGTGGTGGGAGTGATATTGAAACCTATAAAGTGAAGAGTTCACTACACACCTATAAAATCTATCAGCCTGTCTATTACGCGTCATACTTTTCTGAATGTGGAGTAGAAATGGAAGATAAGTGCTCCAAAACAACTACATTGTATTCTTTTAATTCATGGGTTTTAAATTTGCTTTACTTTCCATAATTGTGAAGGTAAACAACTATGAACAAATTAATTAGCCTCTAAAATAGTTTATTTGAATTTTACCGTCTTTAGGAATTACAGATTTTATCCACAGCACATCGCCATTGCCCACTCCCTACTATTCGTTTCTTAGCTCCATTGCAAAAGGACGGACCTTACCTACGTTTTATGAGATGTAATCGCATAAACTAAGCTTCTAAAAATTGGCATAAATCTTTCGCAAAATGCTTAATTATCTTTAATGATCCCATCGATATAAAACATCGCAACCCATAAACATTTTGTTCTCCGCTGTCGCTTTTTATAGGTTAGGAGGTGCCGCGATTTTTCTTCCGAATTAATTAAAAAATCGCCTTTATGGCACCGTTCTTGAGACAGAAGCGTTCGAACGACGCCGTTTTTAGAAAACTTTAATAACGGACGTTATTCAAAAAAAGCGATAACGGATCGCGGCCTAATACATCAAGGCAACGAGACTTCATGACAGTTTCAAATAAAGAGGAAGCAGCAGCATTAAGAAAGTAAATAATTCTTAATGAGAAAAATAACGGTTGATTTGTCCCAACTCGGAAATCAATTCGTTTACTTATTAATTAGTAGGATTAACTACACAAAAAATTAACAGGGCCTATATATTATTCGAAATAAATTAGTTTTGCTAATGCATGGAGGTGATTAGGAATTCATTAGTACACGAAATGATGCATGTATGGCGATAACGATTTCATTTATTTCCTTCGAAAACTGTCCTTGTTCTTCGAAATTATTTACTTTTGTGCAAAATATTCCCTCGTATTATGTATTTAATAAACATTGGTATTAATTAAATATTATCTAATTAAATTTTGGAAATTTTAATAATGTATGCTCTGACAAATCTTGAAATTTCCTTTAGCAAAAGGAATTGCGGGTTTACGGTACCAAAGATGCTGACTTTATGCCAGTTGTGCAGTCCTAAAAAAAGTGGCCTAACGCTCTTCCAAATCAAGGGTAGATCCACTTGAGGAATAAGGGACAGGGGCGGATTTAGGGGTCGGGGGATTGCTCCCTTGAATGATAATTTAACATTGAAAAGATAGAAGGTTAAGGTCCAATGAGGTATCATTTCCAAAAATCAAGTCATTAATCGCCCCCCCTTGAATGACCTCTAAATCCGCCCCTCATCAAGGAACCTCTCAATCAGTCAATAGCCCATTAATCTGATAGGGGCAGAAATTATCATCATGTATGGGTTGTTGAGCTGGAATTGCAAGACCCCTTTCTCAAATGCCCCTCTGGATCCGACACTGCCTACAGCATATAGCTTCGGGTCATATAAGCATAAAATAATAATGTGATACAAGCACAAATGCCCAAGCCGAATTAAACCTGGAATGCACTTCTGAACCAATAAAATGAACCAATAAAATAAATAAAACTATTGTAGAAGTTCATAAAAAAAACCCAGTGGATATTGTACTGAACTAGAAATTTGTCAAAGCCGCCGCGTGGTTATTTTGCTCGCGAACGGTAGTTTCCAGACCTCTAATTTAATTTATTCATAGGCGCTATAACAGTGGTTTCATTCCCGTATCCAAAGGGGCGGTCCCTAAGACCCCTCCCCTCGGAACTAAATTTGTGATAAGCCTTCAAATATACTTAAATGTACTTACTTGCCAAACTTGTAAAGAGGGGAGAGAAAAAATTAGACTCAACCCCTGCCTAATTATGAAAATTATAATCTCAAGAGGTCGTTTTGCAGACCACTAATTTGAAAATCTTTTAAGGAAAAAAAACCATGGAACCATTTTCTATAAAAGGGAGGACATTACAAAAAATTAAATTTTGATGGTAAAATTACAAGATGATGCCTGAAGGCAAAATGGATATTTTCTCATTTATTTCTTGTATTATGTATTTATATTTCGTAGTTCCAATAAAGGTGATACATCTTTATTCATCGTTATTTTTGTATTTTAATTTTATTTTATAATTTATTGCAATTTATAGAGCTATTGCAAAAACATAAAAACCTGTTAGTGAATATAAAACGTGTTTTTTCTAATTAATAACTGCCAAATATAAATTTAAAATAAATATCAATGCTGAAGAAAAACAAGAATTACACATTTTCCATGCTTAGTGCCCGTATTCGATGAAAATTCTATGTTAATAACAGGGTGTCTACCCAAATTCTATTTCAAACTTCCCTGACTTTTCCAGGTTTCCAGACCAAATGTTAATCGATTACCAGTTACTAATTACAGTAAACAACACACAATGCACTAAAATTTGCCCAATCAAAGCAAGTTTCAAGGCCATAAAAATCCATTAATGCAAACCCCAAAGCCATTTATAACTCAATTATAGTGAATTTACAAATTCAAAAGCTGTATTAAAAAGTGTATTTCTTTACACTAAAAACTTGCACTAATTAAATATTTACAGCAACATATCCATTCGGCCCTTTTCGAGTTCATTATAAAAGAGTTTAACTATATAATCGCAAAGCTGATGCTTCATCTTCTATTTCATTTAAAATGTGTATGACTATATATAAGGCAAAGGAGATTGGTATGATCAAAACCCCTTACAGATTAAATAGTTTGGCTAAAAGCACTTTTTTTGAGCTTTATTTATATATTTCGCAAGCACATTCGTCTGGAAAATATATAGGCTTAATAATTTTATATAAATTATATTAGTTTTGGTGCAAAATGGTAACTTTTGGAAGAAGTTTAGTCAAAAGTACAAGTTTTTCAAATTTTTCAGTAGGCAATGTGGTATGAAAAGCACAGTTCAGGAAAATTATTTTAATAAGTTATTTATTATAACAATGACTTTCAAATTTCCCTGACTTTGGCCTTTGTATTTCAAATTTCCCTGACTTTTCCAGGTATTCCAGATGAGTAGACACCCTGTAGTAAATGATAAAGTTGATTATGGAGCTATGTTTGAGAACGTTCATTTACTTTCATAACAACTGAATATTTCGTTTGGAGCATAAGCGTATGCAGGAAATTCGGTAGAGGGGGTTATAGGCTCAATGGGGAATTACAGAGCTACAACTCACATATTCCTATGTTAAATATACAAAATTTCATTGCAATGGGAATCCACGCCTTTTGACAGGGATCCAAATTCCTTTATCCAGAAATCGTTAAGCCTCGTATGTGGTACTAATGGAGTCGACTTCGGGCTAATATGAGTGACGAGCTTGTCACCACAATATTTCCACGAACAATCACAAATTTGAAAACAGCTAAAAAAAAAAGAAAAAAAATGGCGGTGACGAATGTTCGTAATAACATGTATCCATAGGAATTGAAATACCAGAATGAAGAAGGAAATAGAGGCGAAATGTACAGTGATTAAGTATAAAGTATATATATAGCAATTGGTTAAGCATATTACAATAAGAACTGATCAGTAACGGGCAATTGAAATTGGATTAAAAGGTGTCAAAGTGGTTGATGGGGCAAGGAGAGCTGAGACCTATCTTTTTTCAGGAATCCAATTGGTTGGTTAGTTGGCTGTATTTTTATGGCGCAAGGACGCCAAATAAGATGAGAATAAGAAGTCCAAACTTCTAAAGATCTAAGAAAGACCTATGGAATATACAGTGAGCAATGAGTAGGTAAATATGTTTCTTATGGCAGCTTTGGAGATCCAAACCCGGTTCACGGTCCGCTAAACCGACGCGTTATCACTATGCACCGTCAGGAGGAAAAATGCGTTAAGAAACGTCTTCAGACACAGTAAATCGTCGAAATAATAAAGCAGGTCCCAGAGAAGAAGCACCTAGATCCAACGTGAATAAAAGGCACGTGGAAAGACCAAATAGATGTAAACAAGTTTTAAATGTAATTATGCATGTGTGGATGTCATTTAAATAAAAATTTTGTCTCCATAAAATTCATTTCTAAACTATTTTTAAAATTCCAATTTACCTGTTAAAGACACCATTTTAATCACATTAGATTTATCTATAATTTGCAAAAGCGTTTCCTCCAAAAAAATACATTTTTATAATTCATAGTATATTATTTTTAATGTAAATTATTTAAAAAATGCAGAGTGTTTCAAAAAGAACTTTAGAGCTTTGCAAGCTCACGAAAATTCATTCGAAAGACTTGTATACCTGGTTTTATATCATCCGATTGTACAATTCTAAAATTTTAATCAAATGGGTTTGTATTTTTAAACTTTACTGCTATGAACTCTAGCGGCGTCTATTTCAAAATGGATACATATAGTTGGTCGGTTGTATTTTTATGGTTCGAGGACAACGAGGGTCAATCTGAGCTAAATAAGTTGAGACCATGTGCATTCGGTTTTAACATAAAGACAAATTAAAACTATAATGGTAAAAAACATATGGAAAATAAAACGGATGCGGAACAAGCGATAGCATCGTTGCTTACAAATTCTCATTTCTCGGGTGGACCAAGATGCCCAAAGGAACCACATTCGCTCATGCAGGACGGAGCATCTCCTCACTACCTTGGACTAGAAATGTAAAAAAACGGGAATTTTGGACACATTGGAAACTTTGATGGGAAGAAACCAAGATAGCTAGAATAAAGGAGGTAGTTCCGTCCGCATTTTCCTCTCATTGGTCGATTTTAACAAATCGACCAATAGGAAGAAAGGATCGTAGAAGACTTAATTTTCTTCCATCCTTACCTAAGGTGTCGCTGATCTTTATTACAGATCCATAGCTACAGTAGTCACGTCAGATATTCTGCATCCAGTTTAGGAGGAGATTGAATTCAAGTGGGATGTTTGGCTTATGACAAGTGGAACTCACATTGAACTGTGCAATAATTATGTGAAAACTTTAGAGTCGTGTCATCAGATGACATCAAGACCAATTACGCAGGTCTGAGTAAATTTGCACGAACCTGCGATGTTGCAGACTGCTTTTTGAATCACCCTGCATATTCTTCATTTGATGCTAAGTATAAAAACTTTATTTCAAAACTCTCAAAATTGCCATACATTAAAATGTGATAAAACTTTGATAAATTCTTTACCAAAAAAATTTCCTCAATTTAGAATAATTGCATAAATCACGTCTTCAGCGACTGCTCTTAATAAATTGGTGAATAATGAAAACGCTAAATCTGGTGAAAAATATTCAATATCAATCGCAAAATCTGCTGTTAAAAGCCATTCCACCTCAGTTTGGAGCCTTTCCCTACTGCAGTAATTTAATTTAACCGGTAACGCAGATAAATATTTTGGATGAAATAATATTTTGTTTTAACGTTATTATATTTAGCGATTCTAGCGCCGGTTCTTTACAAAATTTAGGTTCTGCATAAAATCAAGATAATGTTATCCAAGCGTCTGTTTTCCTGCAAAATTTGCAAAAGTTTGCAATTTAATTTACGAATAGCCATTTCTTCGTTGCATAGACGTTCACTTAAAATCCTAAAAATGCCTAAGTAAACTGGATTACACCGTTTCGTTTGTGGTTTATTTTCCTGTGAGTTTTGATATTTTTCTACGTACGTTCCATCAAAATGATATCTGTTGAATTATCTTTCGTACAAACGCGCGTGAAGTTTTGGTATACATCAGCTGCTAGCTTTTAGGAAAATATTTCTTTTTCATTCATTAAGATCTCATTACAAATCACCTCATTCAACAAGTTTACAACGTTTATAAAATTATCTAGGAAATTAAAAATTTATAAATAAAATCCGTCACAACTTCTACGAAATATGATTTAAGACAAATCTTTTTTTTTTATCCCATATAGTTGCATTTACGCTAATGAAGTATGTTTGTATGCGGGACGTTATAAAGTTAACTATTATTCTCTGCATTACTATGAAACAAACATATAATCTTGTAAAAGCGTTGTTTGCACGAAAGTTTCAGTCGAAATTCCCTTGATAAAACCGATTTGCATGCACACACCGACTGAGAACTTCAACTTCCCCCTCACTATTCTATGCGTTACCAGAAGAAATAGCCAACTTGCACGAAACTCCTTTGCATGCTTGCTCTTTTGTAATCGAAATGTTCTCTAAGGTTCCTAAGACTGGCTTTGCTTTCCGTGCGTTTCGATCACGTGACGCCTTCCCAATTTTAGAAGCATAGTCTGATTTCTACGTATATTTGTGGAAATTAAACTTTCAATTTT
This sequence comes from Dysdera silvatica, assembly GCA_006491805.2. Lineage (NCBI taxonomy): Eukaryota > Metazoa > Arthropoda > Arachnida > Araneae > Dysderidae > Dysdera > Dysdera silvatica. Next base: position 51,650,996 of record QLNU02015003.1, on the reverse strand, counting down.
AAATTCAATTCATAGTGTAATATATCTGATCGTTAAAAGTTAATTTAGATTTGTTGTACGAATGAGAATAGTGTGCTTGTATTTTGCAGTTACGCGCAATGTTTTGATTAAACTAATTAGTTTTGATTACATGATATTCACGCAAATAATTAGAACTACATGAATAGACAATTAATGGCCTTGACAACCCTAAATGCAGTTTGCAATTTTTTTATGCCCATGTAATTTGACAACTAGTGGCAAAGTACTACTAAACCTATACTATCATATATCATTAAACAATAAGGAGCTATTATGTAATCTCTCCCCCCCGCCCCACCTTATATTAAATGGAGATTTGACCATCCTGCGAAAAGTGCAACCATTCTAACTGTAGCCTGCCCTCTTCCTCTGATATGCAAAAACTTCGGTACATGTCTTCGCTTTCCTATCGAACCTTAAACCATTTATAGTCCATTCCCTCATCCTGCTACATGCGACAAAGACAAATTATTTTCGAAAAGTATACAATAAAAACTTGCAGTAGCGAAAGGTAACTACACTATTCGAATATTTGTAAATATATTTTAATGCTTATATGAATTTTTTTTTTTTATTCCAATGATTGACATCAAACATCTAAAATAAGATAGTCGACCGCAAGAGATTTAACCCGGTTCAGATAAAAGAAACGATAAAAACCGGGTATATACAACGCGGAAATCTATTTTATGGATATCTCTCAAATCTTTTAACAATACACGTGCAAGTACCATGGGTGTATTTTTGTTTTTATGACATCAAGGCATCATAATTCATGCTATGTCGTTACCTGTGGATTTTCAAGTAATTGGAACCTCTGCTGCCAATGAAACCACTATCGGTACCACGATAGGTAGAAAACGACATGCACTCTTCTATACCGGTGGAAGTCGCCTGGGATTACAGCGCGGCCTTCGCAGGACACCTTTCACAATCTTCCTCCACTGGTAGTCGATTGATTAATGGTACAATTGAACGCATTAGCACTGATCTATCATAGGGTAAGAGATCAATGTATGTCCGAGGGAAAAATTGACTCGATTGTATTGAGGCATAGAGAAACCTCGGAATACCGAGAACAGTTATTAGATATATGTTTGTTTGGACCATTGGTAGTTGAACATTGATTAATGGTACATTAATTTACATATGGTGGTTCGAACACCTTACCATTGCGTAACCATAGAGCCTGGTATTTTGTCAGCGGAAAAAAAGAACATGATTTATTTTAAAAGTAGTAGTTTCATATTCTCTTCCATGTTCTTTCATTTTCTCCCGCTGGTCCAAATAAATTTACTATCACTGATTGGACAACATGAGGCTATTATTTTGTTTTCGCTTGCAGACTATTAATTTGAATGCGTCAAAGGCGTTAGCAACCAAAGTTAATTATGTACGTTGATGAATGAACATTTTGGTGAAAAGGCTCTTAGTCATAGACTGAACGCTTTTAAAAAGTTGAAACGCTTTTTGCAGTAATGTAAGCGACTGTCTTTGTCGTGATTCATTTAACACTGCTTCCATGGAAAATGTGTGCGACTATCTTTTCTTCATAAAGAATAAGGAGTAAAGAATTTTCCTCCCGTTGATCATTTTCTGTTCTGAAGACAGTTTTTCTAAACCTAAAGTAATTAAAAGGCATGCAGCTCGAGTGGTGGTAAAATTAGTCAACTGTTCGCTCTCCATTAAGAAAACTGTTAATCTTATAGCAGCAAAGATATTTTGTGTAGCTTTTTCAGAGTGGCTACATTTTTATGCCATGGCGCGTAATAGATGAATTAGGAAACTGACTTAACGTTCCATAAATTTAATGCAAAGGAAACAACAAAATGCAGAGTGTGGTGTAACTTAAGTGCTTCTCAATATATAAAGCTTCATTTAATGTGTAACTTTCAAAAAGACATATTGTCAATTATTATAAGACGCTAAGTGTCGTAAGTAGAGATATTATTTAGCTCTAGGGACAGAAAGTATTTGGAAAGACTTCTTCACCGTATTCCGAACATTTTCTCTTTGGATTGCATAGAACGAAGAGACTTGTTTTAGATAGTATGGTCACAGCATTATTTACCACATTAGAAATTTATTGTTTGAGTGCAACTGAGAATACACTAAATGCCTTTCATGGTAATTAGATATGGACTAATAATAAGCTGGTTTTATAAAGAATACACCCAAGTTATTTCATTAGATATCCGCTTAGACCAAAATACGTTTTTTGTAACATACGATACAAACATTAAAATGTTGATAATCTTTTAATAGTCTCTAACTGTTCAACAAACCATCCATAATCGTAATATCTATGTATCTACCGAATTGCATTGCGCAACTGAAAGGACTTTTTTATTTAAATTTTTGTATAAAATATCATCTTCGTAATCGCCAGACGATTCATTGAAATTTTACATAAAAATCTTTTACAAATTCACTTGGCGCAGTATAGCCCAGATGCTCTTGCGCCATAAAAAAGCCAAACAAACAAACAAACAAATTCCCTATCCAATTCTTCTGCCTACTAGAACATTGTTTAACTATTACGGGATAATTTGTTCACTAATATTAATAGTTCTATTGCTAATCTAAATCAAACGTATTTTTAAATCTGCCACTAATTGTGATGTAATTTTTCTGAAGTTTAAATTTCAAAATTAAATTTTATTCTGAAATGCTATGGAATCTGTAACTTTGCAAAAATTATAAGCGTGCTTGGAATTTTCACATGACGCTGTAAAAACTGAGTATCATGCGCTTCGTTTTAATTTGTTTTTACCAAAATTCTAGGGCAAGTTACTTTCGCAATTGCGACTCATATCAAATATCAGTATGTAACTAATAATTCAAAGGCCTAATGTCAATAATGAGTCAATTGAATGAATGTAGAAAGCAACTGCAGAATAAAGAACATGCAAGAAAGTCAAGTGAACTAAAGAAAGACGGGGGTGGGGGGACTGAATAACCTGTTTTAAGAAAAGAGTGACAAAATATGGAGGAAGCTAAAAGTTACTATAACGGAATAAAAGGAAACAAAATAACATTATACGAATATTTAATCTGATTTCAATAAACTAGGATAATTTTCCCTCCAATGGGCTATTTATATTGTAATTATTATAAAAAGTTATTATAAAAAAGTTATTATAAGTTATTATAAAATCAAAGCATAGGTTTACTAAGCTTTTACGTAGCTTAAATGATCTCAGCGTATTTGATTCAAAGTGAATAGTAGCTTTGAAGCTAAAATTAAGAGACTGAACCTGGCCTTCGGTGAAAAGAACACTATTAAGATAATGTAATGCTTGAATTGTCACTCGTGAAATCGACACTTATTTCTCGATTATGAGATTTAAAGTCACCAGCGATATTTATGTTCATTTAAAACATCAATTAATCCAGTAATATTTTCATGTCCGTTTTTTAAATTTATGAGAATATGTCTGGATTTAAGTATAATTACTTCGTTTCCAAACAAAAGTTAAATCTATATATGTTTGTACTAATCTTATTTTTACAATACATTATATTTTCACTGCGAAAGCGTTAATAGTTTTTAACAACTTTCATATAATGATGAATTTCCATGCGAAAATTATTTTCCACTCAGTACGAATGTAGTGAAAACATCAGTAAATAATTAAGTTAAAACATAATGAATACATTCATAAATGATTAACTGAAAACCATGAATTCACTCGTAAAAGATTAATAAAAACGATGCAGAAGTATATTGTAATTTACAGTTGAAAAATTAAAGCCTTTTTTAGCACACTGGAAATGAATTGTGAACTGACAAGTATATGCAGCAGGTAGAGGACATGAAAATAAACAATTTTTGTTTAGTCACTTTTTCCTAAAATTAGTCGTTTGGCCGCTACTGTGAATTTAGTGTTCGCATCCAGCGCATTCAAGGTTACCACATATGGCAAAATGCGCCATTTAAAGAATTTCCAAAATTATTTAACGCTAACGGACGGCGGCCTGTCTCTGTCTTGGTATTGTTCCTAAGTGCCACTTTCCCTGTATACACATATGCACGTAGGAGAAGTGTCACCCCCGGACACTACTTGTTCTACATGCATATCTATATAGAGGGAAAGTAGCACGTAGGGGCTCGAAAATTCTGTTGCTGGCCCGATGGAAGACTACATAAATAATATTCCATTGCAGTAAACCATACCCCCCTCACCTAACGCCGGCCCTGACTAAAATATGTATTATGAATTATACATAGATTGTAATTAATTTATGTCAGTTTATATTTTATGGCGCAAGGACAATGGTCATTCTGCACCAAGCAAGGTTTTTGACTTCTGTAAAGGAGAAGCAAAACATGTAGGTGTTCGGATACTTTTGGTCCCATTTGCATAAATCTAAATAGTTCATTTTAGACGTGTTTGGTAATTTGGAATATGACAATTTTGTAGAAAATCCCACTGGCTATTTTTTTTGAATTATCCCTATACTATTACTACAAAATTATGAAAAAATTATTCATATCTGCGGATAGGCAGTAAATTTTTTTGAAATGCTCATATCTCATCGTGTATTCAATATATTAATTTCTAATTTAAGTATAATATTTTTCTTGTACGTTGACAAATGTTCTGTAAGTTTCGTGAAATTTGACTGAAAATTGTGGATATTATAAGCAAAAAATATGTGACAAAATTTGGGTTTTCTTAAAGGAACGTTTCTATCTTCATGTTTGTTTTACGAAAATGCACACAGGCATTAAGCATAGCTGGTTAAATATTTTCTGAAAGTTACAAATAATTTTCAGCTTTTTATGATACAGGGTGATCAAATATATTTTTTCACTTTGTCAATATGTGGGTGGTGCCCTAAATGCACAAGTCACCAAAACTTTATTGGACAGTATACATTCAAGCATGTTCTATATATTGGCCGTGTAGTTTTGTGGAAATTTGAAAAAAAATAAAAAATCCAAATTGTCCGGATACTTTTGGGCATATAGTTATATATATATATATATAATTGCCAGTATAGAATGATGGCCCTCCTTTTACACACACCAATGTGGTATTTTAAATACCACATGTAATATATGTTGCAATTAACATTTCCAGACAGCCTCAAAATCGATGATCAAAGGAATCGATTTTCTACCATCGATGTATGCGTGGTAATATTGAACACAATTATTCGGAACTCCTCACACGAAGCAAGGCAGATTTATAGTGCAGCAACGGGGTGCAACAATATGCATCCTCCAATGGCAAAGCCGTATTCCTCCACATTCCAAGTCATTCACCATTCATTGGACAGTATCTGATTAATACAGGGTGAGTCGCAAAGGGAGAACGATAATTAATTTTACGGCAAGCTCGACCGAATTTGGTTAGCACCACGCCGGCATCCGGAACGCAGGGTACGACATCTGTAATTTCGGCATCCTCATCCGATTAAGGACCTGGCTGAGCGTTGAAATGAGCCCTATTCCACACGTAAATCCACCCCTCCCTGGAATATTGTTTTATACTCCAGCTTGGGAGAAAGAGGTACGGCCACTTCAATTAGTGTTGCAGCCTTCTCCACTTCCTTTCATCCAAATAACACGACCATTACAACAATGTTTTCGCCGATGTCGTCTTACGTGGTTATTAGGTAGACATTGAAGAGAGAAACGTCAACCATGTTCAACTTGTCTGCTGTCTATCCTCTAACGTTGTTTGCGTTTGCCGCAAGCTTAAAGGCTACCGTCCCTGTAGGATAGTTTCCATTTTCGTTCCGACGTCCATTGCACTTCCCTTTCGCTAATCAATATCATGTATTGTCGCTATCAAAATAGAGAGAGAATCCGGCAACGAAGTTCCTAGAAAGGCAATCAATATCCTATAATAAGCCAAGATCGCAATATCCTTATTGAGATTTGAAATTGCCTAATGATGTAGTTAATTAAAACATGATTAATTAATGTAAGAGATAGAAATGTGTAAGTATTCCTCAAATAAAGCATACATATGCAATAACTGTCAGCAATTTAATATACGTATTTAAGTTGGTTTAGGCCAAAGTGTTATAAGTAATTTTTCCACAAATCTAAGTCTATAAGTGCAATATATTTGGCGCAGTATAGCCCAGATGCTCTTGCGCCATAAAAAATTCAAACAAACAAACAAGTGCAATATAAAGGGTATTAAAATGGCCTCACTTTAATTTTGGTTCAAAATTAGGCACAATTTTGAACAAAAACAAGTCAATGTTTATTTTCAGGGGGAAGAACAAAATAAATGTCAAAGACTTTTTGTGTTCCATCTCCCGACACTTTCCCCCATAATCCTCAAATGGTACCCTCTGATATATCATTGTAAACAACGTAAACAATACAATATTTTTACTCAGAAAAAGAATAAAATTACTTCTTGCATTTGTGAGAAAAAGCTAAAAATTAAATCTTTACGTTGGCCTTTTTAAATAAATAAATATTTGAGAAAGAGCGCTTTGACCTATAGATGGATTAAAGGAAGGGATGAGTGCATAAATTAAAGAATGAATGAATAAAGGACAACAACGCTTTTTATTTCCGGGCAAAAATATAATTTCTATTTTCTTCGCTACAGCACAAACCATTGTGGAATTTGTGTTATTTACACTGATATCTGGAAAGTAATAACCGACGCTTGTTTTAGTATTTATGGTTATCTACTATTCGTATCACTGCGCATCATAAACATGCAAAGGAAACCTAATGTTCTGCAAATATGGCATGCAAACTCATGCACTCATCCCTTCATTCAATCCAAGGATGCATCAAAGAATTCGCTATCTAATATTCTTTGAATAGGTAAAAAAAGATTTTATTTCTGCCCTGTTCACAGTGATGTATTACAAGATATATTACGGTGTCATTTAAAAATTTCAATTTGGCGTGGCCTGTGGATTGAATAAAATTTTTCATATTAATTTTGGGATTCTCCCTGGAAATAAATTGATGGGTTTTCAAAATCGTGCCTACCTTGGAATCCAAGTTATTAAGGTGGCGCCTTTTTAAATGAACGCCATGTATATAAATTTACAGCCGGAAAATAAGTTATAACAAACAAAGAATTTTTCGTTATATCCGTTATTCGCTTTTTTCTTATCCCAGAAAATATATTTGAATTTTCTGCTTTAATCCTGACCTTTCATATTACTCGTCGCCTTACCAGGAACGCTATTACGTGCATGCGGAAAAGCAGATCTCTCTTTTGCCGTGAAATGGAGTTTCCTCGTGACATGTTATAATTCTGTGATCCAAATATAACTATTACTTAATAATTGAAAAGAAATACGTCTTAGGCGTAGTAAGTTTTTGTTGGATGGAAACATTATTAGCGACTTTCGTTTCGCACGGGTTTTGGTCATCTCTCATCAGGAATGTAAATGGTCAAGAACTAAATAAGTTGATCAGTTTCAGACCACTTGTATTACTGCCGAGGGTCGGTCAACACCCGTCCGAAGTGATCGTCGCTAAACATCGTTTCTCATTAAAAAATCTACTGGGCCTAAAACTTTGTATTTCTTCTCGTCATTTGTACCGCACAGTGCGATGTCATCATGTTTTACTACCATTAATATTTAATTCGTTTTATCCAATTTTGCCAAAAATATTCATTGTTTATATAACTCGTAGATTCCACCCTCAGTTTTCAGTCCCGTTTTACTCTACATATAAAAGCAGAATGTAGGAAATTTTAATTTCATTCCATTTAAACGATCTCGTTCAAACGTCAGAAAATAAATGCAAATACCTCACTGGAAAATGTCTGAATTATTTACTGCATCACTTTATTTCAATTTTTTAAATTCGTTAATAATGAGAATTTACCTGATTATTTTCTTCCACTTTGTTCTCCGAGAAATAAAGAAAGTTGTTTAGAAAACAAAAGTATTCAAGATATGAAGAGAGACATGCATTGCTCATATTTCATTGTCCTCTAAATTGTTTCGAACTCATTAAATTTATCTTCGGCGCCTAATTAAAAAAAAGTCCAACATTTTCTTTCGATTATTAAAACCTCTTAAAGACTTTTGTAAGCTTTCATTTCTGTTTTCATTAAAATAATTGAAATATATTTTTTAAAGGCGCCACTCTGCGAGACACCAAAGTAGCTTATCCATTTTGGAGCCAAATAAATGTTCCGTCGGAGGTGTAAAGAAGCCTGTAAATAGGCTCGTTTACACCTTTGGCTTGGCGCCCGGAATTTCGAGAAATGCAAATACGAAGTATTATTTCCTAGTTTACAAACTCTTCTGGTTTGTTTACAGCAAAATGATGCAAATGCATGTTGGTGTCCTGCCAAAACAACCATAGTTATTAGGTTTCTTGATATTTATATGTAGTAGAATAAAAGGCAAAACTATTTGCCACATTCAACAGCATTCAGTTCGTATCGTAGTTAAACAGCTAAATAAATTTGTGTTTAATTTCTGCGTCAAAGCTATTCTTTTCAGGATATTATCGCCCTTAGCAGTGAAACGAAATTACCCAAATTAACAAAGAAGGCGACCGAGGAAATATTTTCATAATCTCTTAAAAGATTTATGAAATATTTTTAGATATTACGATGGTGGATCACATAGCTCTAATTTGAGCTTAAAATACATAAGCATCTAAAAACAATCAACCCTATATCCCCTCAAAATTGCAAAATGTCCCTCCGTCTTTCTCTGTTAACAATTGTATTGTATCTTCGACGCGCAACAATATTCCGAAAGGCATACGCACTATGGGCTTGGTTTTTTGGTCACGGGTTGTCTATTTGGAATGGAGCTTCAGCCCACCTGAAGTGGTTGCTCAACCCTATCCTGGGAAGATGTCTCCCTTTTACTTTTCATATCTAGCAATGGCGGGACATAAATAGCTCTTACGATTAGTAAATTTGCTCTTCTCTTTAGGTACTACAGGCTCAATGGAGGAACCTTGTTTGAATCTATCTAGTACGAGGACGATGTCTCATTTCCTCGTATACCACAAAAGCTCTAGCATCAGCTTAAACGAGGGTGTCAAATTATAATAATTATCCCCCCACGAAGAGCTCATAAAACCTCGCCCCGGTGGCTTTGTGTGTTGACCATTATTTGGCAATTGCGTTATCCTTGAGAAGGGTAATAATATCTTACATAAATAGCTATTGTTTGAGCATAAAAAATACATTTCAGAAAAGGAACCCCCCCCCCTCCCAATTCGCATTTAAAATTTTCATGCAAATATTACAAAATATATAAATTTTTAATTTTTTTTTTAAATTAAGCTTGTCTTTCGACTTCACTTTTATATTAAAATATTTCCTTAGAATAGTTTTAACTTCAATAATATTCCATTATCACGAAATTACTTATTTTACGAAACTTTAAATTCTGTTAAAAGGAACTCATGCATAACGACTGTGGAATTTACATTTCAATGCAAAGTAATAAAGGTGTCGCCTACATATTCAAAAATCTAAATTAATCTATTTGGTATAGTTCAAATATTGCAAAAAAATTAGTATTTGCATATTATTCCTCTACCGTTATATGGCATGATATTTCTTATTCTAGTATTTGCTACATTATCTCAGATTCAACTCCCTGGAGAAAGCATCGATTATAATTATCTTTCCTATCCTCTTGAAATATCTATTTCAACATTATCTAATTAGTTTCACGTGAATTTAAAATCAGGATTTATTTTAAATAAAAATTCTTCAGAATATACAGAAAGAAAGCAAATTCTTTTACAAATGCAGAAATAAAAATAGTACATTACGCCTTGATTATGAAATGATCGTTTTACGGATCGAGGACAGAAGATGCCATAGCATCTTCTGTCTACGTCGGGATCTGCAACTTACCAAGGAATCAGAACCTCTTAAAATACAGGAAACCAACCCTCAAACCGAAGTAAGCAAATAATCCGTAAGCCTTTTTTTTCCTGTTTGATGTCGAACCAAGATAACTGGTATATTAGACGCATCTGTTACTACAGTAATACTGTAGAGCCTCTTTTTGAAATGTTAAGGAAGGCCCTAAATTTATTTGAATAATAGTGCAGTCTTCGAAATCTACAAAGGAATGGAAAGAGTTATCTTGGCAAGCTTATAACGATGTCCTCTTCCCAGTAGAATGGAATTTTCTTTCATGTGTTGTATCACAAAACAACCACAAGCTTCATAATTAATAGTTAACTTGATTTACATATTTGCAACTTAAAATGCTACAAGTTTTTATATGTGAACGCAACCTATCCCAATCAAACGATTAGCAAAAGAGTATGTGGCGGTGGAAAGGATAATGATTTGTCATTTTCCATGATGTTCAAATATTCTTAAATTTAGATGATCCTAACTTATGATATATTCAGAGGGTCAGTCTGGTTATTAGACGCTCTATTCCGTTACAAATGGACGCCAAACCCAACCGTAGTTTATGAAATCCTTACTTCGAACCTAATACATAAATAAATAATATAAAACATATAATAATAAATTATGCTCCTGTACTGCGTGCATGCATACATGAACAAGCACATTTAATCTCTTACGAACGTATATAAAGACTATTTACTGAAGCCGGTTATTTCGCAGAATGGTGTAGTACATCGACTACTATTTAAACCAAATTGCAAAGAAACTGGTATTAAATTGATCGAAAAGCCCGTTGCAGCATATGTATTTATATAAATCGAACACTACGCAGATTAAATCAAACAACAATGTCAATCAATCAACGTTTATTGGCGTAGTGATACCAACGCCGATGGTATGGCGTGATTAGATGGTGAAACGTTCGAAAGAAAATAAATATTTCTGCCTTCGGTGGGACCTGAACCCACGACCTTCCACTTGCCGGGCGGAGGCTCTACCCACTGAGCTACGAAGGACAATATATAATCTCTTTACGAACGTATATAAAGACTATTTACTGATGCCAGTTATTTCGCAGAATGGTGTAGTACATAGACTACTATTTAAACCAAATTGCAAAGAGACTGGTATTAAATTGATCGAAATGCCCGTTGCAGCATATGTATTTATATAAATCGAACACTACGCAGATTAAATCAAACAACAATATAAATCAACGTTTATTGGCGTAGTTTCTAATCACGCCATAACATCGGCGTTGGTATCACTACGCCAATAAACGTTGATTTATATTGTTGTTTGGGTTATTTGTATTATTACCGTTTTATTAATAAAACAAAAATAATATTCTAAGAAATTCTCATATTCTGAATGACAATTTTCGCCTTTATATTGCACTAAATTCACAAAATGTGATCCACAGGATTTAAAATCATGAATTTAGTGGCGGTCCAAAAGGTTGGCGACCGCTGGTCTATAGTAGCGTTAATTCACGTCGGATTCCAATGCTTCCGTAGAACACGAGTCGTCGTTTCTGCACACCGTAAATCGGTGTTTGTCACTCCAATCAAAATTTGGCATCTCGTGGAGAACTTTAGATCCAGGAGCACCTTGCTTTTAACTGTGTTTGCAACGTAAAAGCAGAATTCCAAGCTTGGCTACAAAATAATTCTCGAATCTGAGAGCGAATTATCTCATTAGAATTTTTTAACGAATTCCGACATGAGTGGATTGAGCAATTTGCAGTATTATTTAGCTTTGTGTTAATACTTGCTTGGCTTTAGCAGTCCACGGTCATATATTATTGGGACCACTGATTTCCATCTGATTACTCGAATCGTGCAACAACTGGCGGGGTCAGCTTCCGAGAGGGTGACCACTCTCAAAACTAGCTACGAACAGGGGTGTAATGTTTGCTTAACCCGCGATCAGGCACGCGGATTTGAGGAAAACGAGAGAACGGCCGAGGTGCTTTGCACCCCATCTGATTATATAGCATTATTTCATTAAAAACGTCCAATTTTACAGGGAACAATAAGTGGAATTTTCTCTTTGTCGCCCTACCCAAAAAGATTGTGACTTTGAAGGCAACAGGAAAGAGTTTGGCCAGTTTCAAAAGCAAGGGTGGGCGTTTTTTTTTCACAAATTGTAAGTTGTGGGGTGTGAAACACACCCCACGCCTGCTCGATGGGGTTAATATGATGCTTCGATGACCGACTGATAATTGGTACCATTGTCCGACAGTCTGCCACTGAAAGGGCAAAGGTCCGAACGATGGTCATTGAAAATGTGTTATAGCAAGGACTGGTCATGTTGCGTCGTTACTTAGCTTTTACCAAACAATGCCAACTTATGCAGCATAGCAAACCACACCCCGGGCTACGAGGGATAAAGTCGGCGCACATTCTACTGCAGAATTGAAATCGAACACTGATTAAGGTAAACATAACGAACGCATTGTCTCCATATCATCGCGTTACAGTGTATATTAAGATATCAAAGAAGCTCTCGTGAGCCTTTTCCAATTTTAGGGAATTTCGATTTTCCGATAACTAATTGAACTTCATTAAAATTGTGCAATTTTCCATTAAGACTAATTAAGCCAATTAGCTAAATTGGAAATATATCAGCGTCCTACATTGTTAAATTAGACAATTGTTAGAGAATGTTTCTGAAAATTGTTTTGAACAAAATTCCATCCATCCAGTTTGATTTTGAAAAGAATCGGTGATCCCTAACAAATATCTTTCATATATATATCTATTTTCCCCTGCTCTGGATAAAATGTACAGTTTCTTCGCATCAAAGTTAAAAGCATAGCCTATATAAGTTTTAATTCATAGCCTTGTAAATGTAGAGCTGTGTTCATTAACAGAAATTGAAAGAGAGATATTAGATTTCTCGAACGTATTTGTATTAGAAAGAAGACTAATCTTTTACAAATCAGTTTCATTAATATTAATCTCATACCATCATATTCTATCATACCTCACAGGAGAGCAAAAATATGTATACAGAGGAACCCGGGCTTAAATGGGGCTGGAGCCCCAGCTCCGACACTTTATTTTTAGCGATTATTTAAATATTAACCGGAGTCCTTAAATAGACGCTGTCATGAAAAAGTAATAAATTTGAGATTAAGGTCAAGCATTTTGTTGTCCAGAAAAATGGACATAAACAATTGATATGATTTATCGATTCTTTTGCAGCCATTCAATTTTTTAATCGATTTATCATAATATTAGGGCTCCTGCACTTTTTTTTTGTTAGAAATTAAGCCCTAAGTGGAACACATATTCCAAATTCCATAATTCGAAACCATATTTCATAGTTCGAGTCGACTATACATAACCTATATAATTTATAATTCGTTCGCTACTTAATATTTTGACTTAAAATTTTTCTATTTTTATTGAAGATTGATTTACATCGTTTAATCTGAACTTTGATGTGTTTTATATTTTAAGTATTTTTATTTAATTTAAAACTTAAAAATGCGTCTTTAGTCTTCATGGACATGCGAGATTAGAAAGAGATAAATTCTTATTGAATTTTTCGCAGCACACTTTAAAAGCGCATAGTGTCATATCGTATAAGCATTGTAGACTGCTAAACACAGTAGGTTTTGCAATTACTTTAATTATTTTTATTAAAAACTTTTTCTATTTCTCACTTCTGTTGGAAAGGAAATAAACAACAGAGCCCATGATATGTATTTCACAGACAAAATCGCATTTGGGGCAAACTTGTGATTGACGAGCATAATATGGATTAGTTTCACTGCAGGATCCTCGTATATAATATGCCCTGTCTGAGAAGAAAGCGCCACCTATGGCGGCCATCTTTCTTACGTTTAACGTCTAACAACAATTTAGATTACTGAATGACAAAGAGCTATCTTAACTTAACTCTGTAATTTTCAAACTTGCTTTCCTCTTACCACATGCCTAACTACTGAACTCTTTTATAAAAAGTATTTTATTTTAGGAAAACGTAAAGCGACATTATCACTGTTTGACCATAAGCATGTAACTACGCAATAAATTATTATAAAAAGGAATGTACCACTTTGTCGTTGAGCGGCATCTGTTTTGATTAGTTTTTCAATCGTTGGGCCCTGGCATCGACTGTAGAGGGTTGAGAAAGATAATCTTGGTATTTATCGTTTTAGTTTTCAAAGCATTTTTCATGAATAAATATAATTTATAGTGGAAATACTCCGAGAAGAATTGTCGTGAATGTATCGAAAAACTCAGGTCCAGGTCGCCTAAATAACAATTTAGTAGCCAATATCAGTGACTCCACAAGTCGCGTATTTTTAAACAAGGAAATATTTATGAATGATTGGAAAGTTTTGGACACCAAAGTCTTTCAAAATGCTAATGAAAATCAGCAGAAATTAATGATGACGGTTTATTGTAGAACTTCGCATCATCGGACACTCGTAATCAAAGTATTTCTACGTGAAGGAGGGATATAAGTGCGGAGTGTTTGTTGGAGTTGTTATCTGACTGTAAAAAGGAGTAACCGCATCCAAACGGTTACACTATAAAATATGCTACGAGATTTCATTATCTTAATACATATTAACTGGAGTGAAAAGCCCTTTAAAGACACCCTCAGATATGGTAACGCAATTTTTATGGTCAGTAAAGCTTCCCTGTAAAAAATCTTTCATAATAATATTCCCTCTTTTAGTATCACCCTCATTCAAGGAGAAGATTTTCCGGCCAGCGTATAAAAAAACAAAATCACAAAGTTATTATTTTCGGTAAAAAGTCACTAATTTCGATTTTTTTTTTCGTTCATGGTGGCTCTGTACGAAAGTTATCGACGAAAGTCAATTTCGAATTTCCGTGGCCGAGAATCCGTAACCCTGAGTAGAAAATACCATATTTTTTAAGTGGACACTTAATAATAATAATAATAATAAAACAACAGTGTAGAAGGTCGTTTCCTTTAAGCGAAGTTCAGATGACAGAGATTCGTTGTAAAATATTTCAGCTGTATGAGCGTTTTTACCAAAAGAACATTGAAAGTACGTCCACTTAAAAAATATTGAATAGAAGGTTATTTGGGATAAGCGATGTTCGAATGACCGAGATTCTACTGTTAAAGAATTGGATTTATTATTTACATTTTTATGGTCTGTCTACTCATTATCTGCAGGGGGCGAAACGTCCGCAGGGCGAGATGTTGGGGGCTACATTTCTGGATTCCGTTTATTTAGCGATTTTTTTTTTCTTTTTTTCTTTTTTTTTGCCTAAAAGTATAATAGTTGTTTCTTGAAATCTTTGAAAGTTTTTATCATTCCGTTCGATTGGAGTTTCTAAGGATTATTGGTGCTGCTATATGTGGAGAATTCTACTTATTCAAACTTACTAACGGTGTGAACATTGACGGTGGCGCAAGAAACGGGGGGGCTCAAGTCCCCCATTGGTTATTAAAATACATTATTTTCTCACATTTCGTAACCTAATCACCTTTAAAGAAACTAGAGCCTCTCTCTCCCATAATTTTTGCGTTTCTACGATGCGGGACATTGGACACTTTGCTTTTGCTGCACTTCAATTGAACAAAAGACAATGCACATTTTTGTATTATGTTGAAATTTTTTAAAATTGGTTAATCCTGGTTTGGTTTTATTGTAGCCTACTATTGTAGGGCAGTGGCGGATCGAGAGGGAAGGGGCGATTGCCCCAAACCCCCCTTGAGCCGCGATTATATTATGGAAAATGAAATTAAAAATACCTGGCATGGCTAAATGCATGAATAGGAAGTAAATCTGCCCCCTTTGAAAGATTTCTAGATCACCTTGTTGCAGGGCTTAATGGGTCGTTTTCATAAAAGTCCATACTAGTAGTATGTACTAGTGCATACTAATTACTACACTTAGTACTATTACTAAAGTGGGAGTTCTTTACCATTTGGTCCTTTTCATGTTGAACTGTACTGAATCAGAAATCTGGTAGTTATTAATCGGTGATATTCCAAATGTTGAAAAATGCATGTCTTTAAGCAATGAATCGCAGGGCCAAATAGAAAACCTTAAAGGCTATCTCTTTAGTTCTTTTATTTGGAGTGTATTTAATGATAGTAAAGGAGTTAATGCATAACCGGCTTTGGTCTTAAAATTTTTCAACCTCCTTAAAATGGACTCCAACGGTCATCCACTCTCTGATGTTGTTTTCCAGACCTTTTGGCATTTAAGAATTTGCAGTCAGTGCATGCCCCTTTTGTCTGTGCGTGCTGGGAGGCAGGCAGTCCCTGCTGCTAAAACATTGCAAATAATCCTGTGGCACGTAATCTCTTGAATCATACCCAAATCTTATAATAGTAAAAATTGCCTATTTAATTGTCGGCGTATATTAGTCAGACTGATGTGAAGTTAAACCCATATGATATAACGTCAAAAGAAACGCAACTACTTTGGAGATTCGTGAAAGCCACCCTCCGTATGTAAAACGCCATTAAAAATTTGCGTTGGGCCTTTCCCTTCCCCTGTCTAGTCCACAGTCAATTTCAAAACCTACACTTTGATTCCATGGTCTTATTTTCTAGTTTTAAAGTCGATACTGCTAGATGTACTGTGTCTTAACTCAAGCCTCATCCTTCAGGCTTTATAACTCGTGAAAAAAATCTTTATGTAACACGTTCACTCTTTCCCATGTGCACAAGTTTTCCCTCGTTGTAGGTACGATAAAATATACTTTATTGACGCATAAAAATTACGTATTTATTTTAGAAATCGCGTTTTCTTACGCGTGAAAAAGAGAAAAGAGAGAAATATTTATCATTTACGATCACCAGGCTATTTTGTTTTTAAACTTATTTGGAGGTATGTCTACCTCAAAATTTGAAATCCGGCCTTAACTCGGCCATATTCAACCCTTTCGCATCATTTGCGTGTATGATTGCTTTTTTCATTGGCTGTATTTCATTATAACGGCCAACGTACCAACGAAGAACTTTGCTCGTTATTCCGCATTGCTGCAGTGATTTCGCGGAGATATGCGGCGGTTGATAAGTATTTAAATGTAACGTTTTAATTGTGTATTTTTGAGAAGGGAGCAGTGGTGTAGCATTTGAAAAATCAAGGGGGGTTAAGTAGCTTTAAAGAAGATCATGCGATGCAGCATTAGGGAAAATATGTTTTGATACCCATTAAGGGGGTCTATATCCTCCCTTTCTTATGACACTGGCGGGGGTGTGATAAAATTGATAAATTTAAATAAATTGATACATTAAAATCGAACGTTTTTAATATTTCAGATATTTTACAAAACATTGATGCATAAATGATCTGATGTTTTGGTTTTATTGGATATATCATAGCAGCCTGCATAATTTTATTGATGCACATATCTGAAAGTTAGAAATACAATATATTTATAATACGAATAAAAAGTTATTAGTTCTTATTTGCTATTTCACACTCTATGATAAAATGAAATTTACACGTTAAAAGAGCAATTAGGTAAAAAAATAATTATTCATATTATATTTCCAAATTATTTACTTATATAGGGAGTTAAAAAAAATTTTATGTTTTAAGTTGTTAATTCAAGGTTATTAATTATTATAGAAAATTATTCCAATGTGTCAAATTAATTTTTTCATTTATACAGTTTTTATACGAAATTTACAAAGTACAATGAGAACGACCATCATTTTATGTATTTAAACTAGAAAAAATCAAGCAAATCTCCCTAATAGAGCAGTTGGTAAACCTATATCTTTCCTATACGCATGGCCTGTTTGTGTGTTTTGCAGTCTTACACTCTAAAGCTATTATATACCTTAGGCTATCTGAGACGGGACCGCCGAATTACGATACGCATAGGAACACAACCATGGCTTCCATGAGGGTTTAAATTCCCGCCCAATGTAAGCACTAAGTTGCGAAGCTAACGCCTTTACCAACTACGCCACTAGCCTAATGGAAATAGTTGAATTTTTTTTATTCGCACCCTGCTTATCGTCATCACACATCTGCATTGTCCACTTAATACCATTCATATACGAGCTTCGTAGCCCGAAAAAGAGCCTTAACTACAGTTTATGGGATCTAACCGTACGAAGTAAGCATTTAAAAATTGGCATAAATCTTCCTCAAAATATTTAATTAACTTTAATGATCCCATCGATATGAAGCACCGCAACCCATAAACATTTTGTTCTTTGCCATCGCTTTTTATAGAAAGCGCCGCTACTTTCCTCTAGAATGAATTAAAAAATCGCTTTTATGGCATTCTGGATATGGCGTTCGGAAGGGGTAATGTTTAAAAAACTAATAACGGGCGTTATTCCCAAAAGGCGATAACGAATCGCCCCCTAATATATCAAGCAGACAAAATCGTGCATGACAATTTCAAATAATGCAGCAAAAAACGAATCGTGGAACGTAAATTGTCTTAATGGGAGAAATAAGGGTTTATTTCCTTTCATTCAAAAATAATTTTAATCATTATTCGGCGGGATTAACCGTAGGAAAAATGAACAAGGCAGTGATAGAATTCCATACAAAATGAATTCCATTATCTTTGTTAATGCGTTGAGTTGATTAGAGAATCATCGCTGAATGAAATGGCAGATACAGGACGATAACAATTATATCTTTGGACTTGGAAAAAATCTTCTTCGCCGAAGTCATTAATTGAAAACAGTTTTTTTTTGCGGCCTCCGGCCATTGAATGAAAATATTAGTTAACAATCAGCTATAATTAATTTCTGAAATGCCAATAAGGTATGCTGTGATCATAAATATCGAAACACATTTTTATTCGATAAACTCCAAATGCTTATAAATCATTTTAAAAAATTAAATTATACGACCCCTATTGATTAGGTAAATGCATACGGTATTCTTGAATGAAGTTTGAAAAAATACCTACTGAAAAGAAAATGCCTTCCGAATATTAATTGGAATCTGAAAACCAAATACTTTCAATAAAAGTTAATGAATATATTAAGAAAAAAAGAATTAAAAAAAAGTACCAAGAACCATTTATGCAAAATTCTTGATATTCTGTAAAGCTGTGTTTTATAAATACTGAAAAAGAAACAGCTTTACAGAATATCAAGAATTTTGCATAAATGGTTCATGATACTTTTTTTTAATTCTTTTTTTTCTTAATACATTCATTAACTTTTATTGAAAGTATTTGGTTTTCAGATTCCAATTAATATTCGGAAGGCATTTTCATGTCAGTAGGTATTTTTTTTAAAACTTCATTCAAGAATACCGTATGTATCTACCTAATCAATAGGGGTCGTATAATTTATTTCTTTAAAATGATTTATAGGCATTTGGAGTTTATAGAATGAAAATGTGTTTCGATATTTATGGTCACAGCATACCTTATTGGCATTTCAGAAATTAATTATAGCTGATTGTTAACTAATATTTTCAATCAATGGCCGGAGGCCGCAAAAAAAACCTGTTTTCAATTAATTACTTCGGCGAAGAAGATTTTTTCCAAGTCCAAAGATACTGATAGATATTGAATCTGTTACGGTTAAACACTTACCGTTACCCTCTTAAAACTGGTTTTTGAGTGGAATCAATTTCACACAAATGAAATAATTAAATCTAAATCGCGAATAGACACCTGTTTTGTCATAGCTTCAACCTTACGTGTAGATAATTCGGATAAATGTTGAGAAGCTGGTAGATTGAATATTGGCGGATTATCCAGCTAATGTCTACCTCAAATCTCTTTATCCGTCTTAGATCTGTAAAACCAATCTCAAATAACTAAATGAGTTATCCGGTCCGCCTTCGAGTGTGGACAGATGTTCAGCTCCGTGAAAAGCACTACATTAATGACTTATCACTAATGTAATGCATTTCACGCAATGTAGCAAGGCTACGCCCAGTTTATCGTCCGATCGCTTCGTCGTCAAAGTACACCGGACATCCGTGTGTACAAGGCGCCGAGAATCCATTGTCATTTTTCTTATAGCCGAAGGAATGTCACTTGCCTGTCCTACGTGGTTCATTCCTGTCTGGTTAGAACTGTGCAAAATCGTGCAGAATTGGATCATTAGAGGATACATAAATACAGTGAACTCTCGATTTAACGAACTCATGGGAGCCGAAAATGTTCATAAATTCGAAAATCCTTTATCAAGAATTAACATTATTTCTATGGGATACTTTTTTCAGGACCAATACAACCGTTGGTTGGTTGGTTATATGTTTATGGAGCAAGGACAAGTGTCATTCTGCACCAGAAAAGGTGAGGCAGTACATGAGTTTTTAAACAATGCAATCGTTTGTAAATTGTAAGTTCCTAAAACAAGCGAGTATATTGTATCTCTTACGCAAATATGCTGGCAATTTGGCTGTGATCATACACAAAATAAACGTGTTTTATTCTTTGCATTTGCAGAAATAATAAGTTCGCAATAACTCACTAAACATCATCTAATAAAGGTCTCATTGTCTCCGTAAGACTAAAAGGCTTGGCTGGCTGTATTTTTATGGCGCTAGGACAACAAGGGTCATTCTGTGCCTGCAGGGCGAGACCATAGATATGGTTTTAGACTACAAATATATTTCATTAGACGATCGCGCCGTTCATGTTTTCCTCAATTCTTTCTCTCTCAAAATTCAGGTGGTTGAAAAACATTCGGTATTTAAAAATAGTTCAAGCGATTACTATCCTTCGCAGGGTAAACGCGATTATCAGATTTGCTAAATATAGGTCGTCTCAAAGTTACTCCGGTTGTCTATTTGGCCAAAGCACTCCGGTACGGACGAAAGTTCCACGATTCGATTCCAGGAGGTCTCTTTCCAAAAAACAGCTCTAGCTTGAGTATGTACAATGAGCCATAAAAATTATATCCAGTGTTTATGTTTCTGCGTTTTTACTCAGATCTGCAAAATGAGTATGTATAGTTTAGTCACTTGGATAGAGTGATAAAGTCCGCAATCACGTCTGTGCAATGAGTCATTAGTTGCTTCAAAGGTTCCTAAACCGGGATCAACGAGCGGTTTATTTTTGTGTGTTTCACTGCGAGAAGATAGCGAGAGTAATGTTGTTCCAAGACCTACGGTTTTCCTAGGAATCAGAACCTCTTAATACCTCCCAACAAAATCACAGACTACAATGAGCAGCTTGTCGATATGCGTCTCTTGTTTAGCACCATCGATAATCTAACCTGGGTCAAAGTGCACAGTGTCTCCTACCTACTGATTTTTTAAGTGTTTCCAAATAGGCTGGCAATGCGGCAACTAACGTGCTGCCGTGCTGTTTACGGTGATTTTTGGCTCCTGTAATTTTCCTGAATTAGCGAAGAGGTAGCGGGGGAGGCCCCTGGTTCGTCCTTACTCTCCGTTCAAAAAACATTCGAGTTATATCTGAATCTTAAAAATTTTGAACGCTTGATGAACGACTGAGCATGACGTCACAGAAAGTATAACGTCACAAGCCGATCTACTGAAATTATAGAGCATTTTTAGGAGGAGAGAAAACTAGGTGACGAACCATGTATTTGAGCCCTAAACTAAAATAGCGGCGTGCTATAAAATAGCGTTACCAGTGGCCCACCGCAGTGTGTTCTTCCTGGTACCAAACCTTCAAAGCAGTCAAACTTTAGTTCATTCAACTGCAGGGTCGTAGCTTTCGAGTTTGGTGTATGACGTCATAAATTGCAGGAAGAAATAACATTATGCATATGAGAGGTTACTATTAAGAATATTTTTTCTTATGTGACCAACAAACTTTCTCCCGGATATATTATAATCTAAAAAAAATATTAAAATTGCAATCACGCGATCTTGCAATTAAGGTGAATTTCAGTTTTCAATTATGAAATTCTTGAGTGATAAACTAGAAATGCAATTTTTTATAAAATCAATGAATGATATCGAACGCTAAAAGTATTCAGTTGAATTTAAATAATTAACAAAATTTCAAATTCAATGAGCACTTGAAATCTGGAATAAAAGCTCCTGATTTTCAGCTAATTGGAAACCCTAATCGATTATTCTACGACTTCTATTATCGACGATGTAGCCAAATATTCAACCGCATTCATTCATCAAATGAAATCTTAGTAAACAGTTTTTTTGCTGGATACTAACTTTTCTAATACCTGGAAAAAATTAATGAAATGTAAATTGAAATATAAATATTAGAAATTCAAGCACTTCGATGTATTTCTAAGCACGGCAGTTTCCAAATACTGATGAATAAATATATGTTAATAAAATTCTCAATAAATTGTAATGATATAGAATTGATTATTCTCACTATTAAGAAATTTAAAAGTGGGATTTCTATATAATGAACTTCTCAATTATCATTGACTAAAAGTTAAAAATCGTGCTGAAGGCCCAGCATTTTTTTTTCCAAATTCAACGGTTTGTCTCGCAATAGGAAATATCAGATGAAGAGAAGTATATCTAACCCAGTGTTGGATTTACGTATAGGCCTATGGCCTCACAATTTTGTGGCCTTGCCGGGACTTGTTATTTAAGTTCAAGCGTAACTATAATCCCGTTCATTTATAATTGTCCCAAAAATTTTAATTACTGATATATCTAAAGATTAAAATAATGAACTTGAAAGAAAAACATGATTTACTAACTGAATACTGCCAGGGCCATATTTTACAGGGGGAAATTTCTATCCTTCCGGCTTAGGGCCTATAGAAACCTTAATCAGACATTGAACTGACAAAACCCTCCTTGTTTCAAATACGAGAGTATTTAATAACTCGGTAGAGTTTTTACTTTTCAAACAAGAGAGAAACAACTCATTCGTTTTTATCATATTAGCCATTGTGCTAAACAAAAAACCGACCAGAAATGTAAGCGACGATACATGCATAGAAGTTATTACAAATACTTTTATCTATCTATAGAACCTATAGTGGTTAATATGATCATAGATACACCCCATATGGGTAAAAATCTTTCAGCACTTACAATTAGACCAAAGAGAGAAAAGAAGATTTATCGGCGAAAATTAAAATACCTTCACCTATTTGTGTCAGCAGTAATTGCAGACCCTGTATGTTAACATGATCTGCCAGAATTCTGCCTTTTTTTCACATCGTCTGTGTATCACACAGTAGAACTTGTCTGACTGACTACCTTTGAGACTGGACTGCCATTGTCACTATACACGACAGACTTCCGTATAAGCATGACTAAGTCTCTACCAGTTCTCTTGTAAAAAATTTGTCACTTTATTCAGGTGGTGAATTAACCAAGGTGGTCTTCCTAATCCTTAAATTCAGCTGTTAATCGTAGAAAAAATTGGTAAAATTAAGACATTTAAGTAAAAATAAAATTAATTTTAAAATGTGATTTGGACATGATAAGACATGCAGGAGTAAAATGCTATAACATAAAAACTATGGTAGAATTTTTTTTACGGAGCAAGGGTGATTCTGCGCTAATCAAGGTGAGAACCTACAGTAGATAAATTTCCACTTTAACCGGTATCTTTTAAACTAGAAATATCAATTTGAGCGGCGCCGGATTAAAACGTGAGAGTAAGAACGGTCAACCGTATTTGAATGGTATCAGTTAAGAGGGGTTTCATTGTACAGTGTGCTACATAAGTATCCCGTTATGTACATATTGTTTTATTATTTATTACTCCATGTTATTAATGGAAAGTACTTCACGATGTGGATTCGGTAATTCCCAATGAATGGTTTGATTGGTTGCGAGTTTTACGGCGGAAGGACAGCAAGGGTCATTCTGCGCCATCCACGAGGAAATCAACCTTTTAAGGCCTAGTGACCAACTCATGGTAAGCAGTTAGTGGATAAATGTTCTTTTTTCTGCGCAGTTGGGAGTCGAACCCGGGACCACCGGGTGCTAAGTGAACATGCTACCACTGCAGGGTCCGAGTAATAATAATTTTCGTTTTTTTCGGCCCTTGCGTGAAATGCATTAATATCAATTATTTAGAAATTTCTTATGTGTGCTATGAAATTCCTCTTTTTTTAAGAATCACGTGTATTTTCCGTAAAGGGTGTCCACAACTTCTGCTGAGGTAGGGGGTGAAATGTCCAAAGTGGTCCGGATATTAGGCGGCATAGCGCTAAATTTTGACAACATTCATTAACAATTATTCGGGGTGCAAAATTTGCCCTGGGGATATCTGCCTAGGGGTTTGTGAATTCTCTTCCCGGTCCTAAGCAAAACACAAATTCACCAACATGTATAATCCGATAAAAATTACTTTAAATGAACATTGATATTGGAGAATTAAACAGCAATTCCCACCTTCGCTCCAATGGTCGGCCGTGAACAGAATTCTGTGTATATTAGTTTGTTACAATCGTCATAAGAATATAAGCTGGGCAGTAGTAAACATGGTCTCCACATAAAAAGCGGAAAAAGTTGTGGTTCCACGAGGGGAGTGATTTCTCTTTGATAGATGCAATGCTCTAAGCATAAAATAGTTTACAACATTAAAAAATGTGTTTAATGCTAACGTCAAGCCCCTGTCAATTTCACAAATCACTTTCACTGAATGCGCATATTTTACTAATACGTACTAAATGCAAGGTACGTTATAAAATCCAATTTTAATGCAGTTTTATTTGATAAAACAAAATAATTATGAGTTTTCTTCAGTAACGTAATCACGTTTGGCGCAGCTTGGCTCATTCTATTCTTTTGCCATTTACTCTAAATAATTTCAGTAATGTATGATCTTAAAAATGTATAAATTGCAAAGTACTAAGATTGGTGACATTAAATTATTTAGAAATAAATGGAGGGATAGTAAAATATCACCCCATTGCACTCTTTATGTAAAATACATTATTCAGAATATTCTCTGCTTCAAATTCTGTTTTCATAACTTCGGTGGACTTTGGGACCAGCGTAATATCATGAACTCAAATATTAAATACGAGGAGGAACATGCAAAGCCCTAAAACTCGCGTCTCGTTCTCGAAGTCCACCAAAAAGCGTTAAATCATCCATAAACTAAACTTATGTAAAATTCATATAAAATTGTGTTTATTTAGCTTTTTTGAAAAATAGAAGTGGCGCGCCTTTTTTAAAATTATTAATTCAGAAACTGGGCTCGTGGTTCATAGAAAGTTTTAAGGGAGATGGATGCATGGCATTTAATAATCATAACAAAGAGTTAAGGATCTACACAAAACGCCCAGACGACGATAGGTAAAAAGAAGGAATATCTGACCAGTTATTGGATTTCATGGCGCAAGATCTGACCGGTTTGGCTGTCATCGAATTGAGAACTAAAGCAACCCCGCATCTATATATAAGTATATATAGATTGAGGGGTATCTTTAGTTCTAAATTTAATAACGGCCGACTGGTTTTTGCATTTTATGGAGCAAGATCTGACCGGTTATTGCATTTCATTGTGCAAGATCTGACCGGTTATTGCATTTCATTGTGCAAGATCTGACCGGTTATTGCATTTCATTGTGCAAGATCTGACCGGTTATTGCATTTCATGGCGCAAGATCTGACCGATTATTAAATTCTATGGCGCAAGATTTGATCGGTTATTGCATTTCATGGAGCAGGAACGACAAAGATCATGTTTTTCAGAACTCTATAATTTTACTAGGAATTAATCTCTGAAGGCATGGGGAATCGACCACAGGACTACAGCCGGCGTTTGGCCGGTAGACATTTTAGGCACGTTTAGAAGTCGAAACCGGGTCAGTGACACGGTAGACAAACACGTTACACTGCAACACTACTGATCCGTTAATATTTATAAAATATTTTCGTATTACATACCAAGTATATATCTAGTGATATATTACGAGACGTTATCATGCACCAAATATCTATATTGTAACGGTTGATGCTTAACAGCCGCATAGAACATGCGATGAAATGACGAAGTGACACCTGTTTTCCAGCGACTGACAAACAGTAATTGATCAGAATATCCATCACAGAAACGAGTACAACTAAATTCACTTGTCACTAATTTAATCCAATACGTTCAGGAACATGCTAGAATATATGTAAATGCAGGCCTATGGGAAATGATACCAAACCACCTGTCTTACTAGGAGAGTATACGAAGTAAGAATCGAAAATGTGCTTCATTTTAGTTTTATAGTAAAGTATAAACGTTTCATTAAGAAACTAAAAACAAAAAAAAAATTACCTAAATCCCATATTATGGGGTGAGGGAGTTATAGCCCCATCAAATTTGGCGAGAAAAGGTTATTTTTGTCAAATTTGACTTGATGCGCTTTTTATTAACCGCAGGAATGGCGAGATATTTTTGAAGTGATGTCACCAAAAGAGAATTAATAAACAATCCTTCATTCGCAATAAAAATATTATTGATTTCATAAGAATTTATGCATGTATTTGCATAAATAGTTATAACTTTATAATTAATGGATAGATGTCTCGTTTTAGTTATATAAAAAGCGTTTATTTCGCTTTAAAAAAATAATATACCTACCTGGCTTTAATAAAAATACACCTACTTGGCTTTATTAAAAGTTAAAAATGTGTATGAAAATGAACAAGAAAATACAAAAAACAAATTGGGTTTGAACAATGACTGCAACTAATAAACGAGGGATTTTCACAATTTAATGTGTAACATGAATTTTTGGAAAAAGTGAAATACACTTGTTTGACATTACGAAATGTGTTTGGTTTGAGAACGGGGTATGTGCTCTTATACCAAGCATATTTAATCATGTTATTAGGGCCTGCTCACCGCAAAGGAGTCCAAAGCCCGGGCTTTGGGACTAGATACTATTCTGCGCATGGGCGTGGTCCACCACATTCGCAGAAGAATTGTTCACCATGCAGTTCCCACTCCTGCTACAGCATGGATGGCCAACCCGCGGCACGCGTGCCACAGTGTGGTACGGCGGAGTTTTAACAGTGGCACGCGAAGACTTACTGTAAAATTAAAAAAATGAGAAAATAATAATGTCGTCTTCAGGAACTTTGTCAAAATCCGTAAAACCCTACTCATACGCTACTGAATACAACAGCACCGGAAAGCGGCACTGCTTGACACCAGTACAACGATGCGGTAAGACAGCGTGGTCATGGGACGAGCCCAATGGTTTGAGTTGCTTTGCTTTGGCGCCGTTGTGTCTTGCTATGGTTGTCCATTCTCGAGCGAGTGCGACACTCTGGCTGTCTAGCTCAGTTGATTTTAAACTACCGAGCAAGATGTTAAGCTTTTTTTAAACTGTTTTCAGATTTTGGCGTCGAGCATTGTTGTTTGAAAAATTTTATTTTCACTATGTCCATGAATAAACAAACCTTCGTCATCGTGAATAACATATAAAGAGGATATTGCAATTCGTGATTTTAAAATTGTCTGGGAAGAACAATTTTTATTTACGCATCAAAATACTTCCAAGCCTGTTTGTCTGCTATATAGAATTTGTGTAGCAATGCCGAAAAATTTAACCTGAACCGAAATTTCAAACTACTGCATAGTGATTTCAACAGCACAATGTCGCCAATGTATGAGGGTGAATCTCCCATAAGCTAATATAAATAAATGCTGCTAAGGCGAGCGATCATCTGTCTTCATTATTAAAATAATACCCCGTGCTTAACACCTTGGCGGAACGTACGTTGGGGAGCAAATTATACTTAATGAAACAAAATTTATTACATAAACTTAATCAAAAATAATGCAACTTGTATTTACTGTCATTGCAACATACAGACGTAGTGAAACGAGCTATGCAAATGCGTGCTAAGCTAGCTTAAGAATGACGGACGAACAAGACAGCAGCAGTGCGCAAGAAGCAGAAATATGTTCGAACAACTAAACCAAGGAAACAACGCCTTTGTGTAAATTAGCACCTGAATACGTCGCCATGCACGTGTGTGATGTTTTGATATCAGTTGATTATATTTTCTATATTTTTTTCAAATAAAATTGCAAAATGGGCATTATATGAAGCACTGATATTTTTTAAAATCATAATTATTTTTATGAAACCAATTGCTTCGTAAACTAAATGTCGCATTTTATTAAATAAATTGAACTCGAAAGGTTGAACGCAACAATGCTTTTATATGACAAAAGAAATCTAGTATCTAAATTAAATTT
>QLNU02015003.1:51606045-51622959 GCA_006491805.2 Dysdera silvatica | reverse complement strand
ATATCCAAAAAATTTTATTGTAAACAAATTTCAATAAAATTCTATCTAGACGTAATTTGAAGCATCATTCTGCATTCTGGGCCTAATTTAAAGCGTGACAAGATAGTCACGCCCAGTGGATCTGGAAATTTATAAATAAATTTATCTATATCATTACAAACATAATTTTAATTTGCTTATGTAAACCATTAACGAGCTACTAAGACTCCAGTGATTCCATACACATGATTAAATTTTGCACCTTTTGATTGTTCCATGCTGAATGACCCTTCAGGTTTTGCGCCATAAATATAACCAACTAATCAATTATCCTTTGATTATCAACGTTTATGAGTTATATATATAAAACATACACATATATGTAAACACAGCATATGTGTCTACGGTATATACGAGTATATATATAATTTATTCTAAACTAGATGTTTGCATATCGAACAAAAGTGCAGATCAGGAGGTACGTTTCATTTTTGTGAAAATATCAGCGTAACTTTATACGTACGGAGTTATTCTTTAAACTTTGCTTTATGTACTTTCATTGACTCCCTTGTTATAAATTTTAAATCATCATCTGCAATGTGAAGTAATTTTTTTGTGCACATTTGTTATTTATTATGGACATTTGTTTCTACAACATAAAAACCGTAAAGGCCATTCTGCGCCGGGAACTAGAATTTTCCGAGGATTTCAGATTCCTGTTGCCAACGGCACTAAACCCTGGATTACAGTGTATTGAAAAACTGCAGTATTCTTCAATTCTATTGGAACTCGAACTCCAGTTAATAGGACCATATAGAAATGCATTACCACTAAATCACTGTAGGGGGAGAGTATCTACATTCTTTGATAATTCCAAATCTTTTAAGTTCTAGAAAACCAACCCACGAACTACAGTGAGAAGGTAGTCGATAAGCTTTGGTTTCTTTAGTGCCGTTGTGAGTCGAATCTAGCTTAACAGTTAGGTAGGTGAATACGTTATCGCTATGCCGTCTCAAGAAACGTAACTCATTTTAATTATGGCCTTTCTTGACACATAAACTATACGTCTAAATTTGAAAGAGCCCTTTCACAGAACAAAGAGAAGTTTAAGGATTACAAAGAGGTACAACAATATTACAGATAACAAAAGAGGTGCAAGAAAATTACAGATAACAAAGAGATACAAGGAAATTACAGATTACAAAGAGGACTATCCACAACTGATTCAATCAGCAGATGAGATTACTTAAGTCTGTTCATACATTTCGAAGATCACCATTTTGGAAATTGGAGAGTCAAGTACAAAAAAGCAATTCAACAAAATTTGCTCGAAGTGAGAAAAGATTCATTTGTTAGGTTTAGATTCGCGGTCGCACGTACTTTTTCAATTTCTGCGTTCCGGTTATGTTTCCTTCCTTTTTAAACTCGGTCCATTCCCCATTTTTCACCAGCGATGACATAGTCGACAGTTCGATCCATTTGCTTCGGCAGGTTTTGAAATTGGGTTTCTATACAGAATTTCTTTGTAGACGTGTGGAAAGGTTCTTCCTTTTGGACGAAATGAAAATTCGCTCTAAGGTCCGGCAATACACCCTTTATTTCAATATTATTCTACGCATTTCACCAGTACCCTCTGTTGAACACAAACTATACGTTTTCATATAAATTTCAACTGCAGCCTTTTAATTTAATTTATTCCCCGGCAGTAGTAGTGTTTATCCTCGACAGCTGGACACACATTCCCAAAACATATACTGAGAAGCATTGCATTTATAATCCTTCTCTCCGTCTTATTCTTCGTCTTAATGCATTATATATCCTCTGATTTGTCTAAAAGCCAGCAACTCCAATGATAATCACGGTTTCAGTTGGAATACTTATTACATTAGTTATTACCATAATTATTATTGAAATGTAATAAAGAACTAAAACCTTATTTAAGTATTACCTTGAAGTTTATTTACAGTTAATTTTTATCACTCGGTCATTGATTCCAATGTTTTCTACTGCTACATCATAATTGCAAATTTTGGTTTAGTACTATTTATTTGTTTGTCAAGAATTTTCTAAAACTAACCACTAAAGAGAGAAAGTTTGGGTACATATTTAGAATGTGTGCTTGACATGGCGTCGCAAAATATACGCGTAATGGTGTTAAGACGTTTTAAAAACGCAGTTCAAGTATGATGAAGATATTAGAATTTTATTATACGTTTAACGAAGTATTCTGAGAGCACACTTCAAACCTCATGAAGAAAACGCCCTGTTTAGCTGTAAGTAATTAAAATTTTCTCTCTTTCTTGCTTGTGTTTCATAAGACAAAAGCAACTAAGGTCACACAGTGTCAGAAGCTTAAAATTTCCGAGGAACGCAAACAGCAACGAGGAAAATATAGGACACCAAATTTTTTAATATTCCTAGATACTAAGAATACCTAATAGTCATCGACCGATAGTATCAGCGTTGATACCTCGGTTTTTTCGTTGTATCGGTGTCGGTACTTTCATATTTTATAAATATCTGCAAAGTATCTGTTCCAAAAATATTAGCGTACTTTTACAGATACTTAAGTTTTAACTATTGAAAAAGAAAATATCTTCTCGTGTTTGTCGTCGTTGACAAATTTGGTACGTAAGTTGGGAATGTAGTACCAACCTCCAGAAGCGCCGTTAACACGGGGGACCTGTCCCCCCAATTTTGGTATTAGGGTTCCATATCCCCCCCAATTTCAAACAAAAATTTTAAACATTAATTTTTTTAATCTAGGAAGTGAGGTTATATTTTTCGGCGTAGTGTATTTAGTGCGAAATACAATTTTCCTTCTGGTTATGTGTGTGTGGGGGTGTTAAAGATCATAAGGACACGGGCTTGCAATAGGATCATGTATTTTTACGGTTTTGCCAAGTTCGTCCGGGAAGCAGGAAGGATCTTTATCACTCTGCACAGACTGAAAATTTTTCTTCGGAATACAATGACACAAAAAAGTTTAAACTACTTTGCCCTCTGTAACGTTCACCAAGATCTAATAGTTGAATTGGAATTTGAAGAAATTGCTTCAGAACTTATCAATGCCAATGAAAGAGGAAATACAAATTTTTCAGGCAACGGTGAAATTTGACCCAATTTTCATAAGTTCTAATATTGGTTTATTTTTCATTTTATATTTATATATATACAGGGTGGCGCACTGAAAATAAAGAGATAGATTTTCAGGTAGCTAAAATGGATTTTTCAAAAAATGCTCAGGTATGTCCATTTTATTTTCATGGGGAAGTGAAAATCATCATGGAGTAATTATTTTGCTCACTCCCTTCACCCCCACCCCGGCCACAACAAATTACAAATTTCGAATGACAATCTTTATCTTGTGATATATCGTTTTAAAAAGCGTTGAAAGTGTTATTATTGTATTAAAAAAATGAAATCGACCAGTGTTTCGTGAGAAAGAGGAAAAATAACATTATCATGTTCACATATTTGAATATGTGAACATTATAATTTTCACCTATTCAAATATGATAGCGAATGCACTTTCACCTGTTCTTGGAATAAAAGATGGAAGTGATCTCACTAGCAGCTTTGAATGGGTGAAAATGATTTTATTTTAGTTCCGGCTCACAAACGCATGCAGCGATTTCAATTTTCTCCAATCCACCTTTACACCCTTTAGAAAAATTTTATTTTCCAATAGTACCTTTTACGCCCTTTAGAAAGCACACATCACAAAGTAGGGATTGCCATTTGAAATTTTAAACTTGGGGTGGCCGGGGTGGGTCGAACAAATAATTTACTGTATGATGACTTTGAACTTCCCCCTTGAAAATAAAGTTAACGAGTCTGATCATTTTTTGAAGAATCCTTTTTAACTACTTGAAAATCCGTCTATTTCGCTTTCAATGCGCCACCTTGTTTACATTATATACATTACTTTGATATATACTTTTTCCGACACATTACTTTTAATAAACGTTATTGCCTATTTCAAAATGCACTTTGTCATTTATTTGATGTAATTATACCTTTTGTTGGATTGTACTATATATAAAACTCTCCTGTCGGCATGGCAGCGTTATCATTGACGTGTTGGTATTCCAACTTTCAATCATAACTTTTTTATTAAACTTACAACTAAAACTATAGTTTCACTATTTTAATTTTTAAAGCTTAAGGACCATTTTGATCATTAAGCTCATTATCGAAGACATAAATTAAATTGACGCTCTACATCGTCACTATCAGCGTAATAAATACGAAATTTAGTAAGGAGCATTTCATGTGAAAATGAAACTAGAAATGCAACTAGAATATTAATTTTATGGTAAAGTGAACGTCATCAAGCAGAAGCACATTTAAATTAAACACTGCTTTGTTGATGTCTGTTATCCCTGTAAAGAGTGGTTAACAACAAGGCTTTAACCAGAAAACTTTTCGGGGTAGATAAAAATGTTTTACAACCTCGCTAGCGAATAAGTATTGGTAGCAAGAACCTTTCAGAAGGAGGGGGGGGGGGCTTATGACCACCCGCTGGCTACGGCCCTCATTAACAACAAGCTGCCTTTCACCGACATTCTGTCCCCTCCAAATATATTTTTATGCCGTCGGCACCCATATTTACCTGGTGATGTCAATAGTTTTATAATTGTTATTTGACTCGGTGGAGAATATTAAGAAGACGGTCTTGAAGTTTGCTTCCATTATTTTTTTCTAAAATACATTATCTAATTAGTAATTGCTAATTAGATAATGATACATATAATTAATTATTGCTCACGTCATTTGGCAACTCGAGTATGTTTAAATGGCAACACTTAATCCATCTCAGCGAAACTGCGTAAGTGTCCACGGAAACACGGAAAAGAAACGTAGTGAACGGAAAATTTCTTGCTTACACACCTACATTTTGGCTAGTGGCATGGGCGCGCTTAGAATTATATGCAAGGGGGTGCATTCAGGAAAAATTTCAATTGAATAATGTTGTTGGACTATAGTTTCTTGTGGATTCAGTCCTTTCCCCCCCTTTTTTCATAAACCAAGGGGGGTGCAATTGCACCCCCTCGGTGCGCGCATGGCCAGTGGGTATGGGTGAAAAAATTGTAGATGTTCCTGACAGTGTCAAAGCAGAAGATGCTGACGTTGATAATGAGCAAACGTCTAAAGATCTTCTGTTAAAATATTTTGAATTTGTCAAACAGCAAGTATGCTATATGCAATAGCAGTTATTGCAGTTGAGAGACCCCAGGTGCAATCAAATTTTGAGGTCCCTCTTCTTCTAAATGTGTTGTTTGCGGCCTTTCCTGTCCCCATCTATCTTACAATCATTGGAGTACCTAAGGAGCTGTTGAAAGTGTTCCCTATTATAAAAATATTACCCTCCTAGAAAATTTCTGATTTAGTGAAATATCTAAGTAATACTATATACTGACCATTGAGGTGGAATATATTGCCCTCCAGCTCCCTCAAGAAAATGTACCCCTATATTTAGTTTGAAAGTTCTTTTAAATCAGTGGTTCTCAAACTTATTACCCTGTGACGAACCTTTACATGCAGAAGCCCACCCTCCCTCTCAGTTAACACAAATTGGAATTATTAGTGGTAAAATTATTCTGCCTTTAAAATTTTAAATAAAATAAATGTCTAGAATTCTTCTTTTTTGTTCGATTGAAAGATAAAAGTTAAGAAAAATTTATTCACCCAATTATTTGTCATTTAGGTACCCCGCTTCAGAAGTGACACAACTGAAAAAATTTGAAAATTATACATAAAAACGTCATTAAGGTAAATACTATCATATCTATCTTCAGAAGAAACGTCACGCCTAATCTTCCAATGGTTTTCGCTGGAAACGTAAGAACGCAGGTTCTTCCATTATAGTTTATACGGTGTTCTGTCATTTAAAGTTTTCAAAAGGCAAATCTCCAAATTTTTAGTTGTGTCGCTTCTGAAGCGGGGGTGCGATATATATAGCAAATTGAAACATTGGATGATAAAATGCGAAAATATTGACATTCAAAAAAACTAATAGCGTCTAGTTTTTACACATTTAATTTGATTAATAACTTGCAAAAAGAATTCGCTTTGTAGAACTCGCCCCTTTTAAACGCTTGTTGTGCTTCCGTTTCGATTCCATGTATCCATTTAAACGTTAGTTGGGTATTGATTGGCTAGTACTGATAGCACTGGAAGGAACACCACACTTGAAATGCTTTGCGGGGAAATTGGCAGGATGAAAAATCGTTTTTCCTACTTTTTACGGCTTGTTTGTTTTTTGGTTTTACGGCTCAAAGACTACAGTGGTCATGCTGCGCCGGGACCTACTGTTTTCCGAGGAATCCGAACCTCTTAAGGCCTAGGGAACCAAACCCCGGACTACAGTGAGCAGTGCGATCTTTATGAGATCTCTGAGTAAGCGTTCTTTTTGCACTGCTGGGAGTCGAACGCGTTACCACACTGCGCCACCGCAAGGCATTTTACGGCTTGTCGATAGAAGAAATTGCTAGACTCTGCTATGTGAAGTCTATGAAATCTTAAAAGAAGTGTTATTAGGGGCCCGTCTTCTCATTTTTAATTGGACCATATTTTGTGACATGCAAAAATTCGAACTTACATTGGTCAATTTAGCTTTTACTTGAACCTTGAAGGCATCTGGAGTGTGTACATTTGTAAAGTTTCTAAAAGTGTCACTTTCGCTCGTAAACGCAGTGTGGTGTCTTAGCATCCTGAGTTAAGTTTTTATCCATACGCTTATTACTTTGATAAATTGATTGGCCTTCCCATGAGCTAGTTTTGCCCTGTTCGTTTCTATGGATTAGGACTGTGCACGTGGTTTATTCAGGGATTATTAATGGAGAATTTGGCGGAAAAATGTAGAACTTGAGGGCTCACCTCAGGCTTAACGGCAGCCATACAACATTTTTGGAAGCGCAAGGAATGTGTGCAATTGGAAGACTCTCCCTGTTTCGAGCAGAGGACAGGGTTAACACATGAGCACATAGAAATCAACTGCAATTCTCTTTCCTTCACTTCTCAATATTTGTCTGTGTTTACACTTAACATAAACGTTTGTGTGGAAACAATATGATACATCACATAGATTGCATACCATAGAAGTAAAATTTATAAATACTTCGCTTCGACGAAATTATGAATACGGAGAAAGCCCACATTTTATTTTAAAATATTGTTTGTAGTAAGACATTGTAAAACATGTTTTGTAACATGTATCCAAATTTAAAACGATATGGTAATATACCCCCACCCCTGAGATTTTGTGATCCCTGAAATTCTGAAATCCCAGGCGCGCGCCTCGTGCGCCTGTGCGGAAATTCGCCAATGACCATTTACAAGAAACAGCTGTCTAGAGATAGGCTATAAATTTGATTCAGTTTTAAAAATAATTATATTTTCTCTGTGTAGATTCTAGCACTATAGCTAGATGAGCTTGCGACCTTGGAAGAATCGTCCAGATTGCGCTTTCTAGCCACGGACATATGCTCCCCTGTGCATTATGCAGCTGATTTTATGCCCATCCTCGCCTGTCCCTTTGGCGTACGCCTTCCACGCCACACCCTAGCTACGGCCCTAATAGGTTCAAATAAATTATTTCCTACTACTGAGCTTATTTACGAGGAAAATCGGATTCGCGGAAAATGCTGAAAAACTCTTATGCCTAAATAAAAATGTAATTTAATTGAATTTTCAGTTTTAAATAATAAGTGAATGGCCCATACCATGGTTTTATGACAGTGGAAATATCAAAACCAATATTATCGTAATATCTGCGTCAATTATAATAACAACATTATCGTAATGTCTGTGTCAATCATAAAAACAATTTGTGGCTATTAGCCGGTATGTTAAAAATAAATGTTAATTTTAAAGAAATAAGTCTGTTCAATGTTAAAATATCTTTATATGCGTGTGTTTGCATGTGTATCTTCTATTAAATTACTATTCTTCACACTTTTCGCCCCCCCCCCAAATTATGCCTCCCTAGGTAGCTTAATAGCTCGCCTATATGGACGGGCCAGCCCTGGCTGTGGCTGTAATGTCATTATCATTAAGATCGGTAAAGTATCGGTATCGTCAGATTTGAAAATTATAAAGTATCGCTATCGGCAGATTTGAAAATTATAAAGTATAGGTATCGGCTATTTTTAAAAATGAAACTATCTGTCAAGTATCGGTAACGGGTATAGGTTAAAATTCGGTATCGGTAGATCCCTAATACTAGAGAAGAAGCGAGCACTGTGCACCTATTTAAATCACAACTGGAACATTTACAGGTGGCCAAACGCGTCGGCAATACGCCAGTATAGAAATCAGCAACAAAATGAAACGGGGTGCTTCCATCTTGTGGTATTTCAAGATTTACGGACGGAAGAAAAGTAAATAGTTTCAAACTGAAATTCACGAAGAATTGATGTGAGGATGAACATGTGTGGTGAGACAAACGGGGCTCGTAATCTGACGGGATCAAGGAGAGGCACTTGCCCCACCCAGTTCTTTTAGAACATAAGGAAAATCGTATTTTTTCCCATACAACTTTTTTCTTTGTTTTTTGCCCCCCCTCCCCCAGTTTACGCTATATTTAACCCTCAAGTTACGCCTATGAGGTAATGATATAAGAAACTACACCACACCACCAAGAAGGTCTGGGATAGACGAAAGACTACTAAGTTTAACAATCGTTTTAAGATGAAGCAGTTCTTTAGAAAACTGCCAACATTAATTGTTAATTTATTTAGTAAATAAAATATAAATGCCTTTCAAACAACTGCTATCTTATTATAAAATAACATACTTGATAAATATATAAAATGATCTTTATAGTTTAGTGTTAACAACAAAAACAACTCCAGAACAATAGAGATCATTAACTTGCTTGTTGTTTACATGGAAAAGTTATCTCAGATCTTGCTGCGATTAGACTCACTAAAGGATCCTAACCTTCCCGCCCAGGAAATTAAACCCTGGTATTCCAAGATAATTGATAGGAAAGAATGCTGTGCTGTTTTTCCCTGCTAGGTTCAACCTCGGATTTTATGAACAATAAATAGATAAAGTCCTATACTGTTCGTCACCATATAGCCTGCTGCTGTTTATATATCCGAAAACATTAAATGATAGGACATTCTCTGATGGCGTTTATTTAAATAAAAAATAAATTACAATAATCGAAGGTATTTTTCAAAAGTGTATAAAGCAAAATTCTGCTTCGAGGTTCATACTTTGTAAATCCAGGGATGGAATTTCTGCGTATTTAGTAATACTTGCACAATTTTTATTAGGCAATTACCAAAATCACTGGGAAATTTTACACAGACTACTGTAAGTAGAATATTTTTAATTTAGAAAGTAATGTTTCTACATCTAATGCTTTTAATCTGGGATTTCCTTGTCAGGAAAGGAAACAAACTTTATATCCATTCCCTGCTAAATACATTTTTTAATTTACTGCGTTAATTTTCTCAAAACTTGTTTTTTAAAATATTTCCTATTTGGCAATGCTGCTACTGAATTCATTTTTAAAATATTTCATGAACTTATTTTAAACACAAAAGAATGGAAGAAATAAGAAAACTTACTTCCTTGGTCCCTTTAAAATTCATTGCGGTCATTTAATATCCCATTCTGAAGCGTAATGGCCGTACATAATGCGGGACCTACTGCTGTTTACGGAAACTTTTGCGTGGAAACTTGATTTACGTAAAAGAATCCTGTTTAATTATGTTTAAGCTCCAGCATTAAAGTATTATTTTAAATGTAAACGAAACATTTCTTCAAAAGATAAATACTGCATTACTTCGGCTTCAAAGGAAAGAATACCTTAATCCGTATTACATTCGCTCTTAAATAACTGTCGTCAAAGTGTCTTAATTATTCTGCACGTTTCCTTTCAAGGAATACTTTTTCATGCCACTATTTTGGAGCAATAAACATCGTTGTCAGAAAGCATTTTGAAGTCAGAAATGAAGGAAATAAGTCGGCGTCATCTAGTCATTTGGAAAAACCAATACTAGCTTATTTTTGATTTGCAGAATGATAACATTGTTTATTCGGAAATGTTGCCTATATATGTTTTTACAGACATTTAATTTGCCAATGAATATATTTACTCCATTTTAGAGAATCGAAGTAAACTGAAACAATTCCTTGTTTAAATTAAACACAACATTAATCAACGTTTATTGGCGTAGTGATACCAACGCCGATGTTATGGCGTGATTAGATGGTGAAACGTTCGAAAGAAAATAAACATTTCTGCCTTCGGTGGGACCTGAACCCACGACCTTCCACTTGCCGGGCGGAGGTCCTACCATCTGATCTACGAACAAGAACATTTCATCTCTTACGAACATATATAAAGACTATTTACTGATACCGGTTATTTCGCAGAATGGTGTAGTACATAGACTACTATTTAAACCAAATTGCAAAGAGACTGGTATTAAATTGATCGAAATGCCCGTTGCAGCATATGTATTTATTTTATATAAATCGAACACTACGCAGATTAAATCAAACAACAATGTCAATCAACGTTTATTGGCGTAGTGATACCAACGCCGATGGTATGGCGTGATTAGTTTGTTTGCGTAATATTTTATTTATTCTTGCCTATGAGGAGAGATTTCTTCGCTCATGATTACAAAAACGGATTTAATCAATGCTTCAGAAAATTCACGGAGGTGCGCCTCGGAAACGCAGAATGAATTTAAAAAAGTTTTGTTCCAAGTAAGTTTGCGTTACCCTGCATCCTTCAGTTTAATATCTGGCTTTCAATACATCTAAAACAGATTCCCAAATACTTTTTACGCATTTCTTACACTTATTCTTTTATAAGTAGCTTAATTCGAAACAGACAGTATTTAA
Organism: Dysdera silvatica; assembly: GCA_006491805.2. Lineage (NCBI taxonomy): Eukaryota > Metazoa > Arthropoda > Arachnida > Araneae > Dysderidae > Dysdera > Dysdera silvatica. The sequence goes on along the minus strand of QLNU02015003.1, from coordinate 51,612,108 downwards.
CTTTGTGTTATTTGTGCTGTATTATGAATGAATTAAATATCTGAAGGTGGCTACACGCATGTTGCGATTTATTTATAGGGAGTGGGGGATGGAGTCGTAAGCGGGAAAACCGCCCGTGTGTATAATGAAAATCCTTGGGTTTTATGGGCTTTGCTATCATCCCAAGCCAGATTGAAAAACCATTATTCCGGCCTCAACAGGAAATGACAGCGAGGGAAAACCCGTGTGTTTAGACACACAGAGAAAATCGGTACGTATTAGAGACTATCGTCCGTGTAAATAGTTTCAAACAATACAAAATTGACAATAATCAAACAACCATAAACTGCCGATGGGTCATATAAAGAAAAGGACACGATGATTGAATATATATAAATATGCCTACAGGATGCCTCCTAGCTACCGAACGAAAAAAATATAGGTGTATTCCTTGAAGACTTGCGACAGAACAAAGTGACATTGAAATGTGAAAACACAATTTTTTTCATGCTGATTGAAATTAACCTCCAAGTAATGACGACAGAACTCAACTACCTATTTCTTGGCGAAAGTCAATTATCACTCGAAATTTTAACAGCATCCCTATTCAATGATATTTAATTAAAATGCAAGGTTTTAATTGGGTTTTTGAAAACTTGTCTCGTTTAAGCACAATCGAAACTTGGTGAGAAGATTTAGCTTCCAACCACACGCATCCAGATTAAAGTAAACCAAGACCGAGGAATATAAGAGAAGTGACACTTCTTTTAGTATCCCCATATCAGAAAATTTCAAATATAGTTATTTGAAATATATAATGTTATGAACAATGTTTGTCGTCGCACGCTTTAATATTCTAACATTCAGAATCTAAATCGGTTTGGAAAGTACATTTTGTTCTAGAAAAAATACGTGCCTGCGACTGATACGTAATATTATGTAGAAAATTTAAGTATACAGAAGTATACTTAAATTTTGGGTATTCAAGTGTAACGCAGAAGCTGTATGTTTTTGAAATAGAGAGAGAGAGAGAGGGAGATCGTTAATAACTGATAACGTTAAATAACGTAGGTTCTTTTAGAAATTGCTCTTTTCGTCATATTGGGTTTCGATGCAACTAATTTTAAAAGTGCAGTTTTTAAAAAATTCCTATTTTATATCTTTTAGCATTTCTCATCTTTAAAGATATTTTGAAAATGCTTTAAATTGAAGGTATATGGAGAAATTACTTAAATTAGATTTTCACACAGGAACTGAAAATCTAATTCTTTAAAATTATATTGCATAACTACTATGAAAAATGAAATAACAAAATATTTGCAAATTATTTTAGAAATTCAAGTCTTGGTATCCATTAGTCGATGATACGCTACTTTTCTAAGAAATGGTCAAATATATTTTTCTATAGAATCCGTTACATGCCTTGGCATTACCAAGAGTCTACTTCTCTCTTATACCAATACGTGACTTTTTGTTAGAAAGTTTCAAATAGAGTTTTTCTTACTTCGTCCAGAGTTATTTTATGGAAATTGATGAAAGCCCATGTTTGCAGATGAACAGTTTACAAAAGGGGGTTGAAACCTCATTTATGTAGCCTCATACTGACCAAATATTTTTCAGGAATTTTTTCCCTACGTCACGATTCCAGTTTAGTGATATCAATCAGGTTTTGTATATATCAATCCTATTTACATTTTGTTCTTAAGATTTTATAAAGATCCAATATCTTTTCTCTGTCTTTCCCTGATATCTGTACGATATCGAGCGATAGCTAGAAGGCATTGAAACATAGCATCAATAACAACTATCTATAACAACAATTTACAACTATCTATAACAATAATTTACAACTATCTATAACAACAATTTACAACCATCTATAACAATAATTTGCAATTATCTATAACAACAATTCACAACTACTTATCACAACAATTTGCAACTATCTATAACAACAATTTACAACTATCTATAACAACAATTTACAACTATCTATAACAACAATTTACAACTATCTATAACAACAATTTACAACAATCTATAATTTTTGTAACTTAATTAATGAGAAATATTAGCACAATTCATTATCACAACGTGAAACTATATTATTTACCTTTAGTCATTCGCGCTTTGCCATGGCGCTGTGGTAAGGGGTTCCTCTAGCGTCCCGTAGAACCTCGATTCGATTCTAAACGGTGCCCTTAAAATAGAACGCTCACCAACAAGAGGCTCGCTGTAGTTTGGGTGTTGGTTCTTTAGGCCTAATTAGATGTTCGGGTTCCTCGTTAACGAGGAACCCTAACTTAGCCCCGAACGTGCTGCATTGGGATCCGTGGGTCTCAATGCAGCATGACATGGCGCCCTTCTGCCATAGAACGACCAAACATTCCTTTTTTATTCTTGGAAGGATGGCAACGGTACATTTTCCTTTCCAGTTAATGGACTCCAAACCCTTGACTCTAGCTCACTTATGGTTTTCTATTCATAAGAAAAATCTTTTTTAATACCTTTCTTCTCGAATTTTGGACGCTTTTTGGAATCAGAGCTGTTTTGCAAGCACTTACATTATATGCAGTTATATTTAGCCCAAAATCCGGAGCCCTGCCCCCAAATATTTCTTGAAATAAATTGAATGTTACATTTATTAACAACAACGTACAAAGATTGACCCAGGGCTTACCATAACTAGTAAAATTTGACACTGGTCGGAATATACGAAATACAAATGAAGAAGGTAAAAGATATTTACCGTCTGCAAAAATATTCGCAACGTTTCGAGAACTACTGTTCCCTTCATCAAGCGAAAGTGTCAAGGAAGTGTAGGTGTTCGGTATTTATACCCCAACTTTGGTTTTTCCCCCAAAGCTATCCCGCACTCGGGTTTTCCCCCCTGCCTGAATCTGGATTTTCTAAGAACTGTCCCGCACTCGGTAATTCCCCCTGTCTGAAACTGGTTTTCCCCCATCTCCTAGCAAAAATGCGGTAAGGTTCAGGCATCGATTTTGCGATGTTCATCGCCTTACTTCGCATTCGAAAAGTCTCCCAAGACTCCAGAAAAAGTCTACAATAGCGAGAAGTTACATTTTTATGAAGAACTTTTGTACTTTTCCAATCAGGAACATGACCTTTCTCCCAGGCATGTTCTGCCAGAAGATTAGTCATCTCACCTTTCTCCACAGCACGATGATGTTCTTTTTTACGAGTACAAACAGTTCTTCCCGTCTCGCCAGTGTATACTTTTTCGCAGTCTTTGCAGGGTATCTGGTAAATTGTTCCAGTCAATTCATCCATTGGAACTCGATCTTTCACTCTCACCAACAGGTCACGCAAAGTCGATGCAGGTTTATAGTAAGTCCTGATGTCAGATTTCCTAAGAATACGCGCAATCTCCTCAGAAGTCCTCTCCACATATGGCAAAACAACCGTCCCTCTAGTCTGTCTCTCCTCAACAGGTTCTCTATGTCCATTATTAGATCTTCGAGCGATAAACTTGCTCGGGTAGCCATTATCTACAAGCGCTCTCCTTACCTTCCATACCTCAGCATCTTTCAACTCAACATTGTTGTTGTGTTTGAGGGCCCGACGTGTCAGAGACCTAACAACAGAAGCTTTGTGGTAAGTTGGATGAGGTGAGAGGAAATCCAAGTACCGGTCCGTATGAGTTGGCTTTCGGTATACAGAGGTTGACAAGCTTCCATTGTCTCCTCTGGTGACCCTCACGTCCAAAAATGGCAAACATCCCTCATGTTCTACCTCTAAGGTAAATTGAATATGGGGGTTTAAGTCATTAAGGAAACGGTGAAAGCTGTCCACCTCTGTCTTCGAAAGAACGACAAAAGTATCATCGACATACCTTCTCCAGACCTTAACATCAAACTCGTCGCAGTCCAAAATGTCCATCTCCAAAGACTCCATACACAGGTTAGCTACAACATTAGAATCGGAGGAACCCATTGCGGTCCCCTGTCCCTGTTTGTAGAAGGTCCCATTGAAGCTAAAATACGTCGCGTCCAAACAGAATTCCAAAAGAATGCAAATATCTTCAGCTGTCAATTTGGTACGTGCAGCGAGAGAGTCGTCGTTCTTCAGTTTTTCTAGAGCTGTTGAAATCGAAAGGGAAGTTGGTATACAAGTGAATGGTGAAACTACGTCAAATGATATCATAACGTCTTCCGTACCGATTTGTAAGGCACTAACAGAAGAAATAAAATCTTCAGTAGTGGATACAGAAGCCGCTGTTAGTCCAACCAAAGGATGCAGAAATCCAGCTAGGTGTTTAGATAATGCGTAAGCCGGAGAGCTGCAAAAACTAGAATAGGACGAAGAGGTATATCATCTTTGTGAATCTCAGGAAGACCATAAAAGAGGGGTATTCTCCCTAAACTGCAACGAAGTCACAAGTACAAGGACCCAAAAATTTTCAATTCCCTGTATAGTTTAAGCAACAGACCATTCGTGCGCCTCTCTATACCTCCAGTCGGATCTCTCTTCACTATACAATACGCATCAACATCAGATAGTAAGTTCAGTACCTTTACATCGTAAGTCGATCTATCCATAACCACAGTACATCGTCCTTTGTCAGCTGGTAAAACCACAATGTCATCACGGCCTTTCAGATCTATTACCGCCTTCCTCTCGCCAAGCGAAAGATTACTTTCTGGTACTCGTCCTCTACGTAGCACTTGCGAAATTTCACAACGTATTTCAGCAGCTGCATCAGCCTCCATTCTTCCTAGAACCGGCTCGACTGCCGAAAGAATCTTAGGAATAGGAATAAATGAAGGCGCAGGTGCGAAATTCATTCCACGAGACAATACAGAGATTTCATCAGTGCTAAGACGTTGGCTGGAAAGATTTCGAACCCAATTTGGATTGAATTTGCCTCGAGATGGCTTATTCCCTCCTCGTTCAGCTCTCAACCTATCCAGTTTTCCATCATGGCACAAGCGAAACTTAGCTCTGGTCTCCGTCTCTTCTCTGATGATTTCAGAATCTAAGGTCGTCAAAACATCATTACTAAGAACAGATTCCAAGCGCTGGTGAAGACTGGCAGCCACAAGCCTGGAGTTATAGATTTTGTTATGGCACAAAGAAATCCTCGCTGCTACAAATTGAAGGCTAGCCCTTAGGGCAATACGGCGGCCCTCTGTCGTTTGAACAAGGGGTCTGATTCGTAAAGCTTTTGGGACCAGTTTCTCCGTTTTGCAACAATGATTAAAAGTTAGATGTTCTTTAAACCTCACAATCCTACCCCTCTCAACAATTAGCTTCCTTAAAAGACACAGGATAGCCTGTCCGTAGACATTTCTAACAACAACGTACAAAGATTGACCAGGGCTTACCATAACTAGTAAAATTTGACACTGGTCGGAATATACGAAATACAAATGAAGAAGGTAAAAGATATTTACCATCTGCAAAAATATTCGCAACGTTTCGAGAACTACTGTTCCCTTCATCAAGCGAAAGTGTCAAGGAAATGTAGATGTTCCTGTATTTGTACCCCAACTTTGGTTTTCCCCAAAGCTATCCCGCAGTCGGGTTTTCCCCCCTGTCTGAATCTGGATTTTCTAAGAACTGTCCCGTACTCGGTAATCCCCCCTGTCTGAAACTGGTTTTCCCCCATCTCCTAGCAAAAATGCGGTAAGGTTCAGGCATCGATTTTGCGATGTTCATCGCCTTACTTCGCATTCGAAAAGTCTGCCAAGACTCCAGAAAAAGTCTACAATAGCGAGAAGTTACATTTTTATGAAGAACCTTTGTACTTTTACAATCAGGAACATAACCTTTCTCCCAGGCATGTTCTGCCAGAAGATTAGTCATCTCACCTTTCTCCACAGCACGATGATGTTCTTTTTTACGAGTACAAACAGTTCTTCCTGTCTCGCCAGTGTATACTTTTTCACAGTCTTTGCTGGGTATCTGGTAAATTGTTCCAGTCAATTCATCCATTGGAACTCGATCTTTCACTCTCACCAACAGGTCACGCAAAGTCGATGCAGGTTTATAGTAAGTCCTGATGTCAGATTTCCTAAGAATACGCGCAATCTCCTCAGAAGTCCTCTCCACATATGGCAAAAC
>QLNU02015003.1:51592957-51605945 GCA_006491805.2 Dysdera silvatica | reverse complement strand
AAATATAAATGCCTTTCAAACAACTGCTATCTTATTATAAAATAACATACTTGATAAATATATAAAATGATCTTTATAGTTTAGTGTTAACAACAAAAACAACTCCAGAACAATAGAGATCATTAACTTGCTTGTTGTTTACATGGAAAAGTTATCTCAGATCTTGCTGCGATTAGACTCACTAAAGGATCCTAACCTTCCCGCCCAGGAAATTAAACCCTGGTATTCCAAGATAATTGATAGGAAAGAATGCTGTGCTGTTTTTCCCTGCTAGGTTCAACCTCGGATTTTATGAACAATAAATAGATAAAGTCCTATACTGTTCGTCACCATATAGCCTGCTGCTGTTTATATATCCGAAAACATTAAATGATAGGACATTCTCTGATGGCGTTTATTTAAATAAAAAATAAATTACAATAATCGAAGGTATTTTTCAAAAGTGTATAAAGCAAAATTCTGCTTCGAGGTTCATACTTTGTAAATCCAGGGATGGAATTTCTGCGTATTTAGTAATACTTGCACAATTTTTATTAGGCAATTACCAAAATCACTGGGAAATTTTACACAGACTACTGTAAGTAGAATATTTTTAATTTAGAAAGTAATGTTTCTACATCTAATGCTTTTAATCTGGGATTTCCTTGTCAGGAAAGGAAACAAACTTTATATCCATTCCCTGCTAAATACATTTTTTAATTTACTGCGTTAATTTTCTCAAAACTTGTTTTTTAAAATATTTCCTATTTGGCAATGCTGCTACTGAATTCATTTTTAAAATATTTCATGAACTTATTTTAAACACAAAAGAATGGAAGAAATAAGAAAACTTACTTCCTTGGTCCCTTTAAAATTCATTGCGGTCATTTAATATCCCATTCTGAAGCGTAATGGCCGTACATAATGCGGGACCTACTGCTGTTTACGGAAACTTTTGCGTGGAAACTTGATTTACGTAAAAGAATCCTGTTTAATTATGTTTAAGCTCCAGCATTAAAGTATTATTTTAAATGTAAACGAAACATTTCTTCAAAAGATAAATACTGCATTACTTCGGCTTCAAAGGAAAGAATACCTTAATCCGTATTACATTCGCTCTTAAATAACTGTCGTCAAAGTGTCTTAATTATTCTGCACGTTTCCTTTCAAGGAATACTTTTTCATGCCACTATTTTGGAGCAATAAACATCGTTGTCAGAAAGCATTTTGAAGTCAGAAATGAAGGAAATAAGTCGGCGTCATCTAGTCATTTGGAAAAACCAATACTAGCTTATTTTTGATTTGCAGAATGATAACATTGTTTATTCGGAAATGTTGCCTATATATGTTTTTACAGACATTTAATTTGCCAATGAATATATTTACTCCATTTTAGAGAATCGAAGTAAACTGAAACAATTCCTTGTTTAAATTAAACACAACATTAATCAACGTTTATTGGCGTAGTGATATCAGCGCAGATGTCATGGCGTGATTAGATGGTGAAACGTTCGAAAGAAAATAAATATTTCTGCCTTCGGTGGGACCTGAACCCACGACCTTCCACTTGCCGGGCGGAGGCTCTACCATCTGAGCTACGAAGGACAATATATAATCTCTTACGAACGTATATATTTATTGTAGCCAGTTATTTCGCAGAATGGTGTAGTACATGGACTACTATTTAAACCAAATTGCAAAGAGACTGGTATTAAATTGATCGAAATGCCCGTTGCAGCATACGTATTTATATAAATCGAACACTACGCAGATTAAATTAAACAACAATATTAATCAACGTTTATTGGCGTAGTGATACCAACGCCGATGTTATGGCGTGATTAGTTTGTTTGCGTAATATTTTATTTATTCTTGCCTATGACGAGAGATTTCTTCGCTCATGATTACAAGAACGGAGTTAATCAATGCTTCAGAAAATTCACGGAGTTGCGCCTCGGAAACGCAGAATGAATTTAAAAAAGTTTTGTTCCAAGTAAGTTTGCGTTACCCTGCATCCTTCAGTTTAATATCTGGCTTTCAATACATCTAAAACAGATTCCCAAATACTTTTTACGCATTTCTTACACTTATTCTTTTATAAGTAGCTTAATTCAAAGCAGACAGTATTTAACTTTGTGTTATTTGTGCTGAATTATGAATGAATTAAATATCTGAAGCTGGCTACACGCATGTTGCGATTTATTTATAGGGAGGGAGGGATGGAGTCGTAAGCGGGAAAACCACCCGTGTGTATGATGAAAATCCTCGGGTTTTATGGACTTTGCTATCATCCCAAGCCAGATTGAAAAACAATTATTCCGGCCTCAACAGGAAATGACAGCAAGGGAAAACCCGTGTGACACACAGAGAAAATCGGTACGTATTAGAGACTATCGTCCGTGTAAATAGTTTCAAACAATACTCTTCAAAATTGACAATAATCAAACAACCATAAACTGCCGATGGGTCATATAAAGAAAAGGACACGATGATTGAATATATATAAATATGCCTACAGGATGCCTCCTAGCTACCGAACGAAAAAAATATAGGTGTATTCCTTGAAGACTTGCGACAGAACAAAGTGACATTGAAATGTGAAAACACAATTTTTTTCATGCTGATTGAAATTAACCTCCAAGTAATGACGACAGAACTCAACTACCTATTTCTTGGCGAAAGTCAATTATCACTCAAAATTTTAACAGCATCCCCATTCAATGATATTTAATTAAAATGCAAGGTTTTAATTGGGTTTTTGAAAACTTGTCTCGTTTAAGCACAATCGAAAATTGGTGAGAAGATTCAGCTTCCAACCACACGCATCCAGATTAAAGTAAACCAAGATCGAGGAATACAAGAGAAGTGACACTTCTTTTAGCATCCCCATATCAGAAAATTTCAAATATAGTTATTTGAAATATATAATTTTATGAACAATGTTTGTCGTCGCACGCTTTAATATTCTAACATTCAGAATCTAAATCGGTTTGGAAAGTACATTTTGTTCTAGAAAAAATACGTGCCTGCGACTGATACGTAATATTATGTAGAAAATTTAAGTATACAGAAGTATACTTAAATTTTGGGTATTCAAGTGTAACGCAGAAGCTGTATGTTTTTGAAATAGAGAGAGAGAGAGGGAGATCGTTAATAACTGATAATGTTAAATAACGTAGGTTCTTTTAGAAATTGCTCTTTTCGTCATATTGGGTTTCGATGCAACTAATTTTAAAAGTGCAGTTTTTAAAAAATTCCTATTTTATATCTTTTAGCATTTCTCATCTTTAAAGATATTTTGAAAATGCTTTAAATTGGACGTATATGGAGAAATTACTTAAATTAGATTTTCACACAGGAACTGAAAATCTAATTCTTTAAAATTATATTGCATAACTACTATGAAAAATGAAATAACAAAATATTTGCAAATTATTTTAGAAATTCAAGTCTTGGTATCCATTAGTCGATGATACGCTACTTTTCTAAGAAATGGTCAAATATATTTTTCTATAGAATCCGTTACATGCCTTGGCATTACCAAGAGTCTACTTCTCTCTTATACCAATACGTGACTTTTTGTTAGAAAGTTTCAAATCGAGTTTTTTTACTTCGTCCAGAGTTATTTTATGGAAATTGATGAAAGCCCATGTTTGCAGATGAACAGTTTACAAAAGGGGGTTGAAACCTTATTTATGTAGCCTCATACTGACCAAATATTTTTCAGGAATTTTTTCCCTACGTCACGATTCCACTTTAGTGATATCAATCAGGTTTTGTATATATCAATCCTATTTACATTTTGTTCTTAAGATTTTATAAAGATCCAATATCTTTTCTCTGTCTTTCCCTGATATCTGTACGATATCGAGCGATAGCTAGAAGGCATTGAAACATAGCATCAATAACAACTATCTATAACAACAATTTACAACTATCTATAACAACAATTTACAACTATCTATAACAACAATTTACAACTATCTATAACAACAATTTACAACAATCTATAATTTTTGTAACTTAATTAATGAGAAATATTAGCACAATTCATTATCACAACGTGAAACTATATTATTTACCTTTAGTCATTCGCGCTTTGCCATGGCGCTGTGGTAAGGGGTTCCTCTAGCGTCCCGTAGAACCTCGATTCGATTCTAAACGGTGCCCTTAAAATAGAACGCTCACCAACAAGAGGCTCGCTGTAGTTTGGGTGTTGGTTCTTTAGGCCTAATTAGATGTTCGGGTTCCTCGTTAACGAGGAACCCTAACTTAGCCCCGAACGTGCTGCATTGGGATCCGTGGGTCTCAATGCAGCATGACATGGCGCCCTTCTGCCATAGAACGACCAAACATTCCTTTTTTATTCTTGGAAGGATGGCATCGGTACATTTTCCTTTCCAGTTAATGGACTCCAAACCCTTGACTCTAGCTCACTTATGGTTTTCTATTTATAAAAAAAATCTTTTTTAATACCTTTCTTCTCGAATTTTGGATGCTTTTTTGGAATCAGAGCTCGTTTTAAAAGCACTTACATTTATAGACGCAGTTATATTAGCCCTTAAAATCCGAGCCCTGCCCCCAAATATTTTGAAATAAATTCGAATGTTACATTTATTGTAATGTATAAATGTAAATAAGCTGTTCTTACCCCCCCCCAATAATTTTAAAAACTCTACGTTTCTGCTTCTATTATAATATTAAATGCAATAAAAATTACACCTAACTTAGTAGGAAACGATTTTTTTTTTCTTGTGGTCGGGGAGGTTGCGAAGGGTGGTCGTCGGAGGCGGCGCTGTAAACCCAAACAGGAGGTTCAGACAGCGCAATCAACCGCCAAAGGCGAGTAGAGGGACCAACAGGGCCCGGCCAATACACTGTAGGAATGTGGGCAGCAGCACCGTAAAGAGTGTGGCGCATAGCGGAAGTTATTCGGAAGTATCCAAGAGGTTGGACAGATCCGGGGGTGGGGTGGGGTGATGTGTCCGACTGGGCGTCTGGCCCTCTGGGCTTGAGCTCTGGGGACCGAGACGACTGCAGGCGAGAATGAGCTCATCCCTTCAGTAGTCATATGTCGAACACGGAAGAAAAATGTGTCCAGAGCAAGGGCGAAGACAGGTGGAGGTCACAGGGTCACGAACCCTCAAAATATATTTTTTCACTGTAAAAAATTCCAACTTTCATGATAAATGAAGGGTGTTATTCCAAGACCATGGCAAATTCTGTCCTTAACCCCCTAAAATAAAAGTCTGTGTCCATCCCTGCTCCAGAGTTTCTTTAGCACCTTCCTAACATTGGAAGCACATTGGAGGGAAGTTGGTACCTGATTCTGTGGAGGAGCTGATTCGTGAATGCACAACCCAGTCCGAAACGATGCAGCCTGCTCTGGTCTCTACTGTGGAAGTTATGGGGAAGGAAGAAATGGCTCTTCTGCACATCAAATGATGATCGAATGTACCATAATATGTCCCCTTTTAAGAAGGTTCACCATGTTCTGTCAAAAGGTGTCCTTCAGATCCCTGATACATTAGGAGAGAGATGAGGGTTGTACTGCGAATGTCTGCTACTACAGATTCCATTGGCGTCTCGCAGTGCATGACTCGCCCAGGTGTCCGCAATACCATTGCCATTAAGATTTGAATTGTCCGGAATCTAACAGAACGTGACAGGATTTCTCTCATCCGCGCTTTTGGCCGCTTCAACGACATTATCATAGACAATGGGAAAAACCGACCAATCCGCATGGTTAGCCTGGAGGTTAAGTAAAGTAGCCTGGAAGTCATAGACAATAGTGCCAGGGGAATTCCCATGGTGATGCTGGGTGGTTTCCCATAAATCAACAAATTCTGCCTCCACGAAAAAGACTATTAAAATGCCTAAAACAGCTTAACAAACCAATTGTAGCGCTCACAACAAAGAAGTCACCAACACGCAAGTTTCCTCAAACAAGCGAAAATCTTTCTAATGGGCTCTGTGAGACCCTGCATTTCACCATGACTTGCGGGTTACTTTTTAATAGAACGTCTTGACAAAATAAATCGACTGCAAATAAGCATTCCATTTAGGCAAAAATGTGATTTATAGAGCTTTTCGAATAATTGACCAAAAGGCAAAATATATTGTAACGGGTCACATACACTTTAACGGCCATTAGAACAAAAATTATTAATTTTCTACCATTTCCAAGATCCTTTTTTTATTGAGAAATTCGTCTCAGAATGCCAGTACAAAGTTTCCTTTCATCAATTAAGAGACACTCAGTATATTCCAAATTCGATCAACGATACAAATCTTCAACACTAGACATTTTCAATTTCAATTTGGAGATGGGATTATGATATCATGGATAAATATCTAAGAACCGATATAAAGTGCATTGCAATTCCACATATTTCGTTAATTAAACACAAATACATTTCAACCCGGTTTTGTATATTTTTTAATTTCCTACATAATTTTTAAACACAATCTGTGATTTTTTAGGCCCTAATTGTCCCTTGTATCTTTAAAGTTTACGGAAAGTGCGCTGCCTGAACATTGAAAGGTTCACTATATTTTTTTTCTATCTAGACCCAAATGCTCTCAAATCTTAGAAAGTTATCTTTATAACTCAAAAATGTTAGCCTCCGAGGAAAAATTTTAGGGTATATTTCACTTCAAATTGGCAATAAATAGATCACCCCGAGGTAAAAGATTTTGAACGTTGTAAGGGTATTCCCACTGGATGATATGGAAAGATTTTCGCTTTATTCTTATATAATGAAAAATAGATATATATATATATGCCTGAAAAAAGTCTTTCCGTAAATTTCTCTTTTCCATACGATACTTCGATCAATTCATAAGGATATCTGGAAAAGAACCCTTCCTTGCGCAAACACCTAAGAATTTTCCAAACGTAATATCTAAGTTATCTTCGAAAGGATTTGAAATAACGGAAAAGGAGTCCCTTTAAAATATCTCATCTTCAACTAGAAAAGTAACTTCCTTTTCCTAGGCTAAGAGGCTAAAAAAGTATGACTCGTTTCCTCTCCTCTGCCAGATAGTATCCGCAGATAACATGAAATATAAAAAAGTATCCACCATTGGCCCATACTGTCGGAAGCGAATCACTGGCTTCAATGAGAAAAGGAAGTGGAAAAGCATAGCAGAGAAGCCGAAATTCGAGCACGGACGTGTGAATAAAACATCGTGATGTCTGTCATAAAATCTTTTAAACGAGAGAGATGGTGCTAGAGAAAATTATTAATGCCCATTTGTCAAACCATAGCTCCATCACCTTGAAATGCAACCCAATTTTTTATGTGCTTACATATTTTTAACCTAAATGCCTAAATGCAGTTTTATGTGTCACCAATCTCAGTCTTTTCTTAATTTTTTTTTTTACACTAGAGGAATTGAAATATTTTATTCGTATATTTTAAATAAATATCTTGTGATCAGTTTCACACCTGTAATTTTTATTAACACATTTTTCATCAGTTTTCGGAATGTTGTTCCTCTATTTTTGCATTACATTCTTCGCAGATGCAAAGTCTAATCTAAATTGCAAATAGAAATGTGTGACATCTTTTATTTATAACATTCGGAGTTCGCGTTATTATTAGAAAATTAGTTTGATATCAAATTTCCATAAAATTCATTTTGCAGCAGAAGTTAGATATAAGTGATAAGTAAATGAAAGAAAAGTTAGTTGAAATACCATCTTAGACAAAACAGAGATTTTAATTTGGATATGTTTCTGATAATTTAATCGGTAACAGATGCGAAGGAAGTCTTTTGCATTACCAAAATATTTTTTCAAAATTTAGTTTTTTGAAAATAAAGGTATAGATTTAAAATATTTTATAAAATAAAGAAATATCAATAATATTAGTTAATCTCTTTTAATCATAATTCGTGATTTTACCTTATTTTGCTTAAAAGTTAGAGTTCAGTGATCATCCAAATACACAATACAATATATACCTAGGCGGACGCAATGTGTTTTTCAAAGTGGGAACGGACTGTTTTCTAAACATAAAATTTTATTTTCCCCTGAGGGACCCTGGTTCGAATCCAGGATGAGGACGGCGTCTCTTTTTCTCCTAAAACAAAAAGCTCTAGCTTGAGCTAATAAACGTGGATGTCGGAATTTTCACGCAAACAACCTACTGTTCGTTCGCGAAAAGAAGTCCGGTGGAACAGTAGAACAGTTAGAAATAACAGGAGGTGACGTCACAAACGGGCAAGTTAATTACAGCAGAGGAGGACTACAATTTCAGAACTTGTTTTTAGTGAAGGTTTGTCGGCGCCAAAATCAAGTTCTGAAATTGGAGTCCTCCTCTGCTGTAATGGGATAGGCCGTTTGTGACGTCACCTCCCGTTATTTCTAACTGTTCCATCGGACTTCTTTTCGTGAACGAACAGTATTTCATAAAACCTAGTACAACTATTATAAAGCGATAAGAGAAATTCTCGTCTCTATTACAGTCTATGGACGTTCACGTGTTTATAAAAAAATATCCCAATGTGCAATAGGGTATATATATAATAAAACAATATACAGTATAACATATGAAATAAGCCAATATGAAATATGTCTTATTGCATATATTATACTGTATAGCATATGCAATAAGACAATATGAAGTACGATATGTTTAATAATATATTACATAGCAGGGTTGTCCAAATTAAGGTCCGCGGACAACTCTTTGGAATAAAAAATTCAGGATTTCAAAACAAATTTTTCGATTTTTTTTTTAGAAATAAAGGAAAACCGCAAGGAAAGCAAGGACGACTCTAATAACTTACTTTCTTTCTTTCTTTTCTTTTTTGTGAAACACACTGAAGCCGCTTTCCCGAGAAATCTGTGAAAATTTTCAAGTAACTAGTTTCCCAAAAAGCTTGAACAACCCGGCTGCTATACAGCATAATAAATGGAATATGAAAATACGCTATACAACATATATAATAGGATAATATACAGTACAATATGCAACTATTAATTTTATTATATACCTATTGGTTAGTAGCTTACTTCAGAACACTATTTCATTAAAAGGTTACGAGATTTGCATATTTCGTGACAGTAGTGGATTAATTCTTCAGTTTAACACGATTAGATTAACTTTCAGCAGAAAATGAATTCCTAAACTTCATTGCAAATACTTTTGAAAGTTAAAAATATGGAAAGCGTATAAAAAATATATTACTCCATATTCTCAGCATCCATTGTTGTCATATTATTCTCATTTTCGAAAGTTAAAAGTTCTCAATAATTCAATTATAATACTCCCAAAAGATTAAAATCTTCAAAATGTTATATAATTAATTTTATAAAAAGCTGAATACGGAATTTTTACATATATAGCTAAAGAGTAAAAGGACTTCTTTTTATTTGCATGCAAACTCTAGACATTAAAGTATTATTTTCGACACTAAAGAAAAATCCCTTCAAACCATGCATATCATTATGTGTGTGTCAGTCAAGAAAATGCTTTAATCTATTTTGGGTTCAATTTCAAATACCTGTCATCAAAGTCTTCTTAAATAATTCTTTCTGGGTAGTATTATGCTTCCTTGCACCCCATTTTCAAAATGGCCGCTCATGGCGGGCTATGTCCTTAACTTCCAAAATGGTGGCCACGTCTCTGGGTTTTTTCGGTTTTTTAATTGATGAGTTTTTTAATGAGTGTACTTCGCGTAGACTCGGCATAATTGTTATTAATTATTCCTGTTTTATTATTATTTTTAATTTCTACAGAAGTTTATTAAATCCTTATTATTTTGATCTAGTTGCTTTTATATTAAAACCTATTTTTCCTTCGAAGTTTTTTAATTATCAGATTGTTAAAATTCGGAAATTGCCGTCATTTTCACTTTTAATTTGTATTTTCTGATTGATATTAATTAGTCTGGTTGTCATAGATGGGTTTATTTTTCTCATTTGTATCGGAGTTTTCATCGAACTAATTTTCATTATTTTTAATTTTTCCTATTTATTTAATTATTTTTATTCCAAGAAGAGTCCGCTACTTTATTAAATCTTTATTTTGATCGAGCTAATTTTATAGGAATATTAATTTTCCTCTAAGTTAATTTGTAAATATTAAATTGTTAAAATTCGGGGATTGGCGTTTTCCACTCACTGATTATACTTACTACTACCGCAATGTAGGACAAACTGCAGGAGTCCTCTGTTTTATTAAATCCTTATTTTGATCGACTTAATTTTATACGACTATCAATTTTCCTCTACAAGTTTTTTTTGTAATTATCATATTGTTAAAATTTGAGGGATTATTTACTCGCTGATTATTTTTACTGCAATGGAAGTATTTATCTCGGGCGGTCTGCAAAGTGTACTCTGTTAGTTTCGATGCTGAATGGAAAGAAAGACCGCTCTTCAATAGTTAACCCCTCTCCTTTTCTTTTCATCCTTAAGGTCCAATCAGAAAAAGTTTCAGCAATCCTACAATTCTGTTTATACGTGCGCCTCTTTTTTATAAATCTGAAGTTTCGCTTTGACCTCGGTGGCTTATATAGACCAAAAAAGATTCTCTTATCGCAGAGATAATTCCTATAACAGTGTGCTGTCAATTATAAAAAGTATTCAAGTGTTCCTACCTAGCTGCTAAAATTTCCCCTAAAAAAATAAATTCTTCTCGAATATCCCTCTATGGCAAGTTAGCATTTATTGATATCCACGCTTTTTTTGGAAGTTGGGTAGCGTCAAACGTTCTTTCCACCTGCCGCTGTCCATGTTTTCCTTTTAACTGTCCTGGGTGATGAGTTTATTCCAGTTTAGGGGCATTAATTTTTCTTTGGTCGGTGATTCCTTGTTTACAAATAAGCAAGTTTGGTCTGAGAAAAGCGATTTAAATTTCCCTAAAAAAAAAAATAATTTTCTTCTCGAATGCTCCCCTGTAATTGGTTTCCATTCCCCGTTTGCAGTCCAAATTGCATTCTCTCTGTCTGATATGAAATGTTTATTCTCCATAATGAGGAGTAATGTTTCTGAAAACCGCGTACATCTTGTTTACAAACAACCCAAGTTCCGGGTATGGGAGGTGGGAGGGAGATTTTCCCTCTCTTCTCAGACATAGAGGACATGTACCGTCTGAGACATGTCCTCCCTCCCTCTCGGGGGCGGCGTATTCATAGGGGTCAAGAGTTCACCTCATTATCGTATTGGTATAAGGAGTTTTGTATTTGTCCCCAAGTTATACATTATATGTTTTTTGCTTTGCATTGGTTTCATCCCTTTTCTCATTTTCGTGTTTTCGAAGACTGAAGTTTTACAGTGATTGGAATTTTTAATGCTTTCCAACTAAAACCTTTACATAGCTTTAGCGTTCTCTTCACTTCTTCTTTATTAAAACTAAAGACATGCACTTTCGGTCTTAGAGAGAGATGAATTCTCTATTTAATTTTCCATTAATTTCATCTTTTCTTCTGATGTCTGTTTAGTACTTCTGCAATGGATATGATCTGATGGACATTCATCCACATTCGAAAGCGATCGAAATCAATTGGCATAACTTTTATACAGTCGATGATTTTACTTTATAAAAGAAGCTATCTGTATCCATATTCAGAGGTGCCATCAAATTCATGTCATAGTTTCATTATATAATAGTAAAAAATGCACATTAATGTTTTTTAGATATCCAGGATAGATATTCCAGTATATACCATATGCTGTTATATCGCTTTTCTGCACTGGAAGGACTTATTGAAGAAGTTGACATCTCAGAAGCAAATGAAAACATTGTTAAGACAATAGTTGAAACTGCTGGGGAAATTGGTGGTGTAACCTGTAAAAAGCACAATAGCAAATTATCTGAGAAGACGAAACAGCTCATGAAAAGGCGAAGAGATATGAAGGTGGACAATCAAAATACCAGTTCCAGGATTGAGTACATAGAACTTTGTAAAACTCTGCGCAAAAGCATGAAAGAAGACATAAGAAAATTCAATTGTGAGTTAGTAAGGAAGGCCATTGAAAATAACAAGAGCCTTAGGGTTGTTAAAGGGAGTTTGTCTATTGGGAAGAAACACATCATTGCATTAAAAGGAGAGGATGGCACCGTAACAAGAAATAGGGAAGAAATACTTAGAAGAGTTGAAGAATTCTACAAAAAACTATATGAAAGTAACAGTGGATTAAACGAAGACTCTGAGATAGTCGAAGGAACAGCTCCTAAAATCTTAAAAGAAGAAGTTTCATTTGCAATAAAAAGTATGAAGAAAGGAAGAGCCCCTGGCGATGATGGTATTACATTAGATATCCTAAAAGAAGCTGGAGAATATGTAGAAGACATACTTGCAAAATTCTTTACCAAATGTCTTAACAGCGGTAACATACCAAACCAATGGGATTCTGCAACAGTAATTCTTTTGCATAAAAAAGGTGATAAAGAGGATTTGAAAAATTACCGACCAATTAGCTTGTTACCTGCTATTTATAAAATCTTCACAAAAGTGCTAACACATCGCCTGCAGAAAAAATTAGATGCAGCTCAACCAAGAGAACAAGCTGGATTTCGAAGTGGATTCAGTACAGTGGACCATATTCAAGTATTAAGAGAATTAATTGAAAGAACACATGAATATGAACTTCCATTGTGTGTTGCATTTATTGACTATGAGAAGGCCTTTGACTCTATTAAAACATCAGCAGTCATCAACTCTTTAAGATCAACAGACATTGAGGATGTGTACATTGACATGGTGAAACGTGTGTATAAAAATGCAAGTGCAAAATTTCGGTTACATAAAGATACCAAAACTATCAAACTTGGCAAAGGTGTGAGGCAGGGAGATACCATTTCTCCAAAACTTTTTACTTCAGCTTTACAGATGATTTTTCAGCAGATAAATTGGAATAACAAGGGAATAAAAATAAATGGTGAATATTTAAATCATTTGCGGTTTGCTGATGACATTGTTATTTTTTCAACGAACCCATCAGAACTCCAAGACATGGTACAGGAGCTCTCAACTAGAAGTAAAGAAGTTGGAC
>QLNU02015003.1:51560677-51592857 GCA_006491805.2 Dysdera silvatica | reverse complement strand
TATTTTTCACTTTTGCAGTCACAATTTTTCTGAAGTAATTTTTTCATTGAGTTGTTAAACATTAAAAATCTACAAGTCGAAGGAAAAAGAAAATATTTCACTCTAGTTTGATACTTTGAGAAAAATGCCCTCAAAATAATTTCGCTCAATTACATTAAAAGATCTGTTGAAAATTTTTTTTTCTTAATAATATATATGATAAAAAAATCCTATTTTTTCACATTAAGTGAATATATATATTTTTTCATTATTATTTAAACAATTTTCCTTAAATATGAAATTTTTTATACAATTTTCGAAAGCTATGAAAAAATATGTTTTAACTTTTTGAAACTTAAATTTTCTGAACTACCCTTTAAGAAGATGCAAAAAAAATCATTGAACCACGATGCCTTTTGAGGCCCCGCGACCAAAAATTCTTTAGTATACTACCTTAGTTATAATCACAGTTTACTGTCTTAGATATCATATCTTAGGTATAATACCTTAGATATATTTTAGATATATCTTAGGATGTCATTTCTTAGTTATCATATATATTAGATATATCTTTAGATGTCATTTTAAGCTATCATATATTAGATATATATCTTAGATGTCATTTCTTAGTTATCATATATTAGATATATCTTAGATGTCATTTTTAGTTATCATATATTATATATCTTAGATGTCATTTCCTTAGTTATCATATATTAGATATATCTTAGATGTCATTTCTTAGTTATCATATATTAGATATATCTTAGATGTCATTTTAAGACATATATTAGATATATCTTAGATATCATATATTAGGATATATCTTAGATATCATATATTAGTGATATATTCTAGATATAAATATATTAGATATATTCCATTATCATATATTAGGGATATATCTTAGATATCATATTAGATATACTTTAGATATCTATATTAGATATATCTTAGATATCATATATTAGATATATCTTAGATATCATATATTAGATATATCTTTTAGATATCATATTAGATATATACCTTAGATATATTTTAGATATATCTTAGATGTCATTTCTTAGTTATCATATATTAGATATATCTTAGATATCATATCTTAGTTATCGTACCTTAAATATTATAGCTTACATATAATTTTCGTGTATTATCCTAGCACATTAGGTTTATATTATAAAAATACTTTAGCGTACAACCTTAGCTATAATGGTATTATGGTATCTTATATATATCATGTCTTAGATATAAATATAGTATACTATCATAGTACTCTAGGATTATATGATGGCAGGGCGACTCAAGAATTTTTTTACAGATGTAGAAAAAACAGTTGCAATTAATCCTTATTAACTGATATTTATACATCTTAGCTAAAAAAGCAATAATTTAGTTGTAATTAATCCTAATTAATTGATATTAAAACATCTTCACTATTGTTTTTCTTTTTCACCCTTCTCCTTTTTATCTATTATCATCTCTATCTCGTCGATGAATATTTTCCTTGTTCGTGGGTGTGAAAATTTCTCTCTACCTTATTTTCTAAAAATGTCAATATTCTCCGAAAACACACAGATCACCATTATACTTGGATTTCTTATACGTGGTTTTGAAAATTTCGCCAAGTTTCAACATGGAAGCTATCTTACCATGAACGATTTCAAACGATGGTAAATCTCTATAAAAGACTTTTGTTGTAGTTAATGTTGTTGCTGTCCCCTGAACGTCATACCATAATAACGCGTGTAACTATTACACAGAAAATATCAGATTTTGACTTCCGTTGATTCTCTGCATAAATAAAAGTGCACGGAAATTTCTAGGTAAAACGTAGGTTCCGATGAAGAATGGTCTTAAATGCCTTTATATCGTAAAAGCATATAAATAACTATCGAGAATTCTTCATATTACAAAAAAACAACAAAAAAAAACATGATTTTCCTCATGTTGTCTATGATCTCCCATGTAAACAATAAGAAAAATGTATGTATTATTAAGAGACTCTTTTCGACACTTGTAATGTGGATGGTAAGAAATCATATGTTGGAGAAAGAAAATTCCCTTCGGTGAAAAAAAAGAACCTTGCATCAGTGACATCAAGACGAGTTGTGCGTATTTTTGTAGAATAATTTAGGAAAGCTTCTAAAATATCCTTCTTTACATAAAATCATTAATTATTTGTAGATATCGAATATATAATAATATAATAATGAAAAAAAGAAAAATATATACTTATTTAATGTGAAAAAGTAGGATTTTTGAGTCAAGGAAAATATTGCACAAAATCTTTCAATGTACTTGAGTGAAATTTTTTTGAGGGCATTTTTCTTAAAGTATCAAACTAGCGTGAAATATTTTCTTTTTCTCTTGACTTGTAGATTTTTAATGTTTGAAAACTCAATGAAAAATAACTTCAGAAAAATTATGACAAACTTTGTATAAAAAATGCATCTACTTAAAGAATAGCTAAGAAACTTTAAGATTAAAACAGTTAAAAAATTTTATTAGTTTAGAAAATGTATAAATAATTTGTAGTTGCAGAAATGTTTAATAATAATTAAAAAATATATTACTTAATGATAAAAATTATTAGGATTTTTTTGGACAAGGAATAAATTGCATAATATTTTCTAATGTGATTAAACAATTTTTTAAGGCTGTGTTTCGTTTTATATAGAATAATATTAATATTATTTTTTCGGCGAAATAATTTTACTTCGAAGCATTTTATAGTTTGATAAACGTAAAAAAAATTGTTAACTTGTATTTTTTCAAATTAAGGGAAAAATTAGATATAGATTCGGAATGCTCGCGAAAGTGTAAGTTCTAATAAAACATGCCATTTGTACCGTATATTCACAAAACACCTTAAACGTTAGAAAAAATTTATTTTTACACTTTTGTAGCTAAGAAAAAAAAAGAGAATATTTTATATTCGTATGTCTTGGGAAAATGGCATAACTAAGGGGGAAAATTGATACGTACAGTTTCAAATTTCTTGCCAGAATGTAGTTTCCGATGCAGCATGTCATTTGATGATCTTTGTACGTAACATGACAATAAGATAAAGTATTTTCTTAATCTTTATAAAGAGTCTTAACTAAGTTATTATCTTAAATAGTAAAAAATACTTCTTGGATATTTAAGTAAGATTATTTCAAAAATACTAAGATATTAAGTATATAGAAATTTTCTGCACTAGAACAAATCTTAACTAGAGAAAACTGGTAACAGCAAAAATTTTTTTATCAATGATCCTTTATTTGTTTGGAAAAAAATAAAAAGTATTACGTGAAGACAATATTCGAAAGTCACTTTACTTCAAGATAAAACTTCAACTCACATAAAAATACTTTATTATCTTAATATCATTTGTAGCTTTATAGCAAAATCATACACAAAAGTATATTATGTTCATATGAACTTAATTTTAAAAACAAGTGATCTTATAAAAAAATCTACGTGGGAATACAAAATAGCTTTAGAAGGTAATTATTTCCATTCCTAGTGCATGCAAATATAAAAGTTTCTCCAAGTCTATGTCAAATCACCTTAAGTCTTATTTTAGTTCTTTGATATTAATTTTACGATCAAATCAAACTTAAATTAAAGATAAAGATAAATACTAATCAACGCTAGTAACGCATTAGCATTTAAAATAGTCAAGAGATAATAAGGATATAGAATTCTGAAAAAAAATAATTCGGAGAATCTGGAAAACCGATAGTACAATAGTACATTTCTTTCAATATGTAATTTTAATTTCTTTCTCGCTATTAAAGCATACGTTGATACTCATGAGCAAGAACTTTAAGTGGATATTCGTTTACGAAAATTAAGCATTAAATAGTGAAAATATACCAGACGAGAGTGGGGAAGGCTATATTTTAGACGTTGATATTAACTATTGTCTATCAAATGCATAATGAAGATATCACATTAAACGATAAGCATAGATAAGATGCTCATCATTTGTTTCTCAAACAAGCGTTGCTAGCTGGACTGCAGGTAGAAAATATAATGGAGTGATAGGCTTTTTGCAAAAAGGCTGATTGAAATCCCATATTCAGTAAAACACTGAAAAGAGGAAAGAAGCAAAGACTGGTTTCGCAAAGAGATTTTTATAAGCTTATGTATAAGTCAGTATTCGGGAAAACAATAGAAAGCATGAGAAATAGAAAAAATTTAGTCTGGCGGCTGATGAGAGAAAAAATTGGAACATGTTGATTTCAAAGCCAAGCTTTAAGGATTGGATAAATTTGAAGAATGACGAAGATGGTAACTTTCTAGTACAAGTTCACATAGATATACCGAAATCGAGTTTCAATGAAATATATATATATGATGGTTCATCTATCCTGGATATCTTAAAAACATTATTGTGTATTTTTTATTATGACATAATGAAACCACGATGTGAATAAAGTTGATGTGCGAATTCTGCATACGGATATAGATAGTTTCTTTTATAAAAGTAAAATCGACTGGTGTAAAGTTATGCCACGGATTTCGATCGTTTTGAATACGGATGAATGTCCACCAAATCACATCCCTTGCAGAAATATAAAAAAATAAACATCAGAAGAAAAGATTAAATAAATGGAGAATTGAATAGAGAATTCATATCTCTGTAAGACTGAAAATGTATGTCTTTAGTTTTTATAATGGAGAAGTGAGGAAAAAGCTAAAGGTATGAGCAAGATTTTAGTTAAAAACTATCTAAAATTTCAGAGACTGTAAAACTCCAATCTTCGAAAACAAGAAAATGAGAAAAGAGATGAAATCAATGCAAAGTATAAAACATATAATGTATAACTTGGAGAAATATACAAAAAATTCTTATACCAATACGATGATGAAGTGAACTCTTGATCTCCTATGAATACGCCGACCCGAGAATGGAGAAAAACACGTCCCAGACGGTACATGTCCTCCGTGTCTGAGAAGAGGGAGAAAATCCCCCTCCCATACCAGAACTTGGATTGTTTGTAAACAAAATGTGCGCGGTTTTCAGAAACATTACCCGTCACTATGGATAATAAACATTTCATTGCAGACAGACAGAATGCAATTTGCATTGCAAAGGGGGACGGAAACCAATTACAGGGGAACATTCGAAAAGGAAATTATCTTTGTTAGGGGAATTTAAATAGCTTTTCTCAGAACAAACTTGCTTATTTGTAAACAAGGAATGACAGACCTAAGAAAAATTAATGCCCCTCAACTGAAATAAACTTCGCACACAGGACAGTTAAAAGGAAAACATGGATAGCAGCAGGTGGAAAGAAAGTTTGATGCTTCTTCCAAAAAAGTTTGGATATACATAAATGCTGAGCTGCCATAGAGGGGCATTCGAGAAGAATGCATCCTTTTAGGGGAAATTTCAGCAGCTAGATAGGAACACTTGAATACTTTTTATAATTGGCCGCACACTGATATTGGAATTATCTCTGCGAATAAGAGAATCTTTTTTGGACTATATAAGCCACCGGGGTCAAAGGGCAAGAAGCGAAACGTGGGATTTCTAAAAAAAAAAAAAAAACAGGCGCACGCATAACCAAAAGTATAGGATTTCTGAAACTTTTCTGATTGGAGCCTAAGGATGAAAAAAAAGAAGGGGATAATTACTGAAAAACGGTCTTTCTTTCCATTCAGCATCGAAAACTAACAGAGTACGCTTTGTCGTCCGCCCGAGTTGAATACTTCCCTTGCAGTAAAAATAAACAACGAGTAAATAATCCCCTGAATTTTAATAATATGATAATTACAAAAAACCTTGTAGAGGAAAATTGATATTCATATAAAATTAAGTCGATCAAAATACTGATTTAATAAAACAGAGGACTCTTGTTGGAATAAAAATAAATAATAAAATAGATTGAAAAAGTTATAAATAATGAAAATTATACGAGGAAATTTCCGATACGAATGAGAAAATTAAACCCATCTATGACAACCATACTAATTAATATCAATCAGAAAATACAAATTAAAACCGAAAATATACGGTAATTCCCGAATTTTAACGATCTGATGATTAAAAAAGCTTCAAGGAGAAAATAGGAATTAACATAAAACAACTAGATCAAAATAATAAGGATTTAATAAACTTTTTGTAGAAATTAAAAAAAAACTAATAAAATAGGAATAATTAATAAAAATTAGGCCGAGTCTATTCGAAGGACACTTATTAAAAACTCAGGAACGAAAAAACCGAAAAAACATGTACATACGTCGGGAGCGAGATACACGGCCACCATTTTAGAGGTTAGGGACATAGCCGACATGGGGGGCATTTTGAAAATGGGGTGCAAGGTGACCGTATACTACTTTTCTGTTCTTTTGTAATAACGTTTTCTGTTGCATTGCTCCAAAATAAGAAATAATTTATTTTGAATGAACACGTTCGAAGGCAAATTGAAAGAAATTATTAAAAGCATATGATCCCATTTTTGTATATTCGAGACAAAAGTGAACAATTCATTTTGATGTGTAGAATGGTTGACTTCCTTTATTTAGAATTACGACAGATGCATTTCCTTTCATGAGCTTAATTAATAAATAAATGCCGTAATTGAATTCCGCTGAATAGAAAGCAGGACGAGAAATAATTCCGCGTTTGAATGTTTTACTATTCAACGCTGTTTACTAAAAATAAAAAGTTTTTTTTGTGCTTTTGATTAGAAATGGTTTCCAACCAACTTTGCAGGAATATCAATTTAGAAATCCCAAGAGAATTTTCTTTAAAGATGTGTTACTTTTAGATATAAGCAAATATTACGGCTTTCCAATCACGTGATAACTTAATTAGTAAAAAAGCAGTCAGCGTCAAAAGCTTGGAACTCTTAAATCAAAGATACAAATAAAAAGTATATATACCGTAATTCAAGCTTTTAGCCAGGATGAAGGGGTTACTGGGGCAAGGTAAAAGCGATATGGATGCACCCGGGGAGTGTTTTCTCTATATATAAATAGCTCGATGGGGCACCTGGGGCGCAAGCATGGGGTAATTGGGGGCGCGAACCTGCAGGCCCTGGCTTGGCTACAGGCCTGCTGAAATTAATAAAAAAGGGCCTTGGCGTTTATGAGTTTAAAAATAAAAATTTCGGACGTGCGGCTTTTGCGCAGGCTGGGGCGTTTACGAATTCTTTTCTTTTCCGGTTTCCTTTACACCTTAGTAGTACGATGTTACACTCGAAGGATGTATCAAAACCGTACGGAACTGCAAATACGAAAACGTATCTAATTTTAAATGAACGTCGCTAGCTTCATTTACGATGTGTCGTTGCGGCGTTTACGACTTTTCCCGTGTAGTTAAGCTACTCACTGCGAATGGGGCGATTAGGCTATGTGCGGCGTTAATGATGTTAACTTTCTGATTCAGGCTCAATATCGCGGGTGCGGGGTTTACGCCATAAATTACCATAAATTACGGTACTTTTTGTCCCTGAAGAAAAACGGCGAAATCCGTCAAAAATGTACTTCTCATAAATGTGTGATTACCCTTAAAATACTGTTTAACGTGTCCAAATTTTACTACGTTTATGACGCTAACTTCCACTTGTTTATTAAATCACTGAAGTATTACGTTCAACTATATGGTAGTTTATTTTTTATTTCCATAAATGAATTTTTGCACTAAAACGGTATTTTTTTAAACAACAGGACACATGACAAAAATTTAATTTCTAATTGGTTATACTTTCCACTATATTTTTTGACTTCCCAAATTTCTTAGTCTATATAGATGCATGCTATTTTTATAAAAGTTTTCTATAAGTTGGTGCAGTTTTAACGTATTTAAACAAAGGAAAAATGTAATTTTGGCAGACATGTATAAGCTCATTCAAATGCTGTTCGATAAGTAATTTCGTACAAGAATACATAATATCACAGTCTTTCTTATTAATGACTTTCAAGGGATGGAAAAAAAACGTTATTAAACAGAAAAAATATTAATCTAAATGTACGTAATGCAATAAACAACATGTCGTGATCATAAAATACAGACGTTGAACACATAGATCCGATAATTAGAATGTCGTTTTGAGGGAGATCACTGTATTTCCCTTGGCGCGATGTATGTGAAATTACTAATTTAACATTTGAATGAAATTAAAGCATATTTCAGAATTTTTCCTAAAATCTTCTTGTATCAAACATGTTGGATAGTAAATTTGTATATATCACTGCCATGAAATATGAACCACGCAAATAAAACTTTTTTCACATTATCACTAGCTCTATTTAAAAATTATTTACGCGATATGAAAAATAAGTATTCCATTTAAAGAAGAATCTCTAGAATGACAATATTATTTAAACTACTCTTTCCATGCCAATACTACATAATTATAAGAATACCAAGTAAAGAACAACTAAATAGTTGTTGTATATAGAAAGAAAAAATATAAAAAAATATCAGTTTGTTATAAACATATGTTTTTTTTTCTTTAGGTATTTACGTCGAAATACATATTGTAAATTAAAAATAGTAAAAACAGCAAAAGGAACTGATGCAGATAATGTTCATAAGATATCTATTATATATCCCGTTTCTGAAGTAAACGCATTCATTCATTCATTCATTCATTCATTCATTGATAAAAATAGAAAAATGACCTTCCAAAATATTTACATTTTTGCCAAATAAAAATTGAAGCCATAAATTAGTAATTTCTTGAGCTTCCCCCAGAATGTCTAACAAAACAATAATGGATTTTAATTTTTTTCCCACAATATTTTCAAAAATACTAAAGTTATACTAAAAAATTCGACGGTTCAAAAAACGTTAATTGTGGAAAAGCATTTCTGAATTTTTTTGTCACTTCAAAGCCCATCGTGTTCTATATACTAAAAGACAATAGACAGAAATTAATTAATTAAAATAAAAAATGATGCAATATATTAATGAACCGTAGGATATAATTACTTTATTTTCATAGAAAATATGTTTGTGTTTTTTCTTATCGAAGAATTTCTCTATTTTAAATCAATTAAATTATGGAATGATGATTTACTGATCAAATAATTCTATATATTGATAACAATTTTCAACATTATGGTAAGTAAATAGATATAAATGCACAAATAAATCAGTATAACTTAAAGAGATATCAAATATGCAAATGAATTTGGAAGGAAAACTTAAACTATGTCGCAATTCATATATTAAATGTCTGCATAAATTTCTGAGACCATGAACTTAATAAATGATCGAAAACTCATAAAATAAATAAAGAACGTTCAGCTCACTTTCAAATAAATATCCTCAAATTCTTCCTCCACAATCTTTGAAGTTCTTCTGTAATTACATTTTTATATCTAAATGCTAAAAAATAACGAATATATTTAATAGAAGAAATGAATTTTGAAGATCCGGTTTAAGAAAATTAAATGTTATGAACATCTCATCAGTGGCGGCTTGTCAGGTGACGCGAGTGAAGCGGCACTTCACCTAAAAAAATTGGATGGTCGAGCAGTTTTTTTTTATTTAAATTCTAATTTCTTTTTCTTCACTTTTTGTCAAATTTAAAATTTGAGTAGAAAAATAAAATTCGAAATTTTATTTGAGCCCACTATTTTTTTTTGAATTTAATTCCTTTAATATAATTGGAATTACATTCAGGAACAGAAGGCTACGTTTTTAAGTCAGCGCTTTAAACGCGTTAAACGCACCAACGAAATATTGCTCGCCGAGAAAAAGGGCCGTATGAAGCGACGGTAGAAATTTAGAGCTTCGCTTCAAAACGGAAATGTTTTGCGAACATGGTTACCATGGCGATGGAATATTTACGGCTAAAGCAAGAATTATCAGAAGAGAAATTTTTATCGCATCATCATGTCAGCTAGTATTGCCAGATCAGAGGTTTTACCTCTTAATCTAGAGACTTCGCATGGGGAAAAAGGTAAAAATTACCAAAACAGAGGTATGGCTTGATCAGAAATAAAAATTGAGATTTTTGATTAATACAGAGGTTTCTAGAGGTAAAAAATTTTCTGTGGGGGTGTTACTGGTTAAAGAAAAAAAATTAAATAAAAATTTAAATAAAACAGATTTAAGATATAAATTAGAAATATACGAAAAATGATCTTTTTGTATAATATGTAATATTATACACAATAATATTAATTTAGAATTGAAAATTGAAAAAGGATAAGTCTCCGAGCTCCCCATTCCCAATACGGTTCTGGCATCCGGCTTTCAAGTGTCTTCACGTACACTGTCTAAATACGGAATACCAAAGTCTTAGCTCCAATAGCAGTCTAGAAAAGGGGATGGAGGCTCCAGAGCCCCTTTCCCGATACCGCCCTGACATGCGGCATTTCAAGTGCCCTCACGTACACTCTCTGAATACGGAATATCGTAGTCGTAGCTCCAATAGCAGCCTAGAAAAATGATTGGGACTCTGGTTCAGGATACGGCAATGACATCTCTCGGGAATTTTTTAACCCTAGAATTTGGAAATTCTGAGGAAACGAGTATTGGCCGTTTGCTGAAAGAGCCACAACCCGAATTTCGTGTCGTGGTAGTTTTGAAACAACCACAACACACAGTGGTCGGTTTTTTTTCGCTCATTGAAGGTTTTCGGTGTTTGATCCTAGCATTTATATATATAAATATATATACACGCACAGATACTGTTTAGTATAAAACACAATGAAATATAGATCTTGTGTTGAAAATATCTATATAATTTAATTGATCAATAAATTACTCAACAGGATTTCAAAGAAATGGAAAATTGGAAACAGTATTTCACGGTTATATATGGTTTTATTTGTGTAGTAGGACGGGCGCTTAAAAGAATCATAATTTAAGAGGAAACTTTCTTTACTCCTGATTCTAGGAAAAAAATTTCAACCCCTCCCGAAGAATCATCAATTCAGAAATGCAAATCCAACGAGGGACAATTTACTTTAAAAAGATAAGTTATTTGCAAACGTAAGCAGCTATTACCGTTTTTAAAACACGTGATAGCTTCGTTTTTTTGTTGATAAACGCGTTTTCGCGCTGAAACAATGGTTTTTCTTTAAAAAAGAAATAAAATGACGAAATTTGCATTTCTAACCGAGTTTGCTTTTTGTTAAGTTTTTCAAATAAATAAATTTTGGACTTCAGCACACAAGGGTTTTTCTCAAACCTTGTTTTTTTTTAACTAAATAAATTCCTTTAACATATCTTGGGTAAAATAAAAAATATATTTATTATGCATGTATAATTATATTATGTATGCACCTTCTTTTAAACACTGTCTTTTATGTAATTCGGTTTAGAAGATCTTAATGCTTATTAAGTTATTATTAATGAACTAATTGCTTTAAAGTTTCAATTCAACCCAAGTAAATATAATATTTCATGTTATATTATTTTTAAAAATTATTGACACATTACTTCTTCGATCGTCTTATATCACATGTTCCGTGGACGTCACTATAGCACGATATCATATTCGTTAATAAATTCGCCCATAATATAATAAATACTCATTTTACAAAATTCTTTGTTCGATATAAAAACCACTTCCGTGAATTTTGAAAGGATTACTAGAATTACGATACTGGCAAATATCTATTATTTTCATATAAGACCGTTAATTTCAAGGTTACTTTGTCCTTTAAAACAGTACAGCTTTTCATTATAATAATTTCAGACGTGTCGAAACAGTTGAATGTGCTTATCTCAGACTGTGGCACTACAATTGTGTGTTGTAAATAAAAATCTGACAAATTTGTTGAAAGCTAACCAGCCAATGGTTGAAAGCAACCAAGCTTGCAAGCCAATAAATTCAGAAAATAAAATATTGAATGGCACTTCACTGTTCCGCTGATTATATTCGCTACTGCCAAAATCCTGCTAGAAGCCAAACGAAAAGAAAATACAGTTAGCATAAATGGATAACCGTATTTTAAAAATTTATATTTTCAAAACTACTAGACATAGTATAATCAGTGAAATATGGAGATAAAGGACAAGGTCCTTATTTCTTTTCAGTTTCATATATATTTGATGGGTCTATCACACGACAAACATCTAATCTGTAATCGAGTTCATTCAAGACATTTTGCGGTTTTTCACGGTTATCGGGTGTTAAAGCCGCACTGACGCGTCCTTTAACCTGTTAACCGGGGAATAAAATTTTGTGAAACTCGTTTCACACTGGGGACTTTTTTTCACAGTGATAAGTAATGTCATCACACCATCACGCTAGGATTAAATATATAAGAACTACATAAAACGTAATGCGTTCAACATAATACGGTTAATTTCAATGACGAAAAATGTCGTCATTCGCATTTTGGTAGTCTTCCGGGCATGACGAAAAATGTCGTCATACCCAGTTAACAGGTTAAGTTCATTGAGTGCTTTCCGCAATGGTAGTTTATAATGCATGCTGGTTGAAATGCGTGCTACAGAGTGACAGTGGCGAATTTAGGGGAGCGGGGAGCGACCGCCTACCTTAGAATGAAAATTTAACATTGAAAAGATACAAGGTAAAGGTCCAATGAGGTATCATTTTCAAAAATCAAGTCATTAACGGTCCCCCCTTGAATGATCTTTAATCCGCCCCTGAACAGTGGTCATGTGGTTTGAAATGCAAGATGCACAGAAATAACGGAAAAAACCGTGCATATTCTAATACGCAAAAACTTTTCTCTGCCGTTGCCGCTATTTTTAATTTCAATCGCAGGAAAGGAAAGCTGCCATCAACTAAGCGATGTTAGAAAAAGAAATCTGAAATTCTTTTATTTATTTTCATGTAGCACTGATTATATTATGTGTAATAGTTTCGAAAATATAAATTTTTAAAATCCGGTCATTCATTTATGCTAACCCTGAACATTAAAACGCAGTCCCACTTAAATGTCTTAAAAGCTCCTAAATTTATTTAAACTAGAAACTGGAGCTATGCCTCAGGAAAGATCTCAAATACAAGTCTACACTTTTGCAATAAAAGCCCCCAAAATACTGGAGACATGCAAGGTTATTATTCATCAAAGGAAGGAAATATTTTTTGTATATAAACACTGATAATTATTTAAATTTTATGCATTAAAATATTTTCCCATTTTTCTTTAATAGAAAGCATTACAAAACCGATGATAGATATTTAAATATCGCTCGAACTCTATTACGTCCACGTCTTCTCCATAAAATCTGTTTAAAAAATCAGGGATTTCGAAGTGCGTGTATTTGTAGTACTGTAATATACCCTACTGTGAAAGCTCCGTTGAAACCCGAAATCATTCATAATGGCTACCGTTCTCAAATCTTCGATTTTTTTAAATTTGAGAAAGCCATTCGCGAAATTCAAAATCGTCGTCCCCAGGACAGATGATGGGGGTCCATTTCATTTCCATTTGAAAATAAAATATCCGAGATTTTAAAATCTCGAAGGGCATGCCCCCAGGTTGATATCAAAGCCGTTATTCTCACAGAAACGAAATAGGTGTACGAAAGTTGAAACTGGTTGTATGTGACGCTCTTATAAATAGGCTACTCGGTTCATATATAAATATATAGTTTTCCAAAAGTCATGTCTTGAAATACGTCTTCCAGCAAATTTCCCTTCCTCTGGATAAACTCTTTTCAATTCATACGAATACCGACAATTTGGAAATGAATCATTTTTCGCACTACCAGCAAAGGATTTATATGCCAAATGCGATTCGCATACCGTTTTCGAAAGGAGAAATACTGAAGGGAAGAAGGACCTATAAAATACCTAATCTCCAGTTGGAAAAATAACCTTCTTTCTAAGATGGTTGAAAAGTATGATGGTTTTCTCCTTTTTTCGGGTGATTTCCACAGGTGTTATTAAATGGAAGAAAAGGTAAATATTGGCTTTTATAGTCGGAAGCGAATCACCATCTTCTATGGAAAAAGGAAAAGCAGAGTCGCTGAAATTCAAGCACAGACACGTGAATAAAACATCACGACGTCGGCCATAAAATCTTCTAAACGACAGCCACTCGAATAGGGAAAATTCTTAATACCTATTTGTCAACCATTATCTCCCTTGCCGCGAAATGCAAAGTACCTTTTTTTTTTACGCAGTGACTTATTTGCAACCTAAATGTGTGGCTGCGATTTTATACATCAGAAATGCGCGTGTTGGGAATTGGTTCTATTGAAGAAATTGGAATATATTAAACACGTGTAATAAATGAAAACTTTATAACCAGCATTTAACTTAACATTTGCCATATTTTTATCATGTTTTGCGTTGCTTTTCAGAATTTGTCTTTCAAATAATTTTTATACTCTATCATTTGAAACTACGAAACCAACTTTTTTGCAGCAAAGAGCAATGAATTTTATCTTTTACTTTTACCTAATTAATGGACTTTAACCATTGTTCTTCATAATTGGAAGAAGAAGAAATTATTATGGATTTTGGCATTACTTCATTCATGCCTCTTTCATAGGCGTACGCAAAAGTTTATAAGGGGGGGGGTTATAGAGATATATATAACAAATATATTCCTACATTAAATATAAAGAACTTCATTGCAATGGTGGTTATAAGCAGGGTTGATTATGTTCTGGGATTTCCGTAAATTCGGAGAATTTCAACTTGCCACGTCTGAGCTTTCTTTTTTAAAAAATTACAAAAATTTTGTTTTGTTTCCTATAATTTTTTATATTCTTGTGGAAATCAGTGTCTTTACTAAAAGTATTACATAACGTTTCAGGGAATTTTCTGGAATGTTCAAAGAATCTGATTTGGACTTACAATCACCCCTGGTTACAATCCGCATAAACACCCCCCTGCGTAGGTAAATGGCCTCTTTAACAAGGAACGTTCGTTCTCTTTCCATTAAATATTGGTTCAACCAATCCTGTAGAAACATCAGTTCAGTATTTCCAAGCAAAAGATGACAATTTTCTTTGTAGTTACGCAAAATTTTTATACAAGCCATACCGTTTTCAAAACATGTGATAGCATAATTTCTTAGTTGATAAATGCTTTTTCTATTGAACAAAATCGTTTCCTTGGAAGAGAAATTTTATCGCAAAATTTTCATTTCTTACAGTTTGCTTTTCTCTGCGAATGTGGAATAAAAAAATTTCTGGGCTTCAGAAAAAATATTTAAAATTAGTAAATTTCTTTTAATACCACTAAAGCAATCAAAATAGTACATAATCTTATCCAAATATTTTAACCTACGTAATTTCGTTTAAAATGGTTCGGACATTTTTTATGAAATAAATGTTTTAATTTTGAAATGCAATTAAATAAATTTATTATTTCAAATTAAAGTTTCTAGAATTCTTTTTATATTATTCTCCAAGTCTCTTCCTTTAATATTTTTATGTGTATTGCCACATTGAAAAATATGCAGGATAAATAAAATTATGTAAAATATTTTCAAAATTAATATTCCTATTTAATTCCTACGACGTCAAAAACATTTAATTTCTAAGACAAATAGAGCCCTAAAATAGAATAAATATTCTAACGTTTTAATAGTAAAAAATGATTATTAATTCGACATCAGTCAGAATCAATGATTTGGAAGGTGCATTTATTAAAATTTTCGCATTAATTAACATTGTTTTTGCATCAACGATTGGCCACAAAATGGTCACGTAATAATAAAAATTATATTAGTAAATTCCATCTGAAATATATGTCAAATACATTACTTAAACTTTAGCTTATGACGTGGACTTTCGGCTTTTAATCTATTCTGCTTAATGTCAAGCCCTTATTACGTTGCAAGGTAAGCCAGAATCTTTAATTTAAGGTTAGAGAATAAGATGATACAAAGATAATATATATTATAATGTGCGTAGCAGTACATAATAACAGAGTACACCTACAGGCACTTAATCTATACACTAACCCAAATCAACATGGGTATATATCAAAGGCATGCTCAGATAATATTTGTAGTAGGAGCCTTCTACTTACCCTTGCATTATTTGCTGAACCTCAATGATTACAATGGCCTAAACTAGTGAAGATTCCCGGAATGGAGCATATCACAGATTAGTGATGGATTTAGATGATTATTAAGTTTGGTGAATTGTTTAATCCTCGGTTTGTTTAATATTAAGAATTGCATTATCGTGGATAGTTACTTTAGCCATCAAATAGTTTATGTTGCAACTATTCCAATTCCATTACTAATGGAAAAATCTATTTTACAATTCTGTGAAAGCCAAAATAGATTTTTCAGTTGTGTGTTTATTTACTTCTTTACTAAACTCAACAAACAGTAATTTGGCTGAACTTACCATTCATCGTATTTCGTTCCATTAAATCTCCAAATTTCTGAATCGGAGAAACCCATAGTTATAATTCAAATATATGGTCTACCCAGGGATATACGAAAGTTGCACATTTCATTTCTAACTGACAATAAAATGGATCAACCCTGAAGTTAGAGAATTTTAAATCAGTTGGGGCGTAACACTAATGATTAAAAGTTTTTGGTCCTATCCTCATGCAATCGAAACACGTAAACGCCATTGCACCGCATTTAGCTAGTGGATTTTCTTATATGCCCCATTAATTTTAAATTTGTCCATAGTAACGCCTTACACACTATAGAAACGCGAAGAATGTCTATCGCCTATAGTTAAATGGTAAGGCACTGGACCTGTAGACAAGAGAACGTGGGTTCGTGTCAACCCAGGTGTCGACAAATCAGTATATATATAGTAAATTTATTATAAAGGAAAATAAACCAATGTCCGAAAACGAGCCGTTCTGGAATTACAGAGATGTTATTATTTGCAGCTACATTAGTTAATCTTGTAAAAAGAATTATAAAGATTTGCCGTTCCATCTTAGGACTATATTGGAAAAGATTCCACCACTTACTGCAATCCAAAACAACTTCGTTCTCATGGCCAAATTTATGCAATCGTGAAATTCATAGCCCAAATGTGAGGCTCATATCTGGGCCATAAATTCTTGAATTCCATAAATTTGGCCATGGGAAGTTGTTTTGGACCATAGTAAGTGGTGAAACCTTTTCCAATATGGTTTTAGGCTAAAACGGCAAATTTTCCAAATTTTGTTACATGATTAACTAATGTGGATGCAAATAATAACATCCCTGTAGTTCCAGAACAGCTCATTTTTGGACATAGGTTCACTAGACCGAAGTTGTTTCTTTTGATGTCCTTCACCTATTACACATGCTTGACAATTCCCAATTTGCCTTCAGTATGGTAAAACAATCGTTTTCCATACCTTTGATGACTAAATGGAAACAATGTTCAGAACCATGGAAGAGATTTTCCAATTATATTTACCTTTGCTGCATTATTAGGTCAATAACTTAAATTATGTGTCAAAATTTTTTTTGTCCATGTAGTTATCTGTGTAGCAATGATGTGGATGTAAATAATACTTTCACTCTATATCAAAATCGGGTCCTTTGAGGACATAGTGATTTAATCAAATATGGCTTATTTGGCTTATTGTTCCATTAGTTCTGAATCACCCTGTAGTTCCATGATGCCAAATAAAAACACAATCATTTATTTGTCTTTCTGGATAAATAAATTATTTTGTATATATTAACGGATTGTTATTGCTAATTTGTAATATATTTACGCAAAATGTGAGCCTTTAAATATTCGAATATTTCTGCAAATTTCTCTTTTCCTGCTTATTCAAGTTTGCTCCATTGATATAAATATCCTGCGTTGGGCCAAAATTCTTTCTTACACTACCATCCACGGATTTTTCAATCGCAATACTCAACTCATTTTCTAAAGGAACTGGAATAAAGGAAGAAAGGAAAAAGAACCTTTAAAATGGTTCATCTTCAACTGGAGTGGAAATTCCCTTCTCCACTCTCTCATCAAACTAAGGCTGAAAAATATGAAGAGTTTCCTCTTTCAGATTGTTTCCGCAGGTAACTTTAAATAAAAGAAAGTCACAAATAGCAATGCTTGTAGTCTAAAGTTCACAAGCTTTGATGGTGAAAAGAAGAGCAGAAGCGTAGAAATTAATAACGCAAAGGCACGTAAATAAAATCGCAACGCCCGCCTCAAATTTTTCTAAACGGAAGTAAGGGACCAGAAATAAATGGTAATGTTCATTTTTAAAAGTTGGGATAACATACTGCAAGATTCAAGGCAAATGTTGTATGCAGTGACATACCTCTAACCTCAACACTCAATTGTACTTTTATTTCTCATTGATATTCACATTTGTTTCTAAAGTTTATTACGCTAAAGAAATTTATATTACGCACGTTTTGTAAAATAATACAATGACCAGTATTTACTTGCATTTTTATCATAAATTTTTTTCTTCGTTTCAAAAGATACTACTAATATATTTCTGTATTTGATTCTTGGCCGCCAAAACGTCTCATTCAAGAAGCCAGTAAACAAAATCTGTCGTTATAAAATTGACATTACAACATACTATATTTTAATTTAATTGATTGATATCATAAAATATTATACTATATCAAATTTAAAGAAATGCAATTTTATAACTAAAACGTAGAAAGAGAAGGGAAAAAATTTCCATTTAAAATCGTTAGTCAGGAAAAGATTTTTGATTTATATAACTTCCCGATCGATTTACAGATTGATGATAAACAAGAGTTTTGTTTTTAAAATATGTATAAGGTATTTATGAAAGTAGAATAATTTTAATCATAACCGATGATGTGGAAATATTAAATGACAAAATACACGCAAAGGAAAGGATAGATTCCTGGCCATTGGTGCTAACCGAACCCATAACTTTTGATAACTGTTCAAATGCTCTTTCCCACTGAGCTACAGGCGTCGATCAAACTTGCCCTTAGGAGAGAATATAAAGCTTCACCATAGATATGTTTTCAGTTAATGGGACAATGCTTGCACTGCTTTTTAAATCCAAGCAACAAGTCAGAGAAGAAAAAGTCCTACAGGTGAGACTAATATCAATATTTATTAAAGTAAAACAATTTTCCTAATGGCCGATGATATTGTAATACACTTTGATTCAACAAAATATATCCACCCAGAAAGAATTGAGCCACAACTATAAAACTCAGCATGCAAATGTGGTTTGGCGAGTTATGCAAATAATCAAACGTACAACACCAGTGAGCATTGTGGAGGCATGGAACGCGTGTATGAACTGCGACACGAGTAGAATTTAAAAGGGCCAGTGCATTCGGTGATAGACATTTACAACCATATTGGCAACTTGGATACACGACATCGTTACGAAAGATGTCTTAGAGACACATACGCGCCGGCATTACAGACAGTTGTCCGACTTCGAGAGGGGCCGGATCATAGGCCCCAGAGAGACCGGTTGGTCGAACAGACAGATCGGTCGGGATGTTGGATGAAGCCATATGGTAAGAATGGTGTTGGAACCAATGGCTCAGAGAAGGCACAGTTAGCCGTCGTAGTAGTTCTGGACGTACCCGGGTCACCAATGGCCAGAGGTTCGTGCAATCAGGAGAGCAGCCATGTCAGCACCAACACTGACGCTATCAATAATTCGACTCCATTTGCCAACTCGTAGGGGTCCATTGATATCAAGGGAATCATTTGGCGATGATTGGCTGACGCTGGGCTCAGGTCTCGACGACCATTATGGCGCTTACCTCTGACACCCCACCATAGGCGGTGTCGTCTGGAATATTGTGCGCTCACGGTCAAGCTGGACAGTGTAAGATTGGAGGAATGTTATATTTAGTGACGAATCCCTCATTTTACTCGATGCTGATGACCGCCGTACACGTGTGTGGAGACGAGATCAACGGTAGAATCCAATATTCGTTACTAAGCGGTACACAGCCATTACACCTGGTGTGACAGTCTGGAGAGCGATCTCCTGAGACACTGGTCACCTTTAGTCGTGCTACAAGGTACTCTCATCGCTCGCAGGTATGTCGACGATATTTTGCAGCTGGTGGTACTGCCTGTGGTATACGTCCTGCCAGGCTCTATTTACCAGCAGGAAAACGCTTGGCAACATACTGTTCGGCTGTCGCAACAATGTCGTCGAGACGTTAATGTCCTCGAGAGACCTGCCAGGTTTCCAGACCTTTCGCCTATCGAACTTGTTTGGGACATGTTGGGAACGAGCTCGTTCAGCAGTTGCTGCATTTGTGGTAGGATCTACCGCAGCGGAACATCGGCCACTTAATTGACTCCATGGCCCATCAAATATCAGCTTATGTGGCTGCCAGTGGTGGTTTACTACCTATTGAAAAGCACATCCTTTGTATTGCTAGAGGCTAATTAAAGGGTATTTTGTTCCGATGTTTTGTTGATTTATTCACCTACTCGAACACTATATACACGCCGAGTTTCGTAGTTGTAACTCAATTCTTTCAGGGTGGATATATTTTATTACAACAAAGTGTATTAGATGATAAATTAGTCGATGTCTGAACGCCTTGTGGGGACTGACCCCATCAACTCTTGATAACAAGTGAAGTGCTTTTTCTCACAGAGCTGCAGGCATCAATAAAACTTCCTTTTGCGAACGAATATAAAGCTTCACTATGGACGAGCTCAAAATTCATGGGACAGTACTTTCCACCACTTGACATTCTTTTTCTATTTTCTAATTTGTTTTTGGTTTTCTGGTCTCGGCCACTCAAGTGGACTATGTAATAAGCAACTGACGAGCAAAGGAGCAACACGTAGCAGTGAAAGAGTTGTTCAGTGTCCATTTTGTTGTTGTCCGTACCCTGTGTTAATTGCGATTTTCTTTTCTTTCTGATTTCTTCCACAGTGATATAGTTAAAGTGAAATCACAGCAGTTTACTTCAGAAGAAAAGGAGTCCATAATTTCTAATATAGATAAATTATTACAGAAAGGCGATGTTGCAAAAGATATGACATACCCCAGGGGCGGATTTAGGAGGGCAGATGTGGCGATCGCCACCCGCTTGGATGAAAATTTAACGTTGTAAAGATACAAGGTAAAGTGCTAGTGAGGTATCATTTCCAAAATTCAAGTAGCCAATTGTCCCCTTGAATGACCTCTAAATCCGTCCCTGCATATCCCTATCGATTTCATCCATATTTTTTAAAAGATTGAAATGAAATTTAGTAGTTGCGAAAATAAATCATTGGCTTTCTGAAAAAAAGTAGGGTAGACTCAATTGTAAGATGTTCTTACGGATATGTTCTAGTGGTTCATAGACGTCCGTTCTCGTAATGTTTTAGCGATTGGTAAGGAGGAAAATTCGGTCATTCGAAACAATGCCACGAATCCACTTGTATAGATAACAAGAATCACAGATTTTCTGCAGTAGTGTAAATAAAGGTTAGTCCTTATTTTTCAAATTTTAATTCACGAAGTTATTTCAGGTTACTTTAATTAATTTTTCATCGTATCTGGTTAGGGTTAGAAATGCTATACACGTTATATTTAGGCGACTACGTTAAGCAATATTAATAAATTAATATAAATTTTTTATAAAATAATTTGACGTAGCATTACGCAGATTAGATTTATAAGTAAAGACAACGTTATAAGCGTAAGTAAGATACCTTACTTACGTTGCCTTTACTAATAAATCTAATATAAATTTGTTATAACTAAATTATTTTATAACGATATAATTTTGCAATCTCGTGGAATTCGTTATACCGAAAATCTACTGTATATATAATACAGCTATATATACTACAACATGCGAAGTTATAACATATAAACGTATAGTACGCATTATTAACCCCAATAAGGGACATCCACGGGACCGAACATTTTGTCCCTTAAATAAAGGTGGACCTTCTTCCGAGGTACATGTGCTAGGGAGGATTTTAAGTATTACGTAACAATAGTTTGACCAGTTCACCCCCCCCCTCCCCCCACTCCCAGTAAGTAAAAATTAACATTGGCTAACATAGGAAAATAAGACCAACGGCAACTCCCTCCTCCAAGGTGTTTATGTCATACTTGAACTCTCCCTTAGGTACGATTCCTATGGTCTCCAGTATACCTATGTATGCATATACCGGAGACCAGATGAATCCTACCTTAAATAATGATGTCCCTTTTGGGAAGAAACAGTGAATTTTTAAAATTTAATTTAAAACTTATCTCATTAACGCTTTTTAGAGGATTTCATTTAATAGTATTCCAAAAAGTTTGAAATTTGCATCAAAATCAAATAAAAGGATCGAAATGTGATAAAATAAATATGAAAAATATATTACTTCGTGTTGTTGGAAGTCATGTCTGATAAATAATATTCATCTGCGAACATCAAAGGGCACCAGCTGGCACTTTGCACAAAAGGTTAAAAACTTATAGATTCTGTATAATAAATTTTATGGAAGGTTGTTTACAGAATATGTTATAAAAAAAAAATTTTTTTAAATAAATTATAGAACCGGCTTTACTAAATTCAACATATAAGGGCAATATGGTGTTATTTTCAAGGAAACCAAAAATATCTTCAAAATATTTATATCGCGTCTGAAGAAGAAAATATTTTAATCACTTTTACATTAACTTGTAGATGACTGCCAGCAAAACTTTCTATCAAAATCATTGCATGACAACAATTTTATAAACAATTATTTCAAAACAGCAGATATCTTTGGTTAACTGTATTTATTTTTTGTGGAATCTGGTTCAACTGTACTATGTGGTCCATGGTAAATTTCTATGATGCCCTTCTGCCTTTGAAATCTCAAGCATGCGCTTATTCTGCTTATTTAATCAAACCTGACAATACTTCAAGAACAGAGTCTATGACCAATTTAACATGAAGCAATAAGAAGCATAATTAAGCAGCGATAGCGGCGCGTTGAAATCTCAGATCAGATTCGTAATCCTGGGCTATCTCTCACAAGTCTCTGGAATGGCAACTTTCTGATGAGTAGTTTCGTAGATTTCTGGTATTGTTGGATTTCTCTGAGCGCTACAGTACTAGACCTGGAACGATGCGCTTTCCTTACTTTTCTTGATACAGAAGGCAGGAGATTCTTTGCAGCTTTGGTGATTAAACGTTTCTTGGGAATCTTGCCACCAATAGCTTTACAAGCAGTTTTCTTTGTGCGAGCCATGTATTATCAGACTCTCGAAACACCTGGAAAATAGCATTTTTATAATTATATAATAGCCTTTTTATAATTCTATAAATAGCCTTTTTATATATTTTTTTTATAATTTAATATGTACGCAATATAATTGGGCTTAAATTTTGTAAGTTACAAGACAAAATTAAAGAACATCCACCGGAAGTATCATGTCGTCACATTTCTTTTATTGTTAAACTGATATTGAAAAATTCTTCCTGAATTTCATTACTGTGGACGTTGTTATTTCCAACTCATACATAATCTACATAACTCATTCATACGTTCTCATACTCATGTATAACTGATAGTGACATATTTCTCTTCCTCGTTCAATTTATCAGTACATACTTTAAATATATTCCATAGCACGGAACGAAGAGGGATTTATTTAATGTTTCTGTACTGTTTCATTCTAAGATGTTCAAGATGAAAAGTTTCTTCGTTTTTGTTAAAAAAAAAGGGGGATTTAACAAATGCGGCAGAAACATCAATTCACAAATGCCAAGCAAACTAGGAGCAATTATCCTTAAAGATATGTTATTTCCAGAGACGAAAACTACTATTACCTTTTTTCAAACACGTGATAGCATAGCTGCTTTTTTGATAAATGCGTTTCCACACCAAAACAACGGGTTTTCTTTAAAACTGGAGATAAATGATAAAATCTGCTATTCTAACAAACTTTTTTCTGTATTTTTCAACTAAAATTTTTGTTTGAGTAAACAGGTATCTTTTTTTTAACCAAGCTTTTCTTAAAGTTAATAAATTCCTTTTAGTATATTGAAAAAATTGCAAGGTATATTTAGGATACATGTATAGTTTTATTCCATTGTAATTCTATATGTAATTTCTTTGAAAAGAGCTTATCGTATATAAATATTTATAGGGATATTATTTGCAAAACAATTTTTAAATTTTCCAGGCCACTATCGTATTCAATATTTTTGAGACAAACACAAGTATCATTAATAATGTAA
The DNA here is from genome assembly GCA_006491805.2 of Dysdera silvatica. Lineage (NCBI taxonomy): Eukaryota > Metazoa > Arthropoda > Arachnida > Araneae > Dysderidae > Dysdera > Dysdera silvatica. The sequence continues at coordinate 51,568,872 of QLNU02015003.1, read as the reverse complement.
ATTCAACATTTCACATTTCATACACTGCTCTGTAGGTGCCCTTGATATCCAAGTACATGTACCTCATCGTCGTAAAACATTTTCTCCGTAAGTGGATTTTAAAACATTCACTCATATCAATATCGCTGCCTATATTCCAAAATACTTTATACATCATGAAAACCCTGTGTCTGAATTTTAAAATGGTCCTTAGAATTATATTATTAAAATGAAATTCATATTCATACACCATTATGTAAATTTAGAAATTTTATTTTCTCTTTAAAATTTACATTCCTACCTTATTTCTCCTTTTGCGACTACGCAAAATTAATTAGCATTTTAAAAATTACTTTTAATAACTTTTTCAGACATAATAACACAGTTATCGCATTCTATTTTTGATCTCTTAAGCTGCTAACACGCAGTTTAAAATATAATATTCGCCAGTTGGAAGTAACACTGTCCTCATGTATGTATGTGCGTTTTTTGAAAAAATATTTCTAATCTATTTACTTAAAACAAAGCAATTAGTATGATGAAGCTAATTAACAAACCTTTGATTCAAATGTGTGTTTTCTACATATAGAATACGGTTTAAATTTCAGACGACAGTTACCTTAAATTACTTAAAAACTTTTATGATTCTCCAGGGTCCAATCAATTTTAACGCTATTTTTTAATTTGGTGTTAATTAAACGTAAGTAAATGCGCATAAAAAGCACTTTCAATTAGAGATGTCAGAAATGCTTAAATTTATTTGAATTAAATTAAAGGGCTATTTCTGGCTGTCAGTTTTCTGAATGCAAATATTTTGTATTTATATTAATTTTAAAAAATAAAAAATATTCAGAAATTAACCAAGCAATTTTTTTAAACAGAGAGCATTATATTACTGTATTCAAGTATGCATATGCATTATGTGACAACTGCACTCGCCTTATTATTTTTAAAATATCCAATTAAAAATTTTACAATAGGAAATAGATATTTTTAGGTGTATATATCGAATATTGGTAATATACAGGTATTGGTAATATAATATTGGTTTCTATACTTAACTTTATGGACGATGTCATACCGAAATTTAAAATAATTCGTAACATTTTCTTTTATTAATTCTTCAATTTTCAAAACTGAAGAAAGTCATATGTAGAATTGAACTTCGCTATCTTTCCTAGGATATGTGACAGATTTCGTTTCATTTCCAAAATAAAGTAGGTTACATTCAAGCTTAGAGATTTTGAGTCTCTAAAGAGTATCTTTCCCTAGGCGAATAGTGAAAGCTTTTCGTTTTATTCTCATAGATTCAAAATATATAATCAAAATATATAAATCAACATATGGGGAAAAGGAAAGAAAAAAAGAAATTTTTTCGAGATTATAACATTGTCAACTCACAGGGGCAGCACCAGATTTGTCAAATTCACGTTTTTTTGTTGTTGTTTTTTTTGTGCTGCCTTGGTGAAATATCAATCATATAATATATTCAAATCTCTGATTGTAGATGATTGCATATGATATTCAGCCAAATTTGTTGGAATAAAATAAATAAAAAATAAAAAAATTATGTACGATATTCCAACGAAGCGACATATAAATGTATTTACGTATACTATTTTATATACACGTATATACTTGCTAAACTTCTCCTTTGACATATACTTTGTCATAGGTTTTTCTTCACCGTGCTTCGCTCAATTTATAAGAATATCGGAAGTTTGAGAAAAAGCCTTTCCTGAACTATCATCCAAATTTGATTCCTAAGCCATCTTCCAAAAAGAGAGGAGGTAACGGAAAATACCCTTTAGAATATCCCATCTTCAACTCAAAACGTAACTTCCTTCTTCGGACCCAAGAAGGTTGAAAAATACGACGGGTTCCCTCTTTTTGGGACAAATTCCGCTGGTGACATTCAATAAAAAAAAGTCTCAAATATTGGCCTTTGCAGTCAGAAGTGGATCACCAACTTCAATAGAAAAAGGCAAACCAGAGCCATTGAAGTCGGAGCACTGGCATGTGAATAAAACTTCGTGAAGTTCGTCATAAAATCTTTTGAACGACAGAGGAGGAGGAGCTCAAAAAAATTATTAATGCAGATTTGTAACTTCTTGACTCAATTATCGCGAAATATATATCGCATTTCATTTGTATAGCGAAGTATTATCAATCTAAATGGTAATATGTAGTTTATATATCCCAACACATATTCATTTTTGAGTTCATTGCACTGAAAAAATTGAAATAAATTATATGTGTATTCTGTAAATAAAATGCTTATGAATCACGTTTCGCTACATTTTTTAATCATCAGGTTTCTCATCTTTTTTCAATGTTTCCTTCATATGTTTTTGGATTATATTATTCATTTCAACACAGTCGGCTGTAAGTGAAATGGATTTCAAGTTTTACTTTCTATATTCATAATTTGTTTCACTGGTAGAAAACTAGTTTAAAGTTAAATTTCCGAAGAATTAATTAAACAAAAGAATTTTGAATAAATAGGATGCAATTGGATTGAGGATCAATGTTTTTAGGTAAGTCGACGGCTCTGGTTAGAATAAAATTCAAATGGTTTAATTTACAACAAATAAATCATACTTTTAATTTAGTATTATTTTTTAAAATTAATTGCATAGTTTTATGAAATTGTTAAAATATCAAATTAATCTTTGAGTGTTAAAAAATCAATAAAATGCGATAAAAATATGCTAAAAAATTGTGAACTCAAAGAAGCTATATGATTACTTTTATGAAAAATTCTTTCGAGAATATGTAGATATGAAACTATATAAGTTAAAGGGAACTCCTGTTTGATTTTGTTTAATTTGAAAATAATATACAATTGCTTTTATTCTAGCTCTCATATTCTCCACCACACCCCTCATCACCGCTTCAACGGACCTCTAAAAGCATTTGTGAAACGTTTTAACCCTTCCCGCTCGTCCTACCCCACCACAGATATCATCTCCTCCACCTACACCACTAAGATTTCGCCGACCAAAATGGCCTCTGTCCTCACCACTAGAACCACTCGTCGACGCTTCCATCATCGTAGAATTCCACTGCCCGAGAAAATCGCCGTAGAGACTCCCCTCGTACAACCAACACATTCAACCCCCACCTCAAACCAAACTACCTCAATCATCCCCATCAACAATTACCATATTATACTATCCGCTTTACAAACTACACTCACCCCAGTTGCACCCCGCAGACCACTCCGTCGAATTGCATCCTGGCCTACACAACAAACTGCCCAATAACCCCACAACTCAACTTACATTCCAATCCAGCTCATCCAGCCAAACACCACCCCTATATCAACACCTAACCTTCAACCTAACCTTCAACCAAACCCTTACCGACCCCTACGTGCCACTGCACCTAGCCCTCCCCACTGGACGACCCATTAAACCATCTTAGCTTTAATCTAGCTCTAAAGTCAGAACCATAACATCCAACACCAAATCAGCCCCTAACACATAATGCACCCAACAATGACCAGACGTGGGCTCGGATTCACCACCTGGGCCCGATCTTCGGTCTCTCTTGATACCATCGCCACCTAGACAATATCCTTTTTCACATTTACTTCTCACAAATGTACTCCTAAATCGTTTTTTAATCATACCCTCCTTTAGTTTTTCTTAATTATCCTTCTTAATTGCTTAATTTTTTTTACTTTTTCGGCCTCCCTAGTTTCATTCAACGTCAAATTTACCATCACCCCCCTACCATCTCTGCCCCCTCTCCAACATCATTTTCTCCCTAAACGCTAAGGGGATAAACGTTCTCACGTTAGGTGCCCCAGAAGACATGGGAAACCACGCTAGGCTAGGCTTTTGTTCTAAACAAAAGAGTTTTCAAAATATTTATATCTCATTATGCCTGTTTAAAAAAGGTACTTCAATTCGACTTGCATTTTCCCTCAAATTGTCATCAAAATCTTCATTCGTGATCTTTTCAGTTTCTCTCACCACTTAACATTATAGCTATTATATTATATTTTATATCTATTATTACAAAACGACAAATAGCTTTAATTAAATTCCTTGAGGGGAAATTGGTCGAAATTAGTGATATATATATCACTATCTCATTCAATTTTTTACGTTTAAAATACAAACGATATTTTTTATTTTTAGAACGGATGAATTCCTCTGTTCGAAACGCTTAGTGATATATTTCTATTTATAGGCATTTAATTTACGAATAACCAATAATAATAAAAAAAATAATTATTGCTACTGAATTTTAAAAACAAATGGTGTTCAGAAATAATTCTAAATTTGAATGTAGCTTTATTCATACTTGACTAAAATGTTTAAAAGTTTTTATACACTTTAGATTAAAATGAAATTAATGAAAGAACGCTAAAGGAACACTTATTCGGGGATACGAAACAAACAAGGAACAGATTTCCTTACAACTACATTATATTTTGTATAAAATAAATATTACATTTTTAGAAATACGCAGCGACACGCAGTTTCTTTTTTGATGAATGCCTTTTTGCGTTAAATCAGTTGTTTTTCCTTAAAAAAGAAAATAAATAACAAAATTTGCATTTCCAACAGCTTTTGCAATCTATTGCAAGAATGTCAACTGCATCAATTTTTTTGGTTTTTCTAATCGCTATTTATCCTTAAAGAAATTTTTTCAATTAATGATAGTCTTTTATTAAATCCAAGACGAAGTCTACAATACTTTAATCATATATTTATATCCTCATAGTAATATCACGAAATGTATAAATTCTTTCAATAGTGTTAGATATTCATCTAGATATAATTTGGAAAATAAACATTTTACGATTTACATGAAAATAAAGTAAATTTGTAATGTATCATACATATACATATATATATAGGCAATAAATTCAAGCTACAATTAAAAGAATGCATTAAAATATAATGGGTAAATATTTAGATGGGCCACGTAGATTACATTGCAACTGTATTTACTCCTTTGCTATCCTGCCTGGATAAAATCTATTTCAAAATAAAAGGATAAAGAAATTTTAGGTATACACATATATAAGCGTTTTTATACAATACTTTATAAGAAATTCTATGTTGAAACTTCAAATCATATACGATATTTCCTTCTATCATATTCTCACTTTCCCGAATCGTCGAAAGCTATAGTCATAATTCGAACGAACTATTGCCTCAAGGATAAATGATAGGGTATATCTCGTTTTCAATTGAAAATAAAATGGATGGCTCTCGATGTTAAAACCTTGAAAGGTACAGTGACTGATACACCCTTAGGTTGATATAGAAAGCATTTCTCTTTCTTCTCATAGAAACAAAATATGTGTACGCAATTTCGATGCAGTGAACTAGGATGCCCTTATATATATGTACTTGCAAAATTTCTTAGTTGAAATACCAATCCTTCTTATAAATTTCTCTTCGCTACACTCATTTTCGCTCGATTCATAGAGACGTCTCGAAAAGAATTTGTTCTCATATTATCACCCACGGATTTTCCTAACGTTATTTATAAGTCATCCTAGAAAAGATTTGAAATAACGGAGAAAGAAAATACTTTTTTGAATCTCATTTTAAACTGTGAAAATCATTTTCTTCCCTTGACTAAAGATGGTTAAAATGTATTGCAGGTTTTTGCGCTTCAGAGTAGTTTCCTTAGATGGAATCATTAACGTATGCAGGGGGGTATTTATGGGGGTTGTAACCCCCCATTGCAATGAAATTTTGTATATTTAACATAGGAATATATGAGTTGTAGCTCTGTAACCCCTCCCATTAAGCCTATAACCCCCTTATGAACTTTCTGCCTACACCCATGGGTGACATTAAATGAAAAACTACTCAAATATTGCTCTTTGTCAACGAAAATGGATCAAGGATCTCAACAGACAAAAAAAAAGAAAAGCAGATCAACTGAAATTGGAGCATGGACATATGAATAAAACATCATGACATCTTTGTCATAAAACCTTCCAAATGACAGCGACTGAACTAAAATAAATTGTTAATGCCTATTTGTCAACCCTTAACTCCATTATCACCAAATGCAAGGATGCAGGGCATTATTTGCGAAGGGACATATTTCCTTCCCAAATGCGTAAACGTAGTTTTGGTATATCATCGCTTTCACAATGTAAATTACAGAAGAATATTCTCAACATAATATATATGTGTATGTTAAATAAAAAGTTTACGATCAGCACTTTCGTACACTTTTTAAACGAAAGCGATTGGAATTGAGAAAAATGATTTTAATAATAATAATTATGTATTTTATTTCTTTCAGACCATATGTTACGTATACAAACCAAATGCTTAATATTTAGTTGTCAATACTTGGATCCTTTAATGCGAAATCCAATACATTTCTTATTTTTCTGAGGACAGTGATCTTTCCCAAGTTTATAAACGCACTTTCACATTACACGATTTTACATGTATTTCATTTAAGTTTTTTGGACTGAAGGATTTGAAAATTAGTAGTAAATATTGAATATTAATACGTCAGTGAAATAAGAATAATTTGTCTAATTCTAAAATACATGTTAAGATACACATGCAAAAATTTGGGAAAACTTTGCGTCTTTAAGAAATTGTATTAAAAGGAAGAAACTGTATTTAAAGAAAGAAAACGACTGACAATAATCTATCGTTTTCTAATTTTTTTTTATAAAATTTACAGAACAATTTTTTTAATTATATAAATGTATAATATTATGTACATGCTCCGATTCTATTTCGTACATAATGACTCTTTCTGAGATTTCGATAAAACCTGTCAATAGTTTGGGCTAAAGCTCAGGACTATTTGTTCTTTTATAAATATTCGGATAAAACGGGTTTATTTTTCGGGTAAGCCCGTAATTCAAAGATAGCAGCCGCATTGAAATTTAATATTTTCTAGCGAAAACACTCTTAACCGTTTTGAAAAAAAACAGGTAAAAGCAGGAAATGTTGACCGGAAATTATTCTTACACATAAATATAAAGGTTCTTCATTTACATTTTTTAAATATTAATCAAGCCTCGTTCTAGGACTAAGAGCCTATTCTTTACGTGCATTATTCATACATGCAAGCATATATTACTATGTACACCAAGAATATGAAATATGGTGACGTTTCTATGGAGAATAAGCTTACATATATAAATTATATATTATATATACTCGTGAGATAAAGAGACACGTGTTTAAACTTCTCGCAATTTCCTTGCAATGATTACAGTTGCAATACTTTATACAATGCATTATAAAATACAGTGCTCATAAATACCAAATATTGATATTTCTTCTAAATGCGCACTTTTTATTTTCTTTACCTATAACCGTAGTGTTTTTGAGTAAAGTGAAATACTTAGATCCTTTAAACTTTATTTCTTCCAAAATAAGTATTTTTTATAAATAATATATCGTATTAGTTTAAGTTTAATATTTAATCCTGTATGTGTGCTTGAAAAATATTTGAAACTCAAATAATTTTTATTTTACTGATTTGTGGTCTCAGCTTTCAATAATATATTGCAGTTAAGAGAGATTCAGATTATTAAAATGTTTTATTATTAGATATAGTAGACTTCATTAGAGACATTTTAGGAGAGACTTCAATACTCATTAAAGTGTTCGGTTTTCATTATAACTGTAATATGCTTAAAAGCAATGTAAAATATAAATTTTTAGAACGTAATAATGTTCACAATAAACTCAAAAGGCAAAATCTGAATAAACAGATTAATGCTTCAACAGTGGTTTAGTCCTAAAACAAAAAGTAGTTTAGGGCTCTTCTAAATCATGGGGGAATCCATGGGGGAATCAGCGAACCCCCTAACCACTCAGTATCCCATTGATCTGGTAAGGGCAGAAATTATCATTATGTAGGTGTTGTTCAGCCAGCATTGCAAAATCCTCCAAATTCCCATCTGGATCAGTGATGCCAGATTGGGCTACAAGTATGGTATTGGGCGATGTTTTAAGTGCCCTCGCTACAAACATTTCGAATTGGGCGACACGCTACTTTTTGGGCTACTTTTAATTACCTTCAGGCTATAAATCTGAAAAATACGCTACTTTTTATTTTCATATATAAAATCACAAAATATTATTAGTATTACATAATACAGTAGACCCCCTTTAACACGGGTTCATATAAGATGGTTTCGTAGAACACGGCGAAAAACTTGTGGTCGTATTCGTATAACACGCTAAAAGAGACTCGTATAA
>QLNU02015003.1:51503016-51544747 GCA_006491805.2 Dysdera silvatica | reverse complement strand
CTCTCAAATTTTCTGAACGTTATTCTGAAACACCCTGTATAGGATTAATATCTTTCGAACTAAAATATGTTACGTACTTATTTAATGATTTCGTAAGATTTCTGTAAATTTAGAAAAAATGAACCCTAAGTTAATTAGCTATTTTTATGGTGTTAGTTGGTTTACTTCTGCTGTATTACAGCTCATTCGGTATGGGTGATGTTATTATTCAAAATTCCTCTTTTTTTATTCATGGTTTCCAGAAAATATTATCAGTTTTTTCTTGTGGTTTTACGGCTCAAAGACTACAATGGTCATGCTGCGCCGGGACCTACTGTTTTCCGAGGAATCCGAACCTCTGGACCTACAATTTTCCGAGGAATCCAAACACCAGAATATAATTTTTTTGCTTAGTTGGAATGCATGAAAATATCTCACAAAAATAGCTTATCTGAATCCTTCGTGAGATTATCCAGCTTTCGTGGTAAAGCTGTATGGATTTTATTTATAAATGATAAAGTTAAAAAAACGCATTTCAAAGAGTACTCTGTTTTCTTACTTCACTTGAATTTCCCTTTTAAGTTACGAACTTTTCGACTGCAAAAATACAGTAATTAAGTTGGTTATGCACATTGAATTCCTTCATAAAATTACGTGTAATAAATATATACTAAATGAGAACATACATTAATTTAATAATCTTCATTCTATTTCTCTATGAAATTTTTGAGCATCCCCTTATTAATTTCTATGTTGTATATTTTGTGCATGTTGTATATTTTGTGCATGTTGTATATTTTGTGCATGTTGTATATTTTGTGCATGTTGAATATTTTGAGAATTCGATTTTATTATCTTAGAGAACTCTTGTTATATCTACGTAGCTGAAGATATATACTTATTTTTACCGACGAACCATGTTGTAACGACCTTGGTTATAGCGACAGTTCGGTTATTGCGAGAAAATGCTGGTCCTGTCACGTAATATGTATGTATAGTTATAATATTTATCGATTATTTGAGTCAATGGTCCCTTCAATGTCGTTACAACAGAGTTTAACCCTATATAGAATCGGATCAGTATACAAGTTTTGTCAAGGCAAAACCTATTTACCTAAGCATTCTGGATAAATATTTTTGGAAACAATGATGTACAGTACTTCCCTACGTAATAGTGCAGTTGGTAGACCAAGTAATTAATATATTTATTTGTTTATGTTTCATAGCGCAAAGGCGGCTAAGATACTACTGCATGAGGACCTACGAGTTTCCAAGGAATCCGATCCTCTTTTTCCTAGGAAATCAAGCACAAACAAAATTATTATGCAAATTACTGCAGAGCTGTAGGGCAATACTAGCATCCACCGAGTATTTGTTGAAATCTAACCCCGATTATCCTCTTAGCAACCAAATGCGTTGCCGCTACACCACTTCAAGATCCTTTATAAAATAAACAAGTTGTGTTACTGCTGAACCATTGCAGGGCACTTTATAAGATAAAGGAGCCAAATTCGTTACTTCTGCACCATTGCAGTACATTCTATAAGTTAAAAGAGCCAAATGCTGTATAGCTACAACATTGCATGTTATTTTATAAGATAAAAGAGCCAAATGCGTGGTCGCTATACCACTGCAGGAGCTTTTTTAAAATAAGTAAGTCGTGTGTGTTACTGCTGCACCATTGCAGGGAATTTTATAAGATAAAGGAGCCAAATACGTTACCGCTACACTATTGCAGCATGCTCTGTAAGTTAAAAGAGCCAAATGCGGTATCACTACACCATTGTCTGCCATTTTATAAGATAAAAGAGTCAAATGCGTTGTCATTGCATCACTACAGGGTATTTCATACGATGAAAGGGCCAAATGCGTTACCGTTACACTACTGTATGTATTCGATTAAAGAACCAGATCCGTTAGCGCTACACCACTACATGTCATTTTATAAGATAAAACGCTCAAATGCGTTGTCGCTACACCATACAGGACACTCTATGAGATAAAAAAAAGACAAATAACCTCTACACCAATGCTGGGCATTTTGTAAAAAAAAAAAGAGCCTTATCCCTACATAATTGCAGGACACTCTATAAGGAAAAGGAGATAACTGCGTTACAGCTATACGGCTGCAGGATGCTCTATAAGATAACAGAGCCAAATAATAATAACCAAATAATAACCCTTACACCATTACAGGTCACTTGGCAAAATAAATAAGACAGAAAGTAACAAAATTCAGCAAATTATAACACTAATTATCTGATTTAAAGTGCTGCATATTTGTCCAAATTATTAAAAGTCACCAAAATCGTGAGATAGCTTGGTTCACTTTAACAATATTCGCATTTAAAAACATCAAAATTGTACTAAGATTATGTATCCAAATTGCATGGCTATTTTAAGTAGTTTTCTAATGTATTATTCCCAATTTCTTTCCTTAATGCGTGATGTTGATCACGTCCACCCCCTTTGTTTATAAATTTCTATCTAGTCAGTTTTTTTATGTACATAAATTTTTTATGCTTACAATATATGCCATAAAAACTTGAACTTGTCACAAATATTGGATTTTTTATGCCACAGCATTTTTCACAAACCAAAAATATTTGGTTAATGGTAAAAAATTCAGGAAGCAGGTAATCATGCTCTTGGGAAATTGCCAGCAAATATCTGTTTAGATAATGAAAAATCAATAAATCCAAAACTCGTCGCTATTTCTTGTATTCTTTTTCCGTTTCCAATAACGGATAGAATTTACTCCGAAATGTCAGTTAAATTTAATCTTCCTTGCGTGAGATCAGTTTCCTTTTCTCTCCTCTCTTTCCCGTCAAGAATTTAGAAGTTCTTATTTATTCATGTGGAAATTTTGCCCTAAGTTTTCATTACTGGCGTTTGATTCATAGCGGCGAGCTGTCACAGGGGACTTTTAAACCATTTTCATTCTTTTTTCTCTTTTCGTGATGTCTCAGTCGGCTGAAATTAAATAACCCGCATGACGTTTATAGGAAGAGAGTCGTCAGCTAATATCTCTTTTTTTTTTTGCGGACTTCCTTTCGTTTGATATTCGAGGAATTGTTTTAACAAGAATTGTGCATTACGTTATTAAACAGCCGTTAGTGTGCGCTTTTTATTATGAATCAACCCAGATATATATTGTACAATTCCATTTATTGAACTTTAGAACTTTATTTTACTTTTGAAAGACGAGGGGCTTCATTTAGGAATTTAGGCTCTTTAGGAACATGCACCCTATTTTTCTGAATAATAATAATACGTTAAGATAAATAATTCGCTACTGTAAATACAACTGATTGATTGAGTGAAAATTTGACATATAATTGTGTTCGATTTAAAAATGATACTTTACAATTAAATCTTGATTTATAAATCAAATTTTCCCATTAATTTCACAATTCTCGCTCTTAAAACTCCTAGTAGGTATAATCTACATTTATGTATATATATATGTATGAAATCTACATTTATGTATATATATATATGTATAATCTACATTATGTATATATATATATGTATAATCTACATTTATGTATATATATATATGTATAATCTACATTTATGTATATATGTATAATCTATGTATATATATATGTATAATCTACATTTATGTATATATGTATGTATAATCTACATTATGTATATATGTATAATCTACATTTATGTATATGTATGTATAATCCTTTATATATATATATATATATATATATATATATATATATATATATATATATATATTAATAATTATATATATATTATAACTAACTTTATATAAATGTTATGTATATATATATATTATAACTAACTTTATATAAATGTTAATAACATTATATATATATTATAACTAATTAAAATAACGTATATTTTTCCAGTCATAAACAAATCCTATGGCTTTCCATTCTTGTGAACTTCATTTCAGCAAAGCAGCTAAATTTTTAGTTCAAGAAAGGAGAACTGGCTTCATGACACTAATTCAAATACTTTACAGTTTCAAATGTTCAAATTTATTAAAAGATCCAAACTCTGTTCTGTCTTATTGAGTTTTCTTCATAAAGTTAAAATATTTTAAACTTCAAACTAACCTACTTCATTTCTAGTATATATCACATTTTCTATAAATTAAATATACAAATACAATTGCTTTGTCGAACCCCGCAATCTTTATTCTTTGCTGTACAGACAGATCAGCTAAACTAATAAATTATAAATAATCATCTTATAAATATAAGTACATTCGCCTAATTAAAGTGTGATTTTATTTGAAAATTAAGTTTATATAATTAAAGCAGTTAAACGTAACGACGATTCGGAAGAAATTAAGGTATATGATATTGCAAATCATATGAAAACTTTTGCCCAAACTGAAATTATATGTATATGAGTATATATTTAAAAAAGTAAAATATGGTGTCTATATTTACTCATATTAGATTTATATATCATGACGCATTTTTATATGCTTTGTATCTTTATTTTAAAATAGTTGTTTATATAATCTATATAAGCAACCATATTCCCTCTATACAATGATATACATTTAAGAATTTGACAGAAATAAAATTTCCTATTAAGCATTAAATTTGTTTCAATATTGATAAGTTGAATCGGTTTCTGCATTGATTCCTGCGGTGAGTGAACATAAAAGTATTTCAGAAACAATACCAGAGCCTAGTTTTTAAGATAAAGCGATATACAATTTTTATTTTATAAAGTTTTTTCAATACTTGTTTTCGATCGAATCCGTTCAATTCCAAGTTTTAGAATGAAAAATGGCGCGCTGCCCCTATCATATGTCATATGAGTGACGTTATTTGGTTTTAAATATTTTATCGGACTGAAATTACGCCGCTATGACTCTGTTTGGAAAACGACATAAATAATATTTTGAAATAAAATCCTAAAAAATCAATCTTCTATTGTTATATAACATATATAAATTTCATACTACAATATGTAAAACAACCGCAATATCGAAGAATTCTGCACTTGTGAAATTTTTGATAAGTTTTAGGATAATTTAAAATTAAAAAGATATAAAGATTATCACAAATAAAATGGCACTGTCTTTATATTTAATAACATTTAAACATTTCGATTTTTTTTTATGTTGAAGTTCTAAATACCAGCTATCGAGAACTTCAACATTAAAAAAAATGAAGTTCTAATTACCAGCTATCTAGAACTTCAACATTAAAAAAATGAAGTTCTAAATACCAGCTATCTAGAACTTCAACATTAAAAAAATGAAGTTTTAAATACTAGCTATCTCTGAAGGACGGCCACCTTAACAGAATCCAACGGGTGACCATTATTCATAGGTTTCACTTTACATTGAAACACAAAATAAAGCCATTGTGAACAGTATAATTAATAACAAAAAATACGATTCATTGGCAAAATTCATGGTTGTAATATGTTTAACGAATTTTACATTTTCAGTTACCGAAAACATGAAATATACATTTATTTTAAATAAGGATTGTAATACAAAATCCTGAATTACTTTTAAGAATGCGGAATTTTATCCGGAGCCCGTGTTAAATAATGGAATAAACTGAAGAGGGTACTAAACACAAGAGATTTGTTTGAGAATAACATCTCAGAATTTCACAGATGGTAAAATTTTTATGTTCCTTTCTATCGTTTAATTAAATTGCCACATGAATTTGACTTGGTTACAAATTTCAATTTACTTTCTATTTCGCTCATATGCCTTAAAGTGAACAAAATAATTCAAAATAACCTTATCAAAAAGGCTTAGACTGATACAATTTATAAAATCATTGTTTACATTAATTTCGTTTTAACAGCTGTGGCTCAAATTTTAAGCGGTAAGCGATCAATAACCGATAAAGACGGACTCGATTATGATGAACGTCAAGGGAAAGGGGGGATTTTCTTTATCCGTTATTCATTATAACCTAATTTCTGTATACCCATTTATCAAATATGTATTTTCATTTAACCTTTAAGAGTCGATATTCACAAGTCATAAATCAATATACTCCGTCATTTATTATTATTATTTTCAATATTTTGAAAGAGATTGATATTTGTTGAATAGGATAAATAAATAAAAGTTAATTCCCGTCGGCAATTAAATACATAAAGAACAAAAATATACACAAGAATAGAGAGTTTATTTTATATTCATATTTATTAGCTATGTTTTTAGCACTATACATCCGCTTAAAAGACTTTTAAATTTCACATTTTTAGGTTTTGAAAATTTCTAAGTTTCACATCCTTAAGGTTTTGCAGACTTTTTACGTCAAATCCCAGATTTTGGTTGCAAAAAATCGATCTCGATTATATATATATGCGTTGCAAGTACAGACTATAACGTATAAGCAGTTTTGAAGAGTGAGAAGATTCAAACAAGAAAATAAAATTGAACTTTTCAAAACGTCGGCATAAAACTCACGCGGATGCCAAAATGAAATACAGAAGACTCATACCATCTAAAAGAGCATCTCAGTAGCTATCCAGGGATTTACCACTGATATTGTCCTAGAGGGCCAGGAGGCACAGGGCACGGAAAAATGGAAACGTCGGCGGTGAGGTCTAGGACTGTTTCTGTGCAACAATTAATGTATCAATCCATTTGTGATTTCCATTAAACTCCACATCCGGAAACGCCGTTGGATTGGGAACGTACTCATGGCAATCCTCGGACAGTGTATCCCATAGCAGTCGAAATTTTGGTTCTGTATCACCATGCAAACATTACATCACGATTTCTGAAGTGTCACCAAGTTCTAGAGTGAACTTCTGAACGTTTTCATGTCGATTTCTCGACGGTGAAGCCCGTCACAGATACAATTTTTTCCATATTCATTTGTCTCGTACTTCGTGTCCACTGACACTTTTCTCGCTCTATTTGGAACGACTCGATCTCATTTCCACAAAACTATTCAAATTAGCTAGTAATTAAAACAACACTCGCTGACAAAACTATTGCATATTGGTATTATTATGTTATCACGCTATAATTAATATTTTATCATAATGAATTACGTTTTCTTCATCAGGGATTTATGTAAATAACATACTACACCATTACTGAAATAAATTACGTTTCGAATCTAATAAGCTTGCCTGGTTATTTTCGTAACACGCGTTTATTGATTGGGAAGAAGTAAAAAGCACAGAGAATCTCTTTAAATTAATTTACGAACAAAATTAAATACCGCCGCGTAACTGCAATAAGCTATTCGAGTAAAATAAACAAAATAATGAAATAGTTGCAATTACTAAAAACCCAGCTGCAAATGTGGAACACAAAATAATAAAAAAAAATCACTCTGGTACTTAAAAATCCAACGTCAGCAACAAAGGCATGGAATTTCTACCCCGCGCATGCAGTTGTTTAGAGATTGCCAGTCATAAAAATGCTCTCCTGCAGTTCTGAATAAGAATTTTTCATTTGCAGTTCTTTTTTATTTGCAAGAAGTTATTCCAGTGGCAGCAATTGCCATTTTTCCCAAGGATTCCGCTTTTACGATGCTTTTGCTAGAACTTGCTGTTTCGCTTTGATTAGAAGAATTTATGTCTCTCAATCTTTTGTATTCTTTTTTATTCGAGCGCCCATTGTGCTATTCGTGTGGTGCGCACTTGGAAGAGTCAGCTACAGGCATGCAACTCATTTCTAAAAATAATTTATGTATTTTCATTTAATCAATCCGATTATGCGGGCATGCTGATTGCATTTCAAGCGTTTTTAAAAAATTCCAAACTTTGCTCAAAATGTTTGTTTCTTTTCAAAATTAATTATACCAGGAGAAGCCCATGATCAACTCCAAAAATGATTCAAATTATTGAAATTTATTCATTTGCTTAGGAATGTATGAACTCGAAGTACAAAATTTTGAATGATTAATCACAAATTTTAAAATAAGATTTTGCTTTTATATATAAAATTAAATATACCAATGTGAGTAAACCGAACCACTCTCTGATATACAGGCCTGCACAAAAGTTTAGACACAGAGGCAAATTATAAATAAAAGCGAGAATTTGCATTGAACTTCGCCGATATTGTATCTAAATAATCCTAGAACCAATAATAAATTGTGCAACTTAAAAGATTACCAAAAGTACTGAAACAAAATATCCCAACACCGTAATATTGGAATCTGCATGCCACAAATGTTTAGGCACATATGTCAGATTTATGCAAATTAACGGCGCGAAGTTCCCAAGTGATCGAAGGGGCGTTTCCCAGAGTTGTTATATAAGGCCTGAAATAATTTAGAATGCTTAGAACGATGCCGAAGTCAAAGCAATTTACGAATGACGAGATTTTGAAGATTTGGAGGCTGAAAACTAAAGGTAAATCTGTTACTCAAATTTCTGTTGCATTGAACCGTTCAAAGCGAGGCATTTATCGAGTGTTATCCCGGGGTGATCAGTATCAACCAAAATCACGATCTGGGAGGCCTCGAGTGACCAGCATTCGGGATGATAGACAAATACGAAGATTGGCTTCAAATGAAAGCCTGTCTGCAAATCAAATAAAAAACACGTTAGCAATGCGAGTGTCAAGAGAAACCATACGTAGAAGGATTGTAGAATGCAGGCATTTGAGATATGCAAAAATGCGCCGCAAGCCCTGCTTGCAATTACATCATAAACAAGCACGACTACAATGGGCAAGGCAGCACATATCATACAGTGACGAATGGCTGCAGGTGTTATTTAGTGATGAAAAAAAGTGGAACTTAGATGGTCCCGATGGCCTTTCGCACTACTGGCACGATCTTCGAAAACGCCCCTTAAGTCGGTTCAGCAGACGTCAAGGAGGAGGTTCAGTCATGGTTTGGGGAGCCTTTAGCTTCAATGGACAGACTTCTTTGGCGTTTTTGAATGGAAAACAAGATTCCAAGGCATACCAGGCAACTCTTGAAAGTCACCTATTACCTTTTGGCGAACTTTTATGTGGACGAAACTGGGTTTTCCAACAAGATAATGCGTCCATCCACACATCCAGGTCAACAAAAGAATGGATGAGCGCTAAAAATATTACAGTTCTCGATTGGCCTGCTCTTAGTCCTGACTGTAATCCCATCGAAAATGTATGGGGCATACTAACGAATGTTGTGTATGCCAATGGAAAGCAATATCCGTCCGTTTTAGAACTTAAAAAGGCTATAGAAGAAGCGTGGTTTAATTTTGAACCAGAAACCTTTCAAAATCTTGTGCTTTCAATGAACGACCGCGTATTTAATCTAATACGAAGTAATGGTGGCTACATTGATTATTAAAATTGTTCATTTCCTTATGCAAGTGCTAAAATTTATGTTTGTGCCTAAACTTTTGTGCCACATATTTTACTTATTTTAAGTTATATATTGCAGCAAGTTCGCTACTGATGTGATTTCTGTTCTCAAATTTTTAATTTGCATATTACATGTGTTCATACTTCGTAATATTAAAGTTCCTACTTCTTCAGTTTTAATAGTATTTTGTTATACTCAAATTTGTGTTGTGTCTAAACTTTTGTGCAGGCCTGTAATAATATTACACTTGTCCATTATTTTATCGTATTAATAATGCACTAAAGCCCTAAATTCATTGTACAGCAGAATAGTCTTTGTTCTTGAGAGTTAGTTAAAATAAAAGTAATTACAAATATACGTGCTATTCTACGTACCTTACACTATTTTTCCACATAGTCCCCACACCGGTTCAGACATTTGTCCTATCGCAGCACTAAATTTGAGATGCCCCTCTGGTACAATTCTTTCGGCTGACTGTGGAACCATCGTCGGACTGCTGTCTTGGCTTCATCGTTGCACGTGAATCGCTGTCCTGCCAGGAACTTCTTCAGCGGACCGAAAACGTGGAAATCACTAGGGGCGAGGTCCGGACTGTATGGTGGGTGGTCCAGACTCTCCCAGTGAAATGACCGGAGCTTGTCGGCGGTTCTGATTGCATACAGTCCGGACCTCGCCCCTAGTGATTTCCACGTTTTCGGTCCGCTGAAGAAGTTCCTGGCAGGACAGCGATTCACGTGCAACGATGAAGCCAAGACAGCAGTCCGACGGTGGTTCCACAGTCAGCCGGACGAATTCTACCACAGGGGCATCTCAAATTTAGTGCTGCGATGGGACAAATGTCTGAACCGGTGTGGGGACTATGTGGAAAAATAGTGTAAGGTACGTAGAATAGTACGTATATTTGTAATTACCTGTATGTACCTTATTTTGGCTAATAAAAAATAGGGGCAAAGACTTTCTGATTCGCCCTCGTATTATAAATAACAGATACAGCATTAAATGCCGTACATTCTAAATAATAAACATATATAGTATTTAGTAATTATATTATAAATACTAAATATTATGTACTTTAAATACTGAATAATTTATATTATAAATTATATAATTTAAATACCAAATATTTTATATAATAGATACTATATTCTTCAAATATTAAATAATTTGTATTATAAATTCTATATACTTTAAATGCTAAATATTTTGCATTATTAATACTGTATGTTTTAAATGATAAATAATTTGTCTTATAAATATTGCATACCATGAATACCAGGGATCCAACCTCGAAGGGACCAGGACCCTTCGGTCCACAAAATGCTTTCCAGGTTCCCAAAACTGATGTATAATAAAGAAATTCATAATATAGTCCAAAGTGAAAGATATAAATTACAAAATATATTACCCTAATGTCTGTTCAAAGCTCACATAACTGCTTACTTATATTTTTCATACAATGGTTCCCAAATATTCCCTTTAAGTTGTCGTTTCTTGTAAATGTTATGTTCTATATATACTCTATAATTTAATACTATATACTGTAAATAATATAAATATTAAATATCATATATTATAAAGAAATATTCTGAATGCTGTAAATAAATCCTCGAAATACCATAAATGAATGATCTAAATACTATAAATAAATAATCTAAATACTATAAATGAATATTTTAAATGCTATATAATAAAATGAAACTTTGTACAGAACGAGCAAAATATCGTGTCTGACATCACTTGTGTTATAAAAATTTTTGTCCAGTGGTTTGTATGATAATTGCGGCAGTAATATGAAAATATTTTTATTTTTCTTAGTTTTGTTGAATTTCGTTTCTGTTTTATCAGAACTAACGAAAGAACTTTCAACTCCTAAGTTGAATTTTAAAGCCTGGTTCACCAAATGCTTTAAAATCGAGTCAATATATGCATGTGCACTAGGGTGGAGTGAAAAAATGAAAGTTTGAAATTTCAAATCCAATAGTGTGCAGAAGTTGCCTTTGGTGTTAGTGAGGATTCCTATATATTTTTTTTAATTTTTGGGTAAACAATTTTGCCTCCCCAATGATGTTGACTCCTGTAAAATGTGTGGAATTTTCAATAAATTTTACGATTTATTTCAGAAATAAAAATTGTGATGATTAGATCTAATAACGTGCGAAAGCAACTTAATGTATTATTTATTAATGCTCTGAAATATTTTTGGATTCTGATAATTTCATCTGCCTCCACAACGTCGTCGAATTTATTGAAAAACTCAAGTGTTTAGACGGTTAATTAGTTACTTGCGGTAGCGGTTATAGACAAAAAAAAATTGTGGAGCACAAATTCTCCTACCTATGTTCACGGCCGCCGCCAGTGCACATGAGCAATATAATAAAATCCAGTTATATTTGGGGGGGCCATGGCCCTCGGGCCCTAACCTAGAACCACCACCTGTTACTCGTAAATTCATATTGTAAATACCGTGTATAAATATTATATTGTTGTCCGTTAAGGTAAAAAGTGAAATAATTAGCTGCGACTATTTAATTTCGTTTATTTTTGCGTGTTAGGTGTTAGCACTGGCACACGCGCACACTGGTGTACTCGTAGCGGGGCCTTGGTGAGGGTTGTAACCCCACATTGCAATGAAATTTTGTATATTTAACATAGGAATGTATGTAACCCTCCGTTGAGTCTATAACCCACCCCCTTATGAACTTTCTACGTACGCCTATGAGTGATAGTGAAATCAAACGAATTCATATCACCAAGGCTGTTAGATGTGAAAACAAGATGCGACGTGAGCTGCCCCGTGTTCGGAACACCATCGGAATTAAGTGAAGCTATGCTGCCAACTTATGAACAAGTTTCAGAAATTTGTGCATGGACAAGGTTCAATTAGAAGGTAAGCCGAAAATAAAAGAAAGAAAATAAAAGCCTGAAATAGCCAAGTAAGTGGCAGGTAAGTTACAACAAATTTGGCATAAAGCATCCATTCCTACAGCTTCCCATAACAGAATTTTACAACTCTTGCAAGCATACAAAATATATGAAGCTTATGAAACCACTTAAAGGCAAACAAAACAATAAAACATACAAAGCTTATGAAACCATTTAAAAGCAGACATAACAATAAAACATACAAAGCCAAGATTCAGAGGTTTGAAGAAGGTAGGACCACACTTTTCCACATTGCAACATGCAAATGTGATTTATCTTTTGATTCATGAATTTGCACTTCTAAATCTTTATTATCAAGTTATTAAAGTTAGTAATTAAGTCATTAGAGTTAAAATATGGTTAATTACATATTAACATATAAAATTATTCTGACTATAAAAGAAGTCAATTGGGAAATTTCCTACTTACATGCCAATGCCAACAAAAACGCAAAAATATGGGACATTCAAGGTCGTCGGGGAGGCAGAAGATTTTAACCAAATTCGACCAAATTTTACCACAATACTATGCAGCGTATAAGACAACTTTTCCGCGGTATTGGATTTTAAACATAAAAATTCACTCATTTCACTTCACCCTACTGTGCGTCCATGTCAAAAACATGATAAAGTTACACAGGTACCATTTGTTTATATCAGTCTCTAAAAAGTTTGCATTCGAATTTCTATTGTAAATATAATGCATAATTCCTATTACGATCACTTTTTAATATTCTTTTTTCATCGCAATATTGCTTTTTCCAATTATCTTTGTGCTTTTGCTTCTTACTTTTTTGTTGTCACAAAACGCTACCGATCCATGCGTTTTCACAAGAAAGGTAATCGCAATCTTCCATCAATGTCAGCAGGGGAAATTTGTCGTTAAAATTATTCTCTTTGCGTATTGCTCGTGTACGTTGTTTGGTTTTTCTATTTTTTTAATCAATCCTTCTTAGATACAAATGGCTTTCTAAAAAATTTGCATTCCTAATAGACGTCTGGTTCATTACGCCTTGCTCATTCCTTTCCCAGATTACAAATGAGCTTACTATCTATCGAGATAAATCAACAACGGGTTACTTTTATTTTTCAGCAGATTTTTCTGAAGCATCTGCCAAGACTTCAAATCATGTGATCAGTTCAAGATAACAAACAATGCGATTTTCAATATCTGAATCAATAATGCATGTTTGTAAAAGCTGCTCGTTTTCTATCACAAATCACCACATGCGATCTACGATGTAAAAATACAACTAATTTACTACGAATTGCGTTACTATTCTGTACATATGCCTTTGCATTTGGAAAATAGAATAAAAGGAAAATGACCATATATTATGCAAATCCTATAGGTGGTCATTTTAGAAGAACATTTTTATTACAAAATAGTTCAATTCTGACGTAGCGTGCGAGCTAATCTCTTCGTAAATTGCGTCGTTGAAGATTAAATTGCCCCAAACGACAGCGAGTGGTAATATTAAAAGTTTATCCACCCATTTCCTAATGAAATCTTCAGAAAAGGAATTATTATATGTGATCGGTAGGCCGTTAAGAATAGACATTAGATTCTGGAATTTATTCTCATAGAGAATGTTGAAATTTTCAACTTCATTGCATCAGCGACCTTCGGAAATGCGTGCTGCCCAAATTACAAGTAATGCGGTTAAATTTCAAATAATTTCCGTTTAATTTTCAGTTTTCACTGATTTATTTGAAAATTAGTTTCGCTTTTCAATTTAAATGGGAAACAATGTTTACCTAGATTACATATGATGGCTAATATAATATTTTGTTTACTAGTCCCCAAATTCTTTGAAACATGTGTATATGTCAATGATGCTTTCGAAGTAATGTTCAATCCCTTTTAAAAAACAATAATTCTTAAACACAGAACTTGATACATAAATAACTGCCATCTGTAAAAGCAGTAGTTCTAGAACTTTCATTCTACATACAAGTTTCCTTTCTACAAGCTCCCTATCCACGGAGCTCCTTCATAAATATCACTTAAAGAAAACCTATACACTATTTGAGTAAAACTTGCCTAAGTGGACCACCTTTGGGACTGGACTGCAATAGTCACCATAGAGCGGTGGTCACTGTACACATCAACCTTTGATATAGGTGCAACTAAGTCTCTATCAGTTCTGTCTTATAAAAGTGTTCACTTTACTCAAATGATCAATTTGGGGTGGACAACCAAGTGGGCCATTTAACCAGGTTTCACTGTATATGTTACTGCTAAATATGTACATTAATATGTAATAAAGCAGAATAAAAAAACAGGTACAGTTTTTCTATTTTGGCGGAGTATTAGTTACTGTTGATTAACTTTAAGGAGTTATAATGGGTTGAAAGTATACAAATTAAAAATGTTGTTGAAAATTTCGGCGGTTTTACAAATGTTTGGCTAAACCCATGGAGGGTCATTGTGGAACACCGGAATTAAGCGGAAGGCACTTTATGAAATACTGTTCTAGAATTTGAACTGAAGATTTGGAATAGATAATATAGGTTTCTGTGCATGCAGTGCAAAGTTAGTTGAATTCAAGTATCAACGCCTGGCAGGATACTTTAATAATCAGGAATATAAGCTTCAACACAGATTCCATGAACCCCAATTTGGTATTAGATATTGGCTTGCGTTTAAACTCGCCTGTTAATCTACACTTCACAACCAACAACATAACATTTATCTACAGGCCCTAAGTATCCTCGCGCCATCTTTTTAACCACAACTCCAAGTATTCACTCCTGATGAATTCTGCAGAATTACTAGAAACGATCATGCTAATTAATTTGTTGGAGCAGATGAAATACAAGGATTGTTGACTAGTCACATTGAAAGTTTAATTCTCAAATGAATAGGATGCTTCCAGTGAAGCAAAGTGTGTATTCTCCAGGGTTTCGATATTTACCAGGAACGATAGAAAACAAATGAATCAGCGTGTGTATATGTGACAGAAAACAGAACAATAGGACTACAGAACAGGGGAAATGTATTCTTTTCCTGGGTGTAACACTGGCCATTCTCCGTATATTCCGGTTATTTAAAAGATTTTTTTTGTTCTTCCTTCAAGGCCTAGATGCATCATCAATTTCAATTCTTTCATGTCTATCTATTTATTCATAGTTGAGCTTCGAACTGTGAACATTTTCAAAGAGAGAACAGTGCTTTCTCTTTTGTCAAACCTGTCACGGAAACAAATATCAGAATTTATTGGTATTTTTATAGAGAACACAAGTAAGTATAAAATGAAAACGATCGGATGGGAATATTCTTATTTCGTAAGTTATTCAATTTCACGAACAAATCGATTAATGTCGAAGAACTGCTATGTCTTTCTAAAATGCGTCCATAAGCTCTACTCAATATCAAAAACTAGACTGCTAACCACATTACTTATTATTACTTTTAGCGGGTTTCAATAGATATTGAACCCGCTATTGCTTTTGGTTTTCTATCTGTCTGTCTGCCTGCCTGCTTGCTTGCCTATCTGCCTGTCTGTCTGTCTGTCTGTCTGCAAGCCAAAAACGGGTAAGGTAAAGGTCTTCCGTAAATGCAATAATGATGGCTATTGTTAACGTTGAAAACCTACAGAGTTACTTGAGAATTAGAGAGTTGTGAATTAGAGAGTTGCGGATTAGAGGTTCGCAAATTAGAGGGTTGCGAATTAGAGGATAGCGAGACGCGAATTAGAGAGTAGAAAATTAGAGTGTCGCAAATTAGTTGGTCGTGAATTAGAGTGCCGTGAATTGGTGTTAATTGAAACCTGCTAAATTTAAATATTGACCTTAGGCGATTTTCTTTCACTTGCTTGTTAAAATTATGCTGTATTTAACTATGTATACAATTTCCACAACACGTTCAGAATACGATAAGAAAATCAGCTACATTTTGATACAGCACATAGCAGGTAACTTAGTATAATTCCATATTAATATTTATTCTAAATGCTTTTTTATTTAAATACACTTCAATTTGATATTTATCATAATAAAATATTATGGCTGTTAAGGTACTTTCTTAGTAGATATGAACGTTAGTCCTTGCGATAAATAGCTGTGGAAATTCGAATATCATATTGATAGTAAACAATCCCTTACCTTCTCAATGCACAATTTGAAATGAAATTATATTTAAATAGAAGTATTATTGTTCTTTATATGAATTTTATTTCTACAAAAATTATTAAATTGTTAAGTATCAGGCAAGTTCTACTGCTTTCGTTCTTATAATGAAACTTCGAAGTTTAAATATACCTGTTGATATTTAACTATTTAAAGCATATAAATAATAGGTATCGAATAAGTAAAAAAATGTATTTCTTTAGATCTATGGACGTTGTCTGAATTTTGGTTGGTGATCGGTTTGACTTTAGTCCCGTATTATGACTTGAGGTATATATTTTGACTACATGTATATTCATTAACTATAGATATGTACTTTGGCCATAGGTATACACTTTGAATTTAGGTATGTACTTTAAATTTATACCTGTACTTTGTCTAATTTTGGGCCTCCAATTTGTCTGACTTTAGCCCGTAACTTTGTCTAAGTTTGGGCCTCCAATTTATTTCACTTTAGCCCTGTAGCATTTCAGAATTTAGGCCCATATTATGTCTAATTTTAGGTCTGTAATTTGTTTGATTATAAATATATATTTTATACTTTGTATAACTTTAAATTTATACCTGGCTACTCTTTGATTCCTTCCATAAGGCTTCTTTCTGTCAATTTTGCTGGGCAAAATTTTGACGGGAAATGTCGGTTGCAGCCTTTTAGCTCACGCTGCGTTTTGTATGCTCGAAGTTAAGATAATAGTAATTTTTTCTTCAATCGATGAAAAGCGTGAAGCTAAGAAATCCGTCTTTTCACTTTTACAGCATTCAATTATATATTCTTCAGTATTACAGCAGCAAATAAAACAAAGTAATAATTTATTTTATATAAGATATGCTCACTGAAAAACATCTACTATATTTTGTTACCTAAAATGAACCATAGTTTTCTTTCATTTATTATATTTGAGAGTTTCGTTTACCCTTTAGCGCTATTTCGACTTCACTAAACATTATTATTCTGACATGTGCGTTAGTAACAATAATGACATGAAAACACAATAATACGACAGCCTTAATTTCATATACATTATTACAGTAAATAATAGCGTCGCTTTTATACATGCATTTTCCGCTTCTGGAAAAGGTTGCACGATTTGTGAGATTACGCACGAAGACTCCCAGCGAGGTAAGTTTAACTCCAATTCGTTGATCAGAAGGTTTAACTTCAAGAAGTTTGAGCAAAGATGGCTGACTGGTTGAATAGATAAAGCAAGCAGTTGATAAATATAACAAAAGGATTTATATAAATCGAACACTACGCAGATTAAATCAAACAACAATATTAATCAACGTTTATTGGCGTAGTAATATTACCGTCGATGTTCATAGTGAACGTGATCGTGAAACGCTCGAAAGAAAAGAAATGCTTTTGTGTTCGGTGGGACCTGAAACCCTGAGTGGAAGGTCATGGGTTCAGGTCCCACCGAACGCAGAAATATTTATTTTCTTTCGAACGTTTCACCATCTAATCACGCCACAATATCTGCGCTGGTATCACTACGCCAATAAACGTTAATTTATATTGTTATTTGATAACAAAATGATATTTCTTGAAGATTGATGGAACGTAACGTACAGGAGATTGGCATATAAGTAACGTCTCATTGATGGGTTGAAGCTAAGCAGACGTTAAGTGCAGGGCACGGCATGAGAGCCTGGCGAAGAATCGTTAAGAATTTTATCAGTAACCTGATTGCCGTGTCGTGAGAAACGATCTTTCTCAGTTTGAGAACTTTTGTAAAATGATTTTTTAAGTATTGTGCTTGGTCATTCGACACTAGTTTATGACTTTTTATTGGTCAGAGCTCCGAGAGTGGAGCTAGACATCAGACTTTCACAAGTGCTTGTAAATACTTCTTGTCTCGACGCCCGTACTTTAACCTCACAATGAAATTGCATTTCTCGTTTGTATGTGAGAGGACAGTCTCCATACGAAGTTGGCGGTATCGTTTTTTATGTGCTAGAAGAGCGGTACAGATGTATCTGCTGACCATGAAAAGAGTTTTGCTTGTAAGATACGCTGCCATAGCTCAGGATGAATGATCGCTTCACATTCCTTACTGTAAGTAGTATTTGGAGATAGTCATTATTGCAGCATCTTTTTTAATCCTCATTAATAAATTCTCTAGGAGCATCCTTTATACATAATTTGTACATATTATATCTTTTGCGCGCTCTTCTGTTTTAAGTATCTTTGCATATTTTTCATAAAGATAATCAGCGTTGACCACTGTAACATATGCAAGACCCCATTATGGTAATCAACATTGATGTTTAACTACTGTAACATATGCACATACCACACATATCATACCCGATTAACATTGGGGTCACCAACGAAACCAACAACATGGGGTTTTCCATAGAGACATAAAAAACATTTTCTCCGAAAATACTTATTCGATGCATACAAAATTTTTTTTGTATAGTTAGTAAACATATTTACATATTTTATATGTGGCATTTTACGACATATGCAATATTTGTAAAATTAAAAATATTTAGATCGAATGAGAAACAAAATTCTGGAAAACAGGGTTTTAAATGTTACGATGTAAACACGGGTTACGTTCGGGTCAATAATTAAAAATCGAATAAAAAAATATAAAACGGTTCACACAACGCATGTAAAATACTTATATGTACGTACCCAAGAAATTATGTCAATTGACACTCAAGTTTTTGCGACAGGAAATATCATTTTGAGAAAATCGCATTTTTGTAAAAAGTTTGTAGTGCATTTAAGTTCACTTATTACATTAGTAAATTTGTTTAAAAATAGTTCTAATTCACTTAGAGCCAACAAATTTTTGTGAATTGAAAGAAAAAATCTATACTTTTCTTTAGGATGAAGGAAAAAGATCGTTTTTTAATACATTTTCGTAAGTGACCCTCCTTAACTAAATATATATATAGCCCTCTCTGATTTCAAAATTCCATTCTTAGAAAGAACACCTCACTGCGAAGTATGTCATAATTTAACAACTAAAATTGAATTTTTATATTTTTGAAATCATTTTGTATTGAAACAATTTGCCGAATTGTATACGCAAGTTAGTCTTACAAAATTTAAGCTACGGGTCTATCTTTTGAAAGATGTCATTAAATAAGCTTAGTCAATATTCATAATCGACATTTTTTTCTCACACACAATAGCCGATGAAATGTATCGATTAACAATAACTTTCACAACGTAAAATAGAGCCAATTATTCTTCGCCTTTTACATTGTGCCCCGGCTATTTTTAACCTTGGATCTTTTGCATTTTACGGCGTCAATTTCAACCGACGGCACTTAACCTACTTAAAGAAAAGCCGATCTCTAATTTAGGGGACAATAAAAATTGGAACCCGAAAGTGTTTTCGTCATCGCGAAACAAAAATAAAAAGTCCAAGATTAGCTTCCTCCACGTTTTAGAGGAACGCCAGCTATCAGTGGATCGTTAATTTATCTTTTCAATTTAAAGTCTCAAAATTCATTTTTCGACACAGTTTTCGTGCCTCTAGTCGAGTCAAGGGAAAGATTAAGCGGAGTTGTTGGTCGTCGCTATTCATTCCAAGCGCAAATTATTCGTCCGGAAATGAATATTCAGATTTATGAATCGATTTAGCGAACGCTTGGGCAGTAACGCCTCGGCGAGCTCGCACAAAGAACGTAGGAAGCAAGCTGCTCCCGAGCGATTAATCTTAAAAAGGGAACTGCTGAACTTTCAGTGGCAAACGGCTTCCAGAATTAGCGAATAAGGCTTGTTCCGGTTGAACAGAAATCTGGAATGTCGCCGACTTGTTGAAGAGTTTCAAAGGGGCTGTTGGTAACAATATCATTCATTCATTTAAGAATGTAATAAGCAATAATCCAATCTATCAAGCGCGAAAACTATATCGCCGAATGAATGGATGTTGAGTGTCATAAAGATTAATGATTTTTTTCTCATATGACTGTAGTGGCATTACTACATAACATTTGGTGACGTATAGAGAGTTCGGTAAAGTTGGTTCTTTGCTGAATCAAACTATTCTTTCAATAATCCCATCACGGGACTAAAAATTATAAGACGTTCAAAGAAGCACTGAAGCAGAAAAGGAGAGAGTGAGATCTCAAGGTGAAATTTAAAATTTTTCCGGTAATGGTTATTTGAGTTTAAAGTTGGATTTAAATAATTATATCCCGTACTTACCCGAATATTATCGTACCATAAGTGTGAAACTACCTTTTGTTGCAAAAGAAGAAGTTCTTATATTGAGAATTTTAGATTTAATGAATTATATTTGGTCTTCTTTCGCTAATTTCTGTTTTCGTGAAAAATTTTTGTTGATGTGCGGTTTCATGTAGATAATCATACATGACGTGAACTACATTTCTTCTCCAACGTTTACATTGAAAAAAACATATAAATTGCGTTTGTCTTTATGCGTTTACAAAGTAGCGAAATGTGTTAAACGCGATTTCAAAACTCCAAATTTATCTGGCTAAACCAATTTTGAATCCTGCGTGTTTAATCAGCGGTTCTTATCTGAACTGTGGCGGATCTCGAAGATCATTGTTTCTGACCATGCATATAACTTTTTAGTTTTAATAAAATACTATTCTTTACTCGTAATGTAGTTACTGTTGCTGAAACAATTGCTTAATTGGTGTTTATATAGAAGTAAAAGTACATATATGTAAAAATGAGCGGTCTTTTTTTTTTTTTTTGTAAATTTTGCCCTTTAGTGAATTATCACGAACTTCGTACCTTTATCCGATTTCTTAAAACGGACCAGATTAATTAATACCATTATTCATATGTCTTTCTCTTTTTAATATAGTTGATGTAAAATTCTGTCCAACTTATGGATTATGTTAAAAGCAATAACAATATCATTAACTTGTAGGGACTCAATCCTTCCGTAGATATAAAGAAGGCAAAAGTTTTAAATACACCAAGATATATTTCAAAACGACACTAAAATAAGTGTAATACCCACAGTATGTATTGACTATTTGACCACATAAATCCTTACCTTGTGTTCACTATCATCAACCATTACAGGATAGAGGTCCCTCTGTCACCCAGTGGCGCAGGAAATGGGGCTCAAGAACCTATTGGATATCAAAGCACATTATTTTCACTAAGACCGTATATCAGAAAATCTTCCTTAAGGCAACTTGAGCCCCTGTAGCCAACTGAGCCCCACTCATGTGTTTTCAATTGCTGCGCTACTGCTGCCACCATACATACACGTAGTATGTTGAAGAGAACAACACAGAGAATTCGGCCTTAGTTCAACACTGTAGCCAAGCATGTTGGTAAGTAAGATCTACAGTTTAACACGGAAATCAAACTTCGGCCCCACAGTCAAAGTCTTGCCCTATGGCGTGACTCGTTTTGTCAACCTTTCCAAAAGTGAGGTTTACTCTTCTTGAAAACTTCTTCTGTATGCTAATAATTCGGCATCCAGGTAGTAAACGCTATTTTTTTAGCACAGCGTAGTTACAGGGCTAATACTGTATTACTAGAGATGAACATGCTAATATTAATGATAATAACCTTAAACAGATTTGAAATTTCCTTAGATTGACCTTCATCCCTCAATGGAAGTTGTCTCGTAAACTCTCTAACTATGCCACTTACGTCAATGTGTTTTTGATTAGGTCAAGGAAATTGAAGAATACATTTATTACGTTAGTCCATAATTACGTCGCTTTAAAAGAACTCATCTGCAATAAATAATGATTTTGTCCTGTATTTTTATATATGAGAAAGCTGGTAACAACTTTCATACTTTGTCCTAAACTAAAATTAAAAAAGTATAGTTCGAACTTCCTAACCACATCCCATAAGGGTCCAGCGTTTACATAATTAAATAAATCATAGACACTGTATAAATTTGGAATTTAAATTCAGAGTAAAATATGTAGGAAATTTCTGACGAGAACATAAAATAAAAAAATTATATTCGCTTTCGATTTTACAAATTCCATTAGAAAGAATCTTGGATTCAGTTTTGTAACTCGAAGCTATTTTAATCAACTGAGAACATCTACAGTTGGATTTCTAATACCCTGCTGTGTAATCTTGATTTCGATTTCAGAAGATTGAATCGTTTTCACTCGTGACAAAATTTACTTTTTTTTAATCGATCATTTTCTTAATGCGTTTCGCTTCTTATTTCATTATCTTAAGGAGTATTAAAAAAGTCAGTATAGAGTGAGTTAGTATATTATAGCACGTAGAGAATATTTCAATTTAAAACACGTTTTGCCTTCTGGCGATTTCTGATATGTCAGCGGCGAATAAACGCGCGTTTCTTTTAAAAATTCTCTTTTCTTACCTATGAATTGTAATTTAATTGTCATAACTGAAAAAAATCAAATATGATTTGAAATCGACATTTACTTTGAAATCACTTTAAAATATAATAAAATAATTACCTAATAAATAAAATTAAACTTTTACTTTTATTAACTGCTTAAACTAATGAATTCGTTCTCTAATCAAAGTATATTTTTATTTCATTAATTCTAACTTCAATATTTTTAACTTCAATAAAATCAATTCTTAATTTGCAACCCAAGCTTGGGAGCCATCCTCACTGTGCTCAAATTAGATACCAGGCCGATGACGTCATCGCATAACCATTGTAGTATCCCTTTGTTAGGAGGACAAATTTCTCATTTATTTAATCTTGGCATTTAATAACTATTCCAAACAGAAAAAGCAGCGAATAATAAAACCGACGTTAATTATAAATCTTCGAACTTAAATTAGCTGAAAATTAGAAATTCTAGAAATTCTTAAATATAATGCAATACGCATTATGTCACACATACAAAATTCAAGTTTTGCATAGACAAGCAATTGTGTCATACTTTTTTGCGAATATTTTAATTTTGATCCTACCTTTTTAATAGAAATTCATTGACAAATTCCAGAACTTCAGAATTTGAGTTAAAATTAGCCATAAGCGGAAGCCTTTGGTTTCATTAAATTTGCATATTTTATATTCTACCAACTAAGCTGAGATCAACGCTGAACTTGTTCCATATTAAGCTTTAAATACGGACACAAAGAGTGTGAGCAAATTGCTATATATTTGATAATCAAGGCGATGCATTATGTAGACACTGTTCAATGAGAGCGAAAGAAGTTAAGCATAGACCAGGGGCGGCCAACAGATCGATCGCGATCGACCGTTCAAGCGCGGGATGGATTTTGGTAGATCGCATCACATTTAATTTTTTATTTTCTTAACCTGTTGATGTGAAACATTTTTCATCTATCGGTGCAAGGAAATTTGAATCCGATAGGATGGATTTGGCGCCCACCCGTCTGTCGGGACTTCTGTTTCCTCTGCAGAGAATTTATCCCTTTTAAAGGGATATTTTGACTTTTAGTCTTAGGGGAGGTATGCATCACGCCGTTTCGATATAATGAGGGATTCTTTTTTTCCTTTGTCAAGTAGGGACTTTTTAGTCAGTCATTCGCCCACAGTAGCAGACATCTTTCTGAAGGCCCGCTCATCGGAGGAGAATCATTCCGGAAGTTCATGCCTAGAGAAAAATTTCCCAAGTTGAGAAAATGCGGTCAAATTTTAAACTCATGTTTCGGTTCAACGTATTTGTGCGAATCTGCATTTTCATATCTAAATGTGACGAAGAGTAATCAACGTTCCACCATGACAGACGAACACCTTCAGGATTCCCTGCAGCTCGCCTTCAGCCAGTACTCACCTGACATCCAACAGATAGTGAGCGAAATGCAGACCCAGTTACCCCACTAATAACTCAGGTCGAACATTTAATGAACGATTTATAACCAACTTTTTGTATTTTCCGGAAGCTGCTACAATTTGCTATTATTTTGGCCATAAGCTAAGAAACCAAATACAAAAAATAATATTATATAATAACATACCTACTAAATACTAAAACAAAGAAAGTCTAAAAACTCAAGAAGTAACCCCCCCCCCACCCCGGTAGTGTGGTAGATCACTTCCGGTTGTGATGGTGGATAGTAGATCACAGCCTGTTGAAGTTGGCCACCTCCTTGGTTAGACCATAGTTCAATTGATAAAGCATCTGATATGTAATCGGAAGGTGCCTGGTGGAAGTCGGTATTGACGGACCCTACTGCAACGAATCCATAGTTATGACAAGCAATGGGTTTCTATTAGTTTGTGAATAATATACATTGAATATCACAGGTATAACGAAAGATTTTGTTCACTCTAATTTCATTTATAACTTTATACTCGAAGATTTTATAGGATTTTCATTTACTTAAAAAATAAGACTTACTATGAAACATATACGTTAACTAAACTTAAGATTGTAGCGTAGTATTTAAAAACAAAGGGTGATTGGCAACCTGTGGCATGCATGTTATACTTGGCACGCATCTAGTTGGGACGCGGAGTGATTTTCAAGCAAAAACAAAACATCTGAATCTACTTGCTAAAATTCAAAAGAAGTATTCGATTTGTTTTAAAACAAAACCAATTTTAAAGAATCCCCGCCTTGACTAAGATTTTTTATTCTCTAAATTAATTCATATATATGTATGTAATCGCACCCTCTTAAATTACTATAATGACTAATTTTTATTCTTTTAATTAACTAATCGTTTAATTTTTGTTAATATTTAGATAATAAACTAAACATTCACAATCTGAGCGAGTGTGGGCTGGCACGCAAAAGAAATTGCAGCATTACTTTGGCACAATACCTTTAAAAGGCTGCCGGTGAATGGTTTAGAATGTTCTCGCATTGAAAAGGATTGCATTCCTGCTGTCATTCTGGGAAATGAGAAATTTTCTTAATGATCATAACATTGGTAAAGTAGCAAACGAAATAACTCATCAAAGTGTTAGGAGACGTTAGTGATGGTCTTTCATCAGAAATCATTACTCCTGATAAAGAACAGTTGCTATTGCTGACACGTCCGAAAGCTTAGGTGATCTGTGTCATTTACTATTTCGCAAGTGATTATCTTGTGGAACGAAAATTTCTTTCCAGATGAATTTTGTTCATGTTCCCGTACTGTTTCCAAGTATGGTGTGTTTAATATCTGCTACTATTGTTTCATCTTCTTCATTGATTTCCATACGATGTGAGGTCCACTGTTTATTCACATATTTCGAAAAATATATTCTCATATAAAAGTCTTACATAAATTATTTTATACTGTTTAAAGCTCACACATTGAATTAACATTTTTGTTTAATTAACATCGAGTTACGCTAACCATTAAGCATGGTCCCTTTTCTCTTTTTTTCCCTCAGCCATGCATATTTTTTTTTATGACGCAATGACAACTAAGGTTACGGTACAATAGAACTTACAATTTTCAAGGGGATCCAAACCTTCGTTGCCTTGGGAATTAAATCCCGAAAAACGGATCGGTAAAACAAAAAAGTCCGCTATATATTAGGAGATTCAAGCTCGAATTGTTTTCGCCGGAAACAAATTGTTTCCCTGCTCCACTCTCCTGTTTCGGCTCAGCTTTCTAGGGTACGGTCTGTGGCTAGCTACAATAAACCATGGTGGCGTATTGCATATTCTGCAATTTTGTAGCATAAAAGCTCGGTATTTTGATAGCTATGGTAAAGTATTTATTATTGCTAACCCACTAAATACGTTTATGAAGGAGTACATGTACATGTACACAGAAGAGGATCTCTCCTTTTTGCAGGACATAGGAAGCTTGTTTAAACTGACGTCTATTACTCCAACGTAGCTTTCAGAATTTAATTAAGCTTGAACCTAACTGTACCATGTTTGGCGCATTGTAGCCCAGATACCCTTGCGCCATAAAAATCCAAACGAACAAACAAACCAAACGGCACAAATGTTCAGTTGATATATAGCACACCACATGCCTATAACGATTTTAGATTGGTCCAATTTCGTGGTGAATATCAAAATATATATTTATGATAAAAGATGTTGAACAAGGATTCCACTTGAAAATAATATGTAGAATATAAAAAAAAAATCTTTAGCAGAAAAAAACAAATAAGCTTTTTCTTAAAATAAAACTGAATTGAGCTTAAGTAAAAATAATTAAATCATCTTAATTGAATTAAATTGTGCAAAGGGAATTTACTCTTTTCTCTGATAATAAGAAAAAAGGGCCTATAAATGTGCCTATGAGCACAAAACATGCGTAAGATTCTTCGTTAAAAAAATTGAAATAGAGTATATAGCACTTTATCAACTCATCATTATCACATCGACGGGTTATTCATATAGGAAAGCATATTTCTTAGTCACTAGATTGAGAAGACGTATTTAAAAAAGAGCGCTCATTAAAGCTCATTTTAGTTAATTAAACACAGGTATATAATTGGGATAAATGAAAAAAGGCCAACGAAAATGTTGCAATGCCCCGTCTCCTTTTCTTAATTAAGTACTAAGCATTAATCCCACTTAAAACCTGGAGAAATCGCTAACGAGGGCCTAATTACTTGGAGATGGGCGGCAGAGGCATTTTTGTGATCGCCGTTCTCTTTGACGAGTCAAGTTGTAACCTTCTTTCTAATCAGTTGGAGGCATCTGCCTCGATGTTCGAGTGGACTTTAATGCAATTATAATTAGTGTTCTCAGCGCCCTTTATCAGATTCGTATTCGATCCTGAAGCATTACCAGATTTGTGTTTAAAGGTTATTAGTTCTGCTTCTGATCGATAAAGTGAAATATGGGACACGGAATCGTCTGTCATTAGAGAAATCAATTTTCTGGCAAGAAATATTTCTTTTTAATTAGATTCAACTAGATTATTCACGTATAGTATTACACCATGAGCTTGAAAAGTTGCTTTCTTGGTGTAGTGAAATGTGGTGGATTCTATGCAACTTATAAAGGGTATCAATTCCATTTAATAATGGGAAAGTTTCCGCTTTTAGATGGGATCTCTCATCACGGCCCCCCCACACCTAAGATTGGCCCTCATATCGCAAACTCAAGCAAAGGGAAAGGAGAAGGTTTGACAAATAAAATGCATAATTATGACAATATGGCACACTTCCTGAAGCAAAAATATGGAAATTCAATTCTACAGAATAAAATATTATATATAATACGTAATTTAGCCATTTTGCGAAAATTATACGAGTTTCTTTACATTTTACAGTTTTCCTAATTCTGTAGGCAAATGATAAATGCAATTATAGAAGAGCAAGAGTAATGGCATTTAGTCGAATTAAATATTTTTAATTGCCCCTCTGAGCATATGCAAACCAGAACTTTACCTATATTCCTCAAATCACGAATTAGAGCGGAGAGCGGCAAATTATGCTATAAATTACTCGCGAGGCATACTTAAATAGCAAAATGGAAATACTTCCGATAATGTGACGGTGCCGTTGGACGGCAAATTTTTCTAGCGAGAGAATGCTAACAATGAAGAAAGAAGGGGAGATTAATGAAGAGAATAATGCGTTAATTAGCGAAGAATGCAAAAGAAGCTCAACAATGTGTCGATGCGTTTGATGAAAGTACTTCTTCCTGATTTCTCATTTATATAAGACGCTATTCGTTATTTCAGCTCTTACTTTTCAGTGACCTTAATTGCTTTCTTCGTTACACTTTGTGGTTCAAAGATGACTAAGATGGTGATGTCACTTTTCGAATGATTGTCCTCTTCGTAACCATGCCCAGGAATACAGCTTGGTAGGGAAAAACAGCAAGCATTTAGAAGTGGGAAGGGGTTTCCAGTATGATCTAAAACTGGAGTTTTTTACAATGCAGACAACAGCCCATCGACCTGTGGCATACATTCCTCTCAATGGGACAAGGAAATCTAACATTTTTAGAGAACGCATTTATTATGTGGTGTTGTTATAGGAAGATATTTGTGTAATTTGATATTATTATCTGCCTAATGTTAACTGACATCCACTTGAATGATTTACTTTTGTTTGTTTGTTTCGAAGGTAAATTCAGGCATACGGGAAATTGTGTCAACTGCTAAGTTGAAATTTCGCCAATTAAATTATTTACATTTTGTGGGACAGGCATGCGCTACACTTTGTAATATGCTCTATGAATAATCTAATAACCACTATGTAACTAAAGGTACTGTAATATTTAAACCTGATATTAGTATACTTAGTTAAGCGAAAAATTTATTTTAGCGGCACAAGAACGATACGAACGATACTGAAGGTTGCACATGTCAGAAAGAAGCTGGTCTATCACTCATGTACACGGACACATTATCTCTGCACCAAAAGCATTAATTAGTTTGAGTACATGAAGATGAGGACACACTGAAGAACGTTTGATGGATACCTGATATTGTTCGGAGTGTTTGGAAAATTTGCGGTTTGTATGGTGTTCTTTTTAAGTTGTATATTTTGTGTAGACCTGCTCATCGGTATTGTAAATCTATTTATTTCAGAGATACCAAATTCATTTATGACCACCATGGTTCGAAATGTTTATTGCATATTTATCATGTTATAATATATGTTAAATAAACAGAATTTATATTTTAACGTTATTCCTGAAGGAACATGCTTCAAGCTTAAAGCAAAATTACATTTTCCAAATAATAATTTCTTTAATGAATTTTAATACTTTTTATTTATGTGGATTTTTAAATAGGAAAAGAAATTTATAAAATATGATATATTAGATTTGCTTTTTAATGACAATATCATAATTGAAGTAAAATCTGATTTGCATAAACAAAAGCATTTTTCTCTGCAGATTTATATTATAACTGTGCTTACTTTTAAGGGAGAAAATCGTTGGGAATAAGTGGTTCTGCAAATTTTATTTAAGTAGTGTTTGGAAATAATTTGGGATAACAGTGCCGACTTCGGCGGCCCCCCTTTCCCTAATAGTAATAGCTTGGAACGATAATTTACCTAATGTTTCACTACATATCAAATTGTATTACGAATCTCTGTCAAAGCTTTTCTGTTATTTCCAAAAATTTTGAAATTTAAATAACTTTTACGGCTCGGACGACACTTTCACCATTCTTCGGGATAGAAACACAGATCTTTCTGAAATGGTTGATGTTCTGAATTCCTTGGTTCAAACATGTTCAATTCGCCTTCGAAGAAGGGAGCAATGTCATGCTTTCTTACTTTGACATTCTCGTCCATCGAACGCAATCGGGTTTCCTCACAAGTGTTTTGCGGAAACCATTTGCAGTGTGTCTCCCGCCTCATGCGTTTTCTGCACATCCACGCAGTCAGAAAATCAGCACGTTTTATTGGTTGGTTTCTCGGGTGCTGAGATTTTCATCCACAGATGAAGCATTCCAAACTGAACTTAACTGCATTCGTGGAATTGCAATTGACCGCGGGTTCGAACCTTCCACCATCGATCGGGCCCCTGAAGAAACTCACGCGACCTAAACTGTCTACTACTCTTGTTGGTTCCTCTTCTCCTGAGTTTAATACTGTCTGTATTCCCTTTGTGCCAAAAAGTCTTTACCAAGATAACTACCGGCCTTCTTAAATTCATTAAATTTTCTTTTTATCCTCATTCCGTTTAATAAACTGAGTTTCTCCAAATCTAAAGACGTCATCCCTGACCTTGAGTTTTCGGGAATTTATTTTATTACTTACCAATGTAATTATGTTTACATTGGCCAAACTCAGAGCCCTATGAACTGGTTTAAAAGAAC
Source organism: Dysdera silvatica (assembly GCA_006491805.2). Classification (NCBI taxonomy): domain Eukaryota; kingdom Metazoa; phylum Arthropoda; class Arachnida; order Araneae; family Dysderidae; genus Dysdera; species Dysdera silvatica. Next base: position 51,514,805 of record QLNU02015003.1, on the reverse strand, counting down.
ATGACACTGATATTCAGAAACAAGAACTCCACAGATCTGCTTTGGCTAAACACTTGTGAGGATCTGGCTATAAATTTTTATATCATAAAGCACAACTTATCCAAAAAGTTTCCTCTCAACTAGACTTTAATTTTTTTTAGGACATGCATATAATCGCCAACGTAGACATCGCCGTTAATGACTAGTTGCGTTTAATTGCGTTTATTCCTTTCGAAAGTATATTTTCACCACTTCAAACAATTCTTCCTCCTCCAATGTTTCTTCTGACTCACGCCGTATTTCATCCCATGCAGAAAAATTTTATACTACCAGGGACTTTTTTTTTCAAAAACTCACGTTTTACTACCAGAGACGTTTATTTTAAAACCCACGTTTTGCTATCAGAGATATTTTTTAAATTTAAGTTCCACTACCAGAGACATTTCCTCTAACTCATGTGCCTGATTTATTGTTTCGTCCATATTCAGTATACCTGTAACCGCCGTTAGTAACACGGCTTTCACATTGTGTTGCATCAGTTACCGTTCTGACGAAAATAGTCCAGGGCTATTGAAACAGCTGTGAACGATTAAATTTATTATTCAACTGTGTTAATTTGTTGCCTTCTCTTATTATTTTATCAGTGTGCAGTGTCGTCGTCAAATCATATTAAATTTGTACAGCTTTTCCCGATCTAAACTAGGATTGATTTCTTAGAGATCATGCTTCATCGACTAGCCAATAAAACTTTGATTTCCTCAGACTACTTCAGATCGCAAAATATGTGGCCATATCCCCGTTGAAAGCATACAACCCAAACATTTTTGAGTGACAAAGAAATAAATGTTTGAACAAATTTCAATAATACGTGTACGTGGAATATTAATGATTGTTGAGGTATTACGAAATAATTAACCCAATAATTAAGTATATATTAAATATCATTTATCGCAAAAAATATTTATTGAATAAAAGCTAAAATATCAGGGCCGTCCATAGGAGTGTGTTAGAATACTCTGCCCCACCATTTAAAAAATTATTGGAAAGTTATGGAAAAAACATTTCCTTATTTATCGAACCATCCTTCTCCTTTGGTTTTGTGTTATTTATGAGCCTAAGCAATGCCCACACAGACATATAGCTCCCTATGATAATTTAAAACCTTTATAAAAAAAGCAAAAAACAATGACTTTAAGTTTAAAATTTTTACTGCATAATATTTGAATATCCTTAATTAAGCCGCTGATATTTGCTAATGGGAATAACATATTCTTCAAATTAGACAAAACATAATCACCGCAAACATTTACTGAACGCGTAAGCTATTTTTTTCTTCGGGAATTAAAAATTAATTATATAAATATAAAAGCTTGCTAATTGTACTTCGAAATTTCCTTATTAATTATTCTGTAGCTTTAGGATTACTATTAATACTATTACTACTATAATATACTACTATATAATATTACTACTATAATACTATTAATAATATTACTACTATAATATATTACTATATAATATTACTTACTATAATTACTACTATATAATATTACTACTAATAATTACTATTAATACTATTACTACTATAATATACTACTATATAATATTACTACTATAATACTATTAATAATATTTACCTTACGATTTAAGCATATGAAACGAATATTTATAAATTTTCGAACAAACGTAATTACAATTTTATTTCAAAACATTCTTTTCTAGATTAGAAAGTAGCATATGGGTCATGTTTATCTATTGTTCCCTAGTTTTTCTAGATCGTCAAATTCCTTATAGTGTTTGTTCAACGTTTAATTCGTAAGATTCATTCTCATTACCGGTTATACAATAAGCAATCGAAATCATAACGTACTTTAGGACTTGGATTTAACTTGACTTACCATTAGATAAGTAGTTTATACTGACCGAAAGAAAGCCCTCAAATAAAAAATTAAAAAAGGAGGTGTGGAGAGCCAATGAGGATACGGTTAATTTTTAGTATTCCATGGGTATTGAAAGTAGGTGTTAAAAAATTATTTTTAATAATTTGTATATAACATTTTCCATTATTTCACTTCTCTATAGACAAAAATAAGTATGTTTTTGACGGGGTCTTGTAAATGAAAATGCATGTCTTTAAGTATGCTGTGTTTAGGTGGCCAAGTTTTAATCGCGCAAATCTCATTTTGAACGAATCTTTGAATTCGGAAACAAGACTATAAAACTTAAAACAAGGGGCGACTAATTAAATTTTTACAATCCGAAATGCATATGAAGAAAGAGATTCATTTAAATTTATTTTTGTTTCAAATGACTATTGTCATATTGCTCAGGAGTGTGCTCTTCTTTATGTTTATCTCTCCTCTAAACATCTCTGTTCAATTTTCCTCTCACAAAAGTAATAGCCAATATCGGAAACCCCTCTGATGGATATTTGCCATCGTTCGAGTTTTAGTTTCTAACTTTTGAACGTTTATTTGCTTTCACCAGGCGGTCGTTTCATATCCCACCCATCAGCACTTTCAGAGTGAACTAACTTTTGTTTCCTTCGCACACAAGAACAAAGGAAAAAAGGCGAAACCTCTGAAATGTGAGTTGAAAGAACCCTCATTCCAGTTTCCTTATACTTTCTTTTCCAATACATCAGTTGTTCCGGGAGCATTCTTTCCCCCCCTGCTCCCATTCTCCTGTTTTTTCCTGGAAACAGGCCATTCTTCCTCAGGGCGCATGCATTACCTGCCGCCCGGAATCAAAAAAGGATTTTCCAGGTATTTTCACGCAAATTTCAGAATAAATAAAAACGGAAATGGTCATGTGCGCGGATTGCTTCCCTTGAAATAATGGCAAAATCTAACGTCAATGAGTTTCCGCTGTGTTCGATCAAACATTTCCGAGTCACCTGGTAATAGATTTATTAGCACAAGCAGAGAATATCCTATGAATAAATTACGATTTTATCCCATTAAATCCAAAATATTTTATCGAAATATTTTCTTTTCAGACATTGCCTATCAACTTCCTAAGTAATAAAATTGCCCCTGCATAACATTTATTTATTTTCATGTAAAGGACGCTACGGCTAATGATTAAATAGCCAAACGCCTGACATTTGTAATAAATAAATATAAATGACGATTAGTTTTCAAAAATATAAATAGATGTTTTAATGTTTTATTTTTATTTGAGCATAAATTAAGAGCAATTTATTCATTCAATCAATTTGAAATACAGTAGTGAAAAAAACATTCATCACCATGAAAAAAGTTCATCATATATAATTCATAGAATTAAATTGCAAATATATATATATATATATATATATATCATCATCATCATCATATTCAACCATTATCTATCCACTGCTGGATGAAGGTCTCTCCAAATGCTTTCCACACAAGTCTATCCTGAGCAATTCGCTTCCACGTCACCCCAACCTGTTTTCTTATTTCATCCACCCATCTAGTTTGAGGACGTTTTCTAGGTCTTCGGTGGTCTCTTGGAATCCAGTTCAGAATTTCTGTTGTCCATCGTTGATCAGTTCTTCTTGCAATATGCCCAGCCCATCGCCATTTCAGCCCTTTTACTTTAACAATGATGTCCTCTACTCTAGTTTGCTCTCTCACCCAAGTGTTTCTTTTTCGATCTCTCCTAGTTATTCCAAGCATGCACCTCTCCATGCTCCTTTGCGTTGTCTGTAACTTTCGTATTGCTCCAACTGTTAGACTCCATGTCTCTGATCCATAAGAGAGGACTGGCAATACACACTGGTTGAAGACCTTTCTTTTTAGACACAAAGGCAATTTCCCCTTCAGGATAAAACTGTTTCTTCCAAATGCACTCCAGCCAAGTTTAATACGTCTGTTGAGTTCTTTCATAATGTTGCCATCCATTGAAATCAGCTGGCCAAGGTAAATATATGAATCAGCAATTTCTAGCTCAATGTTGTCAACTTGTATTTTTGTTTCCTCTACGAAATTATTGAACATGATCTTAGTTTTTTGTAGGTTCATCTTGAGTCCAACTTCTTTACTTCTAGTTGAGAGCTCCTGTACCATGTCTTGGAGTTCTGATGGGTTCGTTGAAAAAATAACAATGTCATCAGCAAACCGCAAATGATTTAAATATTCACCATTTATTTTTATTCCCCTGTTATTCCAATTTATCTGCTGAAAAATCAATTAGAAAGTACGAATTGCGGTACACTATTTGGCAATCAGATGGTAGAGACTGGATGTGGAGAATGCTGGGTAAACGCTTTTTACTTGACTGTATTGTGCCGCAAGTTAAGTTTGGTGGTGGAAACATAATGGTTTGTGGCTGTTTTTCATGGCTTTTTTTTTTGCTGGGGGGGTGGGCTTGGCCCTCTGATTTCTGTGAAGGGAACGTTAAAGACGGGAGGTTATCTCGACATTTTAGGCAGTTCCATGTTGTCTACATTGTGACAACAGTTTGGAGTGGGTTCATTCTTGTTTCAACAAGATCGTGCTCCTATCCACACAGCACAGGCTGTACAGAGCTGGTTTGCTGACATGGATGTTGAGGAATTGGACTGGCCTGCTCAGAGCCCAGACCTAAATCCCATAGAACACCTATGGGCAGTGGCGAATTAAGCGGCTGGCGGACCTGGCGGCCGCCAGGGGGCCCCCGAATGGGGCTCCGAGCTGGAGAGATTCTCACTTAAAAACTATTACAACACGAAAACTAAAGATGCAATACTTAATATTATTCACGTATTTTACGTATATAAGTACAAAACGTTCTTTTTTTAAATTAAAGTTAATTAAAAATCATATTAGTTCAAACATGCACTGGCGCACCTACATTGGGGGCCCGGGCACCCCTTGGGCTAACAAAGTGGAAAATTATTACGCCAACAGACACTGAAATTCTTTTTTTGAAAGTAGTAAAATTGAAAGTAATGACGATCCCAGCAACATTTCCCTGAACTCTCTAATGTTAATGAGACTTCTGTTGAGAGAGAAAAGCAACCACAGTGGCTATGGCTGTCTTCAAATGCTTTCCAGGAGGTAAAGGTAGATCAAAACAGTTAAATTGGAAATTCTGAGTGCAGATATTTCTAATTATGTCAAGAAATCTAACCTCACCAGTGAAGATAGAACATCAGTGTCAAAAAGTCTTAGGAACCATACTGTACTGTCTATCTCGTGTATGGACTACGGACATCGTGATCTTTAAAGTTAGATTCTTCTTCAATATTTGTTTGGTTCATTATTTTCATTTGAATTCGAAAGGACGCCAAATTCTTCTTTTGTTGAATATTATCACGAGACTGAAGTGAAATTTTTCAGAAACTAACTAGCCATTTGGCGAAGAAAAGTTTTTACGCAAGAGTTTTACATCATAGTCCAGTACTGATAGCTCGAAACTTTAAATAATATTTTGAATCTAATTTTTTTTTCCAACAGTTTTTGTGCTGTGCATATAATTTGACTACTATTTAAGATTTTATATATCTTTTACGCGTTATATTATCTATTTTAATTAACGTTACCTCTTATTGTATTTCGCTTATTTAATACTACTAAACATGTTATTTGATGCGTTCGCCAGCGGTGTCCGTCGGATTGGGTGGCAGCGGGCTTGTCAGACCTTCTCTGTTGGCTTTTTCTGCTGTATACTTCCACGTGTGTCGTGTATCGAGCTTGTAGAAAATAATTATTATTATTATTATTATATGCAATTGCAATTTTCCCACGACCGTCACAAGTGCTGTATAAAGTCAAGGAAAATCTCACCACAGTCAGAAGTTCTGTCCATCTGAACTGAGTAAACATAACTTGCCTAAATGCAGAAAACAGTGCCTATAGCAAATTTTGTGTGTTCTCTTTTCACCCCATGAAGTCTGTTTAAGATCGACACAAGCCACAGGTCAACTTGTTTCAAAAGAATTTAATAATTGGAAGAAAATGCCATTGAAGAAGTTCAGATAACATTAGAACTTTTCTCTATCATAAGGATTCAGTTCACAAAGCCGATGAGTTTTCAAAGGTCATAAAAAGGGAGAATGCTTTCTGTAGATCAAGTACTAGACAGAGGGCAAGCAAAAGCAAGTTTTGCACAATAGGGTTAGTTTTTAACCTATTACTAAAACAGTGATCTTTTGTGGAAAACAAAAGCTGGCCATTGTAAAATTGTACAAAAAAATCCACCATTTTTAATCATTTAAGCATATTGCACTGTCAAATTAGTAGTAATTTAATAATGATAAATGAACATAAAAAACAACCGTAACTGATATGGTCTTTGGCCATTTTTTCCAGCAAAACTTCCTTGGCCTCCTCCTTTGGAATACTCTGGGTGGGCCACTGGAAAGATGAATGCAGAACGATTAAATGCTACTGTTATAACTAGATCCCGTAATATATTCAATTACATATTTTAGCTGTTTTTAGTGTTTGTGCATATAAATGCACAAAAACCATGAATTTCCAGAATAAATGCATATTTTAAGGGTTTTAGTAATTTTAAGAATTTTATTATTCCCTCATCCGAAAAATTTCACGACAATACTAAAGTTAAACTTTCCTCTTACTTCTTATCTGAGCGGAAAGGCAATGGAATTTGTAAATGTACACGTTTAATTACGTCCTAGGACGCCAAAATGTTGTCGTAGCTGAATTATAGCCACCATCCATGTTAGGAAAACCAAAGCTGAGTTTTACTGTGCTTGGCTGGCAATTGATTGAAAGTCAAATTAAAACAAACACTTATTCTAAATTTCCACACCATTTTCCTTCAGTGATAGACATCGTTCTATCATCGATAAACTATTCGTAATAGACAACCCCCGAAAATGTATGTGCTGTTCAATACCTCTTGTAGCTCTGAAAAGGTTCCTTTTGGGCCATAAAAATGCTATTACATGATAGAAGATAAAGCTTAACTGTTTAGAACAACGAGAGACACATTGCGATATACAGTCATAGAATTTGTGATATATAAAACATATGATTTAATGTATATCGAGTTTTTCTACTTGGCGGTTAATAAATCTATTTGTTTCAAAATACGGGGTATAAGATTTTCAATGGTTAAACATGTTTTAAGCACATATTTATTCATTTCAAGTGGATATTTTGAGGCTGAGTGCATATTTTGCTGGTTTCTTAGTGAATGTAATCTGGGCTCTAGTCATAACTTTAGTTTCACCGTGTATTATGTGCGTCCATATGAGTACTTCTGGGGGTGGGGGATTGAGAAAAATTATTACTTCTCAAGGCTGTCAAAAATTTTAGTGAATGTACAAGATACTAAAATGCTACAAAAATAATTGATACTGCTTGGCAATTAGTAATGAGCTAAAAAGTACCTTATTTTAAAACCTACTTGTAAAACCTTTGAAACTAAATGCATAGCAGAATCGGGCAAATAAAAATTTTGGACGACCAGAGGGGGCTGGAGCCCCCTCTGCCCCATATGGGCGCCCATGCCATGTATAATTAAATAGACGACAGTAGAATTAAATGAAATAAAACTGCAATGGCGGAAACCCTGTTCTCAACAACGCCATTTTTCTCATAAGAAGTTGAGAAGAACAACTTTGATTTAACCTCTGGGCACGCGCCTTAATACTTATCCTGTGTATGTGTGTGTACACATACAGGCCTGCACAAAAGTTTAGACACAGAGGCAAATTATAAATAAAAGCGAGAATTTGCATTGAACTTCGCCGATATTGTATCTAAATAATCCTAGAACCAATAATAAATTGTGCAACTTAAAAGATTACCAAAAGTACTGAAACAAAATATCCCAACACCGTAATATTGGAATCTGCATGCCACAAATGTTTAGGCACATATGTCAGATTTATGCAAATTAACGGCGCGAAGTTCCCAAGTGATCGAAGGGGCGTTTCCCAGAGTTGTTATATAAGGCCTGAAATAATTTAGAATGCTTAGAACGATGCCGAAGTCAAAGCAATTTACGAATGCAAAAATGCGCCGCAAGCCCTGTTTGCAATTACATCATAAACAAGCACGACTACAATGGGCAAGGCAGCACATATCATACAGTGACGAATGGCTGCAGGTGTTATTTAGTGATGAAAAAAAGTGGAACTTAGATGGTCCCGATGGCCTTTCGCACTACTGGCACGATCTTCGAAAACGCCCCTTAAGTCGGTTCAGCAGACGTCAAGGAGGAGGTTCAGTCATGGTTTGGGGAGCCTTTAGCTTCAATGGACAGACTTCTTTGGCGTTTTTGAATGGAAAACAAGATTCCAAGGCATACCAGGCAACTCTTGAAAGTCACCTATTACCTTTTGGCGAACTTTTATGTGGACGAAACTGGGTTTTCCAACAAGATAATGCGTCCATCCACACATCCAGGTCAACAAAAGAATGGATGAGCGCTAAAAATATTACAGTTCTCGATTGGCCTGCTCTTAGTCCTGACTGTAATCCCATCGAAAATGTATGGGGCATACTAACGAATGTTGTGTATGCCAATGGAAAGCAATATCCGTCCGTTTTAGAACTTAAAAAGGCTATAGAAGAAGCGTGGTTTAATTTTGAACCAGAAACCTTTCAAAATCTTGTGCTTTCAATGAACGACCGCGTATTTAATCTAATACGAAGTAATGGTGGCTACATTGATTATTAAAATTGTTCATTTCCTTATGCAAGTGCTAAAATTTATGTTTGTGCCTAAACTTTTGTGCCACATATTTTACTTATTTTAAGTTATATATTGCAGCAAGTTCGCTACTGATGTGATTTCTGTTCTCAAATTTTTAATTTGCATATTACATGTGTTCATACTTCGTAATATTAAAGTTCCTACTTCTTCAGTTTTAATAGTATTTTGTTATACTCAAATTTGTGTTGTGTCTAAACTTTTGTGCAGGCCTGTACATAAGCATATGCTCATGAAACTTGGCTTCCGTTTTTGCCAAATAAAGAGATTCCCCTAAATGGAAATTAGTGAACACCTCCAGGAATCTAAACCTTTAAATAACTTACGCATACTGGCAGACGAAGCTTTAAATGCTCGAATGAAATAAGTTGCTTTAAACTTGAGAAGACTGCCGAAGTTTTTAATTTTTAAACAAGGGTTGTTAAGGGGATAAGAAATGAATACTCTCTTGAAAAGTTCAAATCACTCTGACACTGAAAATGTTTGTTAATGAAGTGCAACTTAACATAGAAATCTTCATGTAACTCCCTGATAAATACTTGCATTGCGGTTCACTGAAGTTCATTTTTGGATATAATGGACGTTAAAGAGATCATAAAAAAAGCCATGTAAAGTCACAGTAGTCCTATTTTATGTTCAAATATAACATGGGCTGACAGGGAAAAATCTCCTATCCAAAATTTTGGCCTGTTACTCCGAAGAGTAATGTAGGTTTGAGGGGATCATAATCAGATTTACCCACTTTCAGACAGGATGAGGCGCCGTATTGTCGCTTCGTATATAAAGGCCGGTCACTAATCCTGTTTTAGTACGCGGCTTATACCGCTCTGATGACAGAAAAGGTATTTTATTAGAGACACTTGGCCTAATCGTATTTCACGTAACAATGCTTTCCCATTACTTCCCATCAAATAAATATTTATAGGCACTCTATATGCAGTAATATATATATATATATATATATATAATGGCAAGGTATAATGGACGATCCCTTGCTTCTGAAGCAAAACTTCAGGAATTGGAAGAAGAACTTGACAAGATCAAATGGGACATTGTAGGACTCAGTGAAGTTAGAAGAAAAGGTGAAGAGTTGGTGGAACTTAAAAGTGGACATTTGTTTTATTATAGAGGAACGGAAACTGGAAGAACAAGTGGTGTTGGCTTCTTAATCAACAAAAGAATTAAAGACTGTCTTCTGGAAGTTGAAAGTACATCAGATCGAGCAGCGAGGCTCGTTGTTCAACTAACCCAGCGATACCAACTTCAAATAGTACAGGTATATGCACCAACATCAAGCCATACCGACGAAGAGGTTGAAGAATTTTATGAAGAAATCAAAGAGTTACACACCAAAGGGAAACAACATATCAAGCTCATCATGGGGGATTTCAATGCAAGAATTGGACAACAGGAACAAGGAGAGACATCGGTTGGTAAATACGGATATGGGGAAAGGAATGAACGTGGCGATCAACTCATCGAATTTGCAGAAGCTGAAAACCTTAGCATCATGAATTCATTTTTTAAGAAGAAACCGCAAAGAAAATGGACATGGAAACACCCAAATGGGGGAACTAGTGAAATTGACTATATCCTGGCAAACAAGAAATCAATTATTGAAGATTGCAGTGTACTGAACAGATTTAATACTGGAAGTGATCATCGAATGGTGAGATGTAAAATGCACTTAAATACTAAATTAGAACGACAGAAGCTCATTAGGAAACAAGTAAGTAAGAGGGTGGATTTAAAGAAATTAAAAGAAAATACCGAGGCATTCAAGTTGGAATTAAAAAATCGCTTTTCTGCACTGGAAGGACTTATTGATGAAAGTGATATCTCAGAAGCAAATGAAAACATTGTTAAGACAATAGTTGAAACTGCTGGGGAAATTGGTGGTGTAACCTGTAAAAAGCACAATAGCAAATTATCTGAGAAGACGAAACAGCTCATGAAAAGGCGAAGAGATATGAAGGTGGACAATCGAAATACCAGTTCCAGGATTGAGTACATAGAACTTTGTAAAACTCTGCGCAAAAGCATGAAAGAAGACATAAGAAAATTCAACTGTGAGTTAGTAAGGAAGGCCATTGAAAATAACAAGAGCCTTAGGGTTGTTAAAGGAAGTTTATCTGTTGGGAAGAAACACATCATTGCATTAAAAGGAGAGGATGGCACCGTAACAAGAAATAGGGAAGAAATACTTAGAAGAGTTGAAGAATTCTACAAAAAACTATATGAAAGTAACAGTGGATTAAACGAAGACACTGAAATAGTCGAAGGAACAGCTCCTAAAATCTTAAAAGAAGAAGTTTCATTTGCAATAAAAAGTATGAAGAAAGGAAGAGCCCCTGGCGATGATGGTATTACATTAGATATCCTAAAAGAAGCTGGAGAATATGTAGAAGACATACTTGCAAAATTCTTTACCAAATGTCTTAACAGCGGTAACATACCAAACCAATGGGATTCTGCAACAGTAATTCTTTTGCATAAAAAAGGTGATAAAGAGGATTTGAAAAATTACCGACCAATTAGCTTGTTACCTGCTATTTATAAAATCTTCACAAAAGTGCTAACACATCGCCTGCAGAAAAAATTAGATGCAGCTCAACCAAGAGAACAAGCTGGATTTCGAAGTGGATTCAGTACAGTGGACCATATTCAAGTATTAAGAGAATTAATTGAAAGAACACATGAATATGAACTTCCATTGTGTGTTGCATTTATTGACTATGAGAAGGCCTTTGACTCTATTAAAACATCAGCAGTCATCAACTCTTTAAGATCAACAGACATTGAGGATGTGTACATTGACATGGTGAAACGTGTGTATAAAAATGCAAGTGCAAAATTTCGGTTACATAAAGATACCAAAACTATCAAAATTGGTAAAGGTGTGAGGCAGGGAGATACCATTTCTCCAAAACTTTTTACTTCAGCTTTACAGATGATTTTTCAGCTGATAAATTGGAATAACAAGGGAATAAAAATAAATGGTGAATATTTAAATCATCTGCGGTTTGCTGATGACATTGTTATTTTTTCAACGGACCCATTAGAACTCCAAGACATGGTACAAGAGCTCTCAACTAGAAGTGAAGAAGTTGGACTCAAGATGAACCTACAAAAAACTAAGATCATGTTCAATAATT
>QLNU02015003.1:51472070-51502916 GCA_006491805.2 Dysdera silvatica | reverse complement strand
TATTTATCATTAAGCATTTATCACTTGTATATATATACCAGGACGTAAAGAGTCCAATCGTGTTGTAAGTACTACTTCTATTTCTGCAGAAGCTATGAAAAATAATAATTATATAGATGAATGATGGTAAAAAATTTATGTTTGGAAGCCCGATATAATATCTCAAGTGATATTAAAAAGTTATAAATGATAAAGGAAGTTTGCAAGAACATTTATAAAGAATATTAATATATGTTATTAAAAAATGAGAAATAATAAGAACGTAAGAAACTTATAAATAAATAATCAGAAGTGTTGATAAATAAATAGCCAGAAGTGCTATTGAATAATAGTTCGAAGTGTACAAAGAGAGTGGAACTTTTCCTAATGTAGATATTATTTCGAAAATATTTTTAACAATGCCAATATCAAATGCAACAGGTGAATGATATTTTTCAGTTTTAAAATGCGTTAAATGCTATTTAAGGAGTACGATAGGAGAAGACAGATTGAACAACATGGCCATATTATACCTAGAACAAAAAATTTTGGATGAAATAGATATTGCAAAAATAATTGATGAATCTGCTAAAGAGAAACCAAGACACAAATTTATATACAAAACATTTTTTAAGCACTAAGGTAATTTATTACTATTAAATTTTTTGAATAAATATCTGATTTTTCTTGAAACGTTGAGTTTATTATTAGTTACATATTGCCGGTTTAAGCAACTCACTAAAAACCTAATACTGGAATCTTTCCGAAAAAATCCTCAATTCCTTACAGAATTTTTTTTGTTTTGTTTTAGGGCTTGGGTCTCAAAGCCTCGAAATTTTTACCGCCAGGTGCCCCCCAATAGGTTTAATCCGCCTTTGACTATGGGATAAATTAAAAAATCGACTGCGAGTTAGGCCAAAACGCCCCACATTGGCGCAAGAGCTGACTAATATTCTTTTGCAAGAATGGCATGCAATTCCCACTGAAAAATTCCAGAAACTAGTAGATAGCCTCCCAGATAGAGTGGCAGTCATCACTGCAACAAAAGGTGGTCCCACTTCATACTAATTTTTGACTTCTTGTTGGTTTGTTGTATTTTTATGGCGCAAGGACAACAATGGTCATTCTGCACCAAGCAAGGTTTTTGACTTCTGTAAAGGAGAAGCAAAACATGCAGGTGTCCAGATACTTTCGATCCTTATTTGCATAAATCTGGAATATTTCATTTTCAGAACAGGGGTGTTTGGTAATTTGGAATATGACAATTTGTGGAAAAAACCCTTATCATCTAGCTACTTTCAGAGAATTAGAGAAATACGGCTCACTATATCATCGATAACTTTCTGAATTTTCAAGATATCCCACTGGTATTTTTTTTAAGTTGCCCTATACTATTGACTACAAAATTATGAAAGAAAGTTATTCATATCTTTCGCGCATGCGCAGTAAAAAATTATTTTCTTCAAATGCTCATATCTCATCGTGCATTCAATATATTAATTTCTAATTTAAGTATAATATTTTTCTTGTACGTTGACAAATGTTCTGTAAGTTCCGTGAAATTTGACTGAAAATTGTGGATATTATAAGCAAAAAAATTGTAACGAAATTTGAATTTTCTTAAAGAAACATTTCCATCTTCATGAATATACATGTTTGGTTTACGAAAATGCACACAGGCATTAAGCATACCTGGTTAAATATTTTCTGAAAGTTACAAATAATTTCCAGCTTTTTATGATACAGGGTGATCAAATATTTTTTCACTTTGTCAATATGTGGGTGGTCCCCTAAATGCACAAGTCACCGAAACTTTATTGCAAAGTGTGCATACAAGCATGTTCTATATACCTCCAAAGTTAGAGAATAATTGGCAGAGTAGTTTTTTAGAAATTCGAAAAAAAAAACAAAAAATCCAAAGTGTCTGGATACTTTTGGGCATATAGTGTATATATATAAATGAAGAATCAGTAAATTTAAACAAACCATAGCTGGTCTGAATTAGAAAGAAAAATTGGGCCTGCAATGTACAAATATTCATTGGCGTTATGAGCCAATAATCATGGGTTTAAAAATATTTTAAGGATCCAACATTCCCCAATCAATGCAGACATTATACAGGAAGACCTGTTTGTTTATAACCATCCATGTGGCAGAGATTAAAAACAAATTTGTTTTGAAAGAGACAAAAATAGAAAGAAATAGAAAGTATATAATTTCATCTCACAGCACAATAACACTGTAGAATCTACCAAAAGTAATAAATTCCACGAATTAAGTATGACTAAATAGACCACATTAAGTAAAAATCTATAAATCAGTTTGTCCGTGTGTCAGAATTTTTTATATTTTATATATCTTTTACAATAGTTTTTTATTAGTAATAAAATAGGAAGTGGTTAATTTACCTTGTAATAGCAGTAATGTAGAAATTGCATCCAAATAAAAAGCTAAAAATTAGCGCATGGTCAGTCCAAAATAGTTTTGAAAGTGTTGCCACATCCAATAACCCAGTCAACAGAAGTGAATTGAAAAAATGTAGAACAGGTGCTTCCCTCATATCCCAAAATTTCGATTAAGTGTATTTATTTGCAATACTTATTCTTTACAAGTCATATTTGAAATTTTTTCTAGGGATGAAATTTGCAAATGTTCTATTTATATAGTTCATTGGAAAACCATTTAAAACGAAAGTTTTTTTAAAATATCTTAAGCCTTCAGAAATGGCTTCAACACTATTTGAAAGCACTTTCTGTCTGGAGAGTTCACCTAAAACCAAATTTTTTATAACATGTTTTCTGAGACATGTGTCATATTAAAAATACAAATGTTATATTATTAAAAAAAAAAATTAATATTATATAAAATATAATAAAAATGTAAACACTATGAAATGCTTTTATACTTATCAAACAATGCAATTTTTGGGCGTTAGTATTAAGAAAATATCACCAAGTACAGAAATTCAAAACGCAATACATCAGCTTCTATGAAAGGTAAAGCGGTTATGTGAAAACTGATAATGTTATGACTGCATAGGCTTTCTAAAAATTTAATCATATTTCAACTGTTGCATTCGAAAAGATTAAGAAAAATTACCTTTTTTGATTTTGCGAACACACTGTACATAAATAATGAAATAGTTTTACACTTATCGAACAGGTACTGATAAAATATTTCCAACGATGGTCTTCTTATTTTCCTCTTTTGAATAGAATTTTAGATATTTTACTACATTCTAATATTAACATTAAGAAAATTTCATCAAAAACTTGCAAACTAAAAATGCAATTATCTCAGCTTCTATGAAATATAAAACATTATAATATATGTAAAAAGCGATATCATTATAATTGCAAGGGCTGTCACATAATCTACCTCAAATATGGTAGTTTCATTTAAAAAATATACGTTTCAAGACTTTGTGAACACACTGTACATTTGAGTCGAATATTTTAGTACTCACTTAACTTATAATACAAGTTTTCCAAAGGTACTTTGAGTGTCTTTCTAATTTAAATAGAACTCAAGATATAAGACCGTTCCCTGACTTTTGGAACACCCTACATATATATATATATATATATATATTGAGCTGGAAATTGCTGATTGACCTGTTTTGCTTAGCCAACTTATTTAAATGGGAGGAAATATTATGAAAGAAATTCACAAATGTATTAAACTTGGCTGGAGTATTCGGAAGAAAAGGTTTTATCCTGAAGAAAAAATTATCCTTTTGTCTGAAAAGAAAAGGCTTCAACCAATGTGTATTGGCAGTCTTCTTTCATGGATAAGAAACAACGAAGCTAACGGATACAGAGATTACAGACAACTCAAAGGAACATGAAGAGACGCATGTTCGGAATAACTGGGAGGGATCGAAGAAGAAGAAACAATTGTGTGAGTGTGCAAAATTACGTATAGGGCATCATTTTTAAAGTAAATAAGCTGAAATAGCGACGCGTTAGGCATATCGCAAGAGGATAGAAGGGTTTTATATTATGATTATGATATATATATAATTCTAGCTTAAAAATGTAGTTTGTATGAATTACTCTTATGAATCAAAAAACTTACTGTTGCAGCTTCATGACTTCTGAACTTTTGGGAATCTCATATTCAAGAACTTGGCTAGATTCTTCACCTCTATCAGAATCCTCCAGATTGCGCCCCTTTTCACCGTTATCATTTCCCGTGTGAGTTATTTCAGCCTATTCTACGCCCCTCCTCATCTACGCTCCTGACTTGGGCCTTCTTCTCCGCCTCCTAGCTGCGGTCCTTCCCATGTTTTACCGTAGCGCAAATGATTGACTTATAAGCGAAATCTGGTGAACTTTCAGAGCAAAAAAAATTGCTGCAAAATATCAATTAATGGCCGAGGAGGGAGAGATATGATATTGATTGACATGATATTGATTTGAATAAGAACAGCATTCGTTAAAGCTACCATAGGCGTACGCAGAAAGTTGTTAAGTGGGTTATAGGCTCAATGGGGGGTTACAGAGCTACAACTCACATATTCCTATGTTAAATATACAAAATTTCATTGCAATTGATGATTACAAACCCCATCAATACCCCTGCTAACTCCCATGGAAGATGCATCCACTTATCTGTGCATGTGCTCTTGAAGGCGATGTGACTATAATCCTTATAAAATACATGAATACCTTTCGCAGGATAGTCAGTACGGGTAAAATGTCTCTTTCCATTTGAGATATCAGCTGAGAGACTGCGTAGTGTTTTGGGCTAATCAAAACCAATTTAAATTAAAAAAATATCGTCGCAGATCAAGCATTAAATATAATTGTATCTCCATTGTTGCATCTTTTGCACATCAAGAAAATTCCAATTATTCATAGTGTACTTCCATAAAATATTTACATTGCACATACTAATTAAAAACGTATTTAGGAAGATATAGTAGAAATTTTGTATTGAAAGGTGCAAAATAATTATATTCAAAATAAATAATAACATAAAACGGTTATTGTTCCAGTTGGTTGCATAATTGCTATATATGTGCAAAATATGTCGTATACATGTGCTAAGGTGAGCGTTAAAAGAGATAGTTAAATCCCAAAAGGCCTTACATATTTGTGTATTACTCTTAATTATTAATTATAATGATTATATTAATCAAAAATTTTTATCAACGTTTCTTAGGCATAGTAATATTAACGTCGATGTTATGGCGTGATTAGATGGTGAAACGTTCGCAAAGAAAAGGAATATTTTTTGCCTTCGGTGGGGCACGATCCCACGACTTTCGGCAGTCCGGTCGGGAGGCTACCAACTGAGCTACGAACGACGAGCATTCGATCCCCTAAGAACGTATTTAAAGATTATTTTCCGAAACCGGTTAATTTACGGAATTGGGGCAGTACATGGACTGCTTTTAAACCAAATTTCGAAGAGATCGGTCAATAAATACATCGAAGAGCCAGTGGCAGCAGACACAATTTATGCAAGTCGAAAACTAGCAGATTAATTTAAGCAACAATTTTTATCAACGTTTTTTAAGCGTAGTATATTCACGCCGATGTTCTGGCGTTAGTTGGATGGTGAAACGGTTCGCAAAGAAAAAAATGCGTTTCGCGTTCGGTGGGGCACAATCCAGGCCGTGGAATCGTGCCCCGCCTACGCCTAAAGAACGTTGATAAAAATTGTTGCTTAATTTAATCTGCGTAGTGTTCGACTTGTATAAAAAACATATTGTTGCACTGCTTCCTTCACAAGTTAAACGTACGTGACAATGCAGGTTATAAAAGCATTCACACTTTTAGTTTTTTTAATACCTATGAATAATTGGCACTGAAGCCAAAATGCAAATCTTTAACCATTAATTTTTATCTTAAACTACTTTTGTAGTTAGCAAGCTGGATAATTTAGAGTGAATAATGCTACTGGTATTATTTTACGTGACCTACAGCTCCTAATAATTACACCAATAATTAATTGCTTAAAATTTCACCTTACGCTCATGAAATTAGAAATCTTCAAAAAATTCCACACACATAACATATATCGAACCACAAAAACCAGTAAAAGATGGGGTTTTGTTTAAAAAATAAATAATTTTTCGACAATAATTAACATCATTTTAACAAATCAATCCCTTACTAATTAATCGTTACTCTGGTTTTATTAATACTTATTATGTTAGATTGATTCATTAAAATACAACGCTGAGGTACAAATAAAATATTATATCAACGGCTTTCGTCCTTTTAACAACGTCAATTTATACCTATAAAACAAAAGCGTTTTTGAAATACATAATCATTAATTCTGTTCTTTTTTAGAAAAATTCTGAATAATTATGGCCTCCCTTTTTAATGCGGTTCGGTGAAGAATTACCCAGCAATAATTAACCCGATTCACTCCTTTATGTTCCGCTGAAATGGACATTCACAACGCGCAGGAAAAGAAATCGTCAGAAATAAAAATAATTCGACGAATGTTGTAAAATGGTCCGTTAATTGTAAGTCCATTAATTGTGACCAATGCGACAAGATCTTAATCATAGAAAAAGCCAGCTGTGTGCTAATATGAAAATTATCACATCTGTGCTAAAATGTTTTATGCTTGAAAAATAATAATTTTTGAACAACTGACATTGTAATGCGTTACACTGTTACCTGTTATTTGTTCCTAATAAATCAAATTTAACATGTGTGACGCTTTATATGTATTAATAACACATTTTGTTTCAATCAAAAAGCCATTCCAATGACTGGTACACAAGAAATCGATG
Source organism: Dysdera silvatica (assembly GCA_006491805.2). NCBI lineage: Eukaryota > Metazoa > Arthropoda > Arachnida > Araneae > Dysderidae > Dysdera > Dysdera silvatica. The sequence goes on along the minus strand of QLNU02015003.1, from coordinate 51,496,180 downwards.
TCCTGTTTTTTAATTTACGTAAAGAAATTTCTTCCTAATAAAACTAAATGAAAAAATTGGGTCCTTAAAAAAGCTGATGACTTTATTAACAACAGATTTTTGTGTGCGTGGGGATGCTGGATATGGAAATAATTAATAGCTTAACAACACAGAAATAATAAGTAGATCAAATATTTCCGAATATAAAAAGGAAAATGCGCCTTCTTAAAAAATACACATGTGTAGCTCTAATGCTGTTAGTATTTTCTAACTACTTTGATTCGATAATCGATCGTCAATATTTAATTAATTAGTTACTGCATTTTAATTTGGTAATATTAATTTTAGTTTATTAATTAATTGTTGTTCATTAGTGAAGCTACAAAATGGCTTTTAGCTTATGTTCATAACATTTTTGTTTTATACTCTTTAGATTTAAAATTCTTGATAAGTCTTATTTCTGTATTATTTTATCCACTTTCTCATGGCGAGTGAATTAGTATTTTAAGATATTGTAATTCATATATAGTAAAACAACAAAAAGTTTTGCCAGGAGATTGCATGATAATAATAGTTAAAAATAATAGTTATTTCAACATTAGCGTAAGATGTACCCTACGTCAGTGTTGAAATAAATTGTTATTCATATATATAAATATATAAATTGTAATATGTATAAATTGCAATATTATATACTGTAATATTATATAAATTGTAATATTATATAAATTGTAATATGTTTAATTATATAAATTGTAATATATTTAATTATATAAATTGTAATATATTTAATTATATAAATTGTAATATTACATAAATTGTTTTTCATATATACAATTATATAAATAAAAAGGTTGTAGGGAAAGTAAGTTTATATGAGATATTATTATCCTTCTCAGGGATAACGCAATTGCCAAATAATGGTTAACACACAAAGCCATCGAGGCGAGTTTTTTGTGAGTTTCTCATTGGGGAATTTATTCTACAATAAATTTCAACACCCACGTATAAACAAGCTCAAACTGAAGTGTTTTGTTTGGAAGAAAAAGAGACGACGTCCGCATCCCGGATTCGGACCAGGATCCCTCCGTTGATATCAGAGTGTCTTGACCGCTAGACCAACGAAGACAGGAACAACGCTCTCTTTCTTCGTATATAAGGATGTAAGATATTATTACCCTTCTCAGAAATATACAATTATCAAATATGGTCAAGGTACAAAGCCGTCTAGCGGTCAAGCTACTCCGAGCTCAACGGAGGGACTCTGGTTCGAATCCGTCATAGGGACGGCGTCTCTTTTTTTCCTAAACAAGAAAGCTCTAGTTTGAGCTCATTTGTAAGTGGGTGTTGAAAATTATTGCACAAAGTAATTTTAGTGTGAAATTATATATGATACTTCATTAGAATTAAATTAAGGTGGCATCTCAATTAGAATACACTGAGTGCGCACGCGCATGTGTGATCCTATGAACCTATGTGTGAGAACCTATTTTCTACACGTAATTACTGAAGAAAAATAATTTCATAAGCATGTATAGTTGAGTTCGGTTTAGCATCAACTTAGCTAATACGTCAAAATTCTGAAGTCTTCTCACGAGCTGTTATAGGAATAACGATATTTTTCTGATAATCTCGGGCATTATGTTAAAACTCTTAAAAAATAAATCGCTCTCTGGCTGTCAGAAAGGGATTTTGAAGTAGGGATGTAAAATGAAATAGGACCTACTTATTATGGGCATGCATTTAGCGAGTTTTCCTATATATCATGAAAATATGGATTTTGCTTGGTATAATGATTAAGCGCAAGACAGTTTAACTGCTTTTAGTGAACAAGCCTTTTTTGGACCCCGGATTTAACGAGCAATTTAAAAAATAAATAAAATGGGAAATCAAACTTTTTGTAAAAATTCCGTCTTTATATGCGGTTGGTCGTCATAATCGTTAATCTTGGCATTCCGTTAACACGAGTTCGACTCACAACGTTGCCAAAAGAGAAACAACGCTTATGGATTAACAACTCACTGTAATCTGGGAGTTAGTTCCCGAGTCCTTAAGAGGTCTAGATTCTTCGGAAAACAAAGTCCCGGAGCAGCATTACCTTTTCTGTCCATGGGCCATGAAAATACAATCAAAAACTGCAAAAAATAATTTCTTCTCAAAAAAATTTACGATGCGATTTAACGGACTTTCCCACATTGTTAAACTGGTTTAATTAGAACTAGCAGAATGAGAATCTGTACCAACCGGGCTCCTGTGAGCACGTAGCCTAAGAGCAGCACTGTAGCTACGGGGTGGTCAGGAAAGCCCACGCCAGGGGAGCTGGCGGGAGCGGGCTAAAATTGGCTGAAATAACTCGCATGGCAGTATAGGTCTGCCACTGGGGAAGCAATATAGGCGGTTCTGCCAGGAGCCTAGGATCATTTCGCCCGCCTACGGAGGAATTCCTGTGCGTATTTTAATTCATTGCGTATCTTTCTGTTTTGCAAATATATGCCAGACTAAAAGGTGGTAGACAGCAGTTGTCAAAGGTTTTTTTTATTTCGTGTAACGAACTTCTACCGAGAGCTAGAAGAAGCTTATATTAGCATGGGCGGATTTACCACTTTGCCCCCTAGGCTATTTTTGCCGCCCTAGGCTATTTTTGTCGCCCCTTCCTACCCGTCCGCCCCAATCAGTGGTAAGAACATAAAAATTGATACATTCAATATACGCCAAAAACTTTTATATTGACAATAACTTTGTTTAAAAATAAACTCATAAATTGAAACATAAATATTAAACAATATTAACTTATATTGAAGTATTATTTCTTTTTGGTATATAATAAATCAAATTCAATTTTATTGAAATAAATTTTAATTTTAGCAAAAAATAAAAGCCTATCGAACACTGGTATTTAAATGGAAAGCATGACGTCTAGCTTTCTTCTCTGCAAAACAACTGAATATTTGATGATCTGATTATTGATTTTGTTATATCAGACTCAATACATAAAATTTTGCCGTCCTAGTCTATTGCTTGGTGTAGCCTATTGGGAAATACGGCTCTGTATATTAGAAAGAACGAGAGTTGCTCTCGTTGTAGAATGGAAGGTTTTAATTTAATTCAATTTTTTTCAAAAGCATTCATTATTCAAGCAGTTTGAAAATTAACCTAGTTGTTACTCCTTGTTGTTACTCTAATTTATTACCTAAGTTTTATACCTAAGTTACTAAGTTCATTACCTAAGTTGTTACTCCTTGACATGAATATACAAGAATCCAGGTATGGGGTTCCTTCCTTCAGTATTAAGTAGAGAGAAACTCGGATGACCGTCTAGGTAATTTCGGATCTCAACTGCCATCTACTGTCTTGACTACGGCAACTAAAAGTACGATTGGAAAAGAACAACGTAAGCACTGGTATTATAGTTAATTAATTAATTGGTAATTAAATTAATTAATTGATTGATTAATTGGTAATATAATTAATAAGTTCGATTGGTTCATCCAGATGCACGCAAGTGGTTTCGTACCTTTATCCGTCTATTCGAGTTCTACATTATATATTAAGGAGCAATTGATTGCCATGACGAAGTAATGAATTTCCAAGTTAGATATCGAGAATTATCTTAATAAGAATATCTATATGGTCGAAGGACACTGATATCAGATTAAGCGGAGACAAGGGCGGATCCAGAATTTTATTACAGGGGGGAGGTTTTGGGAGCCCTCACCGTGAAAATTTTTAGTTTTGGACTATTAAATAGTTCAGGTAAATGTTGATATATTACTAGCCTTCCTTTATACTCACCAAAATATTTAATTTACGAAAATGAATTAAATTTGAGTTTTTCTTTAACTAAACTATATAGTTTAGCGTAGAGTATAGTTAAGTATGACAAAGGAATAAGTTCGTGAAGGAGACAGGAAACATATACAATAACCAAAACGATAATTTACAATGTAATTAATAGAACAAGTTTAAATTTGAGATGCAAAAAGTTGTAATTACTTTACTTCTTTTATAACAAGAAACTTTGTTTGTTGTTTGTTTGTTTGGATGTTTTATGGCGCAAGAGCATCTGGGCTATACTGCGCCAAAAGAAACTTTTAAAAAGAGATATCAGTATATAGTACAAAATCGAGACATCTTGGTTTTTTTTGAAAATTTGTCAATCACTTTATTTACATCAATATGAATGTCTCTATGGGTGTGTATTAAAAGTCTCTTCTGTCATCCGCGTTCGAAGCCAAGTTTGAAGGCGCTTCAAGGATAAAAAACTACGTTATGCTGAAGTAACCCTTACTGAAAAAGTAGTTTAAAGGGCGATAAACTTGTAGACTCATGGAAAAACATCTGGGTCGCATTTCTCCAAGATGTAGAGACTTTGGACGCCAGTGTGAGCCTTTCGTTTATTACAGTCATAACAAACAACACATAAAATATTCTTCATCGTCTCTATATTCCCCGTTTAATCCTGACGGGAGGGGCGATCGCCCCCTATGCCCCTTGCTGAATCCACCCTTGACAAGAGAAGAGTCGGAAGTCCACTTCAGAGCTCTCCTGTGTTTTCACCAAATAGTCTCTGTGTATGCCCTCTATGATACTCTTAACGAACACATCCGTATGACTAACACTTGATTTCCTCTTGGGCTGAGATATCCAAACGTTTAGGTAAACTTATTTAATTATAGTAGTTCATTTCAAGATAGAATAGGGTAAAAAGTGTTACAGCGTATAATATAATTTTAATTCAGTTTTATATTGTGAAATTTAATTATTCGATTTATTATTCCATTGCTCTATATTTTTTTCCAAACATAGATATTAATATTAAAGTAAATATTAAGGCCATTTCTAAAATGTAATCCTATGCACCAACGTTTAAAAAATGCTTGTTGATAACAGTATATATATATAGCGTCACGGCGCTATAGCGTCGAAATTCCGATGTCTCTTGTATGTCGTCATAATGAGGTTCGGCTGTATGGATCATGCTATCAGGATCATGCATGCCTGTAGAACTGCAATTTAGCGATTAAAGCATATGTATGATAATCGAAAGATTCTAAGACGCATCAAGTGCGTGGTAAAATTCTTTTCCTCGCCGGTCATTTTACTTTCGTACATCTATTTACTCTTATTTTATGTTTGCACTAAAACGTTGTATGATAAACTATGGATTAAAAAATAAGCTACATACCGTAATTTGGGGGTTACTTTGCTCTTCGCAAGGAAGCTTTCCTCCAAAAGTGATGGATCTGTTTCGGTGGTTTTAATATATACTTTTGTAACGCGTGGTCAAGTTCGAGCATTCTTACGTTGTGAAGGAATGGGCCAACATCTCTCTACACCTTCCCACTTCAAAGGAGGTTTTAAGCAGGTTCGAAAACGGTTTAAAAAACTATGTCTGTAGAGGGAGTCGATGCATACGATCATGATGGATACATTGCTCCCAGTAGTAAGAGCATATAATTTTTCACAGTTTCTAAAACATGGAGAAAAGTATATCGTCCCCACCCTGTGTATCTTTGTTCCATTGTTCAATAAAACAATTAAACAATTTTACTTCATTAAATCATTATACTACATCATATACACTTTTTTTATTCCAGAAACCCTAAACTATAAGACTAACAGCTATTCAAAACTTTTTTGTTCGGTATTCTACATGAAACGCAAGTTTTCCGAGGGGATCCGAAAAATTGGAGCAACTAACCCAAAATTACTGTATTTAGAAAGATATTTGAAGGTCCTTTCTGAGACATGATAATAAAGCATTGAGCAAAATAAAAGTTATAAGATAAAAAGATTAAAGATTGTAGAGTATTTTTGATACATTCCATAAACGATAAAGTTTAAATGTTTTCATGACTGTGTTTTTCTTTGTCAAATGGAGGTATTTTAAAAGCAGTTTGAAAATTGCTGTTCTTGTTTTAGAACCTCGTAGAAGCAAAGTGGGGAGCACATAGGATTTTTGCGACACACTCCTCCTATTGCAGATTGTAGAAAAGCTATAAAATGTTAAATGAGAACTATCACCATTATCAGAGGTCATAAGTACTGTTTCGTTATTCTCATCAGAATAATGTTCAACAAACCGTCATCAAGAATGGCTATGACACTATCTCCCAAAAAAAAGAAGAAGGAACTTCATAAACAGGAAAAAGAATACACGCGTTAACAACGAAAGATTTAACCAACAGCTCAAATATAAGTCGCTCACAAATGAAAGCAAAGAACAATCAGAAGATTAGAAAAAGGAAGAAAGAAGAACATCAAGCATGGTTTCTTCATTTACTCTTCGTTTCCCCAACGTATTTTGGACGATATTGCGTTTGCTGCGACAGGAAATGACCAATGGACTCCAGATATTGGCACATCTTCGCTTCTTCTTGAGAGATACCCATCTCTCCCTCCCACTGCTTGCCCTTCCTTCCTTCCTTATTCCTAGATATTATTAATGTTCGCCTAGATGGGCGTCGGTGCTTCCACAGCTGCACCAACATCTTAATGGCGGCGCCGTTTACTTTATTGCTTGGCAAAACGAATGCTCCCACCCAAAACAAATACTCTTTTAGTTCTTTAACTTTTGGCTGAAAAGAAGGAGAGGAAATAAGATATATGCGACATTATTTAGCGAAGCTAGAACAGGTCCTATCTTATCCAGCATTTCTTCCTTAACAGCTTTATTTTTCTCCAAATAAATTACTATTAGGGAGTCATAATCTAAAAAGGCGCCGATTACGGAACGCAAGACGGATAATAAACATCGAAATTTCAAGAAACGAAGAGAGTAAGTTTTGGCGTGTATTAATTGTAGAGGAAAATACTACCCTGTTTATGTTATCCAAACTTTGAGGGTTATTTATTGTGCATACACTCCACCAAACCATTAATTGATGTGTCCTGGGATGAACTGCACTTTATATTTTAAATTTCGGCGGCAATCGTTGCCTACAACAACAAAAATATTTAGTCTCGTCTATACTAAACAATAGCGAAAAAGAAGCTTGTTCATCATTGCATAAGAAAATGTGTCGTGTTGTATAAAAATTAACGTACGGTATATAGACCTTTAATAAAGTCAACGATTCTCATATTAACAGATGTGGTAGTACCAAATGATAAATTTCTTGCAAAGAAGAGGAAGTTTGATGCCAAGTGGGAGCCGAACCCGCAACCTTTCGATAACCAGTCAAGCAGGGGTTTATCCAGGATTCATAAACTGGGGGTGTACAAAATGTTTAGGGGGTGTGGATTGGAGATAATCGATTATTTACGTTTTTGTTTTTTGGATAACTTTTGGCTGATTTTCGGCGGGAAAGGTTTTTTTTATGGTGGGGATGTTTAGGTGTTAGTAGACGCACTGAAAGGGGGAGGGGGAGTGTTTAGATTTCATTAAGGGGTGTATCAAAAAATTCTGGAGGGGTGTTAGGGGGTGTGTATAAATCCCTGCAGTAAAGTGTTCTCTGCCACTGAGCTACAAGCGATGATTAAACTTCGCGCAAACGATCTTTCTTCCTATTTAACAAATATTAATGCTAGTCTCGCCTATGTGATGTTTGGCTTCCTATAGCTTTAGTTTAAAAAAACAGTCCAAGCAGTGCTCAATTAATTGCCAACGTCCGTAGTAAAGCTTTATATTCGCTCGCAGTGAGAAATTTGATCGCTGCCTGTAAATCAATGGCTAAAAGCACTCGACCGGTTATCGAGAAATTGTGGTTTCGACTTCCACCAGACACATAGAAAGCATTTTTTTTTTTGGAGAGGGCGGGGGGCAGAGTAATTTATCATTGACATATATTCACTTTTCAGTATATTTAATTCGTCATTTTAAACTATCACTTAATCTGAACTTTAAACAGATTATGGTTATGTCATATATTAAACCACTAGAAAATTATCAGAAGCATATAATAATAGTAACAGGCTGTTGTGGATTCGTTTACACCCCTTTCCTTTATAAAAAGCAATTTTTAAAGAGTGATAATGCATATCATAACTTACATGCTTTAATCTATTATTCTTAACTGCTGTGTGGAATTCAACAAATATAATACCTATTAGCTGACAGTTTAATGCTAACAAACAACATATATATATATATATATGCATTTGATACTTATACTGTTAAACCATATACTGTCTAACCTTATACTGTTCAACCTTATACTGTTCAACCTTATACTGCTAATCAATCATTAATGTTTTGATTCATTACATGTCTTCCTCAATTTATCTTGCGTTTCCTATGTACAGGGTTCCATGTAACTTCCTCGGCATTTAATCTGTTCTACCTTCTAATACATACAATAATATATATACGTAATAGTAAACATATTATGCTCTAAATTATGTACTGAAACCATAAATGCCGACTTGAAAAATTATTGTGGGTTCCAAAAATTTTAAATCGATTGACCCACGCCCTTTTTAAAAGGATTTAAGTGTAATTTAAATTTCATTATCAGATTATCTGGTACAATAAGACACCTGAAATGTTAAAATGAAGCAAATTATAGTTAAACATAAAAAATTATTTTCTCTCCTCCTAAACTTTAATCTAATCCCACCCTTTATAGTTTTACGATTACTGCCAAAACACTCAGATATATCCAGCAACTCCCAACTCCCCGCCTTCTCTCTTTAAAAAGGAGTTGATTGAAATAAAAGCTAGATTCCTCCAGGTGTTCGAGGGGTGCTTGGGACGTAAAACAAAGCAAAAAATAAAGAAAAGGCTGGATCTCCAGCTGTTGAAAAATATGGTGGATCAACTTATTGGATAACAGATTTTCGCCTTTATCACTATGGCCGCTAAAGATTCTCGTCTCTGTGTGTAGAGCTACAGACTAAACTTTTGTATTTTCTATGAACCCAGACAAAATGAAGAATTTTCCTTTATAAAAAGTCCAAGGAAGAGGGTAGAAATAATGAAAATCTTAAAGAATCGATGACGAAAAACTTTGTGCATATAATTTCGCACGCGTATTTTCCCAACGAGCAAAAATATTAGTTGTTCAAGGAACCCACAACAAAATTATTGAGGGCTCAAAAAGTGCCTCGAATCCACGAAGTCGGCGCCACTGACTGAAACACAACGTAACGATTTTAAGATTCACACGAATTAATAGATGACATCAAATAAATTACATTTCTTATAAATATGCATTTTATTTGGGATAAACAAGCGAGAAAAACTTCCAAGTTATTAAAGTTTAGATGGTTTTACGAGTTCTATAATTTTATAATATTTAATTTTACTCGAGATACTGAAATAAATTCGACATATTCACAAAAAAATAAAGCAAATAACGACGTCGTAAATGCTACAGCCTAAACCAACGCTATAAAAGCGCAATACCACTGAAAAAAACCGCAATACCGCTTCTATATTAGTAAGTTAAATTAGTTTGAAACAATATAAGAAGAAATAATTTGACGAGGAAACTGCACATTATTAAATTAACTTAGTAAACAACAAATTAACGCAGTTTAATAATGAGTTAAATCATTTACAGCTGTTTCAGTAGCTTTGGGCTATTTTTTTCAGAATGGCCAACGATTATATAACGTATAATGACACGTTGGCTACTGAAACAGGTGTAAATGATTTAATTATTATTAAACTCTGTAAATCTGTTGTTTTCTTAATTAGTTTAAGATAATAAAAAAGAAAAAATACGTCAATTTTGAGATGATACGGAAGCAGTGAAGATTTTGGAACGCAGTGGTAGGCAGAGGAATAATTCTGGCCCATGGACATCTGTATACAACATTTTAAACTGCAAATAAAGAATTTCAATTTTGTTAAAAATATTATTTTGTAACTGACTACTTCTTTCTAAACATGAAATAACTAAACTTCGAAATATGCAAGCATTTTGGAAAAGTAATGAGACCATGTTCCTTTTCATTGAATATAAATACTAAGAATTCAATTGTCTTATTTGCGGAAGATCAGCAATTTTAATTCAGAAGGAAGAATTTAACCGGTAACAGATAACAAAAAATAGATGGCACTCTTGCAATTTTATCAGCAATTGGATGCTTCACAAAGTACTATCTTTAGTCGTAATCGTCGAATATATAATACTCAATACTTTCGTAAAAACGAGCCAAATTACTCGCATTCCTTATCCAAATGGAGAAAATAACTCTAGAATATTGCTTTGGACGCTAAGTCGCATTTAATAACTGCTTCCCAAACGGTAAGTAATAAAACTAGAAAAACGATCACTACTTGGGGAAGCAGCAATTAAGACTAGAATTCCAAGCCTTTTCGTACTACGAGCAATAACTTTTTGGAATAAAACGACCTGACCAATTAATTTAAGCAGCGACAAGGACCATTTACTCTCGAGAAATTCTTCCGTACTTTGCTTTTTCGACCGAAAATTTCAGATTTCCTTCACAAATAAAATCTGGAGCCTACTTTTGTGACTATAAAAATACTTCTATGTCTCCAACCAATAACATCTACCGTTACATGGTATCCTGGCGTGTGAGTTAAGTACTGAAGGAAGCGAACTGCATGAGGTATGAAAGAGAAGATGAGAGTATGAGAGCAAATAGAAAAAAAAACAGGAAATATAAAAGTTAAGGAGAAAAACAATAAACGTGGAAGCAAGAACGTTCGAATAGATAAGGATGAGAATAGGAGGAAGTGGAGAAAAGTATCTGAAAATTCAATAAAAATAGAGAGATACAGAATATAAAAATAGAGAGATACAGAATATAAAAATAGAGAGATACAGAATATAAAAATAGAGAGATACAGAATATAAAAATAGAGAGATACAGAATATAAAAATAGAGAGATAAAAGAAGTTGATAAAAATTGTTTTTTAATTTAAAGTAGAGAATGTTTAAAAAAATGTGTGATGTATGTACTGCAAGAAGGCATATGGGAAAAAATTAATAAACAGAAATCAAAAGATGAACAAAAAAGCTTTCGAAATAAATTATGAAAGAAGGAGTATAAATATGGAAAATAAACAATTTAGTTATGGAACTTCTTTGCCACTTTTATTGGCATACCGACAGTTCCTATGTTCCTTCAAAAAATTATCTCACATCCTACAATAATTTTTATTATAATACTGAACGATATTAATAATATTCATAATAATAAAATAAAACCTTATGAAATAATATACAATGGTAAATAAAATATATATATAGTGCATAGAAGATGATAAGGGCCAGGAATCAAATAAACAGTGAAAAGAAAACAGCGCAACTGGTCAAAATTTAAGACTTTACTCTCAATATTTCATGTATCATATATCATTTAATCACTATCAAGGACAAGGGTATGTAATAAAACGGCGAGAAAAATCCAAAATACGAATATACAAAAAGAATGTTTTTAGCACGTTTTTCGCAGTCTACTGACGTATGAAATATATTGATGTAATTATTCTTTACTTCATAATTTTCGACACCCACGTAGCAATAAGCTCAAACTGGAGTTGTTTTCACTCAGGAGAAAAAAGGAACCGTCCTCATCCTGAATGGTTTTTTTCTCTCCTAAACAAAAATAGCTCTAGTTTGAGCTTATTTCTGCATGGGTGTCGAACATTATTATTAAGCAAAACTTAAATGCTCAACTCACAAAAAACTCACAAAAATTCGCTCCGGTGGTTTTTGTGCATTAACCATTATAAGTCAATTGTGTTATCCCTGTGAAGGGTAATAATATCTTACACGTAATTATTTGTAATTTTAAAATATATTAATGAAAGAGATGCATGGGAGGGAGAAAGTTCTAAGTATTGAATGAGGAAGACGAAAAGGAAGAATTGCTTAAGGACGTTTTTGAGTAAGCTGATAGTATTCTGGGGAATAAGTTTTAATATGTTTAAGGGGTGAATGTGTAAGGAGGAAGACTCCCAGCTTTCTAAGAAAATTCTGCTTGTAAGATTTTGAATATTTCGGTGTAAAACTTCCGTATTATCACAGCATGGAGTGCTGGGATAAACCATTGATTGATATATAATAGGTAAACATTCTAACTAGAATCGTAAAAGCATTGAAAAAGAGTTTGTAGGAAAACCTTGTATGTGAGGAAAGTTTTAACAAATTCTATAAATGATAATGCGCTTACAGCTGCAAATAATCAACATTAGAAAATATATGAGTAAAATAAGGACTTATATGAAAATTGTACATGAGGAAGAGAATTTTCAAAGCAAGTATTATATTATGAACTATTGTAAGTAAGAAAAAAAAAATCATATTGCTGAAAAAATTGGTGATATTATTACAAAGAAGTGTATAAAGGTATTATTTACCGTTATACTAATAGACGAAGATAAAACTGAGTAGAATCAAATAAACAAATTCCACACATAAATACCTTAAAGTAACTCAAAATGACAATTTATAACATATTGAAAAATCATAATGACATACAATATTTTCATAAAATACATAAACATATATACATTGAAAAACTTACGATGAACTTTACGAATCTCCATACAAATACAATGTATATTATATATAAAAGATAACAATATTTTTACAAAATATATTAACAAAATATACAACGACCCTAACAAACTCTTCATCAGGGGAAACGTGTTTACTAAAGGTATTTATGTGTGGGATTTGTTTATTTGATGTTACCCAGTTTTATCTTCATCTATTGGTATATTGGTAAATAATACCTTTATACACTGCTTCTTAATAATATCACCAATTTTTTCAGCAATATAATTATACTTTACTACAGAAGTTCATACTACAGTAGTCTTCATACTTATAGGTCTATATTTTCATAGTAGTTCATACTTACAGTAGTCTATACTTTATAGTAGTCGCAATATGCTTACCAGGCTTTCGTTCTCTCGCCTGCCACCTTCATAGGCCTTGATTTGCTCATATATTTTCTAATGTTGGACATTGCATGGCACTATCATCAGTAGAATTGATGTCAAACTTTCCTCTTACTTACATATAAGGTTTTCTACAAAACTCTTTTTTTTTTCAATGCTTTACGATCTAGTTAGAATGTTTACCTAATATATATCAATCAATTACAATAATTTTCATACAATAATAAAAACAATACAATAATTTAAAACAATTCACTTTATATACTTCCTTATTTTACCCATATATATATATATATAATAACAATATCAATACGATAGCGTAAACAAGGAATATCGTTTCGTGTGGAAGTCATTGGTGATCACGTAAAATAAGTATTATGTTATCAATAAAATATCACTGCTCCAAAAAACTTCCATTTACTGACATTTTATCTGATAACGTTTCAATCGATTTACCATTAAGAATTCATTAGCGTTATTAACAGTTATTTCTACGTTACTTATGGCATAATAACTTATCCATATACCATATTTACTACAGATGAGAGTGAAAGAAGGCGTCAAAAAACATTAATGGAAACGAGCTATAATAAAATTGTCTCATTAATTTTACGCATTTCGTCCTATAATGAGCCCAATAAAATTTTATAATAGCAATTATTATATTTATTGGGGAGTTTTACGAGTTTCAAATAACAGATAAATAAATTTTAATGTATTTGTCCTTTCGATTCGATAACGCTTAAGAATAAATATCCCTCTGTGTTATTGCATTTGATACTTTAATCAATTATTAAAAGCAATAATATAATTTTAGGATAGTTTTTTACAAGCAAATAATTTAAAAATATTTAAATCTATGACAAGTTTGGTATTAGCATTAGGGTGTCGAAAAAACGCCTAATTGCATATAAACAAACAAAAAATACTAAAATTGGAAGAAAGAATAGGCTTGTTTAAATTAATTAAATACAATCTTAACCCCTGTTAGAAATAACGAGGTAATTAACATTCCTCTACACAAATTTGTACGCAGTTTATAAAAACAATAACTACATGTGAGTGTCTATTAATTATATAATATAATTATATAATACAATAGACTCACATTCATTTCCCCCCCGGCTTTGGCTTGAGAGAAGCGGGGTAACTCTTCTATATAGCATTACAAGCAAGAGATTCAATAAAGTATTAAAGTATTTTATGCACTATTTTATTATTAGTATATTATTAGTAGTATTTTATGCAAGTATTTTATGTTATTCGGTCCTCTCCCTCTAATCGGCGAGAGTCTACTTTCATTACCTCACTGCAGTTATCTAATAATAATAAAAATATCTGAATCCTTTACAATTAGATAATATTTAAAAATGTATAAGAAAAATATTATTTGTATCAAAAACTTATTGCTCTTGGACATTAGTGAGAGATCCAAAAGCTAGTTAAAAAGCTAGTTAATCTAATTTTAGAGTTCATTCGCAAATTCTTATAGTAAGGAACGCATGGCTACTTATTATATCATTTAAACCTGGTATAGAAAAGTTAACACACTTATCAAATATGTCGTCACTGACAATTATTTCGGCAGAAACTCGTATACTCTGTTCGAAAAGTATTCGCGAATGAAAAGCCAATGTGGAATGATGTGATTTAAAAACCGACACCATCGTACGTTGGCACCAAAAGGAAGCAATCTAAATGTCTGCTTGTTTATCATAGTTGGGAAAACTCGTTCATTTATTAGTTCAATAAGCAATTTATCACAACTGTAGTATATGTGTTAAATATACCTTTCTAGTACATATCAGCATGTTAAATCCTATTACAGATTGGCGTAGGTGGACTCGATAAATTTCAGATAATCCGAAAAATTAATTTTCTGTACAAAAGTGCAAAGTATATAAAATATTTATACACAAAAAAATGTTTATATATATAATTCCATATTATTAAATTACTATATTTCAGAAAAACCTCGCAATATATATATATAAATTAAGATTTAATTGCTTTGGAAATAGACATATCCTATATTTACAAGGTAAATATATATGTATACATTTGTATACGTCAGATACCTACCATTTGTATTATTTTTTCTCTTGAGGCCGGAGTATGATGGAAAAAAAATATGAGCATACTTGTCGTAAACGTTGAACGAATCTTCTAAAATAATAATGATAATAATGATAATAAATGCAACAAGCCATTGAAGTTAACCTGGATGTTGGTTAAGTGAAGTCGGAGTGATCGAAATCCTTCTGTTTTATGGTACGAAGTTAATAAAGATCATAGAAATTGTGGAATTAATCGACTATATGTCAAAATTACTGATATAACTAGCCTCGGAACCTAAATTGGTGGACGCTATAGGTGTACTATAATATTCTGCAAACATAATTTATAATTTTTGTATTTCCAGGAAGATTATTGCAACTAGTTACCTCACTGCCTAAAAAATGCATTGATGCGCTAATTTCTCCCTGAATTTCTAAAAAGGAGTACAGCCTGTGTGCTACTCAATTATTGGATGGTACTAATAAAAATAATAGCGGAAAATGGTAACCTACGAAGAAATCATCAAAAATTGCAATGAATCTTACAGCGTAATTCCATCGTAAATATAATGTACTTTTTCTGGAATAAATCACTACATCATATTTCAAAACGAAACAAATTCTTGTTCAAAGAGCTCCGAAATATATCAGTTCAAGCATCATTTAACGATATAATGTATTTTTGGAAAAAGAGAGCAGAAAAAGTAATAAAAAGAATTCCAAACTTCCTTTTTATTTGAAATACTGAATGGGAGCGATTTTATTTCAAGAAAAACATTTAAGCAATACATGTAGAATCGTCATTATTGAACTATCGCGATTCTTAGCTAACTTCCAGAGTCGTATTTGGGAGAATATCCAAAAAATAAAAAATGATTAAATATTTTTTTGGTCTAAATGGCTTACGAAAAAAGTATGTATTGAGCAATTTTGTTCTTATCATTTATTTTTTACTCTGAACGTCTTGACCAGCGTGGGAATTATAGCAGTTACAATAAACATTGTGATGAAATAATTCATCAAAATCAACTGATGTAATCAGTTTCTGAACATGAATGTGAAAATCAAAGGGTTCTTCAAGCAAAGAATCTGTCTTTTTTATGTACAAAATATTTATTGCAATAATTTTCATGAATTATCGCAAGTTGAATGTTAAGATTGATTACATTTTCTATTTAGGAAAAACGAGTCCCGAAAGGCAAGGACCGTCATTTTCAATGGAACCACCGTCGTCAGTAGAATTCTTGAATTCAACTGGAACAGCTATTTCTTGCGGAACACATGGACATCCGCTTCCAATGGTCTTATGGGTCAAGAAGGATGGTAGTCCAGTGTCCGATGTCCAGGGTTTACGCCACGTGCGTCCAGACGGAACGCTTGTTTTTCCGCCATTTTCTGCCGATGAGTACCGCCAAGACGTCCATTCCACTATCTACAGATGCACAGCTTCTAACGTTGTCGGCGCTATTGCCAGCAGAGATGTCCATCTACGAGCGGGTAAGTATTCCTCTCACCTTTCTGTTAACTCTTCAAGAGGTTAAATATCTGTTAAGTGGACCCTGCAGAACTCTGAAAATGGTAATCTTTATCGTTGATTCAAGGAAAAATGCCAGGGTTAAAAAGGAAGATATATCAAAAAACGGTGTAGCTTTAAACGAATAAATTATTTTTACAAATCTTTAAGAGCCTAAGATGAGTGCCAGCCGGCTACATCTTTTTCAGGACTGGTAAATGTTTTGGGGAAAATTACGTTTATAAATCCCCCAATTACTTTTTTCTCCGTCTTTAAATCCAGGATTCTTTAGAAATTTTTTAGTATTTGGTCGACATTTATCCTCCTATAATACCCCCACCCTTTACTTAGTAACGGTAAAATCTCTGCTATTTATGAACGTGCCATATAATATGTCCAACGAATTTTTCAGCTTTAAAGATAATCGCTTAAAAAAAGGAAGTTTATTAGGGGGGAACTAAATTTTCCTCAAAGTTTTGATTTCACTTGTAAATGCTTGTATATTAATCCGTGCACTTCAAAAATAATTTACCATTTTAACTTCAAGATGTCGGGATCTCTTAGGCCTTCTATTTAACTCTTGGTAATAAAGGTACTTTAAGAGGGAGTAGATATTCAATGAATATGGAAAAACAAAATGTTTTATATCTAATAATGTTAATTTTTTTGCATATATTTATGTTTTATGTAATAGATTTCCTATTAATCTAATCAATTTATCTTCATCATCTTATGTTAATACAAGACGTTATGGTCTTCTGCATCTCATTGATTTATGGGTGTAAAATTCCTCACTTCAATTTTTGCAGCTTCCTCGAAAACTGTGCGTCGGAGTTGTGTCATATTTTCTAATTATTCATTGAAATTTGTGGAATCGGTTTGAAAATATAGGGATTCCAGAATCAAAGAGAAATGATTGATTGATTGAAAAACTGTGGCAACTAAGCAACCTTTGTTAATTTTAAAGATAGCGCACTTTTCAAATCCGTTTAAGCTATTGAAGCTCCATTTAACAAATGACGGAAAATCCGAATATATTTATTCGATGGAAAAACATAGCAACTATTCTTTCAATCCATTTTCCACTCTGTTTTATGCTATTAATAAATCCCTAATCCCATTTATAATTTAGGGAGCAATAGCTATCTTCCTCCGTCACGTTTTGTTCACCATAATCCTTGCTGCCTTTTGAGCCCTAAAATTTCAATTAATGTTTACCGAATTCGATAATGATCCTAATTCGGGCTCATTTGTGCTTTCACGGCTCAAGGATTGCAAAGAGTATGTTGCCTCGAGATTACAGTTTTTCGTGGAATCCTGGCTTCTGTTACCAAGGGCGTCTCAGCCCAAACCATGATGATACAGGAAAATATTGAGCATTCCAGGATATTATTGGGAACCAACCCAAGCCTGTAGTCAGGGTGAAAGTGCAACTGAGGCAAGGTAAAGGGCCTATGGGGGCCCCAAGAGGCCTCCAAAGATTGTTCTATATTTATATATATATACATAAATAGTTCGATGGGGCAACTGGGCCACACACAAAAATGTGGCAAAAATGGTGGCAAAGTGAGCCACCAGCTCCCGGCTTGGCTGCAGACCTGAACCAACCCTAAGTTAACTTGCGATAGATGAATGCGTTATAACTACGCCACCGTAAAATAGCTAACCTATATTTTTTTGAAGGTTCTGAAGCCCTCAAAGCCTGTGAGACCAACCCCAAATACAGCAAGAAGTCATCCTGTAATGTGTTTTTTTTCGCGCTGTTGGGTTTTAAATAAATTTAAATTTTGGATTTTAAACTGTAAAAGTGTGATTAAATTAATAACCTTAGGACAAAATTAATATCGCCCTAGGTGAGCACTTTGCAATTGCATAACCCAGGCCTATAGCCAATCCGGGGCCAGCACGGGTGTGGCATCAGTTGCCCCATGCTTGTGCTCCAGTTTCCACATGGATCTGTTTATATATATATAAATTCCCGGATACCTTTTACCCCATATGTAGTTTGCCTAACCTCAATTGCCCTTCGTTCTGGATACAGCCCTGGCAGAACTGTAGGGCCTCATAAAGCGGAGGTCCCCTCTCAAATGCCATTATAACTTATCTCGAGGTGTGGACGTTGCAATAGCATAATTTTATCCCCCCCCCACCCTACCAGTGATCTGTTCACTCATTGAGCTCAATCTCTATTAAGTTTGATGGTGTGGTCTTGTTAAGCTTGATTGATTGATTGTTTGGCTTTTTTATGGCGCAAGAGCATCTGGGCTATACTGCGCCAAAGTGTTGTTTGTTAGGCTACGTGTTCATTTGTAAATGTCGAATACTCGTCCGCTTTTTACATGCAAAAACCAAGCATATTGAAAAATAAACATTTATCAAAACACATTTTATTTAAAAAATTTTAGTTAAATTATTTTTTGTTAATCTTGACACCGTTTTATATAAATTTATCCGACCTGGAAAATGTGTCCTGTTGTTCGTCAACTTATTTATGTCGCCCAGTAATTTCACCGTTAATGACATTTCCTCTGCACCATTTCTGTTGCTTTTTAGATTTACATCAAGCGATAACTTTCGCATTGTTTTTCACGTTTCTATTCTCTATCACGTGGCAACGCAGCTCGAGGAAGTGTGTGAATGATTCCCCGAGGACATCCTCCATGGCTGACCACGCTGTGAATCGATTAAACTTTAAATACAATACTTACGCTATTCGTTTTACACTTTGCTCATCTTCACACAGAAGCGTTTCCACAACATGCTTAACCCGAAATCAAATTTTTAGATCATATTAACTGTTATGCAAAAGTATGATTTTTGATATAATGAACTACATTTATAACAAACAACAGCCATAGCAAACGAAATACATCGTTAATTTGTTTTTATAACCGAATTAGAATGTATGTATATTAAAAAACAACACTTTAAGTTGAAACATGGAGAACAATGAAAAACATTGAAAAATACACAAAATAATTTTACTTACATGCTGGACGATATATGAAAATCCAAAGCGTGTTCTTGCATGTTTATGAAAACCAACGGATTAAATTACAAATATATATATATATATGTGTGTGTGTGTGTGTGTGTGTGTGTGTGTAAGTATTGCGCAACATTTTATTTATAACACAATATTTTTGTTTAACTACGAACTTCTGGGAAATCTCTGTTAAGAAAATGTCGTTTTACAGGTTAATTGAATATTCAAGACTCAAAGGTATCAGTGGTCATATTGCTCAAAGTTGATTTACAAGGCAGAAAATCTTTTCTTTTTACTTATTAAAACTTTTCAGAATTTGTCTGCGTGTGCTACATAGTTTTATTGCATCCATTCATTTTGTATATCTTTCATTGTTGGTACGTTAATATTGGGAACAACATGGTGGTTGTGCGCCAAAACATTTGGTGGTCAGGTGAATTACCGGAGTTAGGTATCAGCCCTTGCCGATTTTTTCAACCGATCCGTCATCTAGGGTTTGATTCTGCAGACGAAAGAGCTTCCGATTCTTCAAAAAAAGGATAGTTTCTAGCGCAGTATGACTTCCATGTTCTTGCGCCATAAAACGCCAAGTAACGAGCAAACTTCTTCCTACCCAATCACCCTTTAGTAATGAACCGCAAAACTGCAATGCACTTTTAATGTGAGCAGACGTTTCCAAATTCAGATGGCGCGAGAACTTATAGGCCTCGGCACAGTAGTACCCTTGCTGTGTTTGCAGCGTGAAACTCAAACAAATAAATTAATATATTAATAAAATAATTAATTAATTAATCATTGGAAATGATATACGGCAACTCGTGCCACACGAAAAAATTGATTATTTATCCTCTCGCCTAATAGATCCTGAATATCATTATTCCCTGCTAATAGTTAATTATTACTAGTAATTATCCATTAATACTAATTAAATTTTAATTACGAAATACTTCGTTACTATACTCGTGGTAACGCTAACCTGGTACACTGACAAGGCGCAGAGCAGTATAATTCCGCCACTGCAATATAGTTAGCCCTTTCTTCAGTTAACATTTAACATTTTTTTTTATTTATAATCCAAGGACAGCTAGTATCATGCTATTTTCAGACGTAAAATTCAATCAATAAATTTCAAGGCAATGTCCCTTTATAAGATATACTAAATAACAACAGTTTTAATGGAGATAAAACTCACTAAAGTTTAGGGTTGTTACCCTTTCATTGGAAAAAAAATTCCCGAATTCTCCTGGTTTCTCCCTGATTTTTTCGAAAAATTTCCCTGACCAGCCACAAATAAAAATTTGAACTGAATTTCAATTGCGCGGAATATAGCTTCATGTTCGTGAGAGATTTGGCAATTCAAAATACGTAAGTTAAGAATTCTTTCCCTGACTTTTTTCAGGGTTCGACCACAGATTATTACCTGACTTTTCCCTGATCTTTAAATACAATTTCAAATTCCCTGACATTTCCCGGTTTCCTATGTTTTCCAGGCGTATGGGAACCCTGAAAGTGGTTACGATTGCCGCTTTCGTGCCCCCTTGCCTGGGTTCGATTCCAGGTGAGCTTGGCTGTGTGCAAATGTATTGCAGTTTGGATGTACAGTAGAGCTCTAATCATCCGGACTCAACCGGATCGCTAATTTTCCGGATGGCTTTAGGATTAAAAGGAAATCAGCAAAATCCGAATTTTAAAGGTTTCTTTTCGGTGGATGATAAAAAGTGAATTTTACTCCATTGCAACTTAAGAAAAGACCATTAGCTACACGGTAACGAGTAAAGACAGCGAAATAACTGACTTTGAAAGATATGTTCAAGCAATACTACATTTTAATACAGTAAATAAGTACAAAATGTAAACAAAATTCTTTCCGTAGTCATTAGATTACAATATATAAACTCATGTTTGTAAAAATTGCAACACCATGAAGGAATCATGTGATTAAGCTGAAACTTTCAGGAAATGCAAATTAGGGTATGCTATTCAAATGATTAGAATTTCAGAGTCATCGCGCATGCGTGGGCTGAGCAGCGCCCTCTGAACTGCTGATGGATCCGTATAAATAGAGGGCTGTAGCGGGGCGTGTATGGTTATCTGCTAGTGGTAAACGTTACATGAGACGTCACTATGCCTCTACGACGAAAGAGGGCGACATTTCAGCAAGTTACGGAGTTTGAACGGGGACGAATGATCGGCCTTCGTGAAGGAGGGTTTTCTTATCGTGCAATAGCAGCTCGTATGGGGCGTAACAGCAGCACAGTGATGCGAGTGTGGAAGCAGTGGGTTCAAGAGAACCAGACAACTCGGAAATCCGGGAGTGGACGCCGAAAGGTGACGTCAGCACGGGATGATAGACACCTGGTCCGCATGGCGGTGACGGACCGTTTTGCTTCATCTGGACAGTTGGCAGAACGTTGGTGCACTGCTACAGGTGTATCATTGTGTGCTTCATCAATTCGTCGGCGTCTACTGCACCGTGGACTGCGTGCAAGAGTTCCTTTATACAGGATCCCCCTGACGCAAAACCATCGGCGCCTGCGGCTACAATGGGCTCATGGACATAGAGACTGGCGTGCTGATTGGCAACAAGTGGTGTTTTCTGATGAATCCCGCTTTAATTTGGGGTACAGTGATGGCCGCATCCGTGTTAGACGCTATACCGGTGAACGCCACCTTCCGGAGTGCGTTATCCAACGTCATAGTGGACGAACCCCCAGCGTTATGGTCTGGGGTGCGATTACGTAACATGGACGATCTCAGCTGCTACGAATTGTGGGTAATCTTAACAGCAACCGGTACATCAATGAAGTTCTGGAGCCCGAAGTTGTTCCCTTCCTTCAAGGCATTCCCGGAGCTGTATTTCAACAGGACAATGCCCGCCCACATATTGCCAGGAATGTTCAAGACTTCTTTTCATCACAACAGATACAGCTTCTTCCTTGGCCTGCCTATTCGCCGGATATGTCGCCGATTGAACATGTGTGGGATTTCGTTGGTCGGCGTCTCGCTCGTGATCCTCGTCCCATAGCTACTACAGATGAATTTTGGGGTCGCATACAAGCAATCTGGAATGCTCTTCCTCAGGCACACATTCAACATCTGTTTGATTCCATGCCACGTCGTATAGCATCACTTATTGCAGCGCGTGGTGGCTTCACCAAATACTGATTTTCGACATGTAATATTGTTTTTTTGCTTTGTAATTTTAATCGTTTATTTGTATCAACACAGGTCGTTTGTACATTAAATTTCATTCAATTCGGACGAGTCCTTCATGGTGTTGCAATTTTTAGAAACATGGATATATTAAAGCAAAATTCTTTTTTTTTTGCTAAGAAATAACCAGACTTTCGTGAATTATGGAATTATCCGGATGGGGCTGGTCCCAACTGATCTGGATAATTATAGTCCTACTATGTCGCATTGGTTCTTTCCCAAATAATTCATAGAACAATCTTGGGACGTATAGTAATCCAGATATTCGTTTATCCGGATGGGGTTTGGTCCCAATTGATCCGAATGAATAGAGTTCTACTGTATCACATCGGTTCCTTGCCCAATAATTCATAGAACAGACTTGTGATATAAAGTATATAAATAAATGAATGAAAGACCCCTGTTGTAATGTTCGCGTTTACCATATATCCTTTAAAAATTCCAGTTGCTCATTGAGGAAAGGTATGCGAAATCATCTGGATTCTGCGTTGGTAACGCGTTTGCTTAGTGTGGAATTACCTTGAGTTCGACGCCCATCTGTGCCAAAAACCTGTTTACCGTTTCATCGTAGCTCAAGGGTTTGTTTCATTAGGCTTTAAGAGGTCTGGATTTATCGGAAAACTGTAGGTCTTGGTGCAACATAGCCCTTGCTGTCCTTGTGCCGTGAAACTCGAACGAACGAACAGCAAACTAATTCGTTGAAATACGGTTACGAATAGTAAACAGTTGTAGGAGTCGGAATACGATTCTACCCATTCGATGTAGGTGAGAAAATTTGTTCGTCATAGTTCAGTCGAATTTCGTTAAGACGAACCCAGAGAGCGGAACAGAAAGTCTGTTCGTATTAACAGTAATTCGTTTTCTCAATAAAGGATAGTATTCTACATAATCTGATGGGACTTCAGAAAACGGTTCGTATTAAAAGTAATTCGTCCTAAGCGTGCTCGTCTTAACGAGGTTCGACTGAATATTGTAAATCTCTATTATTAACGACTACATATGCAACGCTTTGAAATAAGCTTAAAGTACATATTAAAACAGAAAAGCTTCCGATATTACGTTTCAATGCAATTTAGCTTCGATTTTCAGATATGCCTGAGACCGTAAAACAACAATTGGTTTTAACATTTCTTTTCTCTTGAAGTTCGTGTAATAACGAAACACACGAACTGGAAAACGACGTTCAGTGATCCGGAAATATATCATTGCATCAAAGATATTTGTTTTATTTTGATATCTTTCTTGATAAAAGTCCCTGTGCGTGACAGAAAGTAAATACCATAAAATGCAATCATATTCCTTTATTTCTTCGAGAACTTTTTCTCCCTCGAAACATGTATTTGTTTCTTAACATTCAAAGACGATTCTATAATTTTACGACTTGTTTTCGTCTTTTTCTTGAAAGCAATGTGAAATATGTTGTTTGCAATTTGCGGCATTCGGATCTCAGTTCTGAAGTTGTTAGAAAAATTTTCTTGTCCTTTTTAAGCAGTTGCATTGTGTTTATAAGCTATTACATTATCTAGGGATATTTATAT
>QLNU02015003.1:51393835-51471970 GCA_006491805.2 Dysdera silvatica | reverse complement strand
TGTTGCCAAATTAAGATTCCACAAAGTGTTAAATATTCTAAATATCGGTATATATTTAAATAATTAGAATTCCAGTGTATACATAAACATTTGTATTTCAAATTTCAGACTTAGATTTAGTTCAGATTTCAGTTTAAGACTTTGAATTATTTTATTCTTTAGTATTTATCAAATTAACTGCCATCACAAAGAATCATTTTTACCTGTTGCCTTTTGTACTTTAAAATACAAGACAATGAAACTGTAGAAGCGATTAGAAAGAGTATCTGCGTTATCAGTGATTACCTTAATCACACAGTGGAAGAAGTTTACACAGTCCAAAAGGAATTGAGCTTTTAAAAGCCACTGTTCCATATGTGGGAAAGGTTATACATTTCTCCGACAAGGCATCAGTGAATTACAAAAATCGAAAATTTTTTATAAACCTCTATCGTCACCAGGATTTTGGGCTGAATGCTGAATGGAATTTTTTTGCAACCTCACATGGTAAGGGACCTTGTGACGTCATTGGAGGGGGGGCCACTAAAAGACTTGTATCAGAAGCGGACGTTCAAAGAATTACCCAGGATCATATCACAACACCAAAGGATATGTTTGAGTTTTGTAAACAAAACATATCTCAAATCAAATATGCCTATGTGCCACAATCAAAGGTTGAAGAGGAAGCAGAATTTCTTGCAGACAGATTTAATTCCTATATTAGGACTTTGAATAATATTCAAGCTTACCACAGCCACATTACTTTAAACCTATGTACTATAGGAGTCCGTGAAACTTCTCTTTCAGAATAGTTCATCGATTGTAAAATCTTCAAAGAAAATATCCAAGACTTTGTTTCCTTTGGGTGTGTAAAGAATAACAGTAATGTTGCTTGCATATATCAGTGAAATTGGTGGCTTGGAATTATAAAAGACATTTCTATTTCTGAACAAGATTTTAAAATAAGTATCTTTCATCCTTCAGGACCAAGTGTACCAGTTTTAAAATTTGTAAAAAACGCTGCATATGGGTAGAACTGAAAAATATTTTAAGGATCTTGTGTCCTTTGGATTTATCAACACCCACAGGACAAGTGCATGACATAAAGCCAGAAATGAGTGATGCAATTTCTGAACTTTTTTTTTCCAAAAAGACGCTGAAATAAGGAGAATAGCTACACGAAAAACTAGCGCCAGAAAAGGTAAACTCTTCAAGAACTTTTAAGAGGTTAGAGTTTATCTCTTTTTTACTTTTCCGAGGAATCCGAACTTCTGAACCTACAGTTTTCCGAGGAATCCGAACCTCTTAAGGCCTAGGGAACCAAACCCCGGAATATAGTAAGCAAATTTCCCCCCCCCAAATCCCCACCACCACCCCCGATCCTTTTCAAGTCAATTTTCCGGTTCTCCAGTTTGAAGGTGGCTGTATCTCATAGACTAGTTCGAAAAACAGAATAAAGTCTCAAGTTATAAACCGCATGCAGAGAGGCGCTTCTTTTTCAAATTTCAAACAGATAGCTGCTCCCTCTTTTGATTTGTGAGTCGCCGAATATGCCTGTTTTTGAAAATTTTCGAAATTTCAAACTCTTGTATGTTGAAAGGGGATGAAAGCAGCAACTCCAGTTTTTTGGGGTAGCACCATGAGACAGAGAACTAACATATAAAAAACGCGACATTGATATCTGTTGCCCTTCAGGAGGAAATCGTTTTCAAAAAATGGCCATTTCAGCGTTATTTCGGTCATTATCACATTACTCGGAATCTTTTTTAAAAATAATCTAAAGCTGTAAAACTTACGCGATGTAAGTAAACAAACTACGTAGATTTTAAATCTTTTTGAATATTTGATTTATCTTTATTAGTTAATAAAATACATGCGATTGCTTTATTTGCATTTTGTTTGTTTGTTTGTTTGTTTGGATTTTTTATGGCGCAAGAGCATCTGGGCTATACTGCGCCAGATTTGCATTTTACGTATGTTTTTAAGTGCGCCTAATATGTGCATATCTTTTCGGAAGGAGTGATGCATACGCGGTGTTTGGTGCACCTAATTACATTTGTGGATCGATTGCGTCTCTTTTTATGGAACTAAACTCTCTTATCAAGAAATCTCTCCAGACTGAGGAAATAATCTTGAATAGAAGCTGGTGATCATGATTTAGAATTTGTAAGGATATGGAAATCCTCAAAAAGAATTAAGATCCAATTGTAAAAGGCCATTTTCGATCGAGAAATGTCTTTCATCATTAGAATCTTTCATCCTTAATCAATCGGTACGTTGGTCGCACAATACGGTTTACAAATGTATCGCATTAACGTTTGTTTGCATTCTGAAGAAGGAAGCCTTAATACTTCCAAAATAGCTATAGGAATTTGTATAATTAATTAATCAACTACGGTTATGTGTAGGTTTAAATTTTTAATAATTTGAAAGTTCAATTACCAGACATTGATTAATCGTTCTTACGACAAATACGGTGTGTTAGAATTTGACATTACTGACCATACCATCAATATCTTTTGTTAGTTTCCATTTGCTTCGTGTAGTTTTTCCTCTGCGTACTCAAATTATTCGAAGCATCTACCTCTTTTCATATTTCTCTATATTGTTGCAATTTCTTTGCTCTATAAACTCCATTTTAAGCTATGTCATGATACAGTGGACTCATTAATAAGAGCTTATAAAAAACATTTATATCAAAATCGCAACACTAACGGACCTTCCTATAACGCTTTCGTTTATTCTTTTCAAAATATTAAAAAAAAAAAATCAACCTTCAAACGTCCTTGATTTTGCCAAAGCATATTGTGTTCCAGGATGAAAAGAAATTTAGAATGTGACCCGACCGAATAAGCAATTTCCACGTTTTTCGTTGCTTTAAACTCTGTGTCCTGGACCCAACAAATGACACGTGGACCCGGTTTACGGTTTACGCATTCGCCGATATCGGAGGTAAAACTGGAATACAATGCCCCTCACGTAGCCCTTTCAACCGAATACAACGGCTCCCTCGTTCCAAATATCAGGGTTGTTTTATGTTGAAATAGGTTACGTGTTTAGGATGTTTCGATTGCTGGCACCTCATAGTTTCAACAGAGATTTGCTTCAAGACATTGTTCAGGTCCATCCTGCACTAAAATCAAAGTATTGTGTTATATACTGAATACTACATACCGGGTGCGTCAAAAAAATGTATACACACTTTGAAGTGTCATAGAAAATTTATTTTCCGTTCAACAAGGTTAAATTTCTGGGAAAAGTAAAGTTACAGTCCAATCTGAAAAATAAGTGGTACTTTCTGGTCAAACCGAATGTTTCAAATGGTGGTTAAAGTAAATGTTCAAAATGGTGGCCTTCAGTATCAATACATTTCTGAGTACGAGCCACCACTGATTCCGTACATCGTACCAAAGTGTCCAATGAGATTTCTGTGCACACCGCTTGAATCTCATTCCAAAGTGTGTCCTGGTTACGTAGTTTACGTTTGTACACCTCATCTTTTACTGTGCCCCATAAGAAGAAATCCAGCGGCGTAAGATCAGGAGAGCGTGCAGGAAACTCGATCGGCCCCCTGCGTCCTATCCACTGACCTAGTAAATTTTGATACAGGAATTTAACCTTATAGAACGGGAAATAAATTTTCTATGACAGTTTCAAATGTGTATACATTTTTTTGACGCACCCGGTATGTTCCTCACTAATGTATATTGCATGTGCATTGCAAATATATATAAATATATTGAAAAATAACTATTGATATGTGTATAAACAGGAGCTGCTTAAGGGCCGGGCGACCAGGGCAGCAGCCCGGGTCCTGTTTGTATGAGGGGGCCAAACTGAAGCCAAGTTTAAATTTTTTTAACTAATCCAATAGTAGAAAATCTCTTTAAAAAGAGACAAGTTTAGAGAAATTTTTAGAGACATCTTTAGAGAAATTCTTTCAGACTTTTGGCCACTTTCATAGGGTATATGAATCAATGTGTATTTTTGAAAATCTTTTGTTTTGGCCGGAGGGGGCGCCAAAAAGCAATCCGTGCCATGTTCAAAATCAATCTCGAGCCGCCGCTGTGTATAAAGGATGAGTAATATAGCTTCATATCGTATATGAATACGCAGTTGCTTGAACAAATTTCCTGGAAAGATTCTGAGATTATGAAAATATGTAAAAAAGCATATAAATTACAATCAAGAATTTACTTCGAGATGTATTACATCGGGAAATAATCTTAAATCTTCTCAAAACAGAATATTTCAGAATAGGAGATAGTCGGTTATTTTATAACTTTAGATTCTTTATATGGTAATTTAAAATATGGCTATATGCTTAAAGCTGCCTTCTTAATAATGCAGAAATATATGCTGGCAATCTTTTACCACTTGGCATTATAGTAGTTCTACTAATGTATATTAGCAATCTTCTGCCAACAATAGCCTAGCAATTCAGGACTCATGTGGGAATCAAGCGTTTTGTAGGGGCTCAAGTGGCTTTGGAGAATATTATGTGATGCGACTTTAGAGAAAATAACGTGTTTTATTCTAAAATTGGGGCTTGACTCCCCCTTTTTACGCCGATGCCTGCCAACAGATACTAGCAATACCATTTCCCACGAACTGAACCAGAAATTATAGGACAGGGAATTTTTATCAACTGCACGACGCTATTATTGCAGACACTATACGAATACCTATCTTATAATAATAAAAATTTTCTTAGACATGGGAAATTTTAAAAGATAGAAATATTTAAAATATACGCGAGGAAGTACATTCCCTAAGCGAGGAAGGTATATTCCCTAACCATGGTCATGCTTTCTTTTTCAACACCTACCATTTTGGTGTTTCTGACCATTCTGTATACAACAGTCAGGGTCAGATAATAGCACGGGCTCAGGCAAAGGGGTGTTGATGGGGGTTGTAACTCCCATTGCAATGAAATTTTGTATATTTAACATAGGAATATATGAGTTGTAGCTCTGTAACCCCTCCCATAGAACCTATAGCCCCCTTTATAAACGTTCTGCGTAGGCCTATGAATAATGACTAATAGTTAAGAGCTTTTCTTGAGTGCAGGGTAGCATGTTAAGAAACTATGATCACTTCATCAAATAGACAGCATCTAGTGTAGATTACCCTGAAAAACTGCTCTTTACTACAAACATATTTATAAGAATTAAACAATTGATATAGAGATATGAGATATAAGTGAATATATTTTGCTAAAAACTATCATAATTAAAATTTTTATGGAAAAACTTTCACAAAATGTATTGCTAGTTAATATAGTGGTTAATTTATAAAACGTTTAATAAAAAGGTTGATGGTAGCCATTTCGATAGCACATATCTATCATTATCAGAGTACTGTGAATTCTCGATTGCTTTTAATAATATCTTGAAAATTAGGTGCACCAATGCATTTTGCTAACATTTAATTGGTGCAGTTCGTCGAAAAAAAAACGAAACATATTTTTCATTTTTAAGAATAATTTCTTATCTCGTTTAAACATTTGTTTCGATCATATAAATACACTACATTATGAATGATTCAAATTTTCTAAATTTAGATTCTTGTAAAAAGTTCTAATAATTTTTTATAAATTTACTCTAAGGTTTTTCAACAACGCTCAATTGAATTCCTTTACATCATTTGGCGCAAATTGGATAAAGCACTCTTAAAAAATAAAACTAATATCTGGATTCCCATTTAATTGAAAAATATTTTTTCTCAGGAAAAATATCGTTTTTGGAGATAAGGAAAGAAAGTAATTGTTTAAAAAATAAAACTTGTTAAATAAATTGTAAAATATTAATAGAGAAACGTTCTTCGTTTCTTAGTGGTTTCCTTTAATTTAGACTTTTGGATCTATTCAAGCATTCCAATTATCAAGAAAATATGTTTTTATGATGTTTTTTATTTATTATAAGTAATTAATTTCGTTACCATTACTGGATTCGTGATCATATAATTATTTCTAAAGTCCTATAATTTCTTTCTTTTGTTTAAATGAGTTCTTAGAAATCTGACAATTAAAATTTGAAAATGAATGAAAAAAGTTAGTTGTTCGAAATCTCCTCATTACGTCACTAAAAAATTTACTTCTGAACCAAAATTGTATATCTCATTAAATATCTTGAGGTATATGGAAATTATTCGCTATTTCTGAAAACAATTACTCAGCAAAATTTCTTATAGATCGCAGTTCGTTTCACGTCAAACTTTAAAATAAATCTATGTATTTAAGGGGGATGAGGATATTCGAAATTTGAAATAATTATTTTAATTTTATGAGTGTATTTTGAAATTACAATTTTTGGAATAATTTTGCAACGAACGGTTTTGAGATATTTGAAAAATTACAAATATTTTGACAGAAAAACCAATGGGGATCTACTTGTAGTTGTCACATATTTTGAAGCTTCAATCAATGATTTACTCTAAACCCTATTTCCAGCACTGCCCATATAACATTTTTACTAATAAACATGTTTACATCAAAGTTGCCATATATTTTCATCATAGCCGATGATGTGGTAATATTAGATGATAAATTGCTCACAAAGAAAAGAATGATTTCACGATGCCTGCTGGGAACCGAACCCATGACTTTAATATCAAGCTAGTCTCACTTATAGAACGTTCGCTTATTTGACGTTGATTTGGTTTAAAAGGCAGTGCAGGCACTGCCCCATTTTAAAACTCGTCTATAGTAAAGCTTTACGTACACTAGCAAAAAATAGGACCATCGGTCGTCTCAGTTGGAAGAGCACTTGGCCGGATATAAAGAGGTCGTGGGTTCTGTGTCCACCAGGCACCGTGGAATCATTCTTTTATTTGTGAGCAATCTATCATCTAATATTTATATCAAATTACACTTTACAATCTCTTAGTAATATAGTTAAGTAATATATATTTTTCATATATCGAAAAAGAGCTCTAATCTTCATAAAATAAGAGGCAGTTATAATGATACACAATTAATAATAAAAAATATTTTATTTTTGAAATTTGGTTTGGATATTGAAAGCAGATCGTTTTCAATAGGTTAGGATGAAAAATATTTTTTGCATGGATCATTTTGTATTTTATATTGCGCGTAATGTAGGGAGTATTTTGTTGAATGTTTTATTTATAGTATTAAAAATTAACTAAAATTCAATGTTATGCAGTAGATCTTCATTTTATTAAATGATTCTCAGAATCATTTTATTGAAGGATTCTCAGAACCATTTTATTGAAGGAGTCTCAGAATCATTTTATTGAAGGATTCCTAAAATCATTTTATTGAAGGATTTTCAGAATCATTTCATTAAAGGATTCTCAGAATCCTTTAATAAAAGGATTCTCAGAATCCTTTAATAAAAGGATTCTCAGAATCCTTTAATAAAATGATTCTGCGAATCTCAGAAAATCATAATTTTCTTTAAGAGTAATTTAATATCTATATCATCATTTTGTTACTGTCAGTGAACTCTTTAGAAAGCATAAGATTTCTGTACTGCAAAAATGAGATAATTGTCAGCTTTAATGAATCCTACATTGATCAATAAAAATAGGTTGACATCTTTTATAATATACGCTGCTACAATGTCCTGAGCTTCTTTAAAAATCGTATATCCGAAAAGTTAAATTTCGTTTGTAAAATTGCTAAATTCGAAAAATTCATGGAAGATCACATTCTAATAATTTTCAAATATATTTTAGCAAAATATGTTTGCATAACTTAAAGCGGATATAATTATAAATTTATTTAGCCCAAAAGCACGAGAAATGTTGTCTTCATTTTCCAGAAGCGATGTTAGAAAAAAACAGATAAGAATGGCATCTAACTGAAAAATCTAAATATTTATAATGGTCTAAATTATACTAACTAATATTTATAATGGTCTAAATTCATTAAACTATGGGCATAAATTTATAATATTCGACTGTTTTCGATGTCAATATATTGCATTTAAATGCAAGCACTCTAACTGATTTAAATATGCAATTATTAAAAATAATAAGTATAACATTTTTAATTTTGGTTAAAAATAATGTTAATATAAGTACATTATAAAGGAGAAAAGTTGTGTAAATTAATTTTAGATGGGAATAATATATGTCAATTTTTTTAAAAATTAAAATAAGTAAAGTAATTTAAAACAATATTATTGTTACGTGCACAAAACAATCGTGAAAATCTTCTATGAAATTTTCATGACTTTTAAATGACTAATGCAATATATATCCGGTTTTTTCTGCGTAATTACATATTAAATATTTTCCACGAGGACTACTGTTTCATAAGCGTACTTATAAAAGTCGAAAATATTTTTGAAGCCGTACTGTGAGTGAAAAATTATTTAATCATGTGTAAATTAAAGAGCAGAAAATAATTGAACATGGAGGTACTGAATGCTTATAAATCCAACGCGAATTTTTAATCTTTATAATTTATGTCCTGGCACTTAAACGTTAGATTTTTAGTTTTTCCTCCTTAAAAGCAGGTTTCTTATTCAAATTTCTTTGCAATTAAATGTGTTCCTATTTTTTTTATTAGAATTATGATCTAAAAACATTCTTCCTAATTATTCTATTTAATTAAAGAAAAGAAAATTTATTATAAAACTGTTCAAAATTTTAATTTAATTAAGAGATGAAGTTTATTTCTGTCATAAAATTTTCAATTTTTATAATTATTTTAAAACCTTTTAAGTTAAACCGTATCTTATTGTAAGTTAATAATTAGCTTTATAATCAGGTGAAATTTAATTCATTTGAATAGAATTTAATTATCGTAACTATTTATAATTAAGGCATAACGCCATTTATAAATTAAAGTTTACTTATTTCTAAATTTAGTTTATTTTATTTCTAAATTTAGTTTATTTTATTTAAATTTAGTTTATTTTATTTAAATTTAGCGTTTATTTTATTTCTAAATTTAGTTCTTTTTAATTTCACATTTATTTTAATTTGCAACATAATTCATCAAAGTCAAAGAGCAGGTTAAATTAAACGCTAAAATTTGATACTAATATGTCTTAAATATGATTTATATATTTAACAATTTTCGATTTTCCAAACTCATTTTAATATTCCATAAAATTTTCATGATTTGTTAACGACCATTTATAATTATTTAAAACTCGTAGAATTTAAATGCCAACACACACTTTTTATATATTCGATCATAAAAACGTCATACAATGCTTACATCGCATAGTTTAACGATACTTCGTAATTCTGTTGTTGTTTTTCTGCTGGAATTCAAGTACAGCAAAAATATTGATACAAATAGATCTTCACCATTTTGTAACATCAAATGTCCCTCTATATTTTCTTTCAATTTAAGTTGAAGTGCTCTTCACACTAAAGTTTGAAGCAATTATTACAGACGGTGGTAAAGGTCAAATTGAGAAGGTAGGCCGGTCCGAGTTTCCCGAACAAAACCCCGTAAACCAAGCTCAAATTTCTTAAAAGTACTTGGATGGAAACTCGTGCTTTTCCGAAATAGAAGTCTTAGTAATCCCTGTGAAAAAGGAGCCGTCCAATTTGTTCCGAAATCCAGAACCCCAAGAGAACCCGTTCTTAATAGGAAGGCTTGAAAGTCCATTACCTCTTACTTTGTTGTGTGCACCACCAAGCCGTTTATGAACTTTGAAAGCCGCGAACAACGATAAAAGGAAAAATCCACTTTGGCTTGCTTTCTATCTTATTCATGAGGGATGGTTTGTGGCCTCAAAAAAAATCCCCCTGTCTGCAAATTATGAGAAGTTACATAGAAAAATGGCAAAACTTGCACATGTAACGGAAATTTAAATTAGTTACTTTTGGCCTACTATTATTCTTAGTTTAATTGAAAAAAATTCAGTGTTATACATGTAGTTAAACATTTTTAAATCTGCAACAAATCAAAACAGGCCATACATCTCATTTTAATTGAGATAAATCCTACTTTTTTTTAAAATTCTGTTATGATCATATATCATTTTGCTTAAAAGTGTTATATAGTTAAAAGAAATGACATCTACTGTTGACGTACAATCTTAAGAAACAGTAATGTGTATTTAGTTTTGCGTAGACATTCACAGAGCATTATACCGAAAATTTCGGTACTCGAAATTATATGTAATAATAAGCAAAACAATTTTCAGGCAATCGGCTTCGTAGCAAAATGAATTTCATTGCCCAAAAACTTGACGTTTCGATTCGGTCTATGCGAATCCTCATCAGAAGAAATCAATTAAATGAAGAAATTAAAAAATTGCGGGATATACATAATTTGCGGAAACCGTATTAACCTATATTCAAAGGAATTATTATTAAAAAAATTGTACAGAGACGGATATAAAAGCTAAAACAGAAGAAGAATGTTCATCTGTCGCTCTTTATGACGCGAATATAAATGTAGCTGAATATTCTATGATGTTTCTCACGATATGTACATCATGTTTTTTCATTAATTCCTATGTTCTGTCATCAACAGGAACATAATTTGCACATAATTTTTATTCATATCCACTTATTTATAAGAAGGAGTGCTCTGCTTAAGGGATGTGTGTCCTTAAATACAATATACTACCCAACATGCACAGTTAGCTGTCCCATTAACAACGTCCAATGGAAGTAAAAAAGTAGCAATACAAAAAGAAATTAACTTGAATATGCAGAATTCTACGAAGTCTTTATGAGAATCGAAAATTATTGTTGTTAAACGAAAATAATCGGTTATTGAAAAGGTCTTAGTAATAGAAATTACTGTAGGTATAGCAAATATAATTTCTATATGTATCTAAGATTTCGTATGGAACCATCGACATCGATATAAGGAATTTCTAATGTAGATACGTATGGATTTATGGCGTGCGGTTTTTAATAAATAATACGAAATTTAATTTATTTCTTATGTAAATGGTCATAAGGTTTTATAATACATGAAGTGTTATTGGTGTTTAGATACTCGAATGTAAGTTTATATAACTCTTTTTAATTTTTAAAAAAACGTCTTTTTGCAGGATTTTTATTGTTGTTTTTGGGCTGGTTTTGTGGCATGTCTGTTGCAGTCTGTAAACTATCCTTAGCGAAAGTAGAAAATGAGTTTTTGTAATTAGTCACAAGTTTTAAATATCTGCTACTCAGTTCCAAAATGTTTACTTCAAATTTGGAAGTAAAAGTGTAACTGGAATGAAACGTAATTACAAATTTCGTAAGTCACGACACCAACTCTTTGAAACTAAATTGTAATAAAAGAGGTGTGACTAACTCAGGTTGTTACTTCTACAACTACATTCTAATTAGCTAAACTTGTTCCAAATTCTTAATTGTGGCAACTTTGTAATGGAAATTAAAATTTCATAACTTGGAAATTAAGCGCTTCCAATTCATAAAATGAATTCGTTTACATTTCCCTACGCAGAATACAATTATTTGCATCATGTTCCATTAGTCGTCCATTAATTTGTCTTCCTCCACATTTCTAGGACATTTCCAGATAGAAATTCTGCGCGTTTCGTTCACAGATATGGAAAATATCGCACTATACCCTCACATTCTTCAATTAAAAAGATCTGAGCAAATCTCTCCAAGTGTCCCTTTTCAGAGTATTATTTTAACAATACCACTTTTTGAGAGATGTTAAAACGATTCACTGAAGGAAGCTATCTTTTTGTGGACATATAAAGATAGGCGATATATATAATCTAACCCACAGTCAGCCATGGAAGGCAAAACGATATTTCCCTCCAAAGCTGGTTGATTGTAGATTAGATGATTAGTAGTAGCTCATGGCTCTAGCATACGTCAGGCTTTAAAAATATGCTAGGTCTATGAAAAGTAAAGATAAATAATAATTATAATATATCAGGCTAAATAAATATGATGAAAATAAATAAACATAACGCTTACAAGTATTAAATTATAATAGAAATAAATAAAAAATATATTTTGAACGAATCGTTTATTGAATAATATATATTTCATTGTTTGTTTGGATTTTATTGTTTATTGTATATTTTAAATTATTCTTATAAATTTAATTTATTCTTATATATTTTAAACTATTCTTGTGTGTTATATTCTATTTTTCGACGGAAATTTAGAACAAACTACCCACTAATTTCTGAAACGCTTCTCATGCCAATGTCTAACAAAAGAGGGATATGGGAAATCTATTGGGTGGAGAGGAGGGGTTGGAACGTCGGACCAGACGGCTGGCCAACATAAGTCCTTTGAGAAATTCAATCATGTGACATCACCTCTACGCCTTAACACATAATATCAATTTTCACGCAACAGGTTCTTGTGGAAAGTAACTACCCCCAAGAAGACTTAGAGATCCTAGTCCCAGACCATATTCCAATTCAACGAATTTCTGCACACAAGCAAACAGTTATGCTTGAAGTACAAATTAAAATATTTAAAAAATATTTTACATGATAAGGTTAGGAAATTTGCGTGGGGCTAAGTGACATCAGACCCTAAGGATAAGCCGCCGCTGGGAAGTGAGACATACAGAAAATAGTGGTAATGATGATAATGGTGGGCGGATGCTTTAAGGATTTGCAAAAGATTAAATGCAGAAGAAATCATTTGTGACTGCAAAGAGAGAGAAACTATATTATGATAGCCACCATTCTTCGAATCAAGGAGAAGACTTATAAAATAAATAGAATATATTTATTTGTTTCCTTTCTTCATTTCTACTTCTAACAAATACCAAATCATATTCCCTTATATGTCTCTTTATAGCTATTTTATGACTGTTGTTTGGTTGGTTGCTTCTATACTCCTAGAATCGGGAAATAACTGTGCTTAAAATTGCAATAAATATGAATTTAAGGTTGCGTACTATCTACAAATATGTGACGTTATTTAGATGTCCCCATCAAATAATATACAAAAAATGTGTTATTTCATTTGGTAGTTTCCTGTAAAAATATATACATTATATTTCTTTTATATATGAGAATATAGACACACTATTTTGCAAATAAGTATGACACATTGGTAAGAAATTGTTTGTTCGCCCTAAAAATGCAAACATGAAAAGGATATGTAGAAACGTAAACGTCGAAGAAACCAATTTATGGAGATAAAAGTATTCAGGTAAAGATCAACAATTTTATCGATTTTTTAGTAGGGAAAAGAGGTGTAATAAAAACAGGCAAAACGCCTCTGTGTGGTAAAACGAAATTAGACTTAAAATAAAAATTTAAGTTATAAGACCTAAATTAAAAAAAAAACCACTTTTCCTTAAAATCTCATCTCGATAACAATCCAAAAAGAAATTAGTACTTAAATTTAAGATTTACATTCTACGCAAATCCTGGAGAGAAAACAAGAAAAATTACTAATTAGCGAATATTTTGAAGAGAATATTCAAACAATGATGATATACAATAAGGCTAGTCTTATGCGGAGAATTTCAGTATGGGGATTTGATAAAAACAGAGGGTGGGGGGGATTGATAGAAAATTGCTTTTCTCTCATAAGACATTTTATTTTACAGCCAATAAAATTATCAAATGGGGGGGCTTAACCTCTAGCTCCCCCTTATTCACAGCCTTGAGCAAGACGGACCAAAAACAACATATTTAAAACCTATGCCAAAATCAGCATGCGATAAAAACTTGTTTGCTGATGGGAATTAATCATATGCAAAACAGTAGAAAATAATAAATTGTTCATACAAAACCATGTTTCGATTATAAATATAAATGAAAGTAAAAAGTAATTTAGGTTAGACATTGATTCTAGCTTATAGTTCAAAGTCTATCACCTCGAGCGTGATCTGAAAACAGAAGCTTATAAGTACAACAAAATTTTAGCGAAGGCATAAAAAATCGAATTTTCCGCTTCTTTTGACGCAAGGAATCTGTTGCCAAAAGATTTTTCAGTAATAAAACGTTAATTAAATACAAACAAGGGAGGTATGAAATGACGAGGAGGTAACTGGCAAGAGGTGTCAGTGCCTGGAAGTGACAGAACCTCTTGTAGCATGACTTCCATGTTTCTCTCTCTTTTTTTTTTTAAATAAACTTTACTTACTCTCTTTATTATTTTTCTCCTCAAAAATAAAATATATTTTTTATCCTCGAAAGCAAATTTCACTCCATTTTTATAAACGTCATTGTGATTGGCTCTCAAAATTCTTTTAGAAGATCCATCAGAAAATGCTGCGTTCTCTATTAATTTTTTTTTTCTCTTTAATCTGAACTTGACGCTTCCGCGCATTTTTTATGATATTTCATTAAATACCTCTTTACGAATAACCTATATTCTCTTTCTTTCTATTAACTTATCAGTTTCCATTATATTCGCCAGTCTTTATCAAATCTTCAATACACACTCCGTATGAGTCCGATAAATTGAATTCCGTTTGTTCACTTTGTTGGGAAAGTTGATTCAGTGAAGCTAGACAACGTCTTTCCACTTCCTGTTCTTTCATCTTTTTATCCTCGTCTTTTTCTCCCTTTTATATCCTGAAAGGGACTTACATTTGAATAACATAGACATAGTTCTACTTTATTTAAGCTGAATATTCGAGACTTGTTAAGGGCGTACATTTTTGGGCTATATTTTCTTGTTATTTTAAAATTATATGCCGAAATTTAAAGTCTCTTTAGATATATTTTAATATAGTGCTTCTTCCTTATACCCCCTTGATATTGTGTGTTCGGTTTGGTAGACGTTCGTTTACATGCAATTTTGCTGCAAATGATAATTAAATTCCAAAAAAAGTTACAGTGTCAATAAATTCTAGAATAAGGTAATAAAAATTTAGAAGCAAATAAATGTTTCTTAGTGGAATTTTTAATTAGGTAAAAGATGCTTGGCTTAATTTGACATCATGGAGTTTACGTTAAAACAATAGAAGCTATTATTGTTTTAATACCAGCTGATGTCTTTGAAAATTTTGAAGTATATATTTAAGAACATACGCATTAGATCCAGCATGGTACTACAGTGCTCCTGGATTGTCCTGGTCTGCAATGTTACAATATGCTGGAATCACCTTGGAACTCATATCTGATTGTGATATGTTTCTAGGAAAGTGGAAAACGGAGTGGATTATGTCAAAATATAAAGAGGTATGGATCTGCAAATCATAAATACCTCAAGGGCTATGATCAAACGAAGTCATCAACTTACATCTCCTATCTTGATATTAACAACCTGTATGGTTGGGCTATGATGAAAAACCTTCTATATGAAAAGTTTAAGTGGATGTCTCCTGAAGACATTGAAACACTAAATATTACAAGTATACCAGATGATGGAGAGGAGGTTTATATTTTAGATGTTGACATTAGCTATCCTCCATGTTTGCATAATCAGCATATCGATTTGCCCCATTACCCTAAACTACTTTCTGTTCCTAGAACGCATCAAGCAAAGCTTTTGACAACTCTAAATTACAAATACCGATATGTTGCTCATTACTCGCTATTCAAGGAAGCATTACGAACTGGATTACAAATTAAAAGAATAAATCGTGGGATAAGTTTCTCTCAAAAAGGATGGTTTCATTCCTATATCCAATTAAAAACCCAGAAAAGAAAATTGCCTGAAACTAAATTTGATAAAGACTTTTATAAGCTTATGAATAACTCTGCATTTGGAAAAACGATCGAGAACGTAAGAAATAGATCAAAAGTTGAATTGGTGTTTGATGAAAAAAAATTGGAAAAGTTGATTTCCAAACCAAACTTCAAGGATCGTACGATTCTGAAGAATGAAAAAGATGGAGACTTTTCAGTACAAGTTCATATGGATATAACGAAATTACTTTTTAATAAACCAATGTACGTAGGTGTATCTATTCTAGACATTTCAAAAACATTAATATATAGTTTCCACTACGATATAATTAAGCCACGATATCAAGAAGATATTAAAATATTGTATATGGATACAGATAGTTTCTTCTATGAGATTAAAACCGCAGATTGGTATAAAGCTATGGAAGATTTTTTGTCGTTTTTGGATGCAAGCGATTACCCGAAAGATCATAGTCTCTAAAATGATATCAACAAAAAGTCACTGGGAAAATTTAAAGATGAAATGAATGAAAAAATTGTTAGAGAATTTGTATCTTTAAGACCAAAAATGTATGCTTTTTGTTCTGAAATTGGAGAAGTGAAAAAAGCTAAAAGTGTAAATAAGGTTATTGTTAGAAACCATTTTAATTTTCAGCTATACAAAACCTCCTTTTTCACAAACACCAAAATGTGAAATGTGATGAAGACAATGATAAGTAAACAACAAAAAATGTACAGTGTGGAGACAAATAAAAAACCTTCATGTCCTCATGATGGCAAAAGAATGATACTAGATAATAATATAAACACTGTTCCTTATAGATATAAAAACAAAGATTAAAACCTTCCACCGTGAAAACGTTTAAAAACTGATTGATGTTAAATAGTTTCGTTTTCTGATTGTATTTAATGTAAAATGGAAAAGTGATATTGATCGATGCTTGTTATTTGACCGATGTAATAATAATATATTATTGTATACGATTTATTTTCTGAAGAAAACTGTTAGCTGAAAATCTAGATGTATAAATATGGAAATAAATATATGATTGTATTGATTAGAACAAATAAAACATTTGACTAATAAATAACAAAACGTATTGAAGTGTTATTTAAGAACTGATTAATGCTAAAATAGTTTCGTTTTCTGATTGTGCATAATAAGGGAATGCAAATATGATTGATGTTTGTAATTGTATCGATATATATATATATATATAATTGTGTACGATTATTTTTATGATGATAATTGTTTGCTGGAATCTAGAAGTATGCCTATGGAAATAAATATATGACTGTAATGTTTAAAGCAAATAAAGCACTTGAAAAAATAAAAAATGTGTTAATTTTTTTTAAAAAAGTGAGGAACAGACCTACTGAGGAAACCCTCATTAAAAAAATTTTTCACGATTTCTACCTCATGGTAATGTGGAAGTAGAAACATTTTTAAATAAGACTAAACAAAAATAAAAATAATGAAAATCTCATATTTATAATCGTGACAGGATAAAAAACTGCAGGGTAAATAAGGGAAACTCCTATACAATTGGAAAGAATAAACCTATCCATGACAACCATACTAATTACTATTAATCAGGAAATACAAATTAAACCGAAAATATGTATACGGATAACAGGCTGTACAAGTAGGACGAGTAAAAATCGATAATTTAAGGGAAAAAACTGTTATTGTAGTAAGTATAATTAGCGAAGAAAAAACGATAACACTAGAATTTTAACACTCTAATAATTAATTACGAAACTTCAAAAGGAAAATTGGCAATAATAAAAAAATAACTCCATCAAAAAAAAATAAATAAAGAGGGAGAGAGAGAATGTTTTACTAAAACAGATGATTCCGGTGGAAATAAAAAAATAATTGCTAATTAATAAAATAGATAGAAATAATTAATAAAAATTGAGCCGAAGAAAACTCATATACGAAGAACACTCATTAAAAAAATCAGAAATTAAAAAGTCGAAAAACATGTTTGTGCTCCTATACGAAACCGAAAAAAAGATATGGCGGCCATTTTGGAAATGAAAACCGGAAACGGCCGCCATTACATATTATACTAGAAGCCCAATTTATTACTACTCATTTATAAATATAATATTATAACCTGTACCTTATCTCTAATATATCATCATTCAGTATATACACATTCATGTGTAATAAAGTAGCTGAATAACAGAAACCTCGTGAATTGAGAAACTATCCGCTATTCGGGGTGGGAGTTTGTTTATTATAATACTTTTATTGTATATCATAATATATATCACTATGCACACACGTATTCACGTGTGCGTTTATATAGTATTTTATACCTATATGTTCAATGAATTTATGTTATGAAGAATGACAAAATGTAAGCTGAACTCATCGTGGCAATTCATTTACTATACATTGAATTCTAAAATTAGAAACCACAAAAATAACCCGGTATAATTTTTAAAATTTGCCACTCTTGTGTTTTATATGATACGCAACGTGTGTAATCCATAAAACATTCCGAAAACAGAACGTTATATTCGCCGCTCGATACCATATCGAAATGGGCAGATTTGCAGACTTGCAATTTTCTCCGGAGGTAATTTAGGAATCCTCCATCTATGATCTTGGCAATCAGAATACGGACATCAAAAAGATATTTCTAGAGCGCCTGGAGCTTAACAAACCTTAAATTTAGCAGAAATATTGGGCGTTTGAACGACAAATGTGAGTTACAGCATCCTTCACCTAACGGTTATGCAAATTCGTCTGGCAGTTATCACGCAGCATTTGTTGCAAGTTCGATCGAAGTATAGAAGAAACTATTCTGGAAGAACATACATAATCAAGGACACGTTCAAATGTGATGCCTAATGTTGTTTTTCCAGGTTGAAAAACGGGCGACGGCATAAATTTCTTGAAAAATTCGAATCGTTTTCAACGGCGCAAACAGTCTCCGAATAAAGTGAAACATAAATAACTCCCTCTTCCTGATAATTCTTCGGAATAGAACAGTCTATTACAAAAGACAGAGAAATCTGTTTATCTCAAAATTCGTTTCATTTTTCTGGATTTTGTTTCTTTTTTGCCAGGACTGAAAACGACTTCGCATTTTGCTTCGCTTCACTTTCTAATCTTAACATGAAAATTGTTTAGTTATTCTTGGGCATGTCAGTTTAATTCATCGGGTTTCTCCTAATATATATGATTACTGAAACACATATATTTCCACGGAGGGGATCAAAGAAAGATGGTAAGATTAGTTTGATTTACATATTGAATCTTCTTAAATTCCATTTACAAGAAAAAAAACATATAGTGAGGTATTTTTTTCGGTTTAATTCCAAATATTTGGTATTTATTTCATATGGCCTAAGCATATTAAGATTCGTATAATCTATATTTAGAGCTTAGCCGAAAAGATTTAAGTCCTTTTATCCAAAAAACTACAAAAGTAAATGTTATGATAATTTTAAATACACCAAAGACACTGAAGTTCAGTTTGGTCAATTTCATCTGACGCAGATAATGACTGAGTTTTTTCGGATTTGTTAAACGACTCAAGCAATTTATAGATATTAAAAACATATCCTGAAAGAAATAGAGATACAGTGATTATATTACACTCAAGACCTCATCTTTCATAGGGGTAATTCAGAACAAAATATTTAAAATTTTTTAACTAAAGCCCATTTTTTGTCTACAAAGTATACATGCAGATGGATATTTCATGTACAAATATATAAATGGTATTTAACATGTTAAAAATAGGCGTTAAGTCTTTTAATAACTTTACATACTGACTTAAAACAAGCTTCCAATTGGAACTGCGTTTAGCAACAGACTCAACTGCATTTATAAAAACGAATTTTTTGGTTTGCTATTTTCGTAAAATTTGGATAATTTGAATAATGTGTTTTAGCTAACACGGGCTGTCATATTTTTAATGGAGAAGGATTTGGTACTTAAATTTAGCTTAGGTTGAGGCCTCTTATATTTTCATTTCAGAAGCTCATAGTTTTCTTTCTACCGCGGCTTTTTCCATACTTATTACCCAGAATTTTTGCGCCCAAGTGAAGAAATGGCTGATAGAGAGAGAAAAATGCCCAACGTGAACTGAACGCAGAGAAGAAGTGCACAAAGAGAAGCGGAAAGCATACACTGGAAGGGAATAGAATGTATCGAGCCCGAAGAAATACCACCCTCTTTATTCAAAAGTTGATAAATGTTCGACATTTTTTCACCCCGGAACACTCCGGTTTCGGCAAAATATCGCTATCAAGCCCGAATTTCATCAATCATTTCGCCTGCCCGCGAAATTACCGTACCAGGAAAAAGAAAGCGCGACAGCATTTTCACTTTTATTAGCCCCAGGGCTTTGTCTCCATCGCTGAGCTCGTTTTTCAATCGAAATTTGGACGAAACGGGGCAAGTTTTGCCTCACGTCGACCCCGGCTATCGATTCCGTGTAAAATCTTTTTTCCGCTTCGCGACTTTTGGAACAAAAAGAAGTTGACGACTCAGCCAAGGAATATCGGAAATCTCCGCAACTTAATGTCGACACCTGAGCAAACTTCGAATTAAAAACTGCTTGGATAAACTGAGCTTCTTTCACTGCGATTTGAACCGACTTCTGACTTACAGGATTAAAATAGCTGGCAGTAACTTTGAAATCAAGAACACGCCATTGAGTCAATACGACACAATACAATAGGATTTACTTTTCAGGCATATTAAAGGGTACTTTATACAAGGGCAGACATAAAGGGAGGTCATAGGGATCATAACCCCTAAAAATATATTTTTTCACTGTAAAAAAATTCCAACTTTCATGA
The DNA here is from genome assembly GCA_006491805.2 of Dysdera silvatica. Classification (NCBI taxonomy): domain Eukaryota; kingdom Metazoa; phylum Arthropoda; class Arachnida; order Araneae; family Dysderidae; genus Dysdera; species Dysdera silvatica. Next base: position 51,451,643 of record QLNU02015003.1, on the reverse strand, counting down.
TAAATGAAGGGTGTTATTCCAAGACCATGGCAAATTCTGTCCTTGACTACACAAAATGAATGTGCGTGTCCGCCCCTGACCTAATGTGCCATATGTTAGGCCCTTTTGAATCATTGAACTTTATTTTTTTATTGACTGAAACAACTATATTTTAGACCGAAAATATTATGGTTTTCAAGCAATGTATAAATGTTGTGATTGGATTAATTATTTAAATTAATTAATTTAATATTTCTAAGCAGCAAATTATCTTTTTGTTTCAATTATTTATCAAATTAAACGAATAACAAGTATTACATTTGTTAAATAGGTTGCATTTCAATTAATAATTACTCTGAATAATAAATGTTTCATTTCTATAAATATGAAACGAAAATTTACAAAAACCATACCTAATACAATTTAGAGAAATACTGATGCGCAAAAAGAAATTTTCAAATAAAATAAGATAATTCAAACTACTATATTAATCGTGATTTTTAAGAAATAATTACCCTTCTCGGGATTGACACAATTTCCCAATGGTCAAAGCATATGCCCATCGGGACATGTGTTTCATAATGTTTTATTTTTAAAAATTTTATAGGAAATTTAATATAATTTTATGTAAATTTAATAGAATTTTATACAAATTTAATAGAATTTTATACAGATTTAATAGCATTTTATACAAATTTAATATAATTTTATACAAATTTGATAGAATTGCATACGAATTTAATAGAATTTCATACGAATTTAACAGAATTTCCTACAAATTTAATAGAAATTTATAAAAATTTAATAGACTTTTATACAAATTTAATAGGAATTTGTATAGATGGTCATATCTGGCACATATGCCTTAACTCAAACTAGGGCTGTAAGTGAAAAGAAAAAAAAGAAAAGAGAAATCGTTCTAGCCCAGAATCGATCTGCGGTCTTTCTGTTGGAGCCGGAGTTCCTTAACCGCTAGGCCACCAAGGCACAAAAACGACGCTCCCTCTCCATCCCTCTCTCTCTCTCTCTCTCTATATATAAGGTTGTAAGATATTATTACCCTTCTTAGGGTCAACATATAAAGCTATCGGAACACATTTTTTTTTAATTTTTCATAATGAATTTTTTATTCATATTCATATCTGATACTCATGTTTCGTAACTGTTTGTAATAAATCGTCATTTTTTCCGACTACATACAAACAAAAACGCTTAAAAGAAAATAAAACAATTTAAACAAGAAAATACGATCACAGTCACAAAACAAATGATGAAACAATTGCTTATGAACTAATAGTATTTAACATATTCCCGTACTTTTCAGTATCCTCTTGTCCATTTCAATTAATTTTGGAGATCCTTGAAATAAAATCGTCTTTTCGAATTGAAGCTTTCTTTTATTTGAACATAATATGAAATAAAAATATTTCTCCTGTCAGAAATTTTATTTGAAAATGAGTTATCTCACTGAATTTTCATATTAAGATTCCTTAATTTCAAACTACAATAAACTTTCCCAATAGCGACTTTCTAAGTGATAATTATTTCATTTAAGGACGATGCTTCGCGGTCTCAACAAATGTTTCAGAAAATTATAGTAGAACCTGCCCAAAGTGACCACCTTTAAAACTAGAGTGCAATGGTCACTATAGGCAATTGGTCACTGTACACGACGGACTTCGCCCCTACCAGTTCCCCCTTCTAAAAATGCACACTTTATTCAGGGCACACTTTACCATGTTTCACTGTACGTGCATTTCGAATCGTATCCTTTTCCTTTAACCACGTTTTCTCTCTGGCACTTAAAAGACGTTACAGAGGGATATCATTACACTTTGCAATTATAAGTGTGGATTCAGTTAAAGAGAGAGTCATTTCCTTTTATCCCTGACTATATTTCGTCCACGAATCTTTTAGCTAAGAAAGCATTTTTGTTTGTACACTACCACCTTGAGTGGGTGGAATAAGAGTACATATTGCGAGTAAGAAAACTTTCTGAAAGTTAGCAATTTTCGTGATTGCTTCGTCCGCGGGCTCCGTTCCTTCTTTTGCTTTGGTTGAACAACGAAAGAAGCGGCAGAACAGGGGAAAATACAGAAATTTTAAAAATATTAAACAAGTTGGAAAAAGGCTTTGAAAAACAAAAAAATGATATAAAATATAAAAAGTGAAGAACGCCGATGACGAAAAGGATAAAAATGAGTTAGGATTGAAAAAGAATTGATGAAAAATTGGAAAAAATAAATTTGTAGAAAATGGAGGAGATAATAAAAAATCTATAACAAAAACGAATACCGCGATCAAATAACATTTTTCAGCCACGATTTTCAGATAAACTTTAGAAAATTGTGTACTTAAAGAAATTTGGGCATTGCAATCTTTGAGTGCCACTCTAAGCTCTATAACTTATAATACTCGTAGCATATACTTAATGAGAGGGGTTTCTATATTATTCTCACTAGCTTAGTTATATTGCCTTAGTTATTAAACTAAAAATTTATATTAAACTATTTTCTTTAGGTTGAATGGCACTGTCTAAAACACATTTATTTATTTGTAAGAATATCGAAAAATTCAGTAGTTATTTATATGATACGCTCTCTACATATACGGCCGACCGCATATCTAAATGATTGGCGGCCGTATGTGAACACGTTGTCTACATATACGGCCGTAAATCATTTGGAAATGCGGGTTTGCGTTCAGTCATCAAAGATAAACAACAATGGGCGCGGTCAGATTTGGACAGGAAGACTACTCTCAAAACTAGTTGCGACCAGAATAATGCCAGTTGCCTGATTAGTATTCCGCAATCAATGACTGGCATTTTCGCCATTGACTAAAACAGCGTTATTGTTGGACACCAAGTGGTCGAAGGTCTGAATGTTGGAAATTGGAAAAAAAAAGAGTTATTCCTAAAACTAAAGATCTGGCTTGCTGACTCAGTGATCTTTGCATTCATTCACATATGCATGCATGCATACGCACGCTATTATTGTGCTTTACTTAATCTGTAGGACAGGGATACCCAACCCTTTTCAAGCCGCGACCCACTTTTATAGTAGCCAAGTAATCCGCGACCACCTTTCAGTATAATCGAATGATCTACAACCCCCTGTGTCCGCCACATTTGCATAATAAAAGCATTTTTAACAGAGTAAAGAAAACACATTAAGTATAAAATTATACGTTTTATATTAATTATATATATCATATTAATTACATGTATATTAAATTAATTATACATATTAATTTATATTATAGATATAAAGTTAACAACCATTAGTAGAATGTTACAATGTGTGTAGCCATGTTGAAATATAAAAGCGTTGGAAACATTTGGTATGAAATTCTTTATAAAAATAATTGCAACTAAAAATAGTTTCGGCCATTCTCCAGAAACCTGTTCACGACCCCCAGGTTGGGAACCACTGCTCGAGGAAGACGTAGTGCTTTCACCGAAGATCTATTTTCTTCAATATTTTTTGTATCTATCAACTATTTACCATGTTTTCCCTTTCGCCGTGAATTTAATTTCTAAGGATCTCGTCTTTCAGGTATATTGCTTTATTGTATGTCTTCTTTTCTCGCTTTGATGATTTCGGTTTAGCCCCTGTTCACTGACATCTTTCGATTCACGTCCTTAATGCAAGTTAGACGCTGCGATCGTAAAGTGGTAACGCGTTTACCTGGTGTGTGGCCGTCCCGGGTTCGACTCCCAACTGTGCCGAAACAAGAACATTTAACGAGTAACTGCTTACCGTAGTTGGTTCTTGGGAACCTTATGAAGTTCCGATTTCGTGAAAAACTACAGGTTCCAGTGCTGCATGTCCCTCGCACTCTCAAATTCGCACAAACAAACAAACCTTACTATAAATTTATAATGCATTTTCACTTTCGAATTCTCGCCAACAACAGGCGTTTTTTAAGCATACGGCTCCAAATATAATCCCCTAGGAATTGTACGCGTTAACCTTAATAATTTCCTAGGAAATAACAATTATAACCTCAGGGCAAATCCTTAAAGATTAAATGACGGTGTAGATGAATTATTCAATAAAATTTTGACACTACGCATTTTATGATTCACGTCATATCCTGTATTTATAAATAGAGAAAATGGAACATGCTTAGGCTTGGATCAAACCAGCGGTCTTTGGGTTTCCATTCCATTTTCCAAAGTTTAAGGCAATAGGTGGGTGACAAAAAGATCGATAGCTCTTCTTCCACCTGAGTTTGTTACATTTTTTTCTCTCTCTTTATCCACAGGTTCTAGCATAAAAATGGAGTGTCAAAATTTATTCATATTGTACGAATAATATAATCACCTTTTATGAAAAAAAGGGAATATCTTGAGGATGAAATACTCACAAATCCCAGGTAAAACGTCATTTATTCTATAGTAATTTATTTGATTAAATAATTATAAAACAAGGAGAAATAAACAGAAAACTATGTTAATCAGGATTTTTATAAATCTATGCCTATATCTCGTGACCGCAACAATCCATAGTTGAATGGTAATTGATCACGGTCAGACGTCAGTGAGGTAGTTTTCTGTTGCTCCTGTATGTGTCACTTCTGAGTAAATAACTGGAAATGGAATTTGTAAATATACCCTTAGTAGGAAAAATATGACCTAGACATCTGCGCAGAAAACTAGCTGTTCTTTTATTCAAACTGTTTGCCAGAATTTTTCTGGCGCGAATTGTTTTCGCGGAATTTTGCAACTCTGAACAAAAAAGAATGCATTGCAAATTTTCTCAGATGCAATTCTTTTTTCAGCAGTTACCTAGTGAAATTTGTCACTTGTTTCTAGTCATTTGCATCTTTTGTTTTCGTGAGCATTTCCCTAGAATGGAGAGAAAATCTGCCAGGAGAGGTTTGCCTGAACCTTAATTTGAAATTTAGGTTAAGACGCTCTTGAAAATTTGAAATATTCGATAACTAAGTATGCAATATATTAAAATATGAATGTACGAAATGAAAGGAAATATTTGCGTTAAACTTTACTAACTTACATTAACGTTATTGCGCTGTTTCTAATATTTTATTAATGGTTAATTCATTGCGTTTCATATTAATTCTTCCGCCATGTTATCCTTCGACGAATTCTCATGTGCTTTATGCTCTACTGAATAAGGTCCCTTGCAATTACTTGATCTCACACCTTTTTCGTACGCTTTATTTTATAATATAGATGACACACAAATTCATCAAAAAACAAATGCATCAACAAATTTATCAAAAATATCAAACTCGGTTATAGTGAACAGAAAGGGTTCCGCGGATTTCCTTGTTATAGCCATTATTTTCTATAACCGTCATTCAATATAACAATTTATCAAAAATTGGACTTTCACATAACCGTCAACATGTAATAGGTGTAGTTTATAAACCCATAAACTCACTCAATATTTTAGGGTTTTTAAAAGAGATAAATGTAACTTTGATGCAGCATTTTAAATTTTGACAGTAATGGAAATGTTCAATTTCATCAGATAACTCATTCAACGTTCATTCACGTTATCATCGACATCGAAGTTGATCATCGACGTGATTGCCGGTGCTTTGAGCCAGATATTACATGGGATAAACAGCGTGAACCACTGCAGAATGCAAAGTCCCTGAAGAAATATTTCACACATGATGCTGTCCTTTAAGACAGCCAGGTTAGGGACATTGGCAAATATTGGCTTTGAGATGACCCCACAATAAAAAATCAAACGGTATAAGATCCAGTGATCTTGGTGGCTGTGTTATAGGGAGACGCGACTAATTACTCTTTCATGAGTGAAATGTCCGCAATACAGTTATTGCACTGGTCTTAATATATATGAAATGAAGCATCAGCTTGCACAAAGAATTTTGCATCCAAATATTCCCCTTTCCTGCAACTGCAAAATTAGGAAAATACGTAGCATGTGAAAATAGCTGTGCGCCGTAAAAAACATAACAGATTACTTTACCCGCTGGCTGTAATTCCCCAAAACGTTTTGACCCAAGGACGAACTTTCATGTGAAATTATACCACACAGTAATTTTCGGCAAATGTATGGGAAGCTACTGAATAGCGTTTGGGGCCTCTGTAGCCAATTTGGCGGTTTTTGGTGTTGAGAGTTTTATCGAGATAAAAGTGAACGCCATTTCCTTAAAGAACCTTCCATTTAAAGACACTATCTTCACTTCTTTTTTTTTTTTTAAATAAAATTTTTGAGTCACTCATTAATCTTTTAATTCTTAAAATATTTAAAAAATTATAATTCAATTTATATTCATCTTAGTTATTAATTTCTCGTGATTTTTTCACATATTTCTTATTTTTGAACGCCAAATTGTTCCTTATCAGCAAATTTTGGAACTAAATTTAATCCCAATATCCTTTTTTCCATCTCTTGAATAATTTGTGTCCAAAATTTGGTATTATTTCACTTATTAGTTCGGAATACAGAAAATTCTCAACAGAGAAACTAATACCTGGTATAAATGTATGACTGTATAAAATTGCCTAAAAGAAACTGCGCTATACATCTTGTAATAGTGAAGGAGTTGTCAACTTCGATTACGATGATTATTGAATGTAAAGAAATATTACAGTTGAATTTACCTAAATATTTTGGCATGAGGAGTTTTCTCATATTGTGCAATGTACATGTATTAGAATTATGATTAAATAATTTATTTAATAATAGACGCAAAAGTGAAAAACAGCAATTACAAAGAACTTTATACGTAGAAGCGTACTTCAACTTTTCTTTTTATCATTTCTATTATAGAACTACGTTTTATTTAAAAAAAAATTAAGGGCAAAGTCTAAAATCAATAATATCAATCAAAAATGTAACATCGCTGAAAATCTTTACGGAAACGTTTTGGACAGTGTAATGACTTTGAATTTACCATTCATTTAGAAAATTACAATATTTAAAACCGTCAAGTTTTTGGTATTTTACTGAGAGCGCGAACTTAGCGATTTATTCTGTCGCAATGAAATTGTTTTCCATTAAAAAGATCGAAGGTTTTAAATTTTGCTATCCGATTAAACTATTGTTTTCAATATTTATGGAATTTTGATATTAACGCAAATAATTCTATATTCTAAATTCTGAATTATTTGTAATTGTATGCAATTACATCTTTGTATATGAAATAATTTATATCGATGTATATTCTTACAAATTTTTTTATTTATTTAGCCTTAAAAAATTTGCAATAAACTAAATGAGTATTTTCAATTTTTCCTTTTTTAAAATAAGTAGTCATATTTGAAATTTTATGCATTTATACGCATGCCAGTATATATATATATATATGAATTGGTTTGTTAAAAATTTATCATCCATGTTTTTTGTTTGGAAAATATACAGCTTTTTAAAATATTCTATGAAAAATATTTTAATGTAAAAAACAAGTATTTTAGGATATTTGGTTTGTTGAAAAAACTGTCGCTAATTAATTTTTAAATTTTACAAAAATTTTGCGGAAACTTAAAAAGTATGCGATAAATTTGCATTTCAAACTAAGTAAATATTCATTATTGAAATCTTATTTAAAACTTTATACTCTGATCTTCATCATCATTAGTTAGATCATCTTTCTTCCATGTCCTTTAATCATCTCACATCATTATCATAAAATCATCTCTTTGCTATTAGATTATCCAATAGTGCTCAAAGTTTTATGTTAATAACTTTTATCCACTTGACGGTTTTTATTGCTATTTCGCTATTACATGTTATACGAACATATTGTCTGAAAAGTGCGAAGCGCACTTCTTCAGATACCCTCGCTACAAAATTGCCCTTTGCATGTACTGAATGGACGATTTTCTAACAACGCTGTTGCTTACAATACTTGTCACGGGTTTCCAAAATCTTGTAAGATATTGTCGAGTTTTATTCTTCGAGGAAGAATACCTCTAATCCACTACAACCTCTTCAGAATTCTGAAAGTTCGTAGAAGTCAACATGAACCAACAACAAATAAAGGTTCCAAAGCCGGTTCTCCTTCCGCTTTAGCTGACAACACTAAATCCACTTGACTTCGAACTACGCATCTAGAAGCTTGAACTGCTGAAGTTCATAACTTAAAGTTCATCCGATTTCTGCGTCACGAACTCGCAACAGAGCTCTTTTGGGGCTCTTTTCGTAGTCCATAGACAAGACAAATTCATCCGATAGACACGAATTGAACTTGCAATTGAGAATTATTTTACTGCTAAGACTTCAACAACTTTTTCGATTTGGTTTAAGATATAAACAGATATCAGCAGCATAGCATAGGCAGTCCGGAATGCAGAAAACTTCACCATAACAGTTCCTTATGCACACAAAAGAAAAAACATAGTTTTAAAAATGCTCTGAGTATGTGCATTGTTATGAACACTCAATACTGGTCGAACACCCGCTGGTCTTTGACGTCTAAGGTCTTTGACGTCTTGGTCTTTGACGTCTATTGACGTAAGCTGTGACATAAAGAAAGTTTGATAAAGGGCTTACCGGAAGGGAGTTAGACGTGTCTAATATTGGACAATTATGACACAGAAAAACCGTGTTATGAGCGATATCGAAAGGGAGAAGATAATGGGTGTCACAGATGGCTGAGTTAGCTTCTTACAAATGGCAAACCAGCTTGTCCAGGGAAACAGTGTCAAGGATATATGATGAGTGGTGGTGGTGCAAAAAAATAAATAAATGAAGTGAAATGTTCGATATAATTGAAAACCAAACGACGAGAAGAATGTTAATTTATGACGTCATTTCCCGCCAACTATGAACATTTGGCGTAGTTTTGACGAAATTTGGTTCTATAGATAAATATTAGGAAAAAAATTATATGAGGAATTGTATGGACAACGTTTTCAGCGTTGGAATAAGCAGTAAGGGATATTTCTGTGCATGAATAATGAAGCAACAACGTAATCCTTATTGCATAAATTAACGGGTTCTGTAAATGCAATATATATGTGTGCTAATAAACCGAAAAGAAAAAGACATAAAAGTATGAACCTTCCACCAATTTTGTAAAGCGTTTTAAGTAGTTTTTAATATTAAAAAAACTTTTGCTTAATAGGATGACTTTTATAAGTAGGACATGAATCGAAATAAGCAGCCATATTTTTTTAAAAGTTTTAATTTTTATTAAACTTTTATTTTTACATACTCTTTTTTGGTTAAAAAAAACGAAGCCATTATTTAAACTTTAATAAGAAGAGAATTAAGATATTACCACAGATATAAGCCACAATTGTTCAGAAACAGATGCGATTAACTATCATAATATGATTTTAAAGAAATGAAAATAAAAAGCGTTGCCTTCATTTTTTAAAATGAAGTGTTTCTAATCGTGATTAAATTAATTTTTCTTTAGTAAAATGGGTGATATTTTCTGTCCTTCTCGATTTGTCAGTTCTTTTCTGAACACCCTGTATAACTATAAACTATTGTATATCGTTTGCGACACTCATATTCTTAGCTCAAACTCGAGCTTTTTAAGTGTTACAGAAGAGGGGGGATCCCGCTGGCTCAGAATCGAACTAAGGACACTCCGTATAAAACTATTAGAGACCCTTACCACATCGTTCAACAAGTGCAATTAAGGAGTAAGAATATGTTTTAACAATATTGCCATATGTGTAAGGATATAACTAGATGTATTTTTACAGGCAGTTTTAAATTTTTTTTTCAGCAGGTGTATACAAGATTTTAAATACAAGCAAGTGAAGGAAAATCGTCAAAGGTCGATATTTAAATTTAGCGGGTTTCAATTAACATTAATTCGCAACTCTCTAATCCGAAACTCCAACATCTGCAACTCGATAATCCGCCACTTTCTATTCCGCCGCTTTCTAATTCACCACTCTCTAATTCGCCATTATCTAATCCGCAGCTCTCTAATTCGCAACTCTCTAATCCACCACTGTTTAAATCGCCACTTTCTAATTCGTAGCTCTCTAATTTGCGACTCTGTAATTCATCGCTCTTTAATTCGCCACTCTCTAATTCGCTTCTCTGTAATTCGTCACTCTTTAATTCGCCACTCTGTAATTCGCCACTCTGTAATTCGTTACTCTCTAATATGTCACTCTCTAATTCGCGACTCTTTAATTCGCCGCTATCTGATTCTCAAGTAACTCGGTAGATTTGTAACGTTAACAATAGCCATCATTATTGCATTTACGGAAGACCTTTGCCTTGTCCTTTTCATTGCGTATAGACAGGCAGACAGGAAAGCAAAAGGCAATAGCGGGTTCAATATCTATTGAAACCCGCTAAAAATGCAGACTAAAAAATGCAACTAAGGAATACAAAACATGCATCAATTTATATTTGTTTCTTAGTACTTTTACAGTAACGGCAATTTGAATAGGGTGTATGTTCTTCGGTCTTTGTTACACCTTCCTAAAAGTCTCGCGTAATAACGTGAAAATGCGTTCAAAATTCTGCAACAGGCCAAATCAAGGGCAGATCCCATTTTACGGAGCGCCAAGCTTGAAAGCTATGAAGTCCAATGCAAGCCGGGACTTGAAGTCCTATAATAAGTGTAAATTTGTCACTCCTCCGGGAGAGGTCTTGCACCCCTGCATTTCCGTAACTGCCTTTTAACCAAATAGACTGTCAGTGCCGAAATAAGAAAAAGTCTCTGTCCAAATTAAGTGAAATCAATTTGTTTGCAAAAAAAAAATTCCACATTCAAAACATAGTGTCTACAATATTAAGAACATACATTACCAAGAATATATGGTTACAAATTATATTCATTCAAAATTAACCAAACTATGAACAAAAATTTATATGGATCACAGTGTAGGAGACCCTAATTTCATATTATACATTTTCATCAGTTGTTTTTTACAGAATATACGAACAAATCCTAATCGTACTCCGTCCTATTATCCGGATGTCTCAGTAATACTATTCTAAATGTCCTAACGAACGGATAGATATATATCGAATATATGATCCTAGCTTTTCACTGTTTAGAGTGAAATATAGACTAAGCATATCAAACTCGAATTGGCCAAGTAAACAAGTGCCGACAGAAAAATAAACTTTCAATCTTCATAGAAATGTACGTTTATTTGGAAAAGTAGTGCACAAGAAAAGAGCAAGAATCACGATAAAATGAATGTTTTCTTCCTGACACTTCGCATCTCTTCTCTGCTACGAGCTTTCCTACTTCGGGGAAACCTTGTTCGCAGTAATTACTTTCCAAACTGACTCGAGATGAATGTCAATAATTCTGGATCTGACAAGAGGCTTATTTCTTTTCATATTTGTAAATAATTGATCACACCCACAAGCATTTCCAAACATGGAAATAATATCATATGCGAATTATCTAGTTTTTCCTAACCTGCTGATAAATATTTGTAAAATCTAGGAAAGCCAACTTCAGTGAATTTTGCCTTCAAATCTGAATCAAGTGTGTATCTAAGTTACCTGTATTTGCACATCATCAGGCACTGGTACCATATTTATTGACAAAATCGAAGAAAACAAAAAAAAAGTCTTCCAAATATTTAAATTCTACGAACCTTGTTTCAAATTAAATTCTGAAACTTAAAATTTGCTGTGCGTATTTTTGATGAAACACAGTTTAACCTAAACTTAATTTGTTTATGCTGCATATCGGAAAGTGCATTAAATATTAATTTTCAACTGGTTTTCCTAAAGAACTAGTTTACGTTTGAATGCTTTTACTTGGTCACGTATTTTAGTAATGATCTTTTCGTTTTCAATTTAAATCATACAAGTGTTCCGTTATATCGTCGTTATATCATCATGAAGGATGAATCTTGTAACTATATTGGGTAAAAAACAGGCTCGTATCTTGATTTTTAAATATTGAAAACAGATATATTTCTCCCTTTCAAGTCCGAGAATTGTTTAGAAACCTTGAAGTAAGATAGTCTATACGTACTTCGGTGCAATAGAACAAACTAGTCTATACGTACTTCGGTGAAGTAGAACAAACTGGAATATTCGCTGCCTAATTAATTTAAAAAAAAATAGAGAACTGTCCCTAATTTAAGTTTCAAGATCTTACGAAATAGATGATTTTTTTGATAGGTGTCAACAAATTTTCCATATCTATTACCTTCGAACATAATACTTCTGGATGTATAATGAAATACGTATGATAAATCCCATGTTTATACAAAACAGTAATTTATTTATTTATTACCAATGCCAAGCGTTTGACAATTTTGTCATTATCCTTCGAGCTTTCCAATATTTTCTAACGATGTTTTGAGTAGTTTTTAACGCATTGCACACATTAAAATGATCCGATGTTTCATGCCGGTTGCTGCCATAATCAGAGTTCCGCAGCCGTATTCAAAGCTGTCTGTCTGTCGTTCTTTGCAGGGGAGGAATGGTGGCCGCCGCTGTGCGGCGCTGTGATCCAGACAGACGCTTGAACAGCGGCAATCAGCCGCCATGCGGTTGAGGGGGGGATGTTGATCAACACGGCATTCATATGGGCGCACGTTCGCCGTACGTTAAGTCGTCATTCAACGTACACCGAAACCAGACCACTAACAAGCGGGATTTTGCCAAGGCAGTTCTGGGAGTATCCGGAATTAGTGGTTTAGAGTGGAGTAGGGCATCCCGGGGTTTATTTAAAATCTTTATTCAAATCTCTAGATTGCTTTTATTAAAATAGTGACGTATAAGTTGTTTCGATGAGTGAAATGACATGGCCTCTTGTTGTCTCTGCAAGATAGATGTGGCTTTCTTGGCCAGCTGATCAACCATTCAGTTTCCTTCCAGACCAATATATGCAGGGACCCATTGTAGGCTGGTTTTGCCCTCCATAATTTTTAATATGGATCTACAGCTGTAATTGCGGTTGCAACAGTATTTTTTATTGTTGAAAATGATTTCAAGTGCCGCTTTGGAATCAAAAAGAATAACAGAATTATTGAAGATTTTCTTACGAAAAAGGAGTTGATTAAGTGCAACAAATATTGCTTCAATTTTACCATCAAAATGAGAAGTAAAAGATTCTATAGGAATATAAAACGAGAAAAGATTTCAGAAAACTACTGCATCAGCACCACAAGCTCTAACAAACAGAGACCCTTCTGTATAGACGTGGAGACAATTTTCCAAAACAACAATAAAAAGTATTCCTAATATTGTCAATCGATATTTTTGGGATGGAAAAAATAATAGTTGGAAAATACAAAAAATAAATCACAAAATATATATATTCTCCAAAAAGCATAATATCTTATCGCAAATGGCATTTACGAAACGCCATTTAGTCCCTTGGATTGTATGTTTTACCTCCTAGCGTTGCAAATTCCCCCCAGCGGTGTAATTTTCTTTGATTACGTTGTAGTCTAAAGATGTACTTTCATTGTATATTGCATTTTCTCCCTAATGTCAATATCTTCCTTCTGAGAAGGAATTCAAATGATAACATAAAATAACAAAAATCAATTCCCTTCAACAAAATTTAATATTCGGATCTGAAATGTATGCATGGATGTAGTTTTCCCCTCACCGGAAATGGAAAACGAATTTTCAGCGGAAAAATAATAAAAGAACATCGCTTTTTCGACACCACTGTTATTTATGCATGAAGCAAATAGTTATTCAAAAGGCAAATGCGATTTTATAATCCGAAAAGAACAAAAACGGTTTTTATATTTCCAAAAGGAAAGAAAATAACAACTTCTTGTAAATTCTCTTTTCCCCATTCTTTGAACTTCAAGGAAGTAAATCGAGACACAAGAATTTTAGTTTTCCGTTTAAAGCTGACTTTTTAGGTTAAAAAGTGCTTTGGGTAATCGTTTTACTACAAAGAAAGAAAGAAACAATGAAACAAACATAATAAATTGATTTCATCCGAATTTACTTCTTGTTAACGACAAGTTTTTCCAGCTCCCTACAAAACTTTAATAATTTTTTGCCTCGAAAATAGGTTCTCTGATAAAACACATTTGGAATTTAAAGTTTAGTAGCAGTTATTTTTACTTTTCTTTTATATCCTAAACAATGGGTATAATTTTATAAATAACAAGGAATTAGCGTTTCTTAGAATGTTGTGTTTAATGAAAAATTTACTGAAACCCGACAGGAAATCCAACTTGGTACTAAAAATCTTTCCAGTATTTAGTATTTAAAGACGAAATAGTGCAAAAACTTAATAATTAATTCAATAATTTTAACTCAATAAATTTAAACGAAGCAAGAGGAAAGCTCTTGACTTTCCTATTTTCTTTCTCGTTTAAAAAATAACTTTTATGTCAAAGCAATTACTGGAACGATAATTACGTTAACGACATCAACGTGCATTTAGCTGTCGCTAAACGGCTGTTTACGTAAAATATAAAAGACATGATTAATTTAATACAAAGTGCTCATCTCTATCAATTATTAATGTTAACCGGAATGTTGAAAAGGTCATATTTAATGCACCCCACCCTTCCTTCCTTTCTTCCTCTAATTTCGTTCTATTATGTATCGTCATATTCATCTTAAATGAAAAGTATTGTGGTTGCGTAGTGTTTTCCTACCTGGTTACTACGCAAATGATCTAGATTTACTTCTACACAATAATACCACACTTTTGTTTTCTCCTTCTACAGAACAGAAGCCCTGATTCGATTCCCTAAGAAAAGGAGGTTCAAATGCCTTAGAAAGTTATAGGTGCTGACGATGTCTGTCACTGCACCATGGAGCACAAACAAGCAACCAAACCCTTTGAATCGGCTTTTGTAAACATTTTTGCAACTGCACTTTTGAAGAGACAAATAATCTACACTTAATTTGCCCATTACTTTTAATAAATTAACCGTCTATTGGCAGTAACTCTGATCGAAAAGAACACCTCCATTCTTTTTCGTTTGTTTCAAAAGTTTCTCCCAGGAACTCGAAAGTGGAGTGATCGAATGCCTGAAACAAATTGATAAAATGGTCTTAGGGAAAGGAGAGAGATGGCTTCAGCCCAGTGCTCAAGTAAGATTAGAGTGTAAGGAAGTGACTAAAACAATCTTTCTCTTCATCTCTTTAAGCTCCGGCCGAGAGAAAAAGCCTGAAAAGAAAGCAGCATGGAGGTAAAATCTACTTTTCAAGTTGCTTATATTTCAGACCTTCGTTATTCCGTCTCCAAAGGCTTACCTATAGCATCCAAAATCCGATAATATAATGCAGTTTGAATTTAGATGAATCTTTTCCGCACCTTCTATTCAGCTGTGGTTAAAAAATAAAACATTTCACAAACAAGACTCTTTATACTCACAAGGAAAATAACCCATGTGTTCCACACCTATTTTAATGCAATTTGGTGTATTTGTAGAAGGGGCCAAAAAATTTGAAATGTATTTTTTTATAGGCTAAAAATTATGTTTGGGGTGAATTCGCCCCTCGAAAATCGACCATATTTTTGTTTTTCGTCTAGAACTTCTGAACAAGTCATGATGACGTAATTTCGTAAATGTACAAAATTTCACAGCCTATCCACTGGTGTAAAAAAAATAGCATAAAAAATATAATGAGTTATAAATTAAATGTTTGGTTTTTTTTTCCGCAGGGGAAGAATCGTTTAGGGGCTACACTTTTTTTTGCATACGTAGTTGCTATGCAGAGGAAATAGCACGTAAGGGGCGACACTTCTCCTGCATGAATAGCTGTACGCAGGGGGAGTAGTGTATAGGGGCGACTTCAGGTGTATTTTCAGAAGAAAATGGGGAGATCCATTTCAAAGACGAAAAACAAATGATATGATTATATATACAAAAAAATCCCTTCAGTGACTCTAGTTAACACCTAAATATGAGATTATTAAGTAAACTTCTTCTGGAGATATAAATATCCGTTTGTCCGGAAAGTAATGTCACCAAGTCTACAAGTATGATAACAAACACATTTATTTTCATAATAATAATAATAGGAAGAAAAATAATAATACCTGTACATTCAAATTCTTCAAAATATTGTCCTCTTTCGTCGATACATCATTGCCAGCGAGATTTCCAATCTGCGAAGGCATCCTGGAAGGCCTGGCCTAAAATAAATGGTGTAGAAGGAAATCCCACTGGAAAAGATGTATCGACACAGGAGGACAATATTTTGAAGAATTTTAATGTACAGGTATCATTATTCTTATTATTATATAAATAATTTTTTTCATGACTGTACACTTGGTGGCATTACTTCCCGGACAGACCTTGTACTTTTAGGGAGATTTACGTGGGTCATCCAATATCATTCACTATAATCCGCCGTGTGTATGAGCTATGTTGTCTCTAATTACGAAACTGTAAAATACTCACAAATAGGAAGACAAAGGAAATTGAAACAGATGCAGGGTAATTAAAAGTTAATACGCAATGACCTGTTAGAGAAACACATTTACCAGATCTACAGGTTTTTTAAGTTTTACGGATCAAAGGACAGACGTATAATATATGCCATAAATTTCATAATTAGAGACAACACAGCTCATATACACGGCGAATTATAGTATATGTGTATTATAGTATATATTATAGTACATATATGCGAATTATAGCACAGTGTTACCCACGAAAATCTCCCTGAAAGTAAATATTTATATCTCCAGAAGCAGTTGACTTAATAAGCTCATATTTAGGGGATACCTAGAGTCAATGACGGGATTTTTTTTGTATATACACAGTGTGGCAAAGAATTTTTAAGACTTTCGCTAGATATCAGTGCACAGTGGCTTGATCAGCGTAATCGCGCATGCGTGATAAACCTTGATCGTCTGCTGACACACCGCCAAAAGTTGGACGGATTTGCTAAACTAACTCAAACGATATGGCTGTTTATTACGGAAGTAAAATTCTTTCATGTTGAATTATTGAGATGGAACAAAGGGGTATAATTAAATTTAATGCAAAACTTGGTAAAAGCGCATCGGAAACGTACCAATTGATGAAATAAGTTTACGGTGAGTTTCACTTAAGTGGATCAAATGTTTTTCTATGGTACAAACGTTTTTTGGACGGAAGAGATACGCTAGAAGATGATAAGCATACTGGAAGACCAAGTTCATCCAGGACACCTAAAGTTATAGAAAAAGTGCGTGATTTCGTAGTAAACAATCGCTGTGCGTCACTAAGAATGATGGCAGAGTTTTTAAACATCAACAAAGAAACGATTCGAACCATCCTGCATGAAGGTTTGGCCAAAACAAAAGTATATGCTAAATTTGTTCCACACACTTTAACCAACGAACAAAAAGCAAGGAGAAGTGCACATTGCAGATATCATTTCAGCCGCTGAAAATGATCCAAACTTCTTAAAAACCAATGTTACAGGCGATGAAACATGGTGTTTTCAGTTTGATCCTGAAACAAAACGTCGAAGTGCGGAATGGAAGGCAAAAAATTCACCACTAACCAAAAAAACAATAAAAGTTCCATCAAAAATCAAACCAACGCTCATTACATTCTTCGATGGTCAGGGTATTATCCATAAAGAATTTGTTCCAACTGGACAAACAATTACTAGTGAGTATTACTTAAATGTTTTGAAGCGTTTGATGGCCAGAATTCGTCGTTTTCGTCCAGAATATCGGGATGAAGACTGTTGGTATGTATTGCATGATAATGCACCCAGTCACACCTCACTTATAGTTCGTAGATTTTTGGAAATAATAAAGTCTGTGAGTTTAATCATCCACCATATTCGCCTGATTTAGCACCCTGCGACTTCTCTTTATTCCCAAAACTTAAAATGAAGTTAAAAGTTTGTTATTTGATGATATTTCAACCATACAAACAGTTTCTACGCATGCTTTGGAGTAAATCCCGCAAAATGAACTGGAACAGGCATTCGATTCATTATTAAATTACTGTAACAAGTGTATTGAAGTCGGAGGGGCTTACTTTGAATAAAAACACAAAACGAATCATATTTTCTTGTTTCGATTTCATCTTACAGACCCAGTCTTAAAAATTCTTTGCCCACTGTGTATAATCTATATAATCGCATCATTTGTTTTTCTTCCGTGAAAAAAGTTCCCCTATTTCGTCCTGAAAATATATCTGAAGTCGCCCCTACATGCTATCTTCCCTGCGTACAGCCATGCATGCAAGAGAAGTGTCACCCCTTATGTGCTGCTTCTTCTTCATAGCAGCTATGCATACAAGAAAAGTGTCTGCCCTAAGCGCTACTTCACTCGCGGAAAAAAAAAATTTAATTTTATAACACATTATATTTTTTATACTTTTTTTTTACACTGGTGAATAGGCTGCGAAATTTTGTACATTTACGAAATTACTCTATCATGATTTGTTCAAAAGTTATAGCCGAAAAACAAAAATATGGCCGATATTCGAGTTGCGAATTCACTCCCTAAACATAGTTTTAACCGATAAAAAAACATATACCCAAGATTTTGGCCCCCTCTACCAAAACGCGAAATTTAATTAAAATCGGAGGTGATCACATGCGTTAGTTTCCTTGTCAGTGGTAAAACTCCAACCTTAAAATTGTGTTAATATTCATTAAAAATTTACAGCAAGTATTTCGGTTCCCTCACTTTAGATTTCGTATTCAATGTATCCTTCTAAATCTTCTAAATTTTAAGGCTGTTCTAATGATATAATTTTTTAACTTTATATATTTTACGTCCCAAGAGTATGATATTGATTATAGAGGATGCGCTAATAAATGAAATCTTAACGGGACCTAAGATTCACCTGAAATCAAACTTAGTAACAAGGGAACCCCTTTCGCTGTTCACAGCACTTAGAGATTAGACCTATAGGAGATAATATTGCTTGACTTCCTGATCACAAGTATGTAATCATTTGTCTGCAAAAATGATATGGCAATTTTTTATGAATATTTGAAGTCCAAAAATTACTTTTTTCGCCAGGTTTGATATTTTTTAATCGCACTGTATGTGAGCAAAAACAGGTTTGAAGTCTGTAAAATTATGAAGAATCATCGTATTTAACGGATAAACAAAAATTATGTCTCAGCTAATCCAAACCGTGTAAAAAAATTAATATGAAAAATGAACTTTTAGAATAGATACTTGGCGAAATTGAGGACAATTTTGAAGGCTACTCCAGGTTTTCGTTCGAGGTAGTTATTTCGTATTATCGCAGCCCATGTCAAGTTTCTTTTACATTTCTTTTTCCAAAATATTATCTCATAAGGAAAAGAAACACATAACTATATAGAACCATGCATACATGAGTATGAATAAATGAAATGTATGCATGAATGAATGAATATATGAGTATGAATAAATGAAATGTATGAATATATATGAGTATCTATATATGAGATGTATGAATATATATGAGTATCTATATATGAGATGTATGAATATATGAGTATCTATATATATATGAGATGTATGAATATATGAGTATCCATATATGAGATGTATGAATATATGAGTATGAATAAATGATGTGTACGAATAATGAAAAGTTGCTATATTTAGGCAACCTGGATGTGGTCATTACATATTACATGATGTTGCAACCATGGAATTTAAAAAAAATTCTGAACAAAACTTAATAGTAGGCTACGGAGAAAGAGAGCGTTGTTTCCTGTCCTCATTCGTCTAGCGGTCCAAGACACTCCGGGCTAAACGGAGGGACCCTGGTTCGAATCCAGGATGGGGAAAGCGTCTCTTTTTCTCCAAAATTACATAAGCTCTAGTTTGAGCTGTAATTAATACGTGGGTGGCAAAAATTATAGTATAATAAATTCCCCCACGAAAACTCACAAAAATCTCGCCCCGGAGGCTTTCTTGTGTTGACCATATTTGGCAATTGTGTTATCCCTGCGGAGGGTAATAATACCTTAACATCTTTACATACGGAGAAAGAGAGCGTTGTTTCCTGTCCTCATTCGTCTAGCGGTCCAAGACACTCCGGGCTAAACGGAGGGACCCTGGTTCGAATCCAGGATGGGGAAAGCGTCTCTTTTTCTCCAAAACGAATAAAGCTCTAGTTTGAGCTATAATCTATACGTGGGTGGCAGAAATTATTGTATAATGAATTTTCCATAACTTTTGTAAATCTGGCTAACATTTCATTTTTTATTATTTTATACTTTTCTACATTTGTGCCCATATTTGATATATATTTTCTAAACCTCGAAATATAAGTAGGGTATTTTACTGTTGGATATCTCCTGTTTGTTTTCTGGAATTTATTTTTTTGACAACTGTCAAAATACTGAACAATTGTTTGCATATTTTCTAAACTGAATTCATTTGCCAATTGATCGCCCTTTACAGTACAGTTATAATATTCGTCACCGACTATACTAATATCACTTTCTTCGTCGATACGGAAATCACAATTGTCTTCAAAATCTAAACTGATATTTTCACTGACATTGTTATTAAAAATTATGTTTTCGATTTTCGACAATACTTCCCGACTTTCCTTAAGTTCTTGATCAGTTATTAACGACGGAAGCGTGTCGTATTTATTAACGACCAAATTCAAAACGGATTGAATTATGTTCACTATATTTTTCATTTTCTCACAATCGGAAACTCGTACAACTATATTGACGTTACACTTGCGGACGAGTTTATATAGCTAGTGGAATGCGAAACTTAAATGTCCCGCCAACTCTTCAAAATTGTCGCCAAATTCGCCAAATATCTATGCTAAAAGTTCATTTTTCATATTAATTTTTTTTATACTGTTTAAATTAGCTGAGACATAATTTTTTTATTTTTATCCGTTAAATACGATGATCCTTCATAATCTTACCGACTTCAAACCTACTTTTTCTCACATACAGTGCGATTAAAAAATATCAAACCTGGCGAAAAAAGTGTCATTTTTGGACTTCAAATATTCATAAAAAATTGTGATATTATTTTAGAAGACAGATAATTCACATTCGTGATCAGAAAGTCAAGCACTATCATCTCCCATAGGTCTGATATCAAAATGCAGTGAACAGCGAAAGGGGTTCCCTTGTAAGTCTAACACATCCCAGTGAGCCTTCAGACAGTGGCCTTAAATAGTAGCTGACCGAGGTGCAATCCCCACACTAAATGCAGTGCAAACCAAGCACCGCATTTATCGCATTTATTTGACACTTGGTTCACATATTTTTATATCCCAATTAAATTTAATTAACAGAAATATATGCGACACCAGAAAACACTTAAAATGCTTTAGAATTGATAACAAATAGTTATCGCTTCTTAAAAATCAACTTTCTTCACTTTGTGGACTAACCTATTTTCATGGGTTGCATTTTCACAACTTTCGTATAGCCATAATTTCCCAAGTCCATATTTTGATCTCCACGCAATGTTTATTAATTCAAGCTACATTAAGTTCATTATCTTCTGTATTTTGTTTCGAATGTTTGAAATCACAAGACTCTCGAAATATTCTCATCAACTTTCTTTGTCCGATCTAAGTGTAAATGATATATTATTGATATTAAAATACATGTCTTGAATCTTTCCAGTGTTTCATATTCCTTCACTTGTCAAAATATTCTTCCTCCGTTGGGTTTCACAATTTTTATAGTGGTCAGAGCGACGGGGTGACTTCGAAAAATTTCATTATATGGTATATATTGAGCGAGAATATAAGCGCAATGGGAGTAAATTATGCTGTGTTTATATACTTTTATTAAAATATTTACATTAATCATCATCATCATCGACAACCATTTTCAATCCACTGCGGGATGGAGGTCTCCCTGTTATCACACAACATTCATGTAATACGGCGAAAGAAATACAGAGGAAACGTCATTAAGCTCATGACGTGGGCCAGACGTGTTAGCAAGCTGGACTTACAATTTAACGAAGAATCCGAACTTCGGTCACCACAGCCAAAGTTCTGCACTAAGACATTGCCTCCTAAATTTACCCTCTAAATTTGGAAGGCAGTGGTTAACATGGGACTCGTTGTGTCTCCCCCTACGGGGCAACCGCTACCGATGATACTTTTCAGCGTGCTGGTATTCTTGGCAGATTACGGCTGTGTGAGACATTTATACTAATAATGGCATATATATATATACGTGACAAATTATATGTAACATAGAACAGCGAAAACTCTATACGTAAACCTTCTTTTGTGCATAATTCGGTAACTTATTATCATTCATTCACTATAATGTTTTCAAATATAACTGATATATTGTAAATTCCTTTATTAGTAGCTGGTTGTTGTATTTCATGTCAATAACGTATACGGACTAAGACACAGCATAGAATAAAGCAAAACTTATATATGCCCATTTTTGTATTTTACAAAATGTCGCAATTGCTGAAGTATCAACTCTTAGTTTCCTCTCTCCAGGATCCTATGTAAATAATATGATATAAAAGGTGCTGTTCATAGAACCATGTGGATTTTCGACAACTCCAAGTATATAACTGAATGCCAGTATAAATATCCAAGGCTTGAAAGAAAATCGACTTTCAAACTGGTGAATTTCGTGAACGCAAAAATAAATAAGATCGTTTTTTTCCAAGATTTTCATGCACTGAAAACGCATATTTGACGTCTGTAGTAGCCTTTGGCAAAATTTCGTTATGTTTCGGGGTTTTCCTTAGAGCAGGTTTCCTGCAAAATAACAAACCCACTACGTCAATACGTTTTGGCATTTTTGCTACATAACTTGTAACGCGGTAAACCCCTTGAATTCGCGGATAGTGGTTTTTTTTTTACTTTCATTTTCCTTTAGGAAAAAACAGGAAATAAGGGCGGAATGAACTCAGCTGCATACTGCAGATTGGTAGCCACATTTTCTGCAAAATTCCACTACCAAGTAATATTACCTTACCAATAACATTTCAGAATCGCTGAAATTGTTTCATGTTTCTTCCAATATAAAAGAACGTTTTACAGTTTCTCTGTCATTTTAAGAAACTTTTCTGTTTGTTCCTATACTCTGAAAATCCAGAATATACATTTTATTAAACGTTACTTATAACGTCGATATTAAAAACTTATTAAACATTATTCACTCATATAAACCGACTTGTCTTTAATTTATTATTTGTGAAAATACCTTTAACATAATAAACCTGACATTAAAAATAATGTAAAAGTACTGTAAAACAAATGAAAACATGTTACTTCATAACTACAACACTTTGGAAACAATTAGAAAAAATTGAAGTCCTATGTCCGTTCAAAAGCTCAACCAGGGGTATAAGCCAAATTCCATGTAGAAACTGTAATAAACGCCATACAAGGTAAACAAAGAAATTATAAAAACTAAAAAAAAAAAAACACAACCAAGCGCGGACGAAAAAGAGAACTGTCCTCACGTTTAGCAGAGTATGAACATGAACCTGACTGGAAATTAACAATAATGGTAACAGAGAATTAAAAAAATTTCTTACATTCGAATTTAAAAACGAAACAAAAGTTACCATGTTTGTAATCTCATCAAGTGACTCTAAATTATAGCCTACACACGATATTTAAAAACTGAATATATGTGTGTGTGTGTGTGTGTGTGTGTGTGTGTGTGTGTGTGTGTGTGTGTGTGTGTGTGTGTAGAAATAAGTATTTAAGGTATGTAGTAACTCTATTCAGTTGGATATAATATTTATAAATACTTTAAATTCAGAATAGTTAATTAAGACCCAGAAAGATATGTTATAGAAAGATAAATTAAATACAAAGTTAGAAGAATTTTGTACGCCTTTTTAGTGGAGCCTTTGTGGTACGTGTGTACACATCGGTGGTATATCGAAGACTGATTTGATTTTAGAATTCGGAAAACAATTGCACGTACTGTTGCCAAATATATAAAGAAAAATTATAACTATATAATATATGTTGCCCGATACGGAAGTTGAAATCTTGTATATATGGAAAACATCTTGTAAAAGGAAACAATTTGACATTTTGCCAATTTTAGAAATTGAACCTTTTTAGTTTGTTTTCTTGTATTTCTAAAAGGGGCAACAGTTAAGAACGCCTGCAAAGTGAACACTTACAGTGTGGGAACCCATGTAGTATATTCTCTCGATATTTATCGGAGCTGCTTTCCAAGGTTTATCGCAAATAACGAAATTCCACAAATAATTGATTTCCCTCTTCCTTTATGGCTCACACATGTCAGAAAAGTAATTATTGAATACACGACCAGATTCTGGTGTTCAGTTTCAGCTTATTTTCTTCTGTATCTTTTAAAATATATGCGTTTTTGCTTATATATACATCAACAATAAAGAAATATTTGAGCTATATTACCACACGTGTAGTGAGAGCATACGATGGGTCGGACAAGTAAAAATCTGCTTGTAGGTAAAAAATCAAAAACAAATTTTGTGGTTGTCTATAGAAAAGGGTTTCGCTTACTTTCTTCACGGATTTGCGGAGAGATATTTGTTTTTTATTGCGTTTTACACTAACTACATGTTGTTTATGACTATTTCAAATTTGTTATTACGTGCCTTTCAAACAGTACCGTTAGTATAAGATGCCATGAAGCAATCTTTCTCTGTGGGTACATAGCATATGTACATAGTTCTTTGTGAAGTGTCTGTCTTCATTATTTCTAGGACTGAAAGTTCCTCTATAATGTTTTCTAAATAATATCATAACGAGAATAGAAACTAATATTTCATTGTATAGCATATAAAATGTTTATAGTTTACCAAACTCAGAGCATGAATAATGTACAACAGATGCGCTTTAATCAGGGGACGGTTAAAACTTTCCAAAGGCAATCGATATTAAGCGGACGCAGCGACTGAAGTCAATAAATTTAGGATAAATCGTCAATTTCCTAAGCAGCTAGTCAATAACTTAGCATCAATTCAACACCAAAACATTAACTATTTATCATGTGGGTCCTCCCCTACTTGAAAATAAAATTTTGAAATTAATAATTTATTGCATTAAAATATGATCATCGTAAACTATAGAGCATGTAATTTTAGATTGGGGTAGTAAGGGGAATTGACCCTGTTGTATATACTGTAAATGCGGGGCATTTTTAATCATTCTTAAATTCTGAAAAATTTTGGTAAATGTCTAGTAATCCAAAATTCGCGATAATCACAGCTTGTTAAAACAACATATCGATATAAAATATATATTTAACTAGAACTTGGTAATCCAAATTTCAGTAATAGTTCTCGATAATATTTACTTCTTAAAAGCCAAAATACCTATGTATAATTTGCTACATATTTTACACATTATTATAAAGTGATTCTGTAGAGTGTAATTTTTTAAATAGTAAGAGTAAAGATATAATTTGATGCGTCTGTGTCATATTTTATTTTAAATGTGATGTCCTAAATCATAGTCATAAAATATTAGGGTTGACATCAGGAATAAGCGAGTCCAGGTGGTCATCTGAAATCGCCAATTGAGGGGAAGTCGCGTCTAGATTATTATTTACCACAAATTTCTCTGGCTTTTCAGTAATTTGGGCTCACCCATGGTCAAATCCTTCAAATTAACCGTTATTATCAATCCTCGTAAAACGTTTCAGCGTTTTTCGATCTACCGCAATCTCGCTTGTGCAGTTTTTTTTTTACAAATCCCAGAAAGCACATTTCCAAAATGTTCATTGCTATTAAATAGTAAATATTGATTTTTAAATAAGATTTGTATTTTTTACGTTTTGAAAGTTTTCATATTTGTTTAACGTATAATTTGTTAAAAATGCCTAAACCTGAGTGTGCGGTACCTAATAATGGGAAAATTCAGGAGAGTTGTGAAGTTGCTCGGTTAGCGTTTCGTGCTCCAGCTTTTTGGCGCCATAATGTTGAACTTTAGTTATATCAAGTTGAATGCGCATTTTACAGCGCTGGTATAACAACCGAACTTACAAAAATTTCATAGTGTTGTTACAGTTCTTGATCCTGATATTATGGCGTGCGTAAGCCATATGATTCGTGAACCTCCTGAAGCTTCTTATACTGCACTTAAAAAAAGATTAATCGAGCGCTATGTACAATCTGAATCTAATTACTGAAATTAAGAATTTGTCAAACCTAGTTGAAAGCGGGGGGTCATGCGAGACAAGACCGTACGATTAAACTTGACTGATCCCGCAGGAAAAGTCGTGCTGCCGCAGTTAAATGGCGTAACCGTTCAAGGAGTAAAGACATAGAATCAGGTAAGTGCTGGTATCATGAAACATTTGGTGAAAAGGCACATGAATCCTCCTTGCAATTATTTGGTAAACCCCAACGCTCAACCTACTTAGCGGGGTATGGTTATGTAGAGCAAGTGAACCGCTTATTTATTCACGATGTTAAAACAGGCCATGCTTATTTAGTTGGCAGTGGTGCTTCAGTATCAGTGTTTCCGAAAAGGTTATATGTAAACACATTGCAGTAAAACTGAATTGCAGTTATTTGCTGCTAATGGCACTGCAATAGAGACATATGGTACTGTTCATCTATATTTGATTTGGGTTTAAGACGAGTATTTCCATAGACTTTCGTTGTGGCTGACGTTGTGAAACCGATTATTGGTATCAATTTTCTCGATAAATTTGATTTATTAGTCGATATTAGCAGACGTTGTATTATCGACCGAGAAACGTCTTTACAAGTTGATACTGTAACTGATAAAGTCAGTATACCGTTAGGATTGACTACTGTTAGTGAAAGTCATCCATATTTGTTGTTATTATCCCAGTTTCCGTCAATTACTTAACCCTTTTGTGTGAAAAGCGGAGTAAAGCATAATACTTCTAATTGTATAGTAACGCATGGTCCACCCGTATTTGCTAGGTCAAGGAGATTATCTCCTGAAAAATTGAAAATTTTGAAAAAAGAATTTGTTTTGCTTCTCGAACAGAAAACTTTACGTCCATCTAAAAGTCCATGGGGCCAGTCCAATTCATATTTTCCCTAAAAAAGACGGTGGCTGGCGCGTCGGTGGTGATTATAGACGTTTAAACGCTATAACAGAATTTGATAGATACCCCGTTCCCCATATACAGAACGTTACCAATGAACTGGCTGTCAAGAAAATATTTTCAAAATTGGAGTTATCTAAGGCATATCATCAAATCCCCATTAATCCTGATGATATTCAATAACTGCAGTTATAACCCCTATAGGTTTATATGAGTATAATCAAATGATCTACGGATTGCGTAATAAAATGGTTAGACTTTTCAAAGGTTCCTTGACGATATTTTGAGGGATTGTAAGCGTACATATGCATATACTGATGATGCATTGATTGCCTCTGAAAATCAAGAACAACATTATCAAGATTTAAAGAAGGTTTTTCAGTGATTACGGGTTGGTACTAAATATTAATAAGTGTGTTTTTGGACAAAGTGGTTTAGGATTTTTAGGTTGTTATGTAACTGCTGAAGAAATTTTTCCTTTACCAAAGAAAGTTAAAATTTTAAAAGATTTTCCCTAGCCTAATACAGTGGAAGAAATAAGGTGCTTTTTGGCCATTATGAACTTCCATCATCATTTTTTTAAAAATTTGTCAGACGTATAAGCCCCGTTACATGAATTCATTAAAAATAAACGTAAAAATATAAAACCTTATTGGAATGGACAGACGAGACTTTAAATGCTTTTAATAGATGTAAAGAAATTGCCGCTGATAAAATAGTTTTAGCTCATCCAGTGCCTGATGCTATATATTTTTAATTATATGAGCTTGATGCTATATATTTTTAATGGTGGATGCTTCAGATATTGCTATTGGAGCAATTCTTCAGCAGGAAGTGGATAGAGTGATTCAACTATTAGCGTTTTTTTTCTAAAAAACTAAATAAGGCGGAACGTAGCTATTATGCATATAATAAAGAATTGTATTCAATGTATGCTGCGGTGCGGCATTTTCGTCACTCGTTGTTAGGTAGAGAGTTCTTCATCGGTACAAATCTTCGACCACCAACACACGCATTCCATCAAACTCATGATAAGGCTTCACCACGCCGTCAGAGACATTTAGAGTATCTATCACAGTTTACGACTAACGCAAGGTATGTGTAAAAGGTAACGATAATAATGTGGCTGATGCATTATCGCGTATTTCTGTAATTGATGTCAGGTGCCGTGGATTTTGGAGCCTTGGCACAAACTTAAGGAAGTGATGAAGAGTTATTATCTCTGCGGAATTCTGAGAGTTCTAACCATCAGCTTAAAACTATAGAAATAGATGTATCAGGTAAAGAATTATGGTGTGACATGTCTACTGGTTATATGAGACCTTATGTGCCGAGTGCATTCCGCCGTGCCGTGTTTTCTGCTTTACACAATTTGTCACACCCAGGTGTCAAATCTACTGTCCATCTGATTCGTCCCACGTATATAAGGAAGCCACTTAGGGTGGATGTGGAAGGTTGGGCTAAGCAATGTCTGCGATGTCAGTGTTGTAAAGTCCATCGCCATACAAAATCCCAGATTGGTGTATTTCCATTGCCCTCTGCACGGTTCATTCACGTCCATCTTGATATTGTTGGCCCGCTACTTAGTTCTTTAGGATATACATATTTGTTAACATGCGTTGCCGTTTCACTAGGTGGCCTGATGCATTTCCAATTCAGGGTGTGACGGCAGAGACAGTGGCGAAGACGTTTTACGAAGAGTGGTCACTCGATTTGGAGTTCCTGAGAGCAGATTACAACAGATCAGGGGCGCCAGATGGAGAGCAATATTTTCAAAGTCCTAATACTTTTTTTGGGTATATATAAAACGCGTACTTCTGCATACTATCCAGCAGCAAATGAACTTGTTGAACGTTTTCATATCTGAAGTATGCCATCAAATGTTATGACACTGAAAAGTGAGTAGAGGCGCTGCCAACAGTAATGTTAGGAATTAGAGCCTCTTTGCTCGAGAATCTGAGGATGTCAGCTGCAGAACTTGTATATGGTACTCAAACAAAACTTCCTGGTGAGATTTTTAATAATACGCAATGTATTGTTTCTGATCAAGGATTTGTTACACGGCTTAAAGAGCAAATGAGTAAACTTCGCCCAGTATCAACGCATTACTCAAATACCAGGAGTGTTTTTGTCCATAAAGATCTTGCCGCTGCTATCCATGTCTTCGTACGTCAAGATATGGTTAGAAAACCTTATCTTAATGTACTTATGCAGGTTCGTTCGAAGTTGTGTTTAATAGCTGAAAGTTTTTAAAATAGAAATAAATAATAAATGTCAAAATGTGTCTATAGATAGGTTTAAACCTGTTTATATATTTGCAGATGTGGATGGAAGTCATGTTCAATCGAATATTGTGCCTACAAAATCTGTAAAACAATATGTGACACCTTATAGAGGTAGAGTACGATTTCAGTTATAGCATATATTTTTTGGTTTTGTTAAATTCACATAACCACTACCAGGGAAGTGTAGTAGCCGCGCTGGAATCGGGAACTATATGAGTAATATGACGTTATACTGTTACGTCATAAGAAAGTATCCGTACTTTAACCTTTTCTGGTTGAGGGTGTATAAGTTGTAATTTATAGTGAATGTTAGAGATAGAGAAATAGGTTTTTTGTTGTTAGCCGAATGTAAGCATTACCGTAGTAAACAGTAAATGTAATCATCGATCTGTATTGCGATGCTGCTGTTATGCTTCTACGTAGTTCCGTTTAAACCTCTTATGAAGGTACCTATTGTATATTCAGATGTTTTACTTTTTTAATTCTAACTCTGGTGCAATGCAATAGACTAGTCATATATCAACGTTATTAATGTTATATAATTAATAAACAAGTTATTACGTTATCATGCTTCAAAACTTTATTTCATGCGTTGCATGCTTATACGATAACGAACTGAAAACTAAAAAAAAAGATAATTAATCCTTGAGTCATACGTTAAAGAAAACTTTAATTGGAGTCAGAAAGGTGAAAAGGAGAAAATGACAGTGTAATGATTCTCCGCCATGCCAAAAGGGAACAGCAGTGCTCCTGTTGCACCACATCTATATATAAGAAGTATTACATGTAATAAACGGGTAATTAAAATCACGGGATACACCAAACTTTGATATGTAGTCATTATATACATAGAAGTATATGTGTGTATATTGTTAAAGCACAATTTAACTTCGATATATTAAAGTTCAATATAGTTGCAATCTTCGCATAGGGCCCCGGATATCTAAAGCCTCCCTTGTAAATTATTATCCATTCATAAACATCGACTGCGATATAATTCACAATATTTTCACAATTTGGAATCTTCGCCATCGTCACAGTAATTTTTCCAGTTTTATTGTACGAACGTTCATTTAGTTCAGGGCCGACGCCAAGGGGGAGAACCGGGTATTCGGCTTGAGCAACAGATTTTTAGGGACGGCAAAATAAGATTATTATAAAAAAAATAGTAATTTTGTGGCGGCAAAATAAGTATTCGCCCCGAGCGGCATAATACCTAGCGCCGACCCTGACTTAGCTAATTCCCTACTTTTTCTATGATACCAGGTCACAGGTTTCCCACAATATTTTTATT
Source organism: Dysdera silvatica (assembly GCA_006491805.2). Lineage (NCBI taxonomy): Eukaryota > Metazoa > Arthropoda > Arachnida > Araneae > Dysderidae > Dysdera > Dysdera silvatica. Next base: position 51,421,251 of record QLNU02015003.1, on the reverse strand, counting down.
ACCCCCATTTTGCGCTACGTTTGGATTCTGCTGCCCAAGATCCTATCCCCTCTTTATTTTTGTATATAATTTATTGTTTTTAATTCCTCGTTTACACTGTGGCGTTTCGTTCTGAATCTTCAAATCTGGATCGTAAATTGGAAAAATAAGTTTTGGTGGCGTTAAAATTAAAACGCCCAAAAACATAGACCCGGTAGTTCGAATATTTCCATAATCCCAAATAGCATTGACTCTAAATATTTCAGATTAACATAGGTTTTACCTATAAATTCTGCGCACTGTCCCAACTGTAGCACGTGAACTCTGTTTTCTGATAGTTTTCTGAAAATTTTCTGTTCCAGCAAAGCTTCTATAGGCAATATTTGATTTCCATGCCCTATGGATATACCACTACAGGGTTCGTATATCAGGTACAAGCCTTGCATACTCGTACAATATGTATATGAACATGAAGACAATCAATGATCTTCTTGAGCCATTTATATCTATAACTATTAAACTCGGGGACACAAATTAAACAAAAATATTCGAGTATCGTAATGACGTAAATGGAAAAAACAGCATATGCAGTCAATTGACTCCATAAGAGAAAAGTAAAATGTGACCAATAACAATAGAAGACATCGATCAAAGAAGGGTGTAACTTCAAAATTAGAGATTTTAAATTATGTGGGTATGATTTTAAGTCATTTGTTTTAAAACATAAGGAAAATTAGTTCACAAAATATATTTCTATCCATTATACACACAGAAAAAAAAGTTACCAATATAAAATGAATTGCATTTTTATGCAGTTTTTCAATTTTCTCGAAACTGTAAAAAGTGGAATTACACCCTTCTTTGACCGATGCCTTCAATTAGTATATTTCGTACATTTTGTCTCTCAACCTCCGTCTATACATTCTGTACTATTTTATTTATGGTTTGTTCATTGGGTTGGGACGTGGCTTCCCGTATATGTATTGTTATAGCAGAAGGTACTGAGACTCCTTAGACGTGGCGTCTTTATTAAACTATATATTATTGAAAGCGTAGTAATGGACACGTGAAAGGACAGACCGATGGAACTTTCATGGTTTGGAATTTAGTAAAAAAGACCACAGCATGTTTTAAGTGGCAAGAGAGTTTCGTTAAAATAAGCTTAGCCGGAGAGGTTTCTTTGACTTCAGATTTTTCAGACTGCATGCAATTTACGTGTCAAGGTAGGTTTGTAGTCCAACAGTTGTTGACTGTTTGTTGCTAGCTACAGAAGATTGCTCTTGTTGAGAATATTTGACGGTCAAGGTTTAAGACTTGCGTGAGTACAAATAAAGTAAGTTTCGGGGTGGCGCATTTTGCCCCTATGGACCTTAGTTGAGATGCAAATCTTTAGCTTAGAGGATGTATTAACTAGAGAGAAAGGGGAAAGAGAATCAATGTTATTATATTTCTTTCGATTCAATTCGATTTATATATTGATTACTCCGTAACATTAATGAGATTTTTAATGAGAATTTCTGCTATTTTGTCACATAATATTATTATCAATATTATTAAATCATGCAGTCTATTATTGTCAAATTAATTTTCCAGTGAGAGAGCTGTTAAGACATGATTTTGCTCTCTCATGCTATGATTTAGCAAAATATATATTTGGTTTTGATTTCAATTTACGTAAGACATGGATGAAATTAGCCATCAAATGTTAATACTATCTTAACTAAATTGCAATAGAAAATTAACCGGTTTGAACAATTTTTATTACTTTCATCAGTTTCTCCTTTCTACGACGATATAAACCTTAAAACGACGATATCGACGTTTTTAGAAGTTTTTATTTTAAATGTCTTTTATTAATGTTTTTGATATTACTCTTGCCTTTTTTTGCCACATCATTAATAATACATTTATCCCCTCCAACTCGTCGAATCTTGCATTTAAGTCAAAAAAAAAGAAAAAGAGAAAAAATGGACAGGACAAGAAGAATGACTTTCCTATTTAAAATCACAGATGTCGTGAGAAACCACAGAGAAAACGTATGCTCGATTTGTTGGGTAATTTGTCTTCCGGCGTTTTCCTCCTTTTTTCTTTGTAAGGAAGAAAGAAGGAAAGCGAATGACGTACCCGACATCCCGAATCCGAATCATTCCCGAAAAGCTGAGCATTCAGACTTCTCCAGACTGAAACCTCAGCAATATGGCAGTAAAACCGGAGCGACGTTACCGGAATTTATTTCCGTGACAGAACTCGCAGATATAATATTCCTGAGCTAGCTTTCCGGGAAGTCATAAATAACCACTTTTTAGTAGAATCAGCAGTTCCCTTACTAGTATATCTCTTTAAGTTTCAGCAAAACGAATAGAGTTATCTCTTTTTCGAGTAAATCGGGCATCAATCCTTCCATGAGTATGAGGGGACTGTAGTTAGAACATGTTTCATTAAAAGTTCTAAATCTTTGCTAATGAGGTAATCCTTGAAATTCCCGGAGTGAAATATTGATTTACAAATACGTATTTAAAAATACAGGGACGCATATAATTCTAACATTTTAAAGAAATTATAAAATCCCATATTTCCGACTTCATGTACATTGTAAGCTTCTTTCCATAGAACTGATAGACAAGTAAAGGGAAATCATGAATTCTAACTAGGTTTATTCATTTTCAGACATGCATGAAAAGCATTTTCCATGAATAAGGCATTCTTAAATTAAGTGCAATCTGCCTGTTTCTTTTACACGAACTTTCTCATTTCTAACTTTCATTCCAACCTGTTTTGATTCGATATGCCACATTCTGTTATTTCTTACCCTCGATATCCATCTTGGTATAAAGCATTATCTTCAGAAGCTATTCTTCCTAATTCTCTCTCTCCTCAGTGTAACTTATCATTTTTCACCTAAACTTTTCAAATTAATCTTCACAGAAACTCTTTCTTTATATATCCTTTTGATTTTTTATTCCTCTGAAGTTGGAGGCATATTTATGACCAGTAAATCACGCCATTGCCTTCAAAATGGTTTTTTTTTATCAATCGTAGATAAAAGTCAGAGAGAAAAGATCTATGGGCAACTGAAAAAATTATTTATGATATTTCTACAATTATATGTTGAGAACATTCACAAATTATACACAATAATTACAGTTAATATTTTTATTCACTATACATATACTTATTTACTACATGTATTTCACTGATTAATTTATGCAAAGAATTGTTTTCCCTGACGTTAGTTTAATCCAACTGCATATGAAATATAAATTATGAGTTGCTATTAATCTTCGATGATTCGCTTAAACTATACTTCAGCAACAAACCGGGAAATAAGAGGAATCGAACATAAGACAAACTTTGCATCCAAAAATCTTTCCTGCGGCTTCTCCAAGTTTTAACAGGAATTGGAAAAGTGCATGTGCTCCAGACTGGGCATTTAATTAGGAAATAATTTAAGCTTGGCAAAGATCACTTCATCAATCTTTTCCAGAAGCATCCCTTGTTTCGACTTTCCCCGCTCAATTAAATAGTTTCTATTTAGACATTTTCTCCTTAATGAAGTATTAAATCTTTCTCGCAATCGGAACGAAATGTGTGTGACGTTGAGTTTAATATGTATATAACATTCTCCAAGCTCTTGTTTATTTGCATGAGTCGTAAAAATGGCGTCAAAATAGTCCACGAGATTAAAAATTTTGAATTAATTTCTTGACATAGTGAATATATATTATCTGCTGCACTGGCTTTGCATGTTCGCCAATACAATAACGTGCATCAATTCTAAAAAATGACCCATATGTATTGCAGCCGAAGGTTGCTTAAACAACTGCGATATATATAGAAACGATTTTGTTTCTTATTTATGCCTTGCGCAGTCCATTGTATTTAGAGATAGATACAATCGCTAGTTAATGAAGTCTTCTTTATGACTAAGGGAATATGAATCCTATTACTGTGGAACTTGGCAAAGTGACCACCTGACTAAAGTGACCACTTTTTATAAGAGAAAATTGGTAGGACATAGTCACGCCTATACCGAAGTCTGTCATTTATAGCGACCACCTGTCTATTGTGACCATTCAGTCCAGTTCCAAAGATGGTCAGTTTAAGCTGGTTATACTGTATATGGAAACTGCTTTTCTCTATAATAACTAAAAAGATTCCCAAAAAACTTCGATGTATACATAAATTCGACATACGGAAGTTTTATTGTACACTATACGCAATTACCTGTCAATAAATTTACATCTGAAAATTTCAAACTCGCATCAAAATCTCGGTAGCTTAGTGAAAGTATGTCTAATTGTCAAGAAAACATCCTGAGTTTAATTATAGCATGTATCCTGAAATTTCCGGGTTGGATTTACTGGTCGGAAAAGTGTGATTTCCTCTAAAAACTAAAGTCCTGGCGCCGAATGCTCTTAATTGTACTCTTGCACCCAATCATAATGCGAGTTTTCTCATTTGCTTGTTCCTTATGAAATTTAGGATGTGATGTAACTTTCGTAGGCTCTTACAATAAGAGCTACATTAGTTATATATAAAAATAATGAAGCAAAATACAAAATTTTGGGTTTTACAGCTCAAAAACTACAGTGGTCATGCTGCGCCGGGACCTACTGTTTTCCGAGGAATCCGAACCTCTTAAGGCCTAGGGAACCAAACCCCGGACTACAGTGAGCAGTGCGATCTTTATGAGATCTCTGAGTAAGCGTTCTTTTTGCACTGCTGGGAGTCGAACCCGGATTAGCGGCGCACTAGGAGAACGCGTTACCACACTGCGCCACCGCAGGGCCTAGGATTTTCGGTATAAACATGTACTATTTTATTTGAATGTTCGCATAAAAACTATTCTGTAATTTTGACCAAACATGTGCACCTATTTATACACTATTCTATAGCACATTCACTAAAACATTATCCATATATTTATATTGGTTAATATAAAAATATATTATTACATATTCTTACTGCATTTCGTTGATATTTTCATGTGAGTTGTGCACTCTTTTAATTTAAAAATCCTTACCAATTTGTCATATAATGATTTATGCTAAACTCCAAATATTTTATGAGTACCTTTTTAACACAAGGTATTACTTTTCTTACTTCTTCTACTATTGTCGATATGCGACTAAATATCACGATTAGGTTAATCGAAAATGTTTATGATGGCAAAAGGTATTAAAAATTGTTTATATCTTCATAAATTAAAGCCGTTGGATGCCACTGTTTTGCTCAAAACGATGTGATAAATATTCCTCCTAATTTACAGGAGTTACATTCCCAAACTTTCCAGAAACTTTACGCGTATTTGCTAAACGTTATTTGTGTTTTACTACGCAACAAATAGCGGAAATTGCATATCTCTCTTTTACTGGAATGCAACATGTGCGAGGTACTGCTGAGAAATGCGGCAAGAATTTGCTGATGCCGGGCCTCGCTCGGGGAGAATTGTCGACGAAAATGCCCCAACCTTCCTTCTCACCCCTTTTCACCACCATTCTGAATGATTATCCAACGCGGTGGATCCGTCTTTGTCCAAAGACGTAATGTCCAAAGGAAACCATTAAAACTACTATAGCTAAATCTTCGTCGACGGATATGAGTTTGCACAGGACTGATGATAAACGAAGATTTATATCGTCGCATGCGTTGCCTTTTAAAATATTTACTTCCCAAATAACAAATGATTGGTGGATTTTGCTCACACCGCCTGAAGACAAACTTGTAATAGCCAATCCTTTTGCCTCTTTGGTAACAGCACAAGTCAGGAAACGCCCAAATTTGAGTATAGTATCTCTGAGCAGGGTTCTCAATATCTTATTCAATGATTGATTACAATTTCAGCATTTTTTTTCTGCTCAAGGATAGCAATCTTTTCCAATTACATGTCGATTAAGTATTGAAACTAGGCATATCTGCATTTTGTAACACAATGAGGATAGCGATTTAGATATATCAATTCTCTTTCTGCGCTGAAATAATTTCTTTTAGGTTGAAATGTACACCTTTTTTTTTTTTTTGTATGAAAATGTTTCAGAACCGTTCTCGATATTACAGGAAGAGTTCTGCATAATTATAATTTAATATAATTATATATAGTGTTATATTCTTTTATGAATATTAGACAGTTTTTTATTATTTTTATGATCGAGTAATACTACTTCAAACTACGTAAATTTCATGCTCCGAAAATGCGTTTAAAATATAAATATCTATACACACCAGTATCCAACATAAAATCACAAAGTATAGATACTATAAACTGTATGCTTACCATCCAAAGTCTACCATGTTTTCGAAACTGACCCCTAAAAGTCAATTTACGGCATTTAGACCATAACACTTTATCTACCGCCACATTTTGCAAATGTTTCTACTACGAAGCATGTTCGACGATATATGACGATGATGCAGGACTGTAATTTTTATCAAGTTATTGTACTTTATATTCAGTACGGCAATATGTCTTCTTAATTTTTATTGAACTATTTCTAAAGCTTCTTGTTAAACGATTTTTTCTACGCAAATATTCTAAGTCAGGAATTATACAATTACATATATCATTAGCTTATATCATAGCAGGAGTCCAGAGATACATTCTAATTTGCAAAAAAAAAACCTGTATGCTTTTATTAGAAAAATACCTAACTGCAAATAGCCTTTTATTTTAGGATGGCATTACCCTTTTTAGGGATAGCACGATTACCAAATGGTATAGATAACCATCAGAGAAGTGTTGTTGTAATTTTGTGGGGGACTGATGGCAGAATATATTTTAACATCCCGCGTAAAAGGCATGTATTTCCAAATGGTATTTAACCTGCTTTTTTTTTACTTACAAATCAATTACAAAAATAATATTATTTTACATTATGTCTAAATTTTATACCTAGTCTTTTTAAAAATAAGAAGTAACTGAAAAATGCGCATTTAAAATAATATGAGGACAAAGAATCGTTTCTTTCACCAGCTGTGTGTGTGTGTGTGTGTGTGTGTGTGTTTATGTAATTGTTGGGAAAGTTTGCTGAGCGAGCGATACTGTAATTCCAGATGAGATTAGATTGATATCCAGTGACCGAGAATAAAAGTCAGGTTTCTAAGGAAGATCCTCTCTCTTACAGAAGTGGTTGTCGAACCCCGTCTGGATTCAGTTCTAGAGAATCTGCTTAGAATTGTAAGTTTGTGAAGCGGTTTGACAGTCAATTTGAACAGGAGCTTGGTCATTCACCAGCTTAATGCCTAATTCTGCATAGCTCTTATTGTATCATACGTAAATCATACATTTTTCAACAATAACGACTATTCTTATGTAATCTATTTTTAATCTAACAACTTTTAGTTGAAATCTACATCATCTGCAATCATCGAAGATGAAATATCGCACTTCATTAACTTGAGATTAAAATCAATTCCTTTTAATAAAATTTCTGAATCTAAAAACCAATTTTTTTAATTATTGTTACTTTTTAAGTGACAAACTGATGTATTATTTTTTATATGACCACTAAAATGCTTTTTGTAATAAAAAGCTTAATTTTTTCATTGTCCGCAAGCGGATTATTCAAAAATGCTCTTTTTTTTTTTACTCATTTCTGGTAATGAACATGCTGTCATCAATTATGTTTAATTTTCCCAGCGGCATAAAAAAAATATACTTTTTACACACAGATGGGGGAAAATGTAGCAAAAAATCCAATCTCTTTGTTTGAGAGAACGCCTCTGGGGAAAAAGACAAACATCCCGTTATCGTGCAACAACTAACGATTCGCTGTGCAATTATTTTCTTTCATAACTCTGTCTTTTAAGCCTAATATTAAATAATGAAAATCTTGTAATCCCTATTTTCTTGAAGAATTAAAAATGTAGATGGGTTTACCAAGCGCCATGAAATTAAACGACATAATTTCTTTTTTCTATAGTAACGTTTATTAATTCCTGTATTATATTCCCTTGGAAACAGAGAAGAAATGGCTAAGTAAATCCATTTACATTTCATGAGTTATTTAAATTTTGGTACACAGTTTTTAAGTAAAAATTCGTGTACATTGCTCTCAAACTGAAATACCGAACTTATCACTAACAGTTTGCAATTTAGTGTTTTCAAAGGCGTCATCGGAAAGTTTATAAAGGGGTTACGGGCTAACAAGGTGGGGTTATTACAGAGGCTACACAACTCCATATAATCATATGTATATATATACCAAATTTCATCTCAGTCCCCCCCCCAACAACCTCCCTGCGTACGCCAGTGAGTGTTTTCAATCTTGATCATTTGAAATGTCTCTGTCCAATAACAAAATATGATTACCTTCCCACTCAGATTATAATTCAAAACTTACTGGAATGTACACGGAGAGCTTAAATTTAATGTTTACCTTCTAATAAATATTTCCTAAACTTTCCAAATTGATGCCGATAACATAAAGGAACATGACAGAGGCACTTTAATATTTCAGTAATAAAGAATTTTCAAACAATGGGAAATTTAAGATATTGCAAAATTTTGCTTCTGGAATAGTTATAAAAGAAAGTGGTCCATTTAGAATATTGGTTCTCAAAATTTTATCCTACAAAATCTCTCCCTTACTACTACATGCTTACGAGTTTACACATGAGTTTCACGAGCTTGTATATACTTATGAGCTGTACATATGTAAGGTATTATTACCCTATAACACAATTGCCAAATATGGTCAACACAGAGCTCGTGTATTATACTTAATGAGATTTCAAACTAGACACGCTTTCCCCATCCTGGATTCGAACCAGGGTCCCTCCGTTTAGCCCGGAGTGTCTTAGACGAATGTACATATGTAAGGTATTATTACCCTCCGCAGGGATAACACAATTGCCAAATATGGTCAACAATTTGACAATTCAACAGAAAAGGCTCCGGGACGAGATTTTTGTGTTGACCATATTTGGCAATTGTGTTATCCCTGCGGAGGGTAATAATACCTTAACACCTTTACATACGGAGAAAGAGAGCGTTGTTTCCTGTCCTCATTCGTCTAGCGGTCCAAGACACTCCGGGCTAAACGGAGGGACCCTGGTTCGAATCCAGGATGGGGAAAGCGTCTCTTTTTCTCCAAAACGAATAAAGCTCTAGTTTGAGCTATAATTAATACGTGGGTGGCAGAAATTATTGTATAGTTTATACATACTTACGAGTACATGCGTAGTAGCTGAATCTCTCTATAAATACTATTTAAGAAAAACTCAAAGGAATGTTATTTATCATTGATTGGACATAAGCATAAAAATAAGCATTGAATCATCATAAAAACTTAAATAATACTTTTCTATCATTACGGCGTATTGACCAAGGTTTATTAATTATATCGAAGCGATTGTCATGAAGGGAAAATTGCTGAATTTACAGATATCCTTGAAGATTTCGACAATGCTTTACAAATTACTTGCGATGCCCCAGGAAGGCTGCCGCAAAACTCCGAATTTCCGCGGGATACACTTCGAGGAACACTGCAGTGGAAGATTAACGATGATTTCCTCGGTCTCAGAAACTTTGATGTAGAAACTTGGAACCTCAAGTCAGAAACAAGCACTAGGCTAAGATGTAAACTTTCGAGTAAATCCTCCCCATGCTTATACAATTGCACATCGGGAGATGATACCTTTTCTTTGACTAAGATATGGTATCTTACTTGAATAGAAATTTATTTCACGAATTTTTATTCGTGTGGACAATGAATTAGGGGATGAAAATGAAGGAGAGAGAGTACACTTTCGACAGAAATATGCATATTGTTTGCAATAACTTTAAGAGATAACAAAAGCAATGCATATTCGTATAACGGGGGAAGATCAATTAAAGCAAACATGAATCGTGGGCATATCTTGAGAGTGGAAAAAAAATTATCTCTTTTTCAAAACGCAGGAAGATTTTGAGTAAACAATAGAGGTGGAAAAAGAGACCATGGCTTTTCAACGAGAATGGAAGATTTCGAGAACGATTGTGACCAATTCGGGCCAAAAAGCTAGGCTTTAACTGTTAGATATATACTACTATAGGCACTATAGTCAGCCATTTACCACTATACTATAGGCTACTATACCCTTATAGGTAGAAGCTTTACAAACAGATTTCACCCTATATAAATAATAAAATATGCGTTATAGTTTAAACTATTATGAAGACTATACAACCATTTTAATATTGTTACTCTATACAACCATTTTAATATTGGAAGCAAATAAAATTAGTATTATTCCCCCCCCCCGAAACCACTCAGTAAAACGTGCTCACTTTTTGGCTTTGTGGATGTGCGGAAGTAGCGTGGGGCGGCAGACTCACAGCAAAAGGCTTGCGATAAACTTGCGTTAGAAATGCAGATGGCGTTCTATGTACAAGGACATCCAGGAAAGACAAAGTACAGTTATTCAATTCTTCAAACGTAAATTGGATGTGCGGGTCCACGGAATTAAGAGTGGAGATAATGGTAGAAAGATCTGTAAAGTTATAGGGGAGGATTGAGAATGTGTCGTCCACATATCTGACCCAAAATTTGATCGGAATAAGTTTAAGAATTTTTTTCTTCAACAAAATGCATGTAAATGTTACACGGGATGGGCAAAAGGGGGGTTACCCATGGCGAGACCATCGATTTGTTCATAAAGTTGTTCACGGAAGGTGGAACATGTTTGGGTGATACAAAGTTCAGTGAGCGTTGCCACTTCCCGGACCTCGACATTTGTAAAATGGAATTCCCTCATACGAAGGATTGGAGAATCAAGAGCGACATGAACAGGTACATTAGTAAACAAACTCTTGACATCGAATTTTTTACGTACTGAAGGAATAGATGGAATTGAGTTTAAAAATAAAATCAGAAGGGTTGAGAATTGTGAAACGGTTGTTAGGTAAGATAGGAGAGACTGTGCAAACCAAGAATTTGACAAGTAAATAAGATGAGGTGACAATGTTGGAAACTATGGAATGGAGCGGAGTGCCAGGCTTATGGATCTTGGGAAGAGCGTAAAGTCTGACAACGTTAGCAATAGATGTAACCACAGCTTTCTTGGATTTTGGATCCAAGACAACAGAGTTGCGAACAGTCTTACCCCCCAGTGAGAGTTGGGAGGTGGAAGGGTTAACCTTGATTTTAGAATACGGGCCATCCTTGATAAGGTTGTTGACACTTTTAGTATAATTGGTTTTGTCCATGACGACTACTTGGCGATCTTTGTCCACCTTGGTGTTGATCAAGTCACTATTACAGTATATCTGCTTGGTCGACCTCTGCCAAGGTCGGAGGAAGGAACATTAGGCCGAGGTTTCTTGTTAGAGGACAAGACATCACAGATAAGGCGTCTGAGAACATCATTTTGGCCAGATTCTGGTTAATTCTGCTGAATTTCAGGGCATGCTCAACAGGAGTAATTAACTTAGTAGTTTCAACTGGTTGAGAAATACAAAAACTAGAGTTGAGAGCAAGCATCTGAAATCGGTGTTCAAAAAGTAGGACCTTAGAAATGTTCAGAACAGCTTTCTGGACAAGGGGTGGTCGAGTGATATGCGGATGGATGGGGCTGGGAGAGAGCAGTGAAGAAAATTTTTTAGCAAGTCGGGAACGAGTGTTAGGATGACAACGCCAAACATTTTTCCATGCTGTTTTTGCCCCAATAATTGAAATTTGAGACGCAGGAATCGAGTTTAAGATGGAGCCGGTATAGCTCATACTCGATATGCGCCAACTTTGCGCAAACCTGCTTAATTATAGTGCGAAGGATACTTAATTTGTAAGAGAAAGGAGTTTTATCCAAACGGAAACTTGTACTCAAATTAAATTTAAGTGAGATAAAACGTGGGATGATATTATAGTTACGACAATTTTTAAGAAAAGTAAGGTGTTTGAGATGTTTACACCTGCGGACACGTAATTTAAAATACCTATTTAAGGCAGACATCCAAGATGTGGAAGGACGGTTCACAATTAAAGGACAGGAAATGACAAAATGAGAATACAAAACACGGAATTAAAACGGAAAATTTTTTAAATTGTACTCATCGAAATTGAAATCGAAGTTATAAATGACACGTTGACTACAAATTACAGAAGAAACAACAGTAAGGTGAATTAAGGAAACAAACGACGGCACAGCAGTTAAACACGTGATCCAGAGGTAGGAAACACAGTGTGAGGTAAACACAGCGTTGATTACTACAGACGAAGAAACCCGATTGATGCATAACTCAAACAAGCACGTAGTGGTAGAAAATGACAAAATTAGAAGAGTAGCGCGGACCCAATACATTGACGGTTAAACGGAAACAAATACGAAAGAACAACCCAGCGGATTGTATTAAACAGCAACACATCGGCGGAGATTTAGTAGAACACGTGATCCCAGCGGTACAAAACACGATGTGAGGAAAACACGGCGTTGATTACTCCAGACGAAGAACCACACGGGTGATACATAACTCACTAGTACATGGTGGTAAAGAATGACGTAGCGCGATAAACAACCCGTTGACGGATAAACGGACAATTACGGAAGACAGTACGGTGGATTACGTTACGGCGGCGGACACATGAGACTTGTGACTCGAAAGACAATTGTGAGGAAAAACAAAGGCCAGCTGACAACGAACCTGTAGCATCTAATTTCTCGTCCCATAGCCGGCGGCGATTTAGTAGGACACATGAGACTTGTGACTCGAAAGACAATTGTGAGGAAAAACAAAGGCCAGCTGACAACGAACCTGTAGCATCTAATTTCTCGTCCCATAGCCAGAGACGCGGCTGTGAACCCACAGCCTCTTTTCATGTCCAATTTTCAACCGGGCGTGATGGCAACCGTAAATGTTTTTCCTAGGTGTATTAAAATACTATTTTATATCGGTCCGTTGAAGATAGCTGTTGCTATCGAAATAGCTATCACCTTTTTTAATTAAATTTTAATTTATTAATTAACTGCGATTATTGTTTTATTTGAGTGTCGTACTATCTACTCGCAGTGTGTAGTATATTCGTGTACAATAATCTATTTTTATAGCTTCCACAATCAATCTTTATAACCACAATAACATATATTTATAGCTACACACACAATGATCTATCTTTATAACTACAATAATCTATCTTTATAACTAAAATAATCCATCTTTATAACTAAAATAATTCATCTTTATAACTACAATAAACTATCTTTAAACTATAATAATCTACCTTTATAACTACATACACGATAATCTATTTTTATGAATAAAATAATATATGTCTATACCTACAATAATCTATCTTTATAACTACAATAACCTATCTCAGTAACGTGATTCCAATTAAAGACTTTCAGATTCATGAGAGATTCATGAAAGATTCATGATTTTCAAGGAATGAAGGAAAGACGAGCTTAAGGACGTTAATTAGAATGTATGTGTAATTCTATGAAGTATTTGCCGGGAGCGGAAAATACTACGTTAAACAAAATAGTCTTTAATTGTTTGTTTGTTTGGATGTTTTATGGCGCAAGAGCATCTGGGCTATACTGCTCTTGCGCTATAAAACGTCCAAACAAACAATTAAAGACTATTTTGTTTAACGTAGTATTTTCCGCTCCCGGCAAATACGTTATAGAATTACACATAAATTCTAATTAACGTCCTTAAGCTCGTCTTTCCTTCATTACTTGAAAATCTTGAATGGTATAGATCAGCGATTCTTCAACTTTGGTCCACGGACCCCTGGGGTCCTTAGGACACTATTAAGGTGTCTACGGGACCTTCCTAGTATTCCACAAAGGTTCGGAAAACTATGACAAGAGCATTTACTCTTTAATGCTAAGAATAAATTATGAGGGGACGAAAAATTCCTTCCTTAAATGGTGAAAATTAGTGATGAAACACTAGAAATAAATATGTATGATGCAAATTCCGGGCTTTAAACTTTGAGTTAATTCTTGGGGGGTCCGCAAGGGCGAGTGATCTCTGAAGAGGGTCCGCTGTCTAGGAAAGTTAAAGAACCCCATGTATAGATTACTGCATGTTAAACGTGATACCTTCGTAAATTTGGATCCCACGCCTTGAAAAGCCGAAGACTGCGAGCAGTTAAACAATTCAATTAAATGTGAACACCCACATTTTGTGAGCCAAATTGGAGCTCATTTAACTAAATATTACGAAGCTGGAGAGCATTGCAATTTCGTTGTCTTTCTTGGAGTTAAGACAATTTAGGCGAAAGTGGTCGATAATTAACCATGGATGGATCAGCATGCGAAGTCTTGGAGGGCATCTATTATATGGGGGGTTTGAAAGAAGAAAAGGCTGGGTTCGTCCCAACGACCTGTTGGTATAAACCCAAGTGTCCTGTGAACGGTACCACTGAAACACAACTAATAAGATCTTAGCTTCTTACTTGTATTTGTAAATTGAAATCTCGCGCTTTTTAAAGCTGAGATTCACGGGAAACAATTGTCTTATAACATTTTCGTGAGTGAGAAATTACGCTTTTCAATTTTATTGATGTAGACCTAAATGAAACATAGCATGTTCAATATCTTTAGTACATGGTTTCTAAAAGCTAGAAAAAAAATTCGTAAAATCTTTAATTAAAATGTATTATTTCTGAGATAGAGCAATTGCAAAATACGCACTTTTAACAAAAAATCGCATTAATCATCTAGTACAGGGTTGTCCAAACTTTTCAGACAGCAGGCCACTTAAAAAATTTTCACAGACATCGCGGACCAGCGGTTTTGTAAAAAAAAAAAAGAAAACTTACTAAAAGCATCCCTTCTGTCTCCTCCGAATATTTGTTTGTTTACTTTCGATATGCAAAGGTGTCACCCATCCAATTTCCCCGGTTTTTCCTATTTCTAAAATAAAGAGTCAAAAAATGTTACGTCGCATTTTTACTGCAAATAGTTGTTGGCGGGCCGGACTGTGGCCCGCAGGCCGTATGTTGGACAACGCTGGTCTAATATAATATTTCTGTTATATGCGCCTATCACCAGAGATGATTAAAGGTTCGCTTGAGATTCCTAAATATAATTTTATTAACAAAAGATGAAAATAGCCTTCAGTAATTATTTTATTAATGCTAATTTTTTAAGAAACATCAGTTCATTAGACAGTCCAAAATTTTAAAATAAAGTGAAATAAAACCATTTATTATCGCAGAGTATATTTTATTAATTATTAATACCAATACCTGTATATTCTCCTTATCGCAATTGATTAAAATATTATATTTTACCACAAATCTTACAACCGTCATTACTAATTAGTGACAGCTTTAATTCTCGTAAACCAAGTGTGTTTTGCATAAACTTGACTTTTTTGTTATTCCTATATTCAAAGAAGGAAAAGAACTACAGTTTGTTTTAGGTAAAATTCAACTATTTCTGTTAAAAAAGATATAAAATTAATTAAAGAATAAAATAATGCGAACGAAAGTCCAATGAAATATACTTTTAAAAAATACAAAGTACAACGGAAGAATTTTATATGCGGAAAGTAAAACACTGATGAAATAGCAACGCATAACCCCTAAGCTTTCGGCTCCGTCGACAAGTCTTTCATACGAAATAATCCTTATATGATGTTGTCTTTCTTGCCTCTTTTAATACGAATTTCGGGAAGATTTAGTGTTCGGGAATTTCCGATTTCCAAATTTACTGAAAATGGTCCCATCCCCCCACTGAAAATAATTGTGATGGATTAATGACTTTTTTGAGTAATTTATAAGATTCCATTTTTTCCACTGAAATATGATAGCATATTTAATTACATATTTCTGTACACACGTCTTTAATTGATGTAAGCCTATGTTATAAGAAGAACCAATTAATCGTTTAAAACTGCATTTCCTTATACACATTGACAAGTAAATAAAAGTTAAATATAAAAAAAAGTCATCATTACATGATGTTTCAAATAATAACTTATTAAAGTACATTTTCGATACATGTTATTATTATTCAACGTAGCCTAAAGAATATAATTTTTCAATCTAATTTTCGTTGAACAGAAGATTAATGTAAGATATTTTTACCCTTTTCACGAATAACAAAATTGCCAAATAATGGTCAACAGAAGATTTATACTTCACGTAATGGAGTAAAAATGAAAGAGAAACTCGTACTAAACTTAAACTCTTAAAATTTAATAAACAGTTAAACTACATTTCATTAAAACTATGTACCCTAAAATTTTTTATACTCGTGTTTTTTTACAAAAATTGTGTCGTTTGTTGTCGTTGTATTCGTATTTATTCGTGATGATAAGAGTGTACTTTACTAATTAAGAAATTCATAGAAAGTCTTGATAAATTTTGAAACTTTTCGAAATATATTATGTTTTTAAAATATTCGTTTAAATTTTGAATCTCTTTTAATTATACAGTAGAGCACTTTTTTGACACATATAGTTAATTGAATAAATATTTGCTAAAAATTTTATTAAAATGACATTTTGTCCCTATTTTCTAATTATTTTTCGCCAAGTAAAATTAAGATGTTTCTAATTTTAAAAAGAGTCGATCCAAGATAATTTAAATACGATCTTGTAAATAAATGAATAGATAAAATATGTTCTTGAATCATGACCTTTTACATAAATAAATCAGGATTTTAAATATAGATGAATAGTGACTGTAGATATAAATGAATCGCGACTGTGAATATAAATTAATCATGGCCTTGTTTATAAATAAATCATAATCTTGAAGATAAATGGATCATGACCCTGATTATAAATGGATCACGACCTCGATTGTAAATGAATCATAACCTTGGACATATATGGGTCATGACCTTGATTATAAATGGATCATAATCTTGAAGATAAATGGATCATGACCTTAACTATAAATGGATCACGACCTCGATTGTAAATGAATCATAACCTTGGACATATATGGGTCATGACCTTGATTATAAATGGATCATAATCTTGAAGATAAATGGATCATGACCTTAACTATAAATGGATCACGACCTCGATTGTAAATGAATCATAACCTTGGACATATATGGGTCATGACCTTGATTATAAATAAATCGTGTCCTTAAAGACGAATTAATCATTATATTCAAAATAAATTTGGCAGAGTGCTATGTTATATATATATTTTGTTGCATAGTATAATACCTGGCACTATGACAGCTTAGTAGTAAAATGTTTCTCTACAGTATAGTAAACCTGGAGATGAATCCCGATGGTTCAGTAAAGAATCAACCGATTTTTTATCTTGCACAACCCTGGTTCGATTCCTCATACGACAAAATTTCGAATATTTCGAAAAAATATAGCTCCGATGAACCTAAGATTAACTGCATCACCAAAAAAATACAGCAAATTTTTAAAACGTACTTATTTTTAACCTAAATATAAGAGAAAGCTCAAATGCTTTGAGGACTGATATACTATTGAGTTATAGTAATATGACAGCATTTCCATTAATTATTATTTATTATCATTTTATGTAATCAGTACTTTCCATAATTTTGCTAATTTACTAATCTTTAATTTACTTTCATGAATGCATGCTCTACACCAGGGGTCTCCAAACTACTTCCCGCGAGCCCACACCGGCCCGCAAGCACCACCAATCTAGCCCGAGGTAGGGTGCCGGACATGCCCGGTATGCGGCTCGTCATAGTTTATGTTAATTACATTGTAAAATTTACAGTGTAAGTAAATCATACAAAATAATAATCAGATGTTTTTATTTAACGACCAATTAAGAAACGCAATAACTGACATACATAATGAAATTGAACATTTTAAATGTAATTAATGACATGGGATTTATCCTAAAAACTTAAAATAAGTGACCTATATAGGTAATTCACATAATGAAATTAAAATTTATAATTATGATTAATGAAATTTATGTAGCTGTAACTTTCCACTGACAATTGTTTACAGTTGTAAAAAAAACAAACATTTACAATACTTTAAGTCTTAATGTATTGTATTTTTTTTTCGCTTCCATACGTATATTACATTGTAATATATGTATATTCAGTTCCAGCAGTGGATCCAGAAAATATTTTCGGGAGGGGCAAACCAATACAGAGATCTGAAAAAAAAAGGCAACAAAAACGAATCCAGGGGATCACCCCCCTGCGCACCCCCCACGATCCGCTTTTGCTCAGTTCTCATATTGCCGGTGCAGAAGCGGGGCCCGCGGGCCAACAAGAATGAGCAAAATTGGCCCTTGGACTGAAAAAGTTTGATAACCCCTGCTTCTACGCAATTGAATTCCACTGTATTCCATCCCACTTTCTAATTAATTCCGTCGACTCGTCTGATCTGAGAATATTTCCTTGGTCCCCTACTAATAATAATAACAACAATAATATCAATTTTCCATTAGTGACCAATACTTTTTTATTGTGAACCGACTCATAGAAATAATAATACTTAAAATTTTTGTACTATGTGTTAAATCCATATACAAAATACATTGGATGAAAATCGCTAAAAACGCGAGTATCCATCGCCGTCTTCATATATTTTATATTGATAACAAGCAAGTGATCTAAAATCGCCTAAGGTCGATATTTAAATTTAGCGGGTTTCAATTAACATTAATCCGCAACTCTCTAATCCGCAATTCTCTAATTCACAACTCTCCAATTCTCAAGTAACTCGGTAGGTTTCCGACATTAACAATAGCCATACGGAAGACCTTTACCTAAACCTTTTTATTGCTGACGGGCGGGCGGGCCGACAGGCAGACAGACAGACAGACCAAAAGCAATAGCGCATTCAATAGCTACTGAAACCCGCTAATAAAAACATCTGTTACTCTATCCAGCAAAAAGTTCTTGCTCACTGGTTAAAAGTAAAGACAAGGTGCAGAATTTATTTTCATTTTTTTTCTTCTCTTTCTCTTGTCACCCGTCCGCATAGAAAGAGGCCTGCGGGTTAAATTCCATAAAAAAGTGCAAGAAGCAGAGTTCTAAAGGGCTTGAGAAAAAAGTAAAAAATAAAAACTGAAGTAGCCCGTAAACGCCTATACTCTGTGGAACATCACTCGTAGGACACAGCACATTCTTTCTTATCCTTCCTGCCAACCTTTCCTTCCTCAGAGCAGCCCTCAGGCGCAGAAGAATGGCTGTTACTGACAGGGAAGTCGAACCGGGATTTACTTTGATGGCCCTTGCCAATTTCTCGATCCTTAACCAAGTTCAGCGCACTTTGGGGGAGCAAAGAAATAACTGGAAAATGCCAGATTTACTAGAAGAAGTCACGTGTAGAGTTCAGTTACACGAAATTCTCCTTTTCTCCAAATCCTTCCTTTAGTAAAACCGGAAACACAATGTATTTGAAAATGAAAGCTTTCACCGTTTTAAAATATGTATAATTATATTTTACTTTTTAAGAAACGCGCCTGTCCAAAATTACATCCTAAAAGAGTATACGCTATTGACAAGAAAATATACATTTGGAAATTAATTGTTCCGCCTGCTTATAGAGGAAGGATGTTTGCGTTGGGATTAAAAGCGATTTAAGATAAATTCGTATTTTACCATAAATTTGCTTAATTTTCTCTACCATTAAAATCGGATGGCGCCAACGCTTCAACTTTAGGATTTGGAATAAAACAATTATGAATTTATTATTTTCTTTCCAGCATATTCCATTTTCAGACATGAAAATTTATATGACAACAAAGGGTATTTATTTTTTCCCTTTTTCGCTTTTCCTCTTCACTTTGCTATTGATGCAACTGACATGCATTCATTTTCATATTAAGTGGGCAATCTCTAAGCGTTTGAAGCGCCCCTACAGCACCTTTTAGTTAGAAAAGACCCTAAAGCGCCTTAAAATTTTAAGAGCCCTTTATTTTCGCCGTCATCGGGCCCGGGTAACTAGGTTCAACATCTAGCAAATTTGGCTATGTGGAGGGTCGTGCAGGGCCTATCCGCCTTATGTGCATGCTCTCAAGTATCCATTGTTCCCAACGCCTCCTCACGGACAAGTCAGACATTCCAGATGACTGACAGTTCGACTAGCCCACCACCCTGCTTTCGTAAACAATGATAGGGCTTCTCTCCATCAGTTACACATAGTGACGTATAGTCGATTACCTGGATATTCTTGTTACTCTGTGATCTCTATCTTACACTTGCCGTAAATGTACAGCATACAACGACCATCCCAGAACCTTTCTTATATGCCACAGTGATTATGATTTCAGTGTCCTGATGCATGTGCATTCATGTTCAGTCATATGAAACTGTGATTATTTACATATCTGCCCTTTGGGGTCAACTTTCATGGTTACGGGATTTTTTTTTTCTAGGGTCGTGAGTAGTTTTTTTTTATTTTGCGTACATTTATTCTTATTTATTTTGTGTACATTACTTCTTATTTATTTTGTGTACATTACTTCTTATTTATTTTGTGTACATTACTTCTTATTTATTTTGTGTACATTACATTAATTCTTATTTATTTTGTGTACATTACTTATTTAATTTTGTGTACATTACTTATTTATTTTGTGTACATTACTTCTTATTTATTTTGGTGTACATTAATTCTTATTTATTTTGTGTACATTACTTATTTAATGTTTGTGTACATTACTTCTTATTTATTTTGGTGTACATAATCTCCTGTATATGCCCAAGTCTTACTAACACTATATTTTTACAATGAAATTTCTTATAAAAATCAAATAAGCTTATAAAAAATTTTATAATGAAATTTTTAGGGTTTAAAACGCACATACAGATAACAAGAAACAAACCCTTCTTCAGACGTTTCCATACACCTACGAAGAAAAATAATGGATAGCTTATGTAAATTTGCTTTACAATATACAAAAATTTAAAAAGTAGTAATTTTATGAAGGGCTTAAAGAAGATGCGGTTATTGACAAGATTCAAACGTTATTTGAATCCATTTAATTTTAATACCGTTAGAGGACACTCGCTTCTTTATTGACTATTCAAACGTTTGAAATTTTGATATATTTTAGAAAAAGACAAAGATACGTAGGATATTCAGAAAGTAAATTACGTTTTTTAAAAAAAAAAAAAATGAAAGGAAAAATTTTTTATTACTTAAACTCGAAAGGCACATCGTTCAGCTATTTTTCAACATAATCTCCACATAAATTAAGATACTTATCATAACGGTACACCAGCTTGTTAATTCCATCATCATAAAATGTAGCTGACTGAGACTTCAACCATGTACGGACGTTTGCATGCAGTTCCTCGTCATCGTCGAAGCGCTGTGTTGAGAGCAAGGTCTTCATGTGTGGAAACAAGTGAAAATCGCTCAGGGCAAAGTCCGGACTATACGATGGATGAACAAACAGTTCCCATCCGAAACCATCCAAGAGCCGTCGAGTTTGAATGGTTGTGTGGGGGCTTGCGTTGTCATGAATGAAAAAAAATCTTGGAACGCAACTTTCCTCGACGCTTGTTTTCTATCGTTCTTCTTAATTTCTTTAATGTTTCACAATATCTCTCACTATTTATTGTTTCACCACGTTCGAGGTAATTCACCAGAAGCATACCCTCCCTGTCCCAAAAAAACGTCGCCATGATCTTTCTTGATGACAATGTTTGCAAACATTTGCTTGGTTTCCTTGGAGAACTTGTGTGATCCCGCTCCATAGACTGTTGTTTTGTCTCACAAGTCACGAACTGTACCCAAGTCTCGTCTACTGTTACGACACGATCGAGAACTGATTCACCATGTTCGTTGTAGGCCTCGAGAAATGTCAAAGATGCTGCCATGCGCTGCCTTTGGTGGTCTTCTGACAAGAGTTCCTATACCCATCTGGCACAAAACTTGTGATAGCCTAGATCTTGCTTTATAACACCAAACAACGAAGTTCGTGAAATTTGAGGAAACTCTAATCAGAGCTCCGAAATTATGAAGCGGCGGTTTTCGCTAATCTTTTCATTGATTTTCTCCACCAGTTCAGCGTTAACAATGCTCGGCAGGCCACTTCGCGCTTCCTTGTGAATATTAGTGCGGCCATTTTTAAACACAATGCACCGTTGTCTCACTCTGGCTTCACTCATTACGTCGTTTCCATACACTGTACAAAGTTCCCGATAAATTTCGATTGCTCTCAGTTTTTTTGCGAACAAAAAGCTAATCATTGATCGCACTTCACAACTCGCGGGATTTTCTATTGCAGCACACATTTTAAACATTCACAGTGAACAAAGCAGAGGCAACACGCACCGCAAACAATCACAACCCGATGCATGATGACTCACTGGACGCTCCGACACCAAGAAGGAGACGTCAGCGCCATCTCTCGCCGCCAGGGGCGAAACGTAAGTTACTTTTTAAACAGCCCTCGTATACTCTAGTGTAAACTTAAAAACTGTAAGTTATCTCACTAATTTTACACGTGAGCACTGTATGCTGCCCAATGTATGATACTCAGTTAGTGCACAGAATATCACATGATATAGTGACAGATTTACGTATAGACCAAGTAGGTCCCGTTACTTAAAAGCTTCCTCAGGGACTTAGCTGAGTTTTGGTATTATTTAATTTTAAGGCTTATTGTAATCTTGTTTATTTACAAATGTCCAAGTTTCATTAATGAAAAGGGGTTTCGAAGAAAAACTCATGATTTACTGGCTGACTATCACGGAGACACAAATCTTCAAGGGCTCATTCTCTATTTCCAACCTAGGGTCCACAAGATCCGTAATACAGCACTGACGGGACATTTTGGACATTTTATTGCTTGACAATATGCACTGATTCATTGCCCGTGTGAGCCCTTTCATCGTCAAGAATATAAACAGCTAACAAATAAATATGGAATGGAGGATGAAACATATACATTGGTATGAAATGAATAAACGTGAATATACTTACGTATATTGAAATAGAATAGACAGATTATAATTATGAAGGTCGAGGTGTATAGTTAATGCATCTTTAATATCTTTTGATCCGTTTTACATATGCAACCATGGGCCGTATAAGTGACTTTACCGAGTTGCAAAAGAAAGCCTGTGCCTGTGATCGAGAAATATTTTTGACTGAGAACATGGTCATTCATTGCAAGATATTCAGAAGCGTGTGAGAATTGCCAAACTAAGCGTTTCTAGCGTATATTTGCAATGTGAGATGTAGCGATTCTATCATTGTGAGAGTGGAGTATACAATATTTGAACAAGCTCCATGATGACACATCATTATAAGAGAAAAGCGTTTGAGGTAATTAGCAAATGCTGCACGCGTCCAAACTCTTCAAGGACTGCCTCAAGAGTACAATGCTGAACCAAATGTCAAAATTTTAGAACAAACGCAACAGAGAAAACTGCATAGCTTAGACATTTACAGATGCTGTCCAGACACATCTCAATAAAGCTTACATTTCATTATTAGCGGGTTTCAATAGATATTGAACCCGCTATTGCTTTTGGTTTTTCTGTCTGCCTGTCTATACGCAATAAAAAGGGTAAGGTAAAGGTCTTCCGTAAATGCAATAATGATGGCTATTGTTAACGTTGAAAACCTACCGAGTTACTTGAGAATTAGAGAGTTGCGGATTAGAGAGTTGCGAATTAGATGGTTGCTGATTAGAGAGTTGCGGATTAGAGAGTTGCGGATTAGAGAGTTGCAGATTAGGGAGTTGAGGATTAAAGAGTTGCGGATTAGAAACTTGTGAATTAGAGAGTTGTGGGTTGGAGAGTTGCGCATAAGGAAATTGCGCATTAGAGAGTTTCCCATTAGAGAGTTTCGGATTAGAGAGGTGGATATTAGAGAGTTGCGAATTAATGTTAATTGAAACCCGCTAAATTTAAATATCGACCTTAAGCGATTTTCTTTCACTTGCCTGTTTTTATCTTGACGTGGTTAGATTTTGCATTCTACATTGCATAGGACAACATTCGAATATAAAAAGTTACAAGTTAAATGTAACGCCTTCTGTGTACTGTTTCCAAAATTATTTTAAGATATATGCAGAACTTAAAAATATGAAAATGCTTTTATACTTTCTGCTTTAAAAAATGTGTCATTATTCAAATTTTTACACACTCATCGCCATATGTTGTTTCGTACTGCGCCATAATAGCGAGTTTTAATTGCATTTAATTTCGCCGTTGGTGGTTTAATATATCGGACGAAAGAAGAAGAAATTTTTCGCGAATTTCATTTAAAAATTTGCATTTGAAAGTGGAGCGTGATTTTGTCTTCAACGTGAATATGCACCAAACGGCGAATTCATTTCGCTTTTTCGCGAAGAAAGGTAAATATACCGGTTGTAGGAATTCAAATTTCAGTTTTTCAATTTTAAATGTAAACCTGTTCCAAATGTTAAACTCGCATTTAAATCTGTTGGTATATCCTTATTTGCAGAAATAAGCTCCTCAATACATCGCATTATAAACCTGTTTATTTTATTCATAGAAATCGGCTAAAAAGCTTAAATTTATTAAAATCGAATTTACTTACAGCTTGAGATTCTGAATAGAATTTCTTTCAATAATATATTGAAATTCATATAAAAAATGAAGAAAATGCCTGAAAGGGTAGGTGTGTGAACGCTGTGAATATGAAAACATTCGGAGTCCAAAAGTGTTAAAGAAATAAAATAAACATATTCCATCTTCTGCTTTTCAAAGTAATTACATATGATTTTAATTGAAACATCTATTGCCATGATAGAATAAAGTGATCGATAAAATTAAAGGAACAAAATAATTTTAATTAATATTGCATTCTTAATGGTAGTGCTAAAGATCAACAGAGACATATTCATTTAAAATCCTAATAAATAAATCGACAGATCCGAAATTTACGAAAAAAGTTCCCAATTTCCCGTAAAGGACCTCAATTTCAGATACAGATTGCCATTTTATGATACAAATTATTAATTTACAATACAGATTCTTAATTTAATAATAATAATACACCCTTATTTATTTTCCTATGGTACAGTCATATTTACATTGAACTCTAGTAATTATATTACGTTACACTATATTATTTAGATTGCATTAACATTATATTAGCTCTGAATTTACAATATAGATTTTCAATTTATTATAAAAATTCTCATCCATGGTGCAGATTATCAATAGATGAAGCGGTCCTACAATTTTCATTTTTCTTTTCATTTCATAATTCACTTCAAATTCCATCCTACTCCATTTAAGACTAGTTTTGCAAATTTTTTACAAATGTTCCTTAACAATAAAATATAACCTATATATATAATGCTTAGATATATGTATTAAGGCGATTCTCTCTATCTTTCTGTTCGGAAAAAATATACATTTATTAGTATTACCACATGTTCGAAATATTCTGTTAAATTTGACGATCAGCGTGAGATAAAATTTACCGGTTTTGGGTTCAAATAAAAGTCTTAATATAAAAGTGAATGGAAAGCTAAAGTATGCCATCATTTTCATCTTAGTTTGCCTAATGATCAGTCCAAAGTTTTGAAAGTTAAAATGTAAAATATTAGGCTTATTCCAACATATTGAAGCCTCTGAAAGATTAATCCTAGATGTGATCCCATACGTCAATGATCCATAAATCCAAAGCTGATCCAATTAGCCTCTCTACTTCAACTCATCATAATTAATGTTCTTTGGAAAAAAAAGATTAAAATAACGAGTTAAATTATGCATGGAAATTAATGAGACGTTTGAAGTAATACTACGCAAATTATTGATGAAGTAAGTTATGTAAATTTGAACTGAAGTAAACTGTATTAAAAATAAAATTTTGATACAACACTATCATAGATTTTTCGGAGGAGTTGGAAGAGTTCTTGTTTTATTATCAATAACAGAGAAATAAAATTATGTTGGAAAATTTTAAGGCGAATAAAATCGTAAAAAAAAGGAACAAAATGAAATGAGGGTAAACGAAAAAGGACAATATTGAATTAAGTAAAATTCATGAATAAAAATTCCCTTAAAATGTTATGAATTTCTATATTATTTGTATTTATTACCTTTGCCTTGTTTACTACCCCGTTCTTACTTCTTTTTTCAATTCCTTTTCTGTTCAATTTCATTCTTTTCCTCATTTTTGATCGTATCTTATCTAACATTCTTACCTATTCTTTCGTTTATACATGTGTTATCCATAATTGAAGTTAAGAAATTTAATAATCGTTATGGAAAAAAAGCTTTAATTAATCTTTATATCGTTTTTATATGACCCTCGCGCTCTCACAAATATTTACTTGTACGTACT
Source organism: Dysdera silvatica (assembly GCA_006491805.2). Lineage (NCBI taxonomy): Eukaryota > Metazoa > Arthropoda > Arachnida > Araneae > Dysderidae > Dysdera > Dysdera silvatica. Next base: position 51,395,090 of record QLNU02015003.1, on the reverse strand, counting down.
CTTGATCGGATTCTAATAACATTAATTTAACACCTTAATAGCTTAGACAATCCATAATATAAAATATATTTGTCGTGGTAGCCATTTACATCATAACGTCAAAGAAGGAATATATGTAGACAAATTAATACAAGTATAACTCTATAAAACGTGCATGCGTATTAAAAATTAAATAATATTCTGAAACTCAAACTACTGTTTATGAATCTGGAGTTATACATCTAAACCAAATATACAAATTATAACATCACTTCAAAAAAGATTATTTCGACTCTTGTCGTCTTCAATACCCTCAATTTCAACTGCTGATACTACGCATCATCTCATAATATTACCCTTAGAGAAGCTTTTTCAATATAAAATTTCAATTTTTACTTGTAAGAGTATAACAAACAATTTGCATACTTATCTCATATTCTCACAATTGCCGAATCATGATTATTTTACCAGAAAAGTAAATAAGTTAACACCCGATATTTCAAGAACAAATCTCGGAACGACACGTGTTGCTTTTATGGGTATTAGAATTTGGAATTTTCTCTTTAACAGATTATATGCACTTCATTCTATTTCACTTTTTAAAAAACGTGAACGCAAATATCTATTAGAATTGTAACCATCTTTATTTTCATCTACATACTACAACAATCTTTCTGCCCTCGAGCGGCATTCATTAGACTTGTTAGATTTTATCCAATACTACCCAGGCGGATATTAATCTGAATTATTCAAAATATATATCCATGTTATAAGCTTTGTGTAAAATTACCATAATGTAACATAATTCCTCCTAAATAAATTTGTATTGCATTATGAAACACGTATCGTTATTATCTAACTGATGGAGAAACCAGAGATTTTCCATATTTTTACGTAAGTTATATTCTGTATTTTCAGTTCTCATGAGATATTTGTATCACTGCTTGATGATAAAATCTTATCATCCAAAAAAATACAGGAAATTCCTATTTTACAACATTGCCTTCAGCGCTTTTGGTTCCTTGTTTTCGTCGTTGCTATTTATATGCATTCAGATCAGAATGTCCATAATTTCTTGTATCTTGAAAAGAACTGGCTTTCCAAAATGTGTCCCGGAAAGGGAAAAATGTATAAAATGTGCGCAATATATATTGGCAATATTTTACCGGAAAATGTGGTTTCAGCTCCGGGTAATATTTTTCTTTTATAATATTATGTTCAGTCTTATATTAAATGTTACCGTCTTTTACTCCTTATCTAAAAATGAAAACCTTAC